>JAJTWQ010000194.1:0-600000 GCA_029007595.1 Solanum commersonii
TTGTTTCTATAGTTATCTTCCATGATATGATTGACTGAAGGTGAGAGATTCCCTTGTCTATGAGAAGTAGGCTAAAAAGATGTGATCAAATATGATTAAAGTTGTATGATGGCCTAAAAGTTGTACTTAGCCTATGTGGGATTATGGGGTCTCATTTATGCATTAGACAAGTATGACTTGAAGGATACTTAGAAGTTCCTCTTATGTTATGGGGGACTAAGTATGGACTATGCTTATGAATATGTGGTATTTCTTATGTTATTGGATTATTCCTTATGCTGACTTATGCTCATATTATGTCTATGTTGGATATTATTCTTATGATCATGTTATTGTCTCTTATGCTTCTGACTTATGTCTTATGTTGGCTAACACTTTTCTTATCCTTTTATGATGTCATGCTAGCTAATATATTTAGTACATTTTGTACTATGCATACTCTTTCCTACATTCTTAGCAAATGTAGGGTCCGACGACTTTGAGTTCCATTCTTGATGATAGGTTTCTAGAAGTGCAAAGGAGTTGAAGAATTCGTGAGACCTCATAACATCGATGATAAAGCCACCATTACCTTTATGTATTTCTTTTATTTCTGAGATTATTGTATGGGCTATGACCCAAGAGTATTCAAAGTTGTATTAGATGGTTTGAGACAAGTGTAGTAACACTTCCACTTTGCTTTTACAAAGGCTTTGATTGTATGGAAAATGTTTAAAAGTTCCTCACTTTTCCATTCTATTATGTTATGCTATGCTAAGGGCTTGTATGAGACCCCTTCGGGGTCAAGTATACTATGTTACATCTAGGGTGTACCCCTAGGTCATGACAAACTTTGTAATTAGAGCAAAAGATTTAGAGTGATTCTAGAATTGTCTTAAAACCACGTCTAGTAGAGTCTTGTTCATAAGTGTAAAGCACGTAACATTATGAATGGGAAGCTATTAGATGATTAGAAAATTCCATTTCTTCATTCTCTAAGTCGGGCCATAGAGTTTAGCTCTAGTATCTCAAACTCCTAATATTTGCCCTATTGTTTTCAGGATATGGCTAATACAAGGGCCAATGCTAGGTAGAATGAGGAAGAAAATATGCAGCAAGAGGTTCCTCTCCAAGTTCATCCCAAAGCTCCTCCTCAATCTCTGATTAACCCTAAGGAGGAGAAGGTTACAAAATGTGAAGTTTAGCTCAAAAATTTAAATGTGGGCCTAAGCCATGACGGCACAAGTGAATAAGGAAGTAGTAGCTCTGGTGAATCCAATAGTGGGTATGGCTGCTTCTAGGGTGAAGGATTTATGAGGATGAATCCTCTAGAGTTTAATAGCTCCAAAGTGGAAGAGGATCCTAAACGGTTTATAGATGAGGTTTATAAAGTACTTGCTATCATGGGGTGACTTTAGTAGAAAAAGCAAAACTAGCTGCTTACCAATCGAAGGCTGTTTCACAAATATGGTATAAACAATGGAAAGATGCTTGGCTGGTAGAAGGGGGCCCAAAAGAGTAGGAAATGTTCAACTAGCATTTCTTGATAGGTTCTTTCCCTAGGAGTTGAGGGAGGAAATGGTGGAATAGTTTATTAACCTTAAGCATTAAGGAGTATTCCTTGAAATTTACCCAACTATCCAAGTATGCTTCATCTATGGTATCAGATTTGAGGGATATGATGAGTAGGTTTTTGACGTGGGTTTTCGACTTGGTTGAATAGAATGACGTATGACAATGCTCCTACATGACATGGATATATAAAGGCTTATGGTGTACTCTAAAAAAATTGAGGAGTCAAAACTCAAGAAAAAGAATAGGGAGATGAAGAGAGCTAGGACCAATGAGGGGAACTTTTCTAATGAAAAGTCTAAGGGACAAGATAGACCTTGGGTCAAACAAAGATATTTTGGTCATGATTTCCCCAATATCTCTAGGTTTAACCAAGAGAAAGGTAGTGGGTCTTCATTACGTAAGTCTATATGCACCAAGGTGGAGGAATTATTATCGTAAGTGCCTAGCCGGCATGGATGGTTGTTATGGTTGTCGAAAGAGTGGGCACAAAATGAGGGATTGCCCAGTGCTTAACACTAAGGGAAGGGAGGATAAGCAAGTTGGTCCTAGTGGTCTGGATGAGAATGCCCAAAAGAAGAATAGGTTGTCTATCCTCCAAGCTAAAAATGATCAAGAGTGACCTCCTATGTTGCTACCGGTATGTGTTTTATGCTTTATTAGATTCCAATTTTGTTTGGTTTTATGTGAGTTGATATGTGATACTTGAAATTGTCTTTAGTAAGAATGATATTTAGAAAAGTTTGTTTAGACTTTCTCCCAAGGGGGAGATAGTGTGCCTAGAAAGCAAGGCCATTGTGTGCTTATGTGTTGCCATGATTTCCTTAAATGATTCTTGTTCATGAAAAAACTCAAAACAAGATAAAAATGACTTATGTGCATTGTTTTGCTCATGTTGTAGTGCATTGAGTATAGGTTTCCTATAGACTTCATGAGATGAATTAATGAGCATGCTTTAGCTTGGAGTTGAAAGATTACTCCTTGAATAGATGCTTTTAGAGTAGATTGCATATAGGCACAATGAGTGTATGTTGAGCATGATATGACTAAGAGATGATAGTTCCTTCTTGAACATGGCTAGTTATGAGAATTTCTTGCATCTTCCGTTGTTAGATATAGTTCCTACTTACTTCTATTGCATTGAATATGTTTAGCTTGGAAATGAAGTTCCTTATTTGTGTATATGCATTTAGATGAGTTGCATGCACGATGGGCTGCTAGTCTAGAGTTCTGACCTTAAGAAGTGCCTAGAGTGTCATTCGAGGATGAATGTTTCCAAGGGGGAAATATTATTTTTCATGACCCAGGGGTACCCCCTAGATGTAACATGGCGTACTTGACCCCGAAGGGGTCTCATACAAGCCCTTAGCATATCGTAAACATAATATAAGAGAAATGATGCAAAATTTAAAATTTATTTACAATCGAAGTCTTTCATAAAGTAAGAAATAGAACTCTAGACATTATCTCCATAAGCTATCTATTACAATCGAATATCAAATAGCATCACAGCCCTTTACAAGATAGTCTCAAAATAGAAAATGTGAGAAAGAAACTAAAATGAATAACTCTTTTCCTCGTACTATGAGGACTCACCAAAAGGAAGGACAGAATCAATCCAAGCTTTGAACCAAAGGAGAAGCAACCTCAAAAACCGGGCACTACACTTATAGAAAAATGTAGAAAATATGGGTTAGTACAAGAATGCACTAAGTATATAGACATGCACAAAATCGTTGTAAACATGCTAAAATGGGACATTTTAGTTTAAGCCATGCTTTTATCAAATTTAAGAGTCATCATGCACATTAGTGTAGAAATGCAAGTGAAATCATCTCGTAGGCAACCCTAAGCTATACTTGTGCAATGTATAGATAAGATCCCATAATCCTATCTAATACTAAGTACCACTTTTAGGTCACCAACATAATACATATCATGCTTAAGCCTCATCATAGACAAAACTCATAGATAAGGAAACATTTATGTTCATTAACTCATATAGAGGAAAGCTACTCATAGCAACAATCCATATTAAACATGCATAATTCATAAGTCTTCATAGCATAAAAGAACCACACCACAACCCTCTCAAAGTCTACTTGTGCCATGCGTGAATGAACTCCCATAGCCCTACGCAGACTAAGTAGAGCTTCTTGAGAAGCCATAAGTTATAGTCCATAGTCATATTCTTGTCATGTAGGGAAAATAGCCTTAACCAACATAGACCATGTGAGCTACATGGAATCCGATGTCATGTCCCACACCGAAAAGAGAGGTCCTACTTGCCTAATCTAGAACTAAATGTATTAGCTTTTAGGTGGACCCACTAGCTAAAGACCTATGTGGGCACATAGTTACGGGATAGCGATATTGCTATTAGAAACCCAAAACCTATTGTATAGATGGGGGAGCATCCATCTCATGAGATTACTTTAGATAACCTGACCATTTGAATTGACGGGATGGACTCTACCTTATATTCCATATACACTCCGTGCTAAGCATTGTTTTCCAAAAAATACTTGTTTAGTCTTGAATTAAGTTGACATGCATGAAAGAGTGCCTTGACACTCTATCTAACATAATTCATACAATAGCTCAAAGATTCAATGACGGAGAATGGGCTTTCAACCTTAGAATCGTCATTAATATGTGAGTAAACCTTTCACATCATGTGTATAATGTGTTCATGAGAATAGCCTTTCAATCAATACAACAAGATTATTATAGTCATAGATACTTCATGCCTAATTATATGTAAGGGTATAGCGGAGAATGGCCTTTCAATCAATACCACAATTACACTATAGTCATAGGATCTTCATCCTCATAGTAAACCTTGTAGCACATGCATAATTCTCATAATCATGTAAACTTCTCATAATTTGCCCTTGAAGGACCATGATTCAAAATGAACACAAACATCTAGAAGTTCTACATAGATATGGATAATAATATGATTCAATTACTTTAATCAATTTAAGCACAATCTATACACATGCTATTATAATCAGTCAACCCACATCACAAAATCACAATTTAGCAATATGGGCCATGGGTTATTGGCGGGATTTCATCATAAATCAACCCTAATTCAACAATTCAATCATAATCGATCATAAATAAACAATTGAAAACGTTTTCGAAAGGGACCTATGGTTTGGAGTGAAACCCTAACTTTTGGGGGAAATTGTAACTTGAAATCATATTTTGAAGGGACTCGAAGACTACCCATAGATGAAGAGCTACCATACCTTAGGATGATTCCCCAAAGATATTAAATGAGAAATCCATGAATTCTTCAAACCCTAGCTCCAATTCTACTCTTCTTCTTCCTTGAGTTTTAGAGAGAGAAATATTGTGAGGAAGATGAACTTTTGATTTGATTTCAGTGTTGTTAAAAATGACTTAGTTGGGTGAATTTTGACTTAAAAACAACTTATATAGTGATCCTAAAGTTACCCAAAACGACCCCACTTTAATGGGACTTAAAAGGAAAAGACCCATTTAACCCTCACTTAAATGACCCTTCCCAGGTGCCACGAGCCATGGTCATGACCACATGTTGTGGTCCCACTCGGGGACTCGAGGCAATGGCTAGGCTTCCATGCCTTTTTTCCTAAAATTCCAAGGCAACTCCATGTGGGGATCCCCGAGCCATGGATCCAACTACAAGTTGTGGTCCCTCTGGTGGTCTTGAGGCAGTGGCTAGGCACCTTGTGCTCTCAAGCTCACAAGCCCAAGGCATCTTCATGAGTGGCTCCACAAGCCGTGGTCAGGACGACTGGCCGTGGTCCCTCTCATGGACCTTGAGGCAGTGGCTAGTCCCCGTGGTTGCCACTCCTCAAATGGCCAAGGCAACTTCAAGAGGCCCCCCACTAGCCATGGTTAAGAACACTGGCCGTGGTTGTGGTCTTGAAGTTGGGGCAGTGTACTCAAAGGATGGGGTAGCCCTGGCCTTTGGCCATGGATTTACCCCTTTGCCTTGGCACATGCCCTCTGGCCTTGACTCTTGTAACCCTCATTCTTGACGTTAACCATCACGATTAGGCTCTAGTTTAACCTACTAGTTTCCAGAGTGTTACATTAATACACCACATAGTGTAGTAGACCATCTAGGTTTTAGTTGAGGGCTACAATAGTCAAGACCAAAAGGCAAGTGCCATGACAAAGGGGCAAGGCCCAAGACAACGACAGTGGTCTTGACCACGGGTTGTGGGAAGGCCCATGAAGGCGCCTTAGCCTTTTCGGAGGCAAGTCCTTGGGGCCAAGCCACTTCACCACAGACTACTTCACGGTCAGTGGTTAAGACCACGACCCTCGGGAAGGCTCGTGGTCATGACATGAACTTTTATAGGCCAAGCCAAGTGGATTAGCTCTTGGTGCAAGTACCACAAGCAGGACCATGGTCAGTGTTGAGGACCACAACCCGTGGTGCCTCTCGTGAAGCCTAGACGGTAGCTACCAAGTGGAGGATATTTTGGGAAATTCCAAATCAGGTTATCAGCAAGTTGGGTCATTCTGTATGGACTTAGAGCACCTATATAAGCTATTTTACCATTTAACCACCCAAATTGTGTCATTATTTACCAAGACCCAAATCAAATTCCCAAAATACTCTCCTCTCAAATAATTCTATCTCCAAGACTTGAAGAAGAAGAAAGAGATTGAAGCCTAGGTCAACAACAAGACTCCATTGTTGCAAGATTTGTAAGGCTTTATATCCAAGGTATGTTAGATTATTCATCCATGGATTCTTCCATCTAGGAATTCCCCTAGAATTCACCAATTTGATGAAGAAAATCCCAATTCTAGTTATGGTTTCTTCAAGGTTGTGGGTTGAATGTTGACCAAATTGAGTGGGTATTGATTGTTTATGATTGAATTATTAGTGAATCATGATATTATGTTGAAATTATATGTTTTCCATGGTTAACCCTAGTCTAATTGATGAAATTTAAGAATGTAGGTTAATGCCTTGTGAAGTGAAATTGAGGATTCATAGGTGATCTTATAGAATTGAGGACATGTACAGTAATTGTTCAAAAATAGAAGTATATAAACATGAACTGAATTAGAATAAAGTATATATGATGGATCATGACTAGTAAAGAATGATATTAAACCTAAATGATGAATTATGACTAGAATTTCTTAAGGATGAAGCTTATGACTAGAATGTCTTGTAATCTAGGTATGTATAATGATTGTATGAAGTAAAGCATTGAGAGTAAGGCTTGTAGTCATAAGTGTTGACTTCTAGGGATTTGAGAGTATAGCTAATATGATGGACTATGTATGTTAAGGCTTTGACAGAAAAGTCTATATGAGAGTAAAAGATTAATGGATAGAATTGTGGTGAAAAGCCTATACTAACCTAATCTACCTTATGAGTGCTTGAGTGCATAAAGTTATAGAAGCACTTGAAAATGGATTGATTTTCATGGACATTCTTCCATGAGGCATGAATGTTAAGCAAGGCTTAATAATGAATATAGGGGTGTACGCTTGGCTCGAAGTGTATATTGACTATGAGAAGGAGTGTAACAGAAGGTAGGGTCCGGGCTCCAAGTTGAACGGAAAACCACACCTATTTGATGTGAGGACTATCCAAGGTAAAGGGGGAACTCTCACATAGTAGAGTCCGAGTTATCCCAAAGTTAGGTCTCATGAGATGGAATCCTTCACCTAATGGAGTTAGAGTTTCTAGTAGCAATTTCTGTATCAAATGAACTAACACATACTTGAAGAAATATCTCCAAATTTTCAAAAGCATTAATGAACTAAGACATACTTGAAGGGGTATCTCCTAGAGCTCAAACCTAATGAGTTAGTAGATGCTTAGTAAAGTATCTCCTAGTGTTAAAGATAATAATGAACCTAGACATGCTTGAGAAGTATCTCCTAGGGTTCAAATTAATGAGGAACAAAGAGTATGCTTAATGAAGTGTCTCATAGTGTTCAACCTAATAACAAACTAATATGTGTTGGAGGAAGTACCTCCTAAACCCCTCAATGATTGCTCGGGACATCATTTTACCACCTCAAACCTCACATCAACTCAAGCACACACTAGTTAGGCTCTAGTTTCACCTATCCGTTTTACGGGTCGTTACATTATCCCCAACTTGTGAACATTCATCCTTGAACGACACTTCAAACACATTAAGGGGTTAACCAATAAAGACTAGCTGCCCATTATGCATGCAACATCATAACAATGCACAAAACTAGGAGGAAACATCGACTCCATCTCAAACATGTTCAATGCAACACAAAAAAGTAGGAACTACATCTACAAACTCGTTATTCACCATAACTTCAACATTTCTCATTACTTTGGAGGAATTACCTTCTCCAATTCAATTCATGCTCACCACAACATAATTAAGCACAATATGCATTTCCTCTCAAAAGCACACGTAGGCATGTTCAACAATTCTCCTAATGAAACATATAGACAACTCATACTAAATGCAAATCAGCATGAGGAACATAAATCATGAAAATTAGTTTTCTCATTTAGACAAGAATTCAACTAGAACATGCATAACATAAGGAAACCATGGAAACACAAATTCTCACATGACTCCAAAACATGAAACAAGCTACGAGGAACTCTTGGTCTCAAGCTTGAGTAGGAATAGAAGGAAAGATATAAGGATATCTAAACTCTCAACAACTTTACTATTCAACATACTATCCCCCACTTAGGAGTAAACCCAACTAAGGCTAACATGAAAACAACATAGGAACCTCAATACAACATTCACAATCTATAAGGAACTACAACATACTGGTGCCTTCATCCGGATGAGCTCCTTTGCCCTTGTTGGCTTGAAGTATATAGAAACGAATCTTCCTTGGAGTATTAGGATCCAGGCCATCAAGAGAAGCTTGGTTGATCTCTCTCCCTTTTTCCAGGAGTGTTGGGCAATGTCCCATAATATGAACCTTCTTTCCACACCAAAAGCACCCATTTGAGAGGGCGAGGAACTTACCCAAATGTTGCTTCCCACACTTGGCACACCTAAATCTTTCAAAAGAAGAACCACTTCCATTCCCTCCTTGAGATTTAGTGTTAGACACCCTATCATTGTTGACCATAAAGGAATCTTTATTGTAGAAACTCTTTTTGGACCTTGGTTGACTTTGTTCATCGGACCTAGACCTCTTCATCTCCTTATTCTTTTGCTCAAGTTTGGATTCCTCAATAGATTGAGCATACACCACTAGCCTAGAAATGTTCATGTCTTCATGGAGCATTGTCGTATAGAACTCTTCCTTAACTAGGTGGGATACATCGATAAAAAATTGACTCATCTCATCCCTATGGTTAGACACCAAAGATGGAGCATACATAGACGATAGGGTAAACTTCAAGAAATACCTCTCCACACTCATTCTACCTTGCCTAAGGTTTATAAACTCCTCCACCTTAACCTCCCTCTTCACAAGGGGAGAGTACCTACCAAGGAGTGCTTTCTTAAACTCTTCCCATTCTATAGGACCCGCTTCTATCGGCTTATTGCTTTTCCATTGGTAGGAGGCTAGTCCCGCTTTTTCTCTAGAAATCACTCCCATAGCATTGACTACCTTATACACCTCATCCAAAAAGTGTTGGGGATCATCTCCCACCTTGGAACAAAGAAAACCCGGATGGTTCATTCTCACAAAAGTCCCTCAAACTAGAAGCCATAATACTCTCATTAGCATTCGCCCTAGGCCCGATATCCCGATTAACTTGGGCTGTCATGTCTTGGGCTAAGGTTTGAAAAGTCGACCTAATCTCTTCATTGGTGAAGGGTGAAGCATCAACTGAAGCTTCGTTGCCTTGAGGATCTTTGGGAAGAACTCCCTCATTCACAATCTCCTCTTCCATTCTTCTTGCGACATCCTTCTTGTATTCATATCCTATAAACACAAGTGAACGATTAGGAGAAGGACAGTTATAGAGCTAAACTCTAAGACGCGACTTCAAGAATAATGAAAGAAGTGTAACTTCATAACGTCCTATAGCCTCTCTCGCTCATAGACGTGTCGCGATTCACACCACTAAACAAAACTCTACTAGACGTGGCTTGTGAGACATCAATCCTAAAACCATTCCCAAAACCTTGTGCTCTGATATCATGTTTGTCACAAACCGAGCCTAGACCTCGGATGCGACATGGCGTACTCAACCCCGAAAGTGTCTCATACAAGCCTCATAGTATATTCATTGCATAAAATTGTTAGAAATAGTGCGGAATTTAAAACTTTTCTTTTATAAATCCAACAATCAAAATCATTAAAAACAAGCGGACATCTATTGTCTTACATGGCAATCTAAACAATATCTTGAAACAAAATAAGGTCACGACCCTTTACAATCGAAGTCTTAACAATAATCTATTACATGAAAGAAAAGAAACTTCGAAAGTACTTTTCCTTGATCTATGAGGACATACCAAAAGTCTTGGAGGAACTCAAATCCAAACTTCAACTAGAGAGAACCACTCAATTGCAGGAATGTACACTTATAGTAAACATAGAAGAATGCAGGTTAGCACAATGAAGTACTAAGTATGATACCCATGCAAAAACCATGCTTAAAACATACACTTTATTTGAAAGTCATGCTTTTATGTCATTTTGATAAAACTTCATGAATATTAGTAAAAGAGGAATAATATACAACCATAACCAACATATAAGTCATATTTTCACATTAAAACAAATCAACATATAACCCACTTCATCACATTAAGCCTCCACCTCAAGTAACCCTCAAGCTATACATTGTTCAATGTATGGATAGCGTCCCATAACACCATGCACACTAAGTACCACATCAAGGCAACCAAAAGTGAACTTACCATTCATCCTTTCCATCGTCATACAATTCTCAAACACAAGCATCATCAACATTTTATAAGTCATATGAACATATTAGGACCACCATCTAGGACAACTCCAAGTCATAGTTATGCCATGTATGAGTAGTATCCCATACTACTACTCACATTAAGTACTCCTTTAAAGTCACCATAGACAAGGCACAATCATATATATACAGTAAGCCATGACAAGGAAGTAACTCCTAATACAATCCAAGTAAAACATGCATCATAACATATAAGTATTTAAATCAACCATTCTTTATTAGCTTCATTAAGAACGCCTTCATTCATTAGACATTAGATCAACATTCTTCAATAACATTATCAAAAGAACCCATTCATCTGACTTATCATTATCAAGGAACAAACTAAGTAGTGCATTCTTGAGAAACCATAGTTCATTAGCATTCTTTTTGGGGGTAAGCCTTAACCAATATAGACCATGTGAGCAATTCATGGAATCTCCATGCCACCCTCATCGGTTAAGGGATTCGTACTTTCCTAAGTCCCAACCATTATTTTTAGCTTAAGTGGATCGACCAGCTAGACCTATGTGGACACATAGTTTATGAGATAGGGAGATAGCTATTAGATACCCCGCCTAAACTTACAGATGAGCATCCATCTCAAGCCATATCCACTCGGTGCATAGCATTATTCCCCATGGAGTACTTGACATTCATTACATTACTTCATTATGTGATAAGAGATTATTACAAGCTACTCCGCCTCAAATCACGGATGATTATCCATCCCAAACCCAACATTTATTCATTGGATAGCTCATCGATTAAAAGATGAGAATAGCCTTTCACATAGGAATCCCATATTATGAGAAAGTCCTTCCACAACAGGTCATTATCATTCATTAGAGTACAATTGGGAATAGCCTTACAATAAGTACTTCATCATTAACATAATCATAGAACTTCATTCGTTATTCCTTCATGATTGTGTGTGAGTATGTGAGAATAACCTTTCACTTATATCATCATCATCATTCATAAGTACTAAATTGAGAATATACTTTCATTCAAAACACAATTACATTGTAAACATGATGATAACACTTTCATTGAGATAACAAACATATATTTCACATCATAATCATACATAGATCATTCATGAACTTGCATTCTAAGGCTATGAACCAACATCAACCCATAAATCTAAGATACCACGATAGATAAGGAAATTGACATGATTCAATGGTTGCAACTTGCTTTAGGGGGCCTTGACCTACGGAGGCCATCCACGGGGTGTGGATGGACCTACGGGGTATAGGTCCCCTTCCGTAGGTCACACTAACTTGGTAGATTTTTTGTTTCTTTGGGGTCTTGGGGTTAGGCTTTAGGGGGCCTTGACCTACGGAGGCCATCCACGGGGTGTGGATGGACCTACGGGGTATAGGTCCCCTTCCGTAGGTCACACTAACTTGGTAGATTTTTTGTTTCTTTGGGGTCTTGGGGTTAGGCTTTAGGGTCCTCTTCAAGGACCCCTAAGGTGGTCCTTGGGGAGTCATACCTTGGAGTTTAACCCCTAAACCCTTCAACTATAGCTCGAGACATCATTTTACCACCTCAAACCTCACAGCAACTCAAGCACACTCTAGTTAGGCTCTAGTTTCACCTATTCACATTACTGGTCATTACAATGGATAGCTTGACTTGGTAAGATAAGACCATTTCATGGATAGCTTAACTTGGTAATACAATACCATTTCATTGTTTCTTTAGCATAAAACCTCATGGTAGCCTTGGGCTGAGAAAGCACGGTATTCCTAAGGGTAGCTTGCACTAGTATCATAATATACTTGCATGGTAGCTTGAATTGGTTAGGCCAAATAAATTTGTGGTAGCTAGGATGTGGCCATAATATCCTTCCTTGTATAGATTGGACTTGCTTGATAGCATGATTTCCGTGGTAGCTTGACTTAGCATAACTTAGTAATGTTAGCTATATTATTAGCTTGGTCTAGCCTAGTAGGGTGCTAATCCTTGGTAGCCTTTAATTGATTAATTGGAACCATTCATGTGTGATGACTTGCCTTGTATTAAGAAGAGAAGTACCTTTAATGAATAGAAGCAAATAGTAAAGAGGGACTAGTCCTCAACTAATGAGTTAGTATGATGACATAAAAGGATCCTCTTATCCATGCAATGCACAAGTATGGCTTGAAGCTATTTACGAAGTGTGTTCTTATATGATGTATGCTTAGCTTAGATTGTTGCTATAATTTCCTTCCATTATATGTTTGACTAAAGGTTAAGATTCACTTGTCTATGAGAAGTAAGCTAAGGATGATGTAAAATGATGGAAAGGAGGTATGATGACCTAAAAGTGGTACTTAGCATAGGTGGGATTATGGGGTCTCATCTATGAATTGCACACGTATAAGTTGAAGGTTACTTATGTGGTATGAGGATTTAAGTATGGGCTATGCTTATAAGCATGTTGTATTTCCTATGTTGTTGGACTACGCTTTATGTTAACTTATGCTCATATTATGTCTATGTTGGATATTATGCTTATAACTATGATATTACCTCTTATACTTATGTCTTACATCAGCTAACACCTTTGTTATGTTGTCATGCTAGCTATCATATTTCGTACATTTTGTACTAATACATACTCTTGCCTACATTCTTATCAAATATAGGTCCGGCGACTTTGAGTTTCATTCCCTTGGATAGGTTTGTAGTTGACAAATGAGTAGAAGACTTGGTGAGTCCTCATAGAATCGATGATAATATCACCTTTCCTTTATGTATTTTGTTTATGTATTAGATTATTGTATGGGCTGCATCCCAAAGAGTTATTCATGTGGTTTTAGATGATTTGAGACAAACTGTTATAGACTTCCGCTTGCTTTTATAAAAACTTCGATTGTATGGAAATAGTTTTAAAATTTCTATATCATTTATATTATCTTATGTTATGATATGCTAAGGGGCTTGTATGAGACCCTTTGAGGTTGAGTATGCCATGTTACATCTAGGCGGGTACCCCTGGGTTGTGACAAAATAGGTAAATAGAGCACAAGATTTAGAATAATTTTAGGATTGTCTCAAAATCACCTCTAGTAGAGTCTTGTTCATAAGTGTGAAGCACACCATATTTTTGAATAAGCTATTAGTTGATTAGGAAATCACACTTCTTCACTCCCTAAGTTGTGCCATAGAATTTAACTCTATTAGGTCTTTCTCCGAATTAGCGCCCTATGGTTTCCACGTATGACGACCACAAGGGTTAATGGTAGAAGGAATGAGGAAGACAATATGAATGAAGAGGTTCCTCCCCAAGCTCCTCCTCAATCTCTACGATTTTCGATTGATCCTTCAGATATGTCAAATGCGGAAATAGTTTTGGCCTTTCAAATGTTGGACCAAGACATGACAGTACAAGTGAATAGGGAGGTGGTAGCCATGGTGAATCCAATAGGGTGTACGACTGCTTCAAGAGTGAGGGATATTATGAGGATGAACCCTTCAGAGTTTTATGGCTCCAAAGTGGAAGAGGATCCTAAAGAGTTTTTAGATGAGGTTTATAAGGTACTTTCTATTATGGGGGTGACTTCGGTAGAAAAAGTGAATTTATCTACTTACAAATTGAAAGGTGTTTCTCAAGTATGGTATGAATAATGGAAAGATGTTAGGCCAAATGGAGCAGGTCAAATAGAGTGTGAAATGCTAAAATTAGCATTTCTTGATAGGTTCTTTCCCTGAGAGTCGTGGGAAGATAATGTTGAAAAGTTCATTAACCTTAAGCAAGGTAGCATGTGTATTAAGAAGTATGCCTTGAAATTCACCCAACTATCGAAGTATGTTCCATCTATAGTGGTGAATTCGTGGGATATAATGAGTATGTTTTTGATGGGCGTGTCCGACATAGTAGGAAAAGAATGTCGTACGGCAGTGCTTCATCATGATATGGATATCTCATGTCTTATGGGATACTCCCAACAAATGGATAACTCAAAACTCAAAGAATTGAAATATATGGAGAACAAGAGGTCTAGGATGGATAATGATAAGTCCTTTCATGATGGGTCTGATGGACATGGTAAGTCTAAGAGTCAATAAAGGTTTTCCGAAATAGAGGGTGTCTAACCCTAATCCACCAGGAAGTGGTAATGAGTCCATATGCCCTACTTGTGCTAGATGTGCAAGGAAACATGAGGGTAGGTGTTTGGCCAGTACAGAGGGTTGCATTAGTTGTGGTGAGTGGCCACAAGATGAGAGATTGCCCTAAGGCAAAGGCAATGAGAAGAGAAGGTAAGCAAGTTTCTCCTAGTGGTTCGGATAGGGATGCCCAAAAGAAAAAAAAGGTTATATGTTCTTCAAGCTAGAGATGAATAGGAGTGACCTTTGAATGTGACTACCGGTAGGTGTGTTATGTTTTACTAGATCTTCTATTGCGTGGTTTTTGTGGCTTGATATGTTAGATTTTGAAGTCATCTTTAGTATGAATGGTGCTTAGTAATTCCGTTTAGGCTTGTTCCCAAAGGGGACATGTGGTCTTAGACCAAGGTAATTTTGTGTTTATGTATTGCCAAGATTTACTTATAAGATACATGTTCATAAAAGCTTGTGATTTAAAAGAAAATGAGTTTTATGTGAATTGTTTTCCTCATGTTGTAGTGCATTGAGTATGAGTTACCTATTTGACTTCTTTAACTAAAAATATGCGCATGCCTTAGTTCAGAGTTGAAATATTTATCCTTGAATGAATGCTTTGGAGAGTAAATTGCATATGATCTCCATGAGAAAATGTTGAGCATGTTATGGCTAGGAGATGGTAGTTCCTTTTTGAATATGACTAGTTATGAGGATTCTTGCATAATGGGTTGTTAGATGTAGTTCCTACTTACTTGTGTTGCATTGAGTATGTTTAACTTGTATTTGACGTTTTCCTTTTCTTTTGTGTGCATTTAGATGAGTTTCATGCATGATGGGTTGCTAGTCTAGAGTCGTGACCTTAAGAAGTGCCTAGAGTGTTATTCAAGGAAGAATGTTCCCAAGAGGGAGATATTGTAACACCTCATAGATTAGTAGGTCAACCAGAGCTTGATGTGATGGTTAGAGTCATAGATATGACTTCCTGTACTTAGAATAAAGGGTTTAAGGTTAGAACGTCAAGGTACGACTCCCCAAGGACCAACCAACCTTGAAGAGTACCTTAGAAACTACCCTAGAACTTCCCAAAACAGTACCTACGTGGGGGACCTACGCCCTGTAGGTGAGGGTTCATGGATCAAGGCCCCAAACCTAAGCCACAGAACCTTACCCACGATTGACGAGAACGGACAGTGGGTGGACCCACGACCAGTGGGTGTGGTCTCGTGGGTTGGGGCAGTGATGGTCTTAAGTGGATAACCTGAAGGTTAGTGGAACATTCCGAAATAAATTAGGGGTTAAGTAGTGTCATTTTATATTAGATTAGACCACCTATATAAATATATTAAACCCCTAAATACATTGATCCTAGTCATTATTTCAATTAACAAAAAAAAAACACAATTCCCTCTCAAATATTCTCTCTCTAGAAAGTAAAGAAGAAGAAGAGGATCAAGCTAGGTCAAGTCAAGAATCCATTGTTGCAAGCTTTGTAGGGCTTTATAATCAAGGTATGTTAGTTTATTCATCAATGTATACTTCCATCTGTGGAGTCCACGAGAAATCCCTCAATTGTGAAGATGAAATCCCCAATTCAAGTTAGGGTTCCTTCCAATATTGTGGGTTTGGTTCAGTGTGAATCCAATTGAGTGGATATTGATATTTTATGATTCAATTAGTAGTTAATTGTGATATTATGATGATATTACATGTTTTCCATGGTTAAACCTAGTTTAATTAATGAAATTGGAGTAATGTGGTTTTATGCCTTGTGAAGGAAATCGAGAGTTCATAGGTGATCTTCTAGAATTGATGATATGTATAGTAACTGTTCAAGAATAGAAACATGTAAACATGAATTGACTTAGAATAAAGTATATATGTTGGATCATGACTAGTAATGATTGAGAGTGAGCCTTTTTGACAATCTATGACTAGTATTCCGTATGAATGAAACATGTGACTAGAATGTCTCTTGATCTAGATATGTATGATGATTGTAAGAAGTAATGCTTTGAGAGTAAGGCTTGTGGTCATGAATATTGATCACTTGGGATTTGAGAGTAAAGCTAATATGATGAAGTATATATGCTAAACCTTAAAGAAGTGAAGCTTATATGACCATGATAGACATCTAGATATAGTTGTTGTGGAAGGACTTTACCCACATGACCTATATTATGAAAGTATGAGATTATGCATGTTTTTATAGAATTTATGTAAATGATTATGAACACTTTGAGAGTGAAGTATCTATTATTATGATATGAAGATTTGTTGATTGAAAGGCTATTCTAGTGAACACATAATGAACATGATGTGAATGGTTTTTTCACAAAGTATGATTCTAGGGTGAAAGGATTTCTCACCTAAAATGAATCAAGCGTGTTAGACTAGAATAGGTTGAAGTTGTGGCATAAGCTCCCTTCATGGATAGCTTGACTTGGTAAGATAAGACCATTTCATGGATAGCTTGACTTGGTAAGACAAGACCATTTCAAGGAAACTTGAGCATAAAACCTCATGGTAGCCTTGAGTTGAGAAATCACACTCTTCCTAAGGGTAGCTTGCATTATTATCATAGTATACTTTCATGGTATGGTGAATTGTTTAGGCCAAATCAATTCATGGTAGCTAGGATGGAGTGATAGTATCCTTCCTTGTATAGCATGGACTTGCATGATAGTATGCTCTCCATTGTAGCTTGACTTAGCGTAATGTAGTCATGATAGCTAAATGATTAGCTTGGTCTAGTCTAGTAGGGTGCTATTCCTTGTTAGCCTTGGATTGATAAATCGCAATCATTCATGTATGATGGAATTCGTTGTAATAAGAAGAGAAGTACCTTAAATGAATAGAGGAAAATAGTAAAGAGGGACTAGTCCCCAACTAATGAGTTAGTAAGCCGGCCTAAAGGTATTCTTACTATGGGTAGGATTATGGGGTCTTATCCATGCATTGCACAAGTAAGACTTGAATTTATTTATGAAGTGTGATCTTATATGATGAATAGTTAGCTTGGATTGTTGCTATAGTTACCTTTCATAATGTATTTGACTAAAGGTGACGAATTGTCTATAATAAGTAAGCTAATGATAAGATCAAAAGATGATAAAGAGGTATGATGTCCTAAAAGTGGTACTTAGTATAGGTGGGGTTATGGGTCCTCTTTTATGCATTGCACAAGTATAACTTGAAAGTTACTTATGAAGTTTCTCATATGATATGAGGATTTCACTATGGGATATACTTATGAACATGTGGTATCTCCTATGTTGTTGGACTATGCTTCATGTTGACTTATGCTCATTTTATGTCTATGTTGGAGATTATGCTTATGACTGTGATATCACCTCTTATGCTTATGGCTTATTATGCTCTTATGATGTCGTGCTAGCTAAAATATTTAGTATATTTTGTACTAACACATACCCTTGCTGACATTCTTATCCAATGTAGGGTCTGACGACTTTGAGCTCCATTCCCTTGGATAGGTTTCTAGTTGAGCAAAGGAGTTGAAGACTTAGTGAGTCCTCATAGCATCGAGGATATGATCACCTTTTTACTTTATGTCTTTTCTGTATGTTTGAGACTATTGTATGGGCAGCATCCCAATGAGTTATTCACGTGGTTTTAGATGGTCTGAGACAATGTTTTATAAATTTCCGCTTGCTTTTATAAAGCTTCGATTATATGGAAAAAGTTTTACAATTTCCGCATCATTTCTATTATCTTATGTTATGATATGCTAAGGGGCTTGTATGAGACCCTTTGGGGTTGAGTATGCCATGTTACATCTAGGGGGTACCCCTTGATCGTGACAAAAGGAAATAGACTTTGGTATAGACCTTCTTCTAGATACGCAACTTGTTTCTATCTCTTTTTACAGAATGATTCCGGTAGAACTTAAGGAATTAAGGGAGCAATTGAAAGATTTGTTGGACAAGGATTTCATCCAACCGAGTATCTCTCAATGGGGTGCTCCAATTTTTTTTTTTATAAAGAAGGATGATTCCCTTCGTATGTGTATTGACTACCGACAATTGTATAAAGTGATCATTAAGAATAAGTATAACCATTCAAGATGACTTTTTTGACCAACTTGAAGTGGCGAGTTAATTTTCAAACATTGACCTTTGGCCTGGTTATCACAAATAGATTGTGAAGGAAAATGATATTCCAAAAATGGCTTTTAAAACCCAATATGGTCATTTTGAGTTTTTTGTGTTGTCCTTTGGTTTGACTAATGCTTCGACCACCTTTATGAATTTGATGAATAGGGTGTTTAGACAATATCTTGATATGTTCTTTGATGATCACATCAACTAATTGAGGATTATGTTGCGAATTCTCAATGAACAACAACTTGTCGCAAAGTTTAGCAAATGCATTTGTTGGCTAAGCAATAGAACAATAAGAATAATAGAACAATATGACCCAGTGGTATACCCTAGATGTAATATGGCATATATAACTTCGAAGGACTCTATACAAGCTACTTAGCATATCATAACAAAAGCAATAGAACAATAAGAGTAAAAACACATTTTAAGTAAAAAAATTTCATAAAAGAAAAGTGGCAGTGTACTCTCTATGTCTCAACATAGCCATCTATTACAATGTCTTGAATAAAAAAAGGGCATTTCCCATAAATAAAATGTTCAAAAGGGAAATGCGTGAAATGAAACTACAATATGAGAAATAGTCATCCTCAAGCCATGAGGACTCACCAACAAGCTATCAGAATAAGCAAGTCCAGTCTTTAGCCACTACAATGATCACCTCGAGAACCGGACCCTATACTTGTGGGAAAATGTAGGAAAAGTAGGCTTTAGTAAAAAAATACACTAAGTATGATAGCCATGCATAAAACATTGAAAACATGCTAAAAAGGACATTTCATTTCATAACATGAAATTCACCAAGTTAAACGTGATTTAAGAGTTTAAAAAGCATAAGTCATAACAACATAGTTAACATAATCATCATCATAAAATCCTTTGAAAACTCATATACCAAGCTTAATGAGGAACCACAGTTCATAATTCCTATTCATGTTCTTATTTTTGTTTGTGGGAATAAGTCTTAATTGCCATGGGACCATGTGAGCTATACATGACCAACTCTGGTGTTACCCATACTGAAAAGGGTTGTGCTACTTGCCTTAGGTATAACCATACTTTTAGCTTAGGTGGATCCAGTAGCTAATAACCTATAGGGGAACATAGTTTATGGGATAAGAAGATTGCTACTAGTAACCCGGACTCAACTAGCATAAAGGTCTCCGTCTTATGAGATATCCTTTGGGAACCCATACTCAACTAGCATCTAAGGATCCCATTAAAGGCCAGACACAACTAGCATAAAAGCTTCCATCTCATATACAATAGCCACTAGGCTCTAAGCATTAATTCCCACAGAGTTTATATTAAGTCTTGACCTAACTCAAATTCATGGAAGAATGTCTTGACACTCAATCCAACATAATTCATAGGAAGCTAGGGTAGAAAGAACATGCTTTTTCACTCAAATTCGTTGGGTTTCTTCATTAAGGTATCGTAGATCTTCATCCATGGATAAAATCTAAGAGCTATCTTATGAATTGTGTTGGATTGGGTGTCAAGATATTCTTCCATGTGTATGAACTTAAGTCAAGACTTAATATGCACTCCGTGGGAATTAATGCTTAGTATGAGATGGAAGCTCTCACGATAGTAGAGGCTGGGTTTCTAGGAACAATCTCTTGGGATGGAAGCCCTCACATTAGTAGAGGCCGTGTTTTCTAGTAGCAATCCCTTTATCCCATAAACTATGTGCCCTCGTAGGTCTTTAGCTAGTGGATCCACCTAAGTTGAGAGTATGGTTCTACCTTAGGCAAGTAGGACAACACCTTTTCGGTGTGGGGTAGACACCGGATTCCATGTTAAGCTCACATGGTCTATGTCGATTAAGGCTTATCCCCACTATGATAGTATGAACAAGAACATGAATTATGAACTATGGTTACTCAAGAAGCTTTACTTAGTATGGGTAGGATTATGGGATCTTACTCATGCATTGCACAAGTAGACTTTGAGGGTACTTGTAATATACTTCCATTATGCTATGATGATCTATATGTTTAATATTCTTATGCCTTATGCTTTTGCACTAAACATTATGATGATTCTTAAACTTAGTAAAGTGTATGATTCTCAACTAAAATGTCCACTTAGCATGAATTCAATTTTTTATGCATGTCTATCGTACATAGTGCATTTTTGTACTAACCCATATTTTTCCTACATTTTCCCCAAATATAGGGTCCGGTTCTCAAGGTGGTCCCCAGTGTAGCTAGAGTTTGGATTTCTTCATTCCTCCTTGCTTGTTGGTGAGTCCTCATGGTTTGAGGATGGATATTATCACTGTAGTTTCATTCTTATATTTTCTACTTTCGGATTGTGTTATATGTATTGTGACCCTATTTGATTCCAATATTGTAATAGATGGCTAAATTGAGACAAGTGTAGACTTCCTCTTTCCTTTATGAATATTTTGGACTTGAAATACATCTTTTTGTACTGTTTATCATTTTGTGCTTATGTTATGATATGTTAAGTTGCTTACATGGTCATTTTCGGGGTTCTATGTGCCTTGTTACATCTAGGGGGTACCCCTGGGTAGTGACAAACATGGTTATCAGAGCAAAAGGTTTAGAATTATTCTAGGATGATGTCTCATAAGCCATGTCTAGTAGAGTATTGTTCATTAGTGTGAAGAGCGTCATATTTATGAATGGAAGGCTATAAGATGTTTAGGAAATTTAACTTATTTCATTACTCTTAAGTCGTGCCTTAGAGTTTAACTCTATAATATCTCTCTCCTAATCCTTCTCTTGTGTCTTGGAGAAATTAATACACGAAGGGCTAACAATAGAAGGATGGAAGAAGAGAATATGGATCAAGGAGCTCTTCCTCAAGATCTTTAAGCTCCTCAAGCTATAATTGATCCTACAGCTATGTCAAATGTGGAGGTTAGGTCGGCTCTTCCAATGTTAGCTCAAGCCATGACGGCTCAAACTCAAGTCGTGACAACTGAAGTCCAATCAATGACGACCCAAGAAAATAGAGAGGTGATTTCTCCCGTAAACCATAATATGAATTGTGCGGTTTCTACAAAGAGGGATTTTTCAAGAATGAATCCTCCCGAGTTTCATGGCTCAAAAGGGGAAGAGGACCCTCACGAATTTGTGGATGAGGTTCACAAAATACGTGATATTATCGGGGTGGCTTCGATAGAGAATGCGGAGTTAGGTGCTTACCAATTGAAAATTATTGTTCAAGTTTTGTATGATCAATGGAAGTGTGAGAGACACGTAGGAGCGGGTCAAGTAGAATGGGAATCATTTAAATTAGCATTTCTTGATAGATTCTTTCCCCTAGATTTGAGGGAACGAAAGATGCAAGAGTTCATTAACCTTCGTCAAGGATGGGTGAGTTTGAAGGAGTACTCTCTTAAGTCGACCCAACCATCCAAGTATGCTCCAACTATTGTGGCGGACTCAAGGGCTATGATGAATAAGTTTATGATGGGAATTTCAAACATGGAAGAGGAAGAATGACGTACGGCAATGCTCATTGGTTATATGAATATTTCGTGTCTTATTGTACATGCTTAACAAATTGAGGAGTCAAAGCTCAAGATGAAGAATAGGTAGGAGAGCTAGGACCAATGATGGGAACTTCTCCAATGATAATTCGTTGGAAAAGGTCGGCCAATGTTCAAATAAGGGTTTTCCATCTAATGATCCTCTAGTGCTCCAAGGGTCAACAGGGATAGGGTATCTAACCTAAATCTTAGGGAGGTCATAGTGGTGGTTCTTTTGTGAATAGGCCTAATTGTGTAAAGTGTCGAAGGAAACATGATGGTAAGTTCCTAGTTGGCATAGATGGTTGCTATGATTGTGTAAGGAGTGGTCACAAGATGAGAGAGATTGTCTCATGCTTATGGATAAGGGAAAAAAGCGTAAGAAAGCTACTTCTAGTGGTTAAAATTTTGATGCTCCCAAGAAAAATTGATTTTATGCTCTTGAATCTTGAGGTAACAAAGAGAGCTCCCTGGATGTGGTGACTGGTATGTTAAAAGTCTTTCTCATTGATAGGTATGCTTTGTTGGATCCCGGTGCTACTTTATAATTTGTCATGCCTTATGTGTCAAAGATGTTTGATGTTCCTCCGGAAGAGTTATTAGAACTTGTTTTTGTCTTTCCTCCCGATAGGGATTATGTGGGGCTAGAAGGGTTTATAGAAGATTTCCTATTTTCCTATCCCATAGGGTTACTCTTGTTGACTTTGTACAGCTTGAAATGTTAGACTTTGATGTAATTCTTGGTATGGATTGGTTGCATGCATGTTATGCCTCTATCGATAGTAGAACTTGGGTAGTGAAATTCCAATTTCTGAATGAGCCTATTTTAGAGTGTAAAGGAGGAAATTATATGGATAGAGGTCAATTTGTGTCCTAGATTAAAAATAGAAAAATGATCTCCAAAGGGCGCATGTACCATATTGTTAGGGTGCTAGATGTTGAATTCGAAACCCCTTCTCTAGCGTCGGTTACAGTAGTTATTGAGTTTCTGGAAGTTTATCCTGATGACTTACCCAGTATTCCTTCTAAGTGGGAAATAGATTTTGGTATTGACCTTCTTCTGGATACACAAGCTATCTCTATTCCTCCTTATAGAATGGCTCAGACCGAATTAAAGGAGTTGAACTAACAGTTGAAGGATCTACTAGACAATGGTTTTATTCAATTGAGTATCTCTCTATAGGGTGCTTCAGTGTTGTTTGTTAGAAACAAGGATGGGTCTCTTTTGAAGGAACAAGCTTTTTCACTCAAA
Organism: Solanum commersonii; assembly: GCA_029007595.1. Taxonomy (NCBI): domain Eukaryota; kingdom Viridiplantae; phylum Streptophyta; class Magnoliopsida; order Solanales; family Solanaceae; genus Solanum; species Solanum commersonii. Next base: position 23,433 of record JAJTWQ010000194.1, read on the forward strand.
TTCATTGGGTTTCATCATTAGGGTATGGTAGCTTTTCATCCATGGATAGAATTTTGTAATGACCCGTAAAACATGTAAGCAAAAGCAGAGCCTAACGAGTTTGATTTTGAGTTTGAATTGAGTAAAATGACCTCCCGAGCTTTATTTGAGGGTTTAGGGTTAAATGTCAAGGTACGACCCCCAAAGACCAACCAAGGGTCTTGAGGACGACCCTAAAGCCTAACCCTCAAGACCCCCAAGAAACCAAAAACTACACAAAATATGGGGACCTATACCCCGTAGGTCCATCCACACCCCGTGGATGGACTCTATAGGTCAATACCCCATTTGGTGACCCTCAGACCCAAACCATGGACCTGTAGGATGAGGCGTCACCCCACCTACGGTTCGTCAACAACGGGTTGTACGTCACCACTGAAGGCTGTCAATGTTTCAACCTAACTGGGGGCAACATGGTAAATTCCTCTTTGGGTTAGTTGAGTTAATGGACGATTATTATGGGTTTATTAATGTGATTTAAGGGTTTTTAAAGTATTAAAACACATCTACAACTCATTATTTCAAAACCTAAATTAGAACCTTCCATCCTCTCCAAAAATCTTCTCTCTAGAAACCTCCATTGGACAAAGGAAGCAGGTTTTTAAGGTCAACTTTTAAACTTTTCGAGGGATTTTCATCGATTTCTTCCATATAAGGTATGGTAGGCTTAATCCTTGAATTAGTTTCTTTCAAGGAACCAATTTCAAAGTTGATTTCAAGTCTCCAAAATCCCCCAAAAACCTAGGGTTTACAATATATGCATGGGTGCAATTCCAAACGTTTTCAAAATGTATTTAAGTGTTGAATCATGGCCTAATTGATTTTTAATGGTGAATTAAGATAATATTACCCTATGAACCCATGATTAACCCAAAACCCTAAGTTGTGAATTGAGATTGGAAATTTATTGATCATGAAAGTATGTTGAATTGTTTATGTTTACATTGATTTAGATTATTGAAATTATGTGATTAATCATGACTAATTGCAGTATTTCAAGGTGTGTGGGTGAATGTGATCCATGGCGTTGTAAGGAAAAGTATGAAGGATATATGTATGATTATGATGTGAAGCATGTGTGTGTGATCTCAATGAAAGTGTTATGATCATGTATAGAATGTAATTGTGTTATTGTTGATAGCATATTCTCAATTAACACTCATGAATGATGGTGATGGAATGTGAAGGGTTCCTCCTATATATTATTGTATCATGAATTGGTTGACTTAGGCATCCTTTTCTTGTATAAATGGAAGTAATGTGATTGTAATGTAACTTGAATTTGTAGGCTTAGGAATCCTTTCTTGTATAATTAATGTGTCTTGAATTTATGATTATGAATTGATAGGCTTATGGCATTCCTTTCCTATATGATTAATGAATGTATCTTGACTTGATGAATATGAATCGATAGGCTTATGGTATTCCTTCCATAAATGAACTAATGCAATGATGAATCTTGAATTGATAAGCTTATGGCATTCCTTTCCTAAAGATTTAATATATGGATGTAATGATGACTCTTGAATTAATAGGACAATGGTTTTCCTTTCATAATGAGTCAATGTACCATGATTCTATAATCTTATGGCATTCGTTTCATAGGTATAATAATGTAATGAGGAACCGCGGATCGATAGGCTTATGGTATTCCTTTCATGAGGACTATACAACTATCCTTATAATGTACTATGGATCGATAGGCTTATAGCAGTACTTTCATATGTAATGATGTTACTTGGGTCGATAGGCAAAAGGCATTCCTCTCAAGTACAATCATGTAATGTGAATGAAATACTCTATGGTAATGTAGGCTAAGCACCGAGAGGATATAGTAAGATGGATACTCTCCCAATGTTAGTTTAGAGTTCCATTGAACATCTTTCTATCCCTTAACTGTGTGCCCACGTAGCTCTAGCTAATGGATCCACCTAAGCTATCATGTAACATTCCTATCTTAGTCAAGTAGACCACCTCATTATGGTGTAGGTCCTTATGACACCGGATTCCATGTCAAGCTCACATGGTCTATGTCGGTTAAACGGTTATTCCCATCATGTGAGATATATTCCTTAGTTACTTGAGAGGTTCTACAAAGTGTGGGTAGTTCTATGGGATGCTATCCATACATAGCATGAGAAGGCTTTGAGAGGGTATGTTGTGATTCTCTAACCTCTAAATGTTAATGAATGAATGTGCTCAAAAGGGAGCTAACGAAGACTGTTTGACTTATATGCCTAAAAGTAATGATGCATGCTTTACTTGGATTGTATTATTAGTTACTCCCTTGTCATGACTTATGTAATGTTTATCTGTCTTATATATGAGTATTTTCTGTGGATGGAAAGGATGAATGGTAAGTTCACTTTTGGTGGCTTTAATGTGGTACCTAGTGTGGATGCTGGTATGGGACGGTATCTATACATTGCACATAATAGGGCTTGGGGTTACTTAAGGTGGAAGCTTAATGTGCTGAAATGACTTGTATGTTGATTATATCTTATCTTATGCCTCTTGTACTTATGTTTATGAAGTTTTGTCACGACCCGAGAGCATCCCCTAGTCATAACATGGTGTAATTACCCAGAAGGGGTCGCATATGGGAAAATTTGAAACTTTACAATCGAAGTCTTATCTCATAAAAACAATAAGCGGAAGTTTTTCTATACTTTTTATCTCACACCATCTATTTTAAAATCAAGAATAAAACTCATTGAACGCAACCCATACAAAGTCTAAAACATGAAAATAAAGACATAAAAGAAATATGGTTGTTGTCCTCTAAGCTGTGAGGACTCACCAATTCTTCAACTCTTCTAACTCCTTGAAACTCTTGCCTCCAATAGCAACTCAAAGCTCCAACCCTACATTTGGTTAGAATTTAGGCAATATACGTTAGTACAAAAGGTACTAAGTATAAAAGCTAGCACAACATCATAAAAACATCTCCAAATGGTTAGTCAACATAAGACATAAGCATAAGAGAAAATAATATAAGCATACGCATCATATAATACAAGTTAACCTAAATCATAGTAAATGAGCATATGAGAACATCATATTCATGACAAGGTTTCTACTTAGACCTAAAAGGTTACACACTTCAACCCTAAGGTTTTCATATTACAAGAGAACTACTTCACAAGCGACCTCCAAGTATACTTGTGCAATGCAAGGATAGCATCTCATACTATCATCCAAGTACCTCTCTTTGGTCATTCTTGGGCATAGTCCACCTTCATATTCAAGACCTAGGTATTCATGTCATCTTAACATACTCTATATTCATGGTCCACTCTAAAGCTTGTCTATGCCATAAGGGTACCATATTTCTAAGTAACCCCAAGACAACTTGTGCAATCCATGGAAGGCATCCCATACTACTCTTCACACTATGCATAGCTTTCAAGTCATCCTAGTCATATCCACCCTACTTTGGCCTCCTTATTCACTTCACTTTCTTAACTAAGGAATCTCTCACCTTTAATCAACTATAACTACGAAAGGCAACTCTAGTCCATTTCTATCTCAAGCCTTCTCTTTAATGACCCTAAGTCATACTATGTGCAATGCACTCTTAACATCCCATAATACTAATCTGGCTAAGTATTACTTTTAGGTCCTATTACTAGTTCTTCTTGGTTTGGAACCTAGTCCTCTCTTTAACTTTAGAACCCTATGAGGTACTCTCTATCTCAAGCAGATCTTAGTTCATTATTAGGTTGAACCATAGGAGATACTTATTTTAGTATGTCTAAGCTCCTTCTTCACATGGACCCTATCAGATACTATCTTAAGCATGTTTAAGTCCATCTATACTCTTGAACACTATGAGTTACTTCGTTAAGTAAGTCTTAGTTCATTATGCTTTGAAGACTATGAGATGCTTCTGATGCATGTCTTAGTTCACATGATATGGAGATCTCTACTAGGAACCTTAACTCAACTATGTAAAAGATCCCGTCTCATGAGACCTAATTTTGGGAAGACCCACACTCTACTACGTAAGAGTTTCCCCTTTTTTCTTGGATAGACCTCACATGAACTAGGTGTGGTACTCCTATCTACTTGGAGTCCAGACCATATCCTGTGTGACACTCCATCTCATTATCAATATCCACTTGGAGCCAAGCATACACCCCAAGGTTTATTTGTTAAGCCTTGCTTAAAACTCATCTCCCATGAAAGGATGTCCTTGACAACCAATCCATGTTCAAGTTATTCTATCACTTTCATCTAGCAAGCATTCCTATGTTATATTAGGTGGGTATGTCTTTCACCAGAATCCATCCTATTAGACTTATATTCTCTTTTAGACTTTAGTCTCATAGCCTTAGCATCATTAGGTAATCACATTAGCCTCACCCTAAAGGCCTAGCTATTATGATCAGAAACCTTTGTCTCAAGGCTTCTTTCTAAATCTCTTCTTTATACCTATATTCCAAGGTAATTTGATCACATCTTTCAATACTAGGTGATTCAAGTCTCAATTAATCATAAATGTTCAATACTAACTTTAAAAGTCAAGATCCTTCCTATTCAATAAAGTATAGCACAATACATTATTAGATGACCCTAACTATGATCAATTAGTATTCAAAACAATGATTTAGGAATATCAAATTTGAACCTTCAAATTGGACTCTATTGGCATAAACCTTCAAAGATCATATTCATCAATTTAGACTACAGTTCATCATGGATTTCACATGAAAGCATCGTAATACCATTAAACATACATAGTTCAATCATAATTGTGTGATATCTAACAGATTGGAATCACACCCAAACCCTACCCACAATGTAATTCTAACCCTAGCTAGAATTGGGTTTTTGAATTCATAATTAGGGGGAAACTATAGGGTCTCCATGGGTGGAAAAACCCATGGATGATTAAGCTTCACATACCTTCAATAAATTCCCTAAACAAAGCTTGTATCAATGGATGAAATTTCCCTAAGCCACAACCCTTTCTCTTCTCTTTTTCCTCTTCTTCTTCGATTCTAGAGAGATGATTTTTGGAGAGTATTTTAGGGGTCTTTAGATGAATGGGTAAAAATTATTAGTTTAGGGTCTATTAACTATTTATAGGATGTAAATTAACAAACTAATTGCCCATTAAAATAATTACTAAACTAAACCCTAAACACTAACTTAAAAACTAAAAAAGTGATAACTGGGCAAACCTACGAGACCTCCACCTACGGACCGTAGGTGGAGTGACGATCCATTTTGTGCCTTCATTGTTTGGGTCTGGGACTTGGTCATGGAAGCTAAGGCTCCCTAGACTAAGTCCTGACTTACGGAGAAGACATATGGGGCTTCGCTTGACTTAAGGGGTGTCACTTGCCTCTGTAAGTCAAGCTGTTTTTGACATCTTTTGGCCAATGTTGGGGTCCTCATCAAGGACCCGTAGGGTGGTCCTTGGGGGGTCGTACCCGGACGTTTAACCCTTATTTATGTTCATCTAAGTATAGGGGACATTTATCTTCATTTTAACCCTGATACAACAATCCAAATGTCCAATACAGGACCCTACAACATACTAGTTCATCCCATTAGTTCAACTTACTAGTTTCCGGGCATTATGATCGTTTCTTGACGTTTGACCTCTAAAATCACCAAACTAACTTCAAAAGCCATTATTCATCATTTAGACAAGTTTCTAACTATAAACTAACATGTGACGCTCTAGTTCAACCTAATAGATTTAGTCAAGCCTTAGCTAGGTCTTACTATATTTTTACGGGGTGTTACATTATCCCCCACTTGGGAACATTCGTCCTCGAATGACACTTTAGACACTTTATATAGTCTTTAATCTCAGCTAACAGCTCATCATGCATGCACTAATTCTAAATGCACACAACATCAAGGAAGAAAACAACTTCAATTCCAAGAACTAAAGTATACTCATAATTCAACTCATGAAACTTAGATGCAATTTCTACTATAGTGCACGACAACATGAGGAAGCAATTCACAAAAGTCATTTCAACAAGACCTATAAAATTCCTGAACATGAATATAAGGAAATCATGGCAACACATAAGGCACCAAAATAACCCACTAGATAGGCACACTATCCCCCACTTGGGAGCAAGCCTATTCAAACTTTTCTAAACATCATGCATACTAACCATAAGTTCAGAATCCAAAAAAAAAAACAAGTCATAAGAGACAAGAAATCTAGAAATTTTCCAAAGGATGAAAGAAACACTTACCGGAAAGGACATGAGGAGATCACTCTTGAACTTCTCTAGATTGGAGAGCATAGAACCTATTCTTCTTTCGAGGCCACGTCTCCCCACTACTAGAGGCAACTTGCTTTCCTTCTCCTCATGTAACCTTAGCCTTAGGGCAATATTTCATCATGTTGCCACTCTCACCACAACTAAAGCAACCTTAATTCAAGAACATCAAGGACACTCAACAACCTTGCTATCTAAGCAGATTATTCCCCCCCCCCCCTTGGGAGTTAACCTATGCAAACTCTTTGAAGCATCAATTCTTTCAATTCTAAGGTTGGAGTATGTCATCACTTAAGCTTTTATATCCATAACCCAAGATAATTCTAAAGCATGCTGAGTTACACTTCTACCATTCTTAGAGGAGTCTATTCACTAAGCATCCAATAGCCTCCTATTCATAAAATGTGTTGTGACTCACACCCATGAATAAGACTCTACTTAGATGTGGTTTGAGACAATACTAACATTTTTTTCCCCAAAAATCTTATGCTCTGATACAGAGTTTGTCACGATCCGAGAACACCCCCTAGTCGTAACATGGCATAATTGACTCCAAAGGGGTCGCATACAAGCCCTTAGTACATTCTTAACATAAGATAACAGAAAAATATTGGAAAATTCAAAACTCTACGATCGAACTCTTATCTCATAAAAACAATAAGCGGAAGTCTTTCTATACTCTTTGTCTCGAAGCATATATTTAAAACTCAAGAATAAAACTCATTGGGACGTAGCCCATACAAAGCCTAAAACATGAAAATAAAGATATAAAGGAAATGTGGTTGTTGTCCTCCAAGCTATGAGGGCTCACCAATTCTTCAACTCTTCTAATTCCTTGAAACTCCAGCCTCCAATAGCAACTAAAAACTCCAACCATACAATTGCTTAGAACGTAGGCAATATGCGTTAGTGCAAAAGGTACTAACTATGAAAGCTAGCACAACATCATAAAAGCATCTCCAAATGGTTAGTCAACATAAGACATAAGCATAAGAGACAATAATATAAACATAAGCATCATATAATACAAGTCAACCTAAAGCATAGTAAATGAGCATAGGAGAACATCATATTCATGACAAGGTCTCTACTTAGACCTAAAAGGTTACACACTTCAACCCTAAGTCTTTCATATTACAAGAGAACTACTTCAGAAGCCACCTCCAAATATACTTGTCCAATGCAAGGATAGCATACCACACTACCATACAAGCTAAGTACCTCTCTTTGGTCATTCTTGGGCATAGTCCACCTTTATATTCAAGAACTAAGTTTTCAAGTAATTTAACATAGTGTATATTCATGGTCCACTCCAAAGCTTCTCTATGCCATAAGGGTACCATATTTCTTAGTAACCCCAAGACACACTTGTGCAATGCATGAAAGGCATCCTATACTATCCTTCAAAATAAGTATAGCCTTGAAGTCATCCTAGTCATATCCACCCTACTTTGGCCTCCTTATTACCTTCACTCTCTTAACTAAGGAATCTCTCACCTTTAATCAATTATAACTAGGAAAGGCAACTCTAGTCCAATCCTATCTCAAGGCTTCTCTTTAATGACCCTAAGTAATACTTTGTGAAATGCACTCTTAGCATCCCATAATACTAATTGTGATAAGTATTACTTTAAGGTCGTATTACTAGTTCTTCTTGGTTTGGAACCTAGTTCCCATCTTTATCTTTAGAACCCTATTAGGTACTCTCTCTCAAGCACATCTTAGTTCATTATTAAGTTGAACCATAGGAGATACTTCTTTTAGTATGTCTAAGTTCCTTCTTCACATGGACCCTATGAGATACTATCTTAAGCATGTCTAAGTCCATCTATACTCTTGAACACTATAAGTTACTTCATTAAGTAAGTCTTAGTTCATTATGCTTTGAACACTAAGAGATGCTTCTGAAGCATGTCTTAGTTCATAGGATATGGAGATCTCTACTAGGAACCTTAACTCAACTATGTGAAGGATACCATCTCATGAGACCTAACTTTGAGAAGACCCACACTCTATTACGTAAGACATTCCCCTTTTTTCTTGGATAATTCTCACATCAACTAGGTGTGGCTCTCCTATCTTCTTGGAGTGCAGACCCTATCTTGTGTGACACTCAATCTCATTGTCAATATCCACTTGAGCCAAGCATACACACCAAGGTTTACTTGTTAAGCCTTACTGAACACTCATCTACCATGATAGGATGTCCTTGACAACCAATCCATGTTCAAGTTATTCTATCACTTTCATCTAGCAAGTATTCCTAAGTTAGATTAGGTGAGCATAGGTCTTTCACAAGAATCCAACCTATTAGACTTCTATTCTCTTATCGACTTTAGTCTCATAGCCTTAGCATCATTAGGTAATCACATTAGCCTCACCCTAAAGGCCTAGCTATTATGATCACAAACCTTAGTCTCAAGGTTTCTTTCTAAATCTCTTCTTTATACTTAGATTCCAAGGTAATTTGATCACATCTTTCAATACTAGGTGATTCAAGTCTCAATTAATCATAAAGGTTCAATACTAACTTTTCAAGTCAAGATCCTTCCTATTCAATAAATTCTAGTACAATACATTATTAGATGACCCTAACTGTGATCAATTACTATTCAAAACAATGATTTAGGAAGATCAAATTTGAACCTTAAAATTTGCCTCTATTGGCATAAACCTTCAAAGATCATATTCATTAATTTAGACTACAGTTCATCATGGATTTCACATGAAAGCATTGTAATACCATTAAACATACATAATTCAATCATAATTGCGTGATATCCAACAGATTGGAATCACACCCAAACACTACCTGCAATGTAATTCTAACCCTATCTAGAATGGGGTTTTTGAATTCACAATTGTGGGGAAACTAAGAGGGATCCAAGGGTGGAAGATCCATGGATGATGAAGCTTCACATACATTCAATAAATTCCTTAAACAAATCTTGAATCAATGGATGAAATCACCCTAAGCCACAACCCTTTCTCTTCTCTTCTTCTTCAATTTTAGAGAGATGATTTTTTGAAAGGATTTTAGGGGTCTTTAGATGAATGGGTAAAATTGATTAGTTTAGGGTCTATTAAATATATATAGGAGGTAAATTAACTAACTAATCACCCATTAAAATAATTCCTAAAATAACCCCTAAACACTAACTTAAAAACTACAAGCTGAAAACTGGGCAGACCTACGAGACCTCCACCTATAGACCATAGGTGGAGTGACGGGCCGTTCTAAGCCTTTGTTATTTGGGTCTGGGACTTGGTCATGGGAGCTAATGCTCCTTAGACTAATTCCTGACCTATGGAGCAGAATTATGGGGCTTCGCTTGACTTAAGGGGAGTCACTTGCCTTCTTAAGTCAAGCTAGTTTTGACAACCTTTGGCCAATGTTGTGGTCCTTCGGGGATCGTACCCTGAAATTTAACCCCTATTTATGTCCATCTAAGTATAGGGGACATTTATCTTCATTTTAACCCTCATGCAACACTCCAAAAGTCCACTACAAGACCCTACAACATACTAGTTCATCTCACTAGTTCAACTTACTAGTTTCTGGGTGTTATGATCGTTTCTTGACGTTTGACCTCTAAAATCACCAAACTAACTTCAAAATCCATTATCATCATTTAGACAAGTTGCCAACTATAAACTAACATGTGAGGCTCTAGTTCAACCTCATAGATTTAGTCAAGCCTTAGCTAAGTCTTACTATATTTTTATGGGGAGTTACAAGTTTTCTCAAATTGGCATATTTAATGATTTATAAATAAAATGTTCTTTTTATGCATGTTTTTGCATGGCTATCATACTTATTATTTAATTTTGCTAACCTTTATTCTTCTATTTTTACTAGAAGTGTAGGTTTCGACATTTGAGTTGATTCTCTCTAGTTGAAGCTTGGATTGAGTTCTTCCATGACTATTGGTATGTCCTCATGGATTTGAGGACAAGTACTTTTTAAGTTTCTTTTATTTCCTGTAATTGACATTTTGTAGCCTGTTCTATTGTAAAGAGTCGTGACTCTACTTTCATTTTGAGATATTGTTCAAATGGCCATGTGAGACAATAGACTTCCGTTGTGTTTTCAAATGTTTTTTATTGTTGGATTTAAAGAAAAATTTTAAAAATTATGCACTATCTTGATTATCTTATGTTATGAATGTTGTGAGGCTTGTATGAGACTTTTCAAAGTTTGTACGCCGTGTCGCATCTAGGGTCAAGGCTCAAGTCATGTCAAACATGGTAGCAGAGCACAAGATTTTGGAATGATTTTTAGGATTGATGTCTCACAAGCCACCTCTAGTAGAGTCTTGTTCATCAGTGTAAGTCGTGACACATCTATGGATGATAGGCTATATGACGTTAGGAAGCTACACTTCCTTCATTACAATTTGAGCCATCCCACAGAGTTTTGCTCTATAAATGTCCTTTTACTAACCCTTCTCTTGTGTTTATATGATATGAATACAAGAAGGGCATCAAGAAGAGTTGAAGACGAGATTGTGACTGAGAGAATTCCTCCCCAAGGTCCTCAAGGTCCTCTAGGCGACCATGTTCCTCAAGGCAATGAAGTTTTGGTTGATGCCCCGACTATGACCAAAGAAGAAGTTAAGTCGGCTTTTTTGATGATGGCTCAAGCCGTAACCACTCAAGCCCAAGCCATGACGACTCAAGATACAAGGGGTGTTGAGGCTCATGTGAACCCCATTGTGAGCACTATGGCTTCTAGGATGAAGGAATTTCTGAGGATGAACCCTCCGGTGCTTCTAGGTTCCAAGGTGGGAGAGGATCCCCAATAGTTTTTGGATGAGGTGTATAAGTTAGTCAATGCTATGGGGGTGACCTCAATAGAAAAAGCGGAGCTGGACACTTACCAATTGAAGGATGTTGCCCAAGTTTGGTTTACTCAATGGAAGAGCAATAGGCCTATAGGAGTAGGTCTCAATGATTTCGAGGTATTCAAAGAACCATTCCTTGGTAGGTACTTTCTCTATGAGAAGAAAGAATGTAATGTGGAGGAGTTTATCAACCTTAGGCAAGGTAGCCTGACTGTGGAGGAGTATTCTTTGAAATTTACCCTATTGTCTAAGTATGCTCAATATTTGGTGTCAAACCCTAGGGAAGAGATGAGTAGATTTGTTATAGGTGTATCCGACCTAGTTCAGGAAGAGTTTAGTACGGCGATGCTCCATGATGAATCAAACATTTCTAGGCTTATGGTGTATGCTCAATCTATTGAGTCCAAACTTAAGAGGAAGAATAGGGAGCTGGAGAGGTCTAGGACCGATGAGCAAGGTCAACCAAGGTTCAAGAAGAGAGCTCCAAACCATGATTTTTCAAATACTCCTAGGGTTAATGAAGAGAAAGGTGGTGGACCTCCATTTTCCAAACCTATTTGCACCACTTGTGGGAAGAGGCATCATGGGAAGTGCCTAGCCAATACTGGTGGGTGTTATGTTTGTGGAAACAATAATCACCAAGTGAGAAACTGTCCTACTCTTATGGCCAAAGGAAGGGAGGCCAAACAAGGTTCTGTTAATGGCCTAGATCCTAATGCTCCAAAGAAGAATCATTTCTATGTATTTCAAGCAAACAAGGACAAAGGATCTCATTCGGATGAAGGCACCGGTAAGTTGGTAGTTCCTTATAATTGCGGATGTCTTCTTAAGGTCCTTATTTATTTTCAGGTTTACCTTAGTATGGGTTTACTCCCAAGAGGAAGATAGTATGTTGAATAGTAAGGTTGTTGAGAGTTTCAATATCCTTATCACTTTCTTCTATTCCTATTCAAGCTTGAGACCAAGAGTTCCTTTTTTCCTTGTTTCATATTTTGGAGTCATGTGTGATTATGAGTTTCCATGGTCTCCTTATTTTATGTATGTTCTTGATGAATTCTTGTTTCTATGAGAAAATGAGTTTTCATGATTTATGTTCCTCATGTTGATTTTCATTTAGTATGAGTTCTCTATATGCTTCATGAGGTGAATTGTTGAACATGCCTAACAAATGCTTTAGAGAGTAATTGCATAATCTGCTTAATTATGTTATGATGAACATGATGTGAGTTGGAGAAGGTAATTCCTCCGATGTAATGAGAAATGTTGAAGTTTTCATGCATAAGGAGATTGTAGATGTAGTTCCTACTTGCTTGTGTTGCATGGAGCATGTTTGAGATGGAGTTGATGTTTCCTCCTAGTTTTATGCATTGTTTATGATGTTTCATGCATGATGGGATGCTAGTCTTGAATCGTTATCCCTTAATGTGTTTAGACTGTCATTCGAGGATGAATGTTACTAAGGGGGAGAAAAAGTAACTACCCATAAAACTAGTAAGCGAAACAAGAGCCTAACAAGTTTTATTTTGAGTTTCAATTGAATAGAATGATGTCTAGAGGTTTGGTTGAGGATTTTATGGGTTAAACGTCAAGGTACAACCCCCCAAAGACCAACCAAGGGTCCTTGAGGGGGACCCTAAAGCCTTACCCCAAAGACCCCTAAGAAACCAAAAACTGCCCAAAATATCATGACCTACGAATGGGGACCTACACCTCGAGGATGGCCTCCATAGGTCAAGACCCCATTTGGTGACCCTCAGACCCAAACCACGGACCTGTAGGATGGGGTGTTACCCTAACTACGGTCTGTAGGTAAGGGGTCATAGGTCACCATTGTATGCTGTTAAAGTTTTGGCCTAAGTAGGGGAAACATGGTAAATTCTTCTTTTAGTTAGTTGAGTTAATGGACGGTTATTATGATTTTTATTAATGTATTTTAAGGTTTTTTAAAGTATTAAAACACATTTACAACTCATTATTTCAAAACCTAAATTAGAACCTTCCATCCTCTCAAAAAATCCTCTCTCTATAAACCTCCATTGGAGAAGAAGGAACCAAGATTTGAAGGTCAAGTTTTCATATTTTTCAAGGGATTTTGGTGGATTTATTCCATAGAAGGTATGGTAGTCTTCATCCTTGACTTAGTTTCTTTCAAGGAGCCCATTTTAATGTTTATTTCAAGTCTCCAAAATCCTCCCAAAACCTAGGGTTTTCAATCTATGCATGGATTCAATTCCAAACATTTTCAAAATGCATTTAAGTGATGAATTGTGGTTTAATTGATGTTTTAATGGTGAATTATGATGGTTTTACCCTATGAACACATGTTTACCCCAAAACCCTAAGCTGTGAATTGTGATTGGGAATTGATTGATCTTGAATGTATGTTGAATTGCTTTTGTTTATATTGATTTAGATTATTGAAATTATGTGATTACTCATGTCTAATTGTAGTATTTCAATGTGTGAGGCTGAATGTGATCCATGGTCTTGAAAGGCAAAGTATGAAGGATCTATATATGATAATGATATGAAGCATATGTGTGTTCTCTCAATGAAAGTGTTATGATCATATATAGAATGTATTTGTGTTATTGTGGATAGTATATTCTCAATTAAAACTCATGAATGATGATGATAGAATGTGAAGGGTTCCTTCGATGTATTATTGTATCTTGAATTGGTAGGCTTAGGCATCCTTTTCTTATATAAATAGAAGTAATGTGATTGCAATGTATCTTAAATTGGTAGGCTTAGGTACCCTTTTATTGTATAATGAATGTGTCTCCACTGGATGCATATGAATCGATAGGCTTATGGCCTTCCTTTCCTATATGATTAATGAATGTGTCTTCACTTGATGAATATGAATCTATATTCTTAAGGCATTCCTTTCATAAATGAACTAATTAAATGATGACTCTTGAATCGATAGGCTTATGGAATTCCTTTCCTAAAGATATAATGAATGAATGTAATGACGACTCCTGAGTCGATAGGCCAATGGAATTCCTTTCCTACTGAGTCAATGTACCATGAATCAATAGGCTTATGGCATTCCGTTCATGAGTATAATAATGTAATGAGGAACCATGGATCGATAGGCTTATGGAATTCCTTTCATGAGGATTCTAGAGTTATCCTTATCATGTACCATGGATTGATAGGCTTATAGCATCCCTTTCATGTGTAATGATGTAACTTGGGTCGATAGACCAATGGCATTCCTCTCAAGTACAATGATGTAATGTGAATGAAATACTATATGGGAATGTAGGCTAAACACCGAGAGGATATGGTTAGATGGAAACTCTCCCAATGTTAGGTTAGATTTCCAATGAACATCTTCTTGTACCATAACTATGTTCCCACATAGGTCTAGCTAGTGGATCCACCTAAGCTATCACGTACCCGTCCTACCTTAGGCAAGTAGACCACTTCTTTACTGTGTGGGGCTTTATGACACTAGATTCCATGTCAAGCTCACATGGTCTATGTCAGTTAAACTTTTATTCCTATCATGTGAGATACGTACCTTAGTTACTTGAGAGGTTCTATAAAGTTTGGGTAGAAGTATGGGATGCTATCCATATATTGCACGACTAGGCTTTGAGAGGCTATGGTGTGATTCTCTAACCTCTTAATGCTAATGAATGAATGTGCTCAAAAGGGAGCTAATGAAGACTGTTTGACTTATATGCTTAAATGTAATGATGCATGTTTTACTTGGATTGTATTATGAATTAATTCCTTGTCATGACTTATGTAATGTTTATGTTTTTTATATATGAGTATTGTATGAAGATGGAAAGGATGAATGGTAAGTTCACTTTTGGTGGCCTTAATGTGGTACTTAGTGTGGATGGTGGTATGGGACACTATCCATACATTGCACATAGTATGGCTTGGGGTTACTTAAGGTGGAAGCTTAATGTGATGAAATGACTTGCAGTATCAGAGCCATGGATAAAAAGAAGATTGTTAGAAGAAAATTAAGAAAGATTAGAAAGAAATTAAAAAAAGTATACCAAGAATACAAACAATATAACATTACAAAAACTAGTAATGATAAATTAGAACAATTGATAGATAATATATCTAAAATAGAATATAAATATATTCAATATTTAAAATTACAATGAATAACGAATACAGACAACAACTCACTGAAACAATCATAGCAAAAAGACAAGAATTAAGACATAGGCAAAATAGACTTAACAATAATATATTTGCAGGAACTTGTAAGAAATCTATAATAGCATAAAGAAAAATTATTTTATATCTACAGATACAAATAGAAAATTTAGAACATAAATTTCAACACATTCTATAAATGAATAAGGAAGAATTTGCAATAGATGAAAAAACATATGAAAACTATGACGGATTAAAGATAAATATAATATTTTCTAATATAGGAAGAAGATATAAGAAAATAGGAGAAAATATAAGTTTAATGCTAGAAAAAGAAACAGTAAAATTAGAAGATAGTCTAACCGATATGATAAAAATAACAAAAGAAAACGAAGAGATAGATATAAAAACGGAAATAGAAAAATAAAACAACAAGCAAAAAAGGAATTACAAGAAATAGAAGAAATAAAAAATGCTAAAATAATAGAACTAGGAAAAGAGTTAGCAGTATTAAAAGAAGTGTATGAAATTAAACAGAAAGAAAAAGAACAAAAATCTAAATTAGCAAATGAGATAAATAAATTTAAAGAAAAATTACAATTAGAAGAAGAACTAGAAATAATTAACCAAGATAACACAGGAATTGATGAAATAAATGACAATGAAAACGACAATAAACTAGATGGACAACATTCAGAAACAAGTGAAACATATATAGAACTCTTGGAAAACATGAAAAAAAAAATCCAGAAGTAAAAACCGGTGATGTTAAAATGGAGGATGAAAAACCTAGTACATCAGGAATAAAAAACCCAAAAACCTAAATCCAACATATTATAATGCTAACTATGAACAATATGATAGAAATAAAACTATATGGGATAAAAGAATGAATAAAAAATGGACACCAAAACCAATAACATAACAACATAATTTTTTATATTTAGACTGTGTAGCAAATATAAATAAAATAATCCAACTATGGATGGGCTACATATCAAAACAACTAATAGATAACAAAATAGGAATGATAGAAACACTAGGATATATAGAAAGAACACTTATAGGAACAGTAAAACTATGGCTACAAAATTTATCAAATGAAAGTTTAAAAACTTTAAGAAGTAATACAAAAATTGATGGTGAATTAGCTACAACAACTATGGAAATATTATATAAATACGAAATAACTATAAGAAATGAATTTAGTAGTATGACAACAGAAGTAGAAGAATAAAATAAAGAAAAAATTATAAATAGGAATCTAATGACAAAATTAGCAATATGTAATATGTGTTATATAGATGAATATACGTGTGCATTTGGAGAATAATATTATAAAGGAACATATAGTACAGAAGAAAGTAAAGAAATAAGGAAACTATATTTTACAAAATTACCCGAACCTTTCAGTTTGAATCTAATAAGAAGTTGGAATAAAGTAGGATTAACAAATACCCTAGGAGCTAGAATGAAATTCTTACAATGATGGTTTATAGAACTATGTGAAAAACATAAAGAAGAAATAAAAATGGAAAAAATATTAGTAAAAAACTTAGCATGTTGTAAAAATAAAACGGCACCCCAATTTGGATGTATTTATAGATATTATAAAAAGAAGTATAACAAAAAATACAGATCAAAATATAAATATAAAAAACCAAGAAGAAGATACTATGTATAAAATTATAAAACTAAAAGACCATAGAGGCCAAAGAAAATTTAACAGAGTGTACTTGTTATAATTGTGGAAAAATAGGACATATAGCTAGAGATTGTAAATTACCTAAAAATCTAAAGAAAAAATAACTATTAGAAATAATAATAAACGACGAAAAATATATGCAGATAAAATACATAGATTATGAATTAGAAAGTGATGATAGCATACATGAAATATCAGAAAATGAAATAGAAATGGAATCATATACTGAATTCTATACAAATGACTGAAAAGGATATACAAATACTTACTAAAGTAGAATATCAAGATTAAGAATCTTCAGAACAAAAAAATAATATTTGATAATAAAATATTTGAACAAATAAAAGGAAAAGAATTAGACCTAAGCGTAGAAAAAATATTCGAAATACCAACAATGAGAAATTGGTTTAAGAGACAAAAAGAAGAATATTATGTAGTGAGTCAAAAGGAACATATCATAGATTGCAAATACACCAAAGGAAAGGCTAAAATACCAATAATAAATAAAGAAATACAAGATATTAAGGCTAAAAATCCAATTAAATATGTACATTTAGGAGGAACAGAAATCCTAATAAAAGCATGTTTTAGAGAAGGAATAGATACACCTATAGAGATATACTTGGCAGATGATAGAATTATACAACCTATAGAAAAAAGTATAATAAGTGCAGTAAAAGGTAATCTAATATATCAAAAATTTTAACTCATAATAAGCTCTAACTACTCAGGAGCAATAAATGATAGAAACATAGATATTTAAATTACTAGTATTATATTGGAAAATGTCAAGAATTGAATTAGCAGCAGGAAGTAAAATATTTACAGCTAGATGTAAAAACTTATATGTCTTAACAACAAAACATAAAATAATAGCAAAAAATATGATAAATAAAATAAAAATAGAAAATCCTTTTTGAAAGAATAGTTACAGTTATAGATAATAATGAATATAATTATAATGAGATTGATATAGAAGAAGATTTAGAAATAGTAAAAGAAAGATTAAGTACATAAAAAAGAATAACCTATGAAATACCACAAATATCATCAAGAATAGATAAAGCTCCACAAAAATTGCTAGAAGAAGAAATAAAACCATATCACTACTACATAACAGGAGTGATGGAACAACGAAAGTATTTAATATTAATAAATACTGGACAAGAATAAAATTATATTACAAGAGAATTTGTAACAGAAGATGAAATAATAACTACTGAAGATTTATGTCCTGAACTACCAAAAGCATTAATAAATACTGAAGAAACAATAGAAAAACAAATAATTATTGGAGGAATACCAATAGTAATAAAATTTAAAATATATCAAGGAAACAAAAATATCACTTTAGGAATAAAATGGTTAGCAAAGATGAAACCATATAATCTAGAAGATAAGCAGTTAACAATAAATTATGAAAACAAAAAGTAATAATGAAGAGAACTTTATTATGACAACATGAAAATATATATATTTGCAAAAATAATAGTAGAAGGATATTATAATAGATATTATATTCCAATGATAGATACAGGAGCAGAAGCTAATATCTGTAAATATAATTGCTTACCAGAAGCTAAATGGGAAAAGTTAAAAACACCTTTAGTAGTAACAGGATTTAATAATGAAGGAAGCATGATCACATATAAGACAAAAAAATATAAAAACACAAATATGGGATAAGATATTAACCATAGAAGAAATATATAACTTTTAATTTAAAACAAAAAATATGTTATTAGGAATGCCCTTTTTAGAAAAACTATACCCACACATAATAACGAGAACACACTGGTAAATAACAATACCATGTAAACAAAAAATAGGAACAAAAAGAGTAAACAATAAAAAACGAAAAACTATAATGGATAAAAGGAAGTGAAAAAATTACACAAAAGTTAGAAAATATAAAAGAAGAACACTCACAAATAGAATTAATTATATTCTCTATAGACAAAGTAAAAATAATCCAGGATAAATTAGAATTACTATATAGTGAAGATCCTTTACAAGGATTTATAAAACAAAAGTAAAAATTGAGCTAATTGATAATAATAGTATAATAACCCAAAAACTATTAAAGTATAATTTTAATGACCTAACAGAATTTAAGATACATATAAGTGAATTACTAGAAAAAGGGTATATATAGGAAAACAATAGTAAGCATACAAGTCCAGCATTTATAGTAAATAAACATAGTGAACAAAAAAGAGAAAAACGTAGAATGATTATTGACTATAGAAATTTAAATGAAAAACTAAAACATATAATTACCTAATATTAAAGATAAGACAAATACAATGATATAATTATTTTAGTAAATTTGACTGTAAATCAGAATTTTACCACTTAAAATTAGAAGAAGAATCTAAAAAACTTACAGCATTTACAGTACCACAAGGATTTTATGAATGGAATGTATTACCATTTGGATATAAAATCGCACTAGGTAGATATTAACATTTTATGGATAATTACTTTAAACAACTAGAAAATTGTATAGTATATATTGATGATATATTACTATATTCTAAAACCCAGGATGAACATATAAGAATATTAGAAAAGTTTATACATATTATAGAATACTCAGGCATAAGCCTAAGTAAAAAGAAAGCAGACATAATGAAAAAACAAATAGAGTTCCTAGGAATACAAATAGATAAAAATGCAAACACATATAGTACAAAAAATAATTAACTCAAATAAATAACTAGATACAAAAAAGAAATTACAATCATTTTTAGGACTAGTAAATCAAGTAAGAGAATACATACCAAAATTAGCAGAGAATCCAAAACCATTACAACAAAAATTAAAGAAAGATATAGAATATCAGTTTGACAAAAAAGACCAAATACAAATACAAAAGGCAAAACTATTATGTAAAAACCTACCTAAACTATATTTTCCGGATGAAAACAAAAAAATTACTTATATAGTAGAATCAAATGCCAGTGAAAAAAGTTATGGAGGAGTCTTAAAATACAGGTATGATGAAGAAAAGATAGAACATCATTGTAGATATTATTCAAAAACATTTACTAATACAGAAATAAGGTGGGAGATAAACAGGAAAGAATTATATTCAGTATATAAATGTTTATTATCATTTGAACCATATATTGTATATAACGAATTTATTATAAGGACAGCTAATACACAAGTGAAATGGTGGCTAAAAAGAAAAATACAAGATTCAGTAACCACAAAAGAAATAAGAAGATTGATATTAAATATATTAAATTTTACATTTACAATTGAAGTAATAAGAACTGATAAGAATGTTATTGCAGATTACTTACCAAGACAAAGCTACTCAAACTGAGAAAGAAAATACAATCGAAGAGATACTCAAAGCCATTACTACACTTTGTATTAAAGTGGATAGTATGGACAATGATATACAAAAGCTAAAGACTAATGAAGATAATCTGAAGTCTAAATCTAGCATAAGTCAGCAAGATGACTGTAAAAATACGAAGCTAAGTCGATCGGAAGACTTTAAAAATCCAGAGTTAAGAGGTGACGATGGGAAACACCTAAAAACCCATAATGTTTGTTTAAATATAGCTGCAGGTACAAGGAAACCAGTTATTGAAAAACAACGAAATGCAAATTTAAATCAGTTATTTGAAAGACCATTTACACAAAAAGCAAAAAACCCATTAACCATAGAACCACAAACTTCGACATATGCAGATAGTCTACAACATGAGAAAAAGGTATATAACCATATTACAAGGACATACATCGAAAAGATATACAAAATACAGAGCTACCTAAACCTCAATCCCAGATCTACCACTACAAAAGATCCAAAGCAAGACTATATAACCCAGAAATTACAAGGATACAACAAGCTAATTGCACAGCCAAAAACCAATGCTAACCTAGTTAAAACATGTTATAATTATGGATTAATAAGTACTGCATATACCTACGATGGAGAAGAACTAAGCGGTATACTAGAATTATACAAAACATTTATTATATATAAAAGAGTAACCAAAGGGAATTTATTCTATGTGAAATTCTATACGGCAACAACAGATATCTTACATGAGGAGATAAAACCTCCGATTCAAGTTATAAAGATAGGCCTGACCAAAGATATGATAATACTGGAAGATATTGGAAAACAACCAGAATTACCAAAAATTGAGATACCAAATTTTTATGCCAATAAAAGAATAATTGGTATATCAACTATAATACAAGAATTAGCCAACAATTATTTAAATGGAAATGCTATATGGAGCTACTATTTCGGAGACCAATTAATGATTTATGCTAGCTCAAGGGAGCTAAGGAGATCAGATATGGATGAAGTCCAGAAATGGATTTTATCATTATTAAAACCAGAAGAAAGACCTACGATAAGAGCACTAAAGGCAGCACTTATTTCGTCAGAACTATTAACCAGATATTGCAAACTAGTTGGACACAAATACCCTGACCATCTATGATCAAAATGTAATGGAGAAGACAACGTGATTCCCGACGTCCAGTTGGAATGATCAAACAAAAGAAGATAGAGACAGAAGACTAAGAGATAAGAAGATAAAGAGGAAAAGACACAAAGAAAAAGAGGAAGATAAGAGAAAAACACACAAAACGACATATTTTGACGACAAAGCCAAAAGTAAACAGCGTAAAGTGTACAGTACTATGTAAGAAAGTCTTAAAGTAGGAGTTCATTAATGTAAATTATTGTAAGAAAGTCATAAAGTAGGTGTGCATTATCATAAAAAGATAAGCGCATTATTAATGTAGCTATAGGATGTACAATTATTGTAGAATTAGAATTGTCTATATAAAGGAATGTAAATGCAACATAGGAGGCAAGCCTTCAATAAACGAAGCAAGATTTCATATAAACACTCTAAAATACTCTCAAATACTTAAGATATTCATACTTAATAGATAATGGAGCAATTTTCAGATATTATGGACAAGAAAGAGGCAAAGGTATATTGTTCAATAAATATGCAGAACTAATTTCATATATTCCTGAATATCATATATACGATTGAATAAGTTTATGCTAGTTATTATGTATTAGAATTATTTGAATAATGATTTCTAGTTTATTAGCACACTAGAAACAGAGAGAAAACTTCTATACTATGCCATCCTAATGTTGAAATTGGTAGGCGAGGAAAGCCATTAGAAAAGTAAACAAAGTTGAGGCGTTGATAAGAAGGAAGTATCTGCTAAAGTACGATGCTAGTAGTGATAGGAGAACATGATAAACAGATAATCTAGTTCATAATGATCTAATATAATCTTAATCAATTATGAATGTGAGAGGAAGGAATAGTTGAAAGTAAAACTTGCATAACAAAGGACATGACTACATATATGCATGATGAAATGATAAAAGCTATGAAACTTTAATCTTATATATACTTAAAGATATAAAGATAATTGAATTAAGAAGAGTTATATGGGAAAAAATATTTAATGACGACGAATCAGAAGATATACTAAACCAACAATGGTATGAGATAGACCTACGTGATTTATATCCAGACCTTGAAAGAATAGAATTATATGATTTAGAAATAGATTCATATTAAAATGAACTACGAATATTTACAATATTGGACAGAAGCTATGGAAAATATAAGATTATTAGAACAATTAATGGAGAATAATATACATATGTACTTAAGAACCCAAGATATGTTATATCTAGAATACATCATAAATAATATTAAGGAAATAACGAGATTAAAACACCTAGCAAAAGAATATTACAACAAAATCTTTTAGTCAGACATAGATGGATTCCGCACCCCCAAAATTTGGTATATACTTATGTTCATAAAGTTTTCTCAAATTGTCATATATCATGATTTACAAAGAAAATGTCCTTTTTAATCATGTTTTTGCATGGCTATCATACTTAGTACTTAATTGTGCTAACCCATATTCTTCTATTTTTACTACAAGTGTAGGTTCCGGCATTTGAGTTGATTCTCTCTAGTTGAAGCTTGGCTTGAGTTCTTCCAAAACTATTGGTATGGACTCATGAATTTGAGGATAAGTACTTTTGATGGTTCTTTTCTTTCATGTAATAGACATTTGTAGTCTTTTCTATTTTTAAGGGCCATGACCCTACTTTCGTTTCAAGATATTGTTTAAATGGCAGGTGAGACAATAGACTTCCATTGTGTTTTCAAATGTTTTCGATTGTTGGATTTAAAGAAACGTTTTTAAAATTCTGCTCTATCTTGATTATCTTATGTTATCAATGCTATGAGGCCTGTATGAAACTTTTTGAAGTCTTGTACGCCTTGTCCATCCGAGGTCTAGGCTTGTGTGTTGACAAATTTATCCATGGAGCCCCTCCAAAAACCCCAATTTCAAATCTAGAAATCCTAAAAATTAGGGTATGACTTCAATCTCATGGATTCCTTTCAAATTAATTTTTAATGATTGAATTATGTTTTATTTTGGTTATATTGATGATTTTATATGGTTTAATGTTAAATTCCTCAAGAATACATGAACTCCCTTATTTCCCCAAAATTAGATCTCAAGTGTGGGTATTGATTGTTGTAAGTAGAATATGATAGAAATAAGAATGTAGTAATTGAACTACTTGAATTATGTTATCATCCATGTCTAATGTAGTAATTCTGGATGTGTTGATGGAATATGATCATAGTCTTTGAAGAGCAAAATATGAGAATTATGCATCATTATGAGAATTATGTATATGCTTTATGAACACTTTGAAAGTAAAATTGATTATGATTATGATCTTATGTGTGTTGTTGAAATACTATTTCACCTACACACCTAAGTAACAAATTGATATGATTGTGAAAGGTTTTCTCACAATATGATGATTCTAAGGTTGAAAGGGTATTCTCAGCTATTGAATCTAAGAGCTTTCTTATGAATTATGTTGGATTTGGTGTCAAGACATTCTTCCATGAGTATGAAATTAAGTTAAGATTTAATATGAATTGCGTGGGAATTAAAGCTAACACCAAGTGGATATTGATATGAGATGGAAGCTCTCACGATAGTAGATGACGAGTTTCTAGGAACAATCTCTTGGGATGGATGCCCTCACGTTAGTAGAGACCGGGTTTTCTAGTAGCGATCTCCTTATCCCATAAACTATGTGACCTCATAGGTCTGTAGCTAGTGGATCCACCTAAGCTAAGAATATGGTTCTACCTTAGGCAAGTAGGACAACCTCTTTTTGGTATGGGGTAGATACTGGATTCCATGTTAAGCTCCCATGGTCTATGTCAGTTAATGATTATCCCAACTATGATAGTATGAACAAAAATATGAATTATGAACTATGGCTACTCAAGAAGCTTTAATTAGTCTGGGTAGGATTATGAGATCTTCCTTATGCATTGCCCAAGTAGACTTTGAGAGTACTTATGGTATTCTTCCATTATGCTATGATGATCTATATGTTGAATATGATTATGACTTATGCTTTTGCACTAAACTTCACGATGATTCTTCAACTTGGTAAAGTGCATGCTTCTCAACTAAAATGTCCTCTTAGCATGAATATAATGTTTTTATGCATGACTATCATACTTTGTGCATTTTTGTACAATAAAAATATTCGATTCTCAAGGTGGTCCCCATTGTGGCTAGAGCTAGGATTTGTTCATTCCTCCTTGATTGTTGGTGAGTCCTCATGTTTGTGGCTAGTGTACGATATTATTATTGTAGTTTCATTCTTGTATTTTCTACTTTTGGATTGTGTTATAAGGGTTGTGACCCTATTTGATTCGAATATTGTAATAGATTGCTAAATTGAGACAAGTCTAGACTTCCACTTTTCTTTATGAATTTTTTTTACTTCAAATGCATTTTTTTTTTACTCTTTATTGTTCTATGCTTTTGTTATGATGTGCTAAGTGGCTTACATGGTTCGTTTTAGGGTTCTATGTGCCTTGTTACATCTAGGGGGTACCCCTGGGTCCTAACACATAACATTTTTCTATCATCAACAAACCCACATCACAAGATCACAATTGAGAAATATGGGGGTTTCATGGGTTCTTGGGGATCTATCATAAAAACCAGAGGAAATCAACAATTCATGCATTATATTACCTAATTCAATAATTAGAATCGTTTTGAAAGGAACCTATCACTTTGGAATCAAACCCTACCTTTTGGGGATTTCTATCTTTGAAATTGAGATTTGAAAGGACTCCATTGATGAATTCTATCCATGGATAAAGGTTACCATGCTTTATCAATGAAGCCCAATGAATTTGGTGCAAAAACCTAGCTTCTTTAACCCTAGCTCCAACCTCTTCCTCCTTTTTCTTCTTCTTCTTCTTCTTCTTTAGGTTCTAGAGGGAGAATTTTTGGAGAGGGTGAAGTTTTGAGAATTGATTTGGGTTTTGGGAAATAATGAGGTGAATGGGTGTATTTTGAGTTAAAATGGCTTATATAGGTGTATAAATCTTAGGCAAAACAACCTCACTTAATACCCACTTAAAAAGGAATTACAATAAACAACCCTCCACTTAAGTAACCCGTTAAGGGACCACAAGAGACTCCATGAGCAGTTGTCCACAGTGTGGACTTTAAGGCAGTGTCTAGGGTGGCCACACCTTGCCCCCTCATGGACAAGTAAAGTTCACGACCCCTCCCATGGACCTTGGTGGCCTTCGCGATCCGTCAAGTGGCTCGTATGAGAGGGTCTTCTTTTGAGCAGCTTTACAAGCTTACTGCTTAGCCCACCACTGACCACAACACATTTTGTGGTCCCCACCACAAGTCGTAGTGGTGGTCATGGTCACTGGGGTAGTTTCTAGGGGAGAGTGGATTGCCCTAGTCCTCTCCCTTTGCCCTTACCCACCTCCTTGACTGCAACACTCACATTATAGCTGTAGTTTAGCCTTCTAATTTCTAGGGTGTTGCAATATCTCCCCCTTGGGAACTTTCGTACTTGAATCAAAATCTAAAAACCTTACGAAAGTAAACACTCAAGACTATCAGCCTATCATGCATGTAGATAAATATAATGCACAATTCAAAGGAGGAAACATCAACTTCAACTTAAAAATATTCAATACATCACAAGTGTAACACCACGGAAGCTAGTAGGCAAAAATAGAGCTTGATGTGAGGGTTATAGCCGTATATAACTCCCCGTATTTAAAATGAAAGATTTTGAGTTAGAACATAAGGGTACGAATTCCCAAAGACCAACCAAGGGTCCTTGAGGAGGACCGTAGCAAACTGCCCCAAGAAAGCTACCCAAGACAGTGCACCCATGAAAGGACCCATGCCACATAGGGAAGTCCACGCCACGTGGATGCCTTCGTGGGTAAGGGTCCCAAAAACACTTCCTTGGACCAACAACAATGGATGACCAGAACACCCCGTGGGTCCACCATGACCTGTGGGCATGGTCTCATGGGTGAGGCACTGTTGGTCATTAGGCAGTTAAGTGAAGGGCTTTATGGAACTTTCAGGAATTAAGTGGTGTCATTTTAACCTTACTTAGACCACCTATATAAAAAATTTAGATTCTTAATTAAGTCATTCCAAATCATTATTTCAAGACCCCCAAAAGAAACCCAATTCCTTCTTAGAAATTCTCTCTGAAAAGAAAAGAAGAAAAAAAAGAGAAAGAAGCTAGGTCAAGTCAAGACTCCATTGTTGCAACATTTGTGAGGCTTTATAATTAAGGTATGATTTCTTATCAATCCCTGGATTCTTCCATCCTTGGAGCCCACTAGAATTCCCCCAATCGTGAAGATGAAATCCCCTATTCAAGTTATGGTTATTCAAATATTGTGGGTTATGTTGATTATGGATCCAATTGAGTGGATTTTGTTTTATTATGATTGAATTAGTAGTGAATCATGTTATTATGATGATACTAAATGTTTTCTACTGTTAACCCTAGTCTAGTTGACGAAATTAAAGTAATGTGGGTTTATGCCTTGTGATGGGAAATTGAGTATTCATTAATGATCTTCTAGAATTGATGATATGTAAAGTAATTGTTCAAGAATAGTAGATTGTAGACATGAATTGAATTAGAATAATGTATATGTGATGGATCACGACTTGTAATTTTTGAGATTGAATCTTTAAGATGAGGTATGGTTAGAATTGCCTATGAATGAAGCTTGTGACTAGAATGTCTTGTGATGTAGATATGTATGATGATTGTAAGAGGTAAAGATTTGAGAGTAAGGCTTGTACTCATGTTGATCACTAGGGCATTGAGATTAAAGCTAATATGATGAATTATGTATGAAAAGGCATTGAGAGTAAAGCTATTATGATGAATTATTTATGAAAAGCCTTTGAGATTAAAGTCTATATAAGAATATTAGATTAATGGGTAGAATTATGGTGGAAGGCCTTTACCCACGTAGTCGAGTCCGTGCTTCCAAAAGAGAAAGGTGGACCCTCACATAGAAGAGTCCGAATTTCCTCAAAGTAGGTCTCATGAGATGGAAGCTTTCACCTAGTGGAGTCCGGGTTTCTAGTAGCGATCTCCATATCCAAGGAACTAAGACATGCTTAAAGAAGTATCTTGTCGTGTTCAAGAGACATATGAACTAAGACATACTTATAGAGGCATCTCATAGTGTTCAAAGAGTAAAATGAACTAAGACATACTTGAATAAGTATCTCGAAGTGTTCAACAACATTAATGAACTAAGACATGCTTAAGAAGAATCTCGTAGTGTCCAAGATAATAATGAACTAAGATGTGCTTAAAGAAGTACCCCGTAGTGTTCTAAGGTTTTATAAGAGGGACTAGTCCACAACAAATGAGTTTTCATGACGGCCTAAAGTGATACTTAGTATGGGTATGATTATTGGGTCTTATCCATGTTTGAATTGTTGCTATAGTTTCCTTCCATGATATGTTTGACTAAAGGTGAAGATTCCCTTTCCTATAAGAATTAAGCTAAATGAAACTCAAAGTGGAACTCCCGTCCTCGAATCATGAGGACTCACCACAACAAGGAGAATAGTGGAATCCAAGCTTGAACCAAATGGAGATCACCTCAAACACCAGACCCTACACTTGTGGAAAAATTTAGGAAAATATGGGTTAGTACAAAAATGCACTAAGTAAGATAGTCATGCATAAAAACCATGAAAACATTCTAAAAAGGGACATTTCAATTGAATGTATGCAATTTACAAAGTTAAAGAACCATTTCAAAAAGAATGGAAAATCATAAGTCATAAGCATGTTCATTATATAATTCATCATGTCATAGAAGAACCATACCATAAGTACCGTCAAAGTCTACTTGTGCAATGCATGAATACGATCCCATAATCCTACCCATGCTAAGTAAATCTTCTAGGTAATCATAGTTCATAATTCATGTTTTTATCATAGGTGGTAATAAGCCTTAACCAACATAGACCATGTGAGCTAAACATGGAATCCGGTGTTAGCCACACCGAAAAGGGTTGTCCTACTTCCCTAAGGTAAGACCATGGTTTGTTAGCTTTTAGGTGGATCCACTAGCTAAAGACCTATGGGGGCACATAGTTTACGGGATAAGGAGATTGCTACTACAAACCCTCCCTTTCAAATGGAGGAGCTTCCATCTCAAGAAATTTCTTCTAGAAACCCACCCTTTTTTACGAAGGAGCTTCCATCTCATAACAACATACAATCGGTGCTAAGCATTCATCCCACAGAGTACTTATTAAGTCATAACTTGTTTCATTAGAATAGCTCAATTGATTATGCATGAGAATAACCTTTCACCATCTATGTCTTCATGTACACTAGATTTAATTAGGTGAGAATTGCCTTCCAACCTTAGAATCATCATATTCTGAGAAAATCATTCACATCATGTTCATCAAAATAGCCATTCAATAAACACAACAACATTATCATAGCCATGGACACTTCACTCTCAAAGTTTCCTTAAAGCATATACATAACTTTCATAATTCATGCATTACATCATATCTTGCCTTTTCAAGGCCAAAACTCATCTCAATCAACATCTATAGAATTACTACATTAGACATGGATAATAACCTAATTCAGATAGCTCAATTTCCACAAGCATAATCTCATACTATACACCTTTCATCAATTCACCCACATCACAGGGTCATAAATTAAGAATATGGACATTTCATGGATTCTTGGGGATTTCAACATAAAAACAACAACAAATCATCCATTCAATCATAATATAAAGTAATTAAATCATTAGAATCATTTTTAGAACAGAATCCATGACTTAGAGTAAACACTAGCTTTTGGGGAATTGCTAGTTTTTAAAACTTGAGTTTGGAGGAACTCCATGGATGAAGACTATCCATGGATGAAGGATTACCATACCTTAGCTTTGATTCTCCAAATAAATTGAGTGAAAAAGCCTTCTTCTTTAAACCCTAGCTTGAACTTTCTTCTTCTTCTGTGGAGTTCTAGAGAGAGTTTTTGTGGAAAATTGGGTTTGATTTGGGATTTAGAAATTATAGGGAATATGACATGATTTGGTTGTCTTAATTCTATATATAGTTAGTCTAATTTAATAAAATAAATGATGTCACTTAGTAATAATTTAAAATGGAAAACCCCAAGTACCCCTTAACTACTTCCCAAATATGGTTTCCAATCATCACCAACAACCGCCTCACCTACGGACTGTGGTTGGCCCACGACCCATGCTCATGAAGCGTGGGTCGGGGTTCTGGGACCTGATCCTGCAGCCTCCATATACAGCCCCTCATCCACGAGGCAAGGGGGGCCTACGAGGTGTGATTGGCCCCTCGTGGCTCACTGCCCAGCCACATTTTTGTCTATTCCTCAAGGACCCATGGTTGGTCCTTGGTGTTTGAACCTTAAAGTTCTAACAAGAAACCATTTGTTTTAACCTACAGGGAGGTACATTCAAGGCTCTAACGTTCCAATTTTGCGTATTAGTTTCAAGAGTGTTACAATATCTCCCCGTTGGGAACATTCCCCCTCGAATGACGATCTAAGCACCCTATGAAATTAAGAACTCAACTAGCAGCCCATTATGTATGAAACATCAAAATAATGCACAATTCAAAGGAGGAAACTTCAACTCTATATAAAACACAACCAATGCAATACAAGTAAGTAGGAACTACATCTAACAACCCAATATGAATGAAACTCAATATTTCTCATGTTCATAGGAGGAACTACCTTCTACAACTAAAACCATGCTCAACACAATATCATGGAGCCAATATGCAATTACTCTCAAAACCATACTAAAACATGTTAATCAATTCATCTCATGAAGTCCAATATGCAACTCATACTAAATACACAACAACATGAGGAACACATAAATAATGAAAAATTAGTTTCTTTCTTTACATGAATTTTTATCAAGAATATGCATATCATAATGAAATCAAGGAAACTACATATAGCACACATGACTCCCAACACTAGAAACTCAAGAGGCACTACTTACCTGAAGCTTGAATAGAAGTAGAAGAAAAGAGATGAGGATCTCAGGATTTCATATCGGCCTCGGACTCCAAGGTACCACCCTCAACTAAGTGATTTCTCCACAAAATCTTTACGGAAGTTTTTTCCTTGTTTCTCAATCTCTTGACATACCTGTCTAGGATCTCTACCGGAACCTCTTCATATGAAAAACTTTTGTCAACTCCCAACATTTCTAAGTGAATAATAGACACTGGATCTCCAATACACTTCTTAAGCATTAAAACACGAAACACTAGATGAACCAGAGCCAACTCATTTGGCAAGTCCAATTCATAGGCAACTTTTCCAATACGTTTCAAAATTTTATATGGGCCCACATACCGGGGACTAAGTTTCTCCTTCTTGCCAAACCTCATCACACCTTTAATAGGTGAGATTTTTAGATAGACCCAATCATTAACTTCAAATTCTAGATCCCTTCTTCTCAAGTCGGCATAAGACTTTTGTCTACTTTGAGCCGTTCTCAACCTCTCTCTAATAAGTCTAACTTTCTCAATGGATTCATAAACTAGCTCGAAATAAGTCAATGCAATTTCACCAACCTCAAAACAATAAAACGGAGACCTACATCTCCTACCATACAATGCTTCAGAAGGAGCCATATCGATACTTGAGTGGTAGCTATTATTGTAGGCAAACGCATTAAAGGCAAGTGGTCATCCCAATTACCCTCAAAGTCTATACCACATGCCCTGAACATATCTTCTAATGTTTGGATGGTACTCTCCGCTTCGCCATCGGTTTTGGGATGAAAAGTCGTGCTAAGCTTAACCGTAGTACCAAGCCCTTTTTGGAATGACTTCCAAAAGTGTGAAGTAAATTGAGTACCCAGATCCATAATAATAGATAAAGGGACACCATGCAACTTCACTATCTCCGCCAAAAAAGAAACCTTGACAGGGAAAAAGTTGGCTGATTTTGTCATCTGATCTATAATGGCCGGAATAGAATCATGTTGTCTTCGGGTGTGAGGCAAACCCACAATAAAATCCATATTCACCTATTCCCACTTCTAAGTGGTAATTGGTATATCATGGGATAGGCCTCCCGACCTTTGATTCCTGCCCTAACTTATTGACAATTCAGACATTTGGCCAGACATCTCGCAATATCTTTCTTCATTTTATTCCACCAATAGACTTCTCGTAGGTCACGGTACATCTTAGTATCTCCCGAATGAATAGAATACCCAGAACCATGAGCTTCCTCTAGGATTTTTTTCTGTCAAACCATCAACATTCACAACACATAACCGACCTTAGTACCTAAGCACCCCATCTCCCCCTTTAGAGAAAGCCTCAATGTACTTTTTGAATACTGACTCTTTCAACTCAACTAATATGGGATCAAGACCTTGCTTAGACTTCACATCCATCACAAATGATGATTTGGAACCATTATGGACCATGACACCACCCTTGGTGGAATCCACTAATTGAACACCTAGCCGAGTGAACCTATAGACATCACGAACCAATTCTTTATTTTCATCCTCTACATGAGCCACACTACCCATGGACAACCTACTAAGCTCATCTGATACCTCTTTAGCTTTGCTAGGGTGATTAAGGATACTCATGTCATAGTCCTTCAATAATTCTAACCACCTCCGTTGATGAAGATTCAAGTCCTTTGGACTAAACACATATGTAAGACTCTTGTGATTGGTGAAAAAATCAACATTCACCCCATATAGATAATGCCTCCATATTTTTAAGGCAAACACAACCGCCGCTAACTCAAGGTCATGGGTTGGATAATTCTGCTCATGGACTTTAAGTTGTCTTGAAGCATAGGCGATCACCTTACCATTTTGCGTAAGCACACATCCAATCCCAACTCTAGAGGCATCACAGTAAACCGCAAAACCATCCTTAACCTCCGGTACGGTCAACACCGAAGCGGAAATAAGTTTATCTTTCAACTCATGGAAACTCTTCTCACAAGCTTTCAACCACACAAACTTAGCTTTCTTTTGAGTCAATGCCGTCAAAGGAGAAGAGATGGACGAAAAATGCTCAACAAACTTCCTATACTAAACGGCCAAGCCCAAGAAGCTTCTAATGTATTCGGTGATAGAGGTCTAGGCCAACTCTTGACCACATCCGTCTTCTAAGGATATAACTTAATATCCTTACTTGACACAATATGACTAAGTAATGCTACGGACGTTAACCAAAACTCACTCTTGCTAAACATTGCAAAAAGTTGATGGTCCTTAAGATCTTGCAATACAATTCTCAAATTGTCAACATGCTCATTCTCACTACCTGAATAGATCAAAATATCACTAATAAACACTATCACAAACATGTCAAGATATTGTAGGAACTCTGTCGGAGTGTTAATCAAACCAAAGGACATTACTAGGAACTCATAGTGACCATATGTTGTTTGGAAATCTGTCTTGGGAATATCAACACCTCTCACCCTCAATTGGTGATAATTCAAACACAAATCAATCTTAGAGAAATAACTAGCCCCTTGAAGTTGGTCAAACAAATCATCAATTCTTGGAAGATGATATTTATTCGTATGGTCACTTTATTCAGTTGACGATAATCAATGCACATTATAAGGGACCCATCTTTGTTTCTAACAAATAATACCGGAGCACCCCATGGAGAGATACTCGGTTGAATAAAATCCTTGTCTAGAAAATCTTTTAGTTGCTCTTTCAGATCCTTTAACTCCGCTAGAGCCATTCTATAAGGAGGAATAAAGATAGGTTGTGTATCTGGAGGGAGGTGAATACCAAAATCTAATTCCCGCTTAGAAGGAATACTTGGCAAATCAACGGGGAAACCTTTCGACAACTCATTCACCACCAGAACCGACTATAGAGAAGAAGTTTCAAAATCAACATCCCTCGCCCTTAAAGCATGGTAATAAAAACCTTTCGAGAACATCTTTCTTCCTTTAAGGTAGGACACAAATTGACCTCTATGTATAGAATTTCCCTCTTACCACTCTAAAATAGGCTCATTTGGGAATTTGAATCTAACCCGAGTCCTATAATCGATAAAGGCATATAATGCATGCAACCAATTCATACCAAAAATCATATCAAAATCTAACATGTTAGCCAAAGGAATGGGACAACTTCTATAAACTTTGTTAGCACCACGGAATCACCAACCGGGGTAGAAATAGAAAAAGGTTCTAATAACATTTGTGGGAGTATATCAAAATTCATGGCCACATAATTTGTTACAAATGAAAAAGTAGCACTTGGATGTAACAAGGCATATACATCAATAGAAAAGACTTCTAACATACCGGTCAACACATCCAAGGAGCTCTGTTGGTCATATTGGCATCGGAGACCATTAAAGTCATTTTGCTTTTGAGCATTGGAGTTTGAACCTCTTGGAGGAGCTTGCTTTTCCTCTTTTCTCTTACCCTAATATGTTGGCAAATTTCTATAACAAACTGGAAAGTTCTTAGGCTAAACTAAAGCTAAACGAGAGGATAAGAGTCAAGGTGGTGGTCAAGGGCCAAGGGAGAGGACAAAGGCAGTCCACTCTTCCCTAGACACTGTCTTAGTGAGGATGACCACCACCACGGCTCATTGTAGGGACCACGTCTTGAGGTGTGGTCCTTGGTAGCATATGTAGTAAGCTTCTGCAAAATGTGCCCAAAATAGGCCCTCCTTAAAGAACCACTTCATGGCTCGTGGTGCAGACTAGGGCTCGTGGGAAGGTTCATGGAGGAGATTTACGAGTGTGAGGGTGGCAAGAATGTTTCTTAGCCACTGCCTCAAGGTCCAAGAGAGGGACCACGGCTTGTGGCTTGCTCCACGTCTTGTGGAGCACCTCGTGAAGTTGCCTTGGGCGTGTAGACTACAAGGCATGGAAGCCTAGTTACTCCCTCAAGTCCATGAGTGGGTACACGGCTCGTGTTCATGACCACGACTCGTGGGGCCCCTCATAACACCTAGGCAACTCACTTTAAGTATGGTTATTTTTGGTATTTCCTTTTTAAGCCCTTTCAAAGTGAAGTCATTTTGTATTATTTTTATACAACTATCTAAGTCATTTTAATTCAAAATACACCTAATTACTTCATATTTTCAAAACACCCAAATATTTTCCCCAAAGTTCATCTTCTACAAAGCATTTCTCTTCCTAGAACTCAAGTCCGTGAGTGGTAGGCTTATGCATCCTCTTCTTGTATAAATGAAAGTATTGTTGAATGATGTATCTTGGATCGGTAGGCTAATTCCACCCTTCCATGAATGTTAATAATGAACCTTGGGATCGATAGGCTTATGGCACCCTTTCATAAATAATGTTAATAAACTTTGGGATCGGTAGGCTTATAGGCCCCATCCATGAATGTAATGATGAACCTTGAATCAGTAGGCTTATTGCACCCTTTCATGAGGATTCAATGAGCTTTCCTATTAATGTACCTTTAATCGGTAGGCTTATGGTGCCCTTTCACGTGTTTACTAATGTACCTTGAATCTGTAGGCTTATGGTTCCTTTTAATCTGTTAATCAATGTACCTTGGGTCGGTAGGCCAATGAAAACCTCTTATGGTGAATACTGTTGAAGTAATGAAATACTCTATGGGAATGAAGGCTAAGCACCGAGTGGATTTTGTAAGATGGAAGCTCTCCCCATGTTTAGGTTGGGTTTCAATGAGCATCTTTCTTATCCCAAACTATGTGCCCACATATGTTATTAGCTAGTGGATCCGCCTAAACTAAAATTTTACTAGTCCTATCATAGTCAAGCAGACCACCTCTTTACGGTGTGGGGATTATGAGACAGGATTCCATGTCAAGATCACATGGTCTATGTCGGTTAATGCTTATTCCCATCATGTGATATACATTCTATTTACTTGAGAGGGTGTATGAAGTGCGGGTGGTAGCATGGGATGCCATCCATGCATTGCACAAGTTAGCTTTGAGAGGCTATGGTATGATTCTCTAATGTCCTAATGTTAATGAAGGAATGTGCTTAAAAGGATGCTAATGAAGAATGATTGATTTAATATTGCATGCTTTACTTGGATTGTATTATGAGTTACTTCCTTGTCATGTCTTATTGAATATGAATGTTCCTTGTCTATGGTGGCTTCAAATGAGTACTTAGTGTGAGAAGTAGTATGCAATGCTATTCATACATTACAGAAGTATGACTTAGGGTTACCCTAGATGATGGTCCTAATGTGTTGTTATGAGTTATGGAATGTTTATGTTCTTTATGTATGAGTATTGTTTAAAGGTGAAAAGAAGAATGATAAGTTCACTTTTGGTGGCCTTAAATGTGGTACTTAGCGTGGATGGTGGAATGGGATGTTGTTAATACATTGCACAAAGTATAGCTTGGGGTTACTTTAGGTGAAGGGTTTAACGTGAGGAAAGGACTTATTTATTGATTATGTTTGTATCTTATGCCTTTTATTCAAAAAGTCGTGATATTGTTCAAATTGGAATAATGCATGGTTTTCAACCAAAGTGTCCGTTATATGCATGATTTTTTCATGGTTCCATAATTAGTATATTAAATGTGCTAACCCATATTTCTTCATTTTTACCAAAGTGTAGGGTTTGGAGATTTGATGTCCTATACTTGGAAGATATGTTTCTAATTAGCATGGAGTTGATGATTTGATGAGTCCTCACAGTTTTAAGGTCGAACCAACTATTTCTCTTAAATGACTTTTACTTTATGTTTAGAGGTTTTGTATGGGATATGTCCCAAAGTTGTATTCCAAGTGTTGTAGATGATTTGAGACAAAGTATAAAAAGACTTTCGCTTGCTTTTATGTGAAAATGACTTCGATTGTAAAAAAAAGTTTTAAATTCCTTACCATTTTTCC
The DNA here is from genome assembly GCA_029007595.1 of Solanum commersonii. NCBI lineage: Eukaryota > Viridiplantae > Streptophyta > Magnoliopsida > Solanales > Solanaceae > Solanum > Solanum commersonii. The sequence continues at coordinate 59,745 of JAJTWQ010000194.1, forward strand.
TATGTTGTTATGTTATGAATTTTATAAGGCTTGTATGAGCCTCTTTAGAGTCTTGTACACTGTGTCACGTCCGGGGTATAGCTCGGGTCATGAAAAACATGCTATCAGAGCATAATATTTTGGGATGGTTTTAGGATATCTCAAACCATATCTAGCATAGTCTTGTTCATAGTCTGAAGTGCACCACATTTATGAATATGAGGCTATTGGGTGTTAGTAAAATCTCACTTCTTCATTATTCAAGTCCTGGCATAGAGTTTAACTCTATAAGGTCTCTCTCTTATTCCTTATCCGATGGTCTTTAGGGTATGAACACTTGAAGGGCCTATGCTTACATGGATCGAGGGAGAAATTTTTTGGTAGTGATGCCAATTATGGATATGTGACTTGATAGATTTAAGATGATAGATTGTGATGTTGTCTTTACTATGAATGATTGCTTTATTGTTATGTTTAGTTGTTTGTAGAAGGTCCTGAAGCGTTTTGAGGTATGATGAAAGATTGGATGAATAAAGTGTTTTAGAAGATGCCTTGATGTGCTGGGAGAATAGACCCTCTAAGAAGGGTAGACGTGAAGTTTAAAAGAGTTTGTATAGGCTTGCTCCCAAGGGGGATATAATGTGCTTAGATAGCAAGGTTGTTGAGTATCCTTGATATTCATAATTTAGGTTTTGCTTGAAATTCTCACCTTAAGAGGTGTAGTAAATTTGAGAAGTTTAGACCCCGTTCGCTAGACTCATATGAGACCTTGAGTGATGTTTGTAAGGTTGTTTGTGAACAAGAGTTGCTTAATGAGAATCTCCCTAGTTTAGAAGTACCGGTTGGGATCTTTGACTGGCAAGTTAAGGAAAGAAGAGCAAGGAAGTTGTTACCATGAAAATGTTGGGATTGGTTGGCTTATGGCACCCTCCCATTAAGGTTAATGATGAACCTTGAATCGGTAGGCTTATGGCACCCTTTCAAGAGGAGTTAATGAGCTTTCCTAAGATGCACCTTGAATAGGTAGGCCTAAGGCACCCTTTCATGTGTTAATGAATTTACTTGGAGTCAGTAGGCCAATGGCATCCACTCTTGTGTGAAATGTTAAAGTAATGAACCACTCAATGGTATTGTAGGATAAGCATCGAGTGGATTTGGTTAGATGGAAACTCTCTCGATGCTTAGGTTGAGTTTCACTGATCATCAACCTTATCCCATAACTATGTGCCCATATAGGTCTAGCTAGTGGATTCACCTAAGCTATATGTACCGGTCTTCCTTAGGCAAGTAGACCACCTTTTTATGATGTGGGGCTTTATGACACCGAATTCTATGACAAGTTCTAATGGTTTATGTCGGTTAATCGCTTATTTCCCATCATGTGAGATGTGCATTATGGTTTATTGAGAGGTTCTATGAAGTGTAGGTGATAGTATGGGATGCCATCTATACATTGCACGAGTAGGCTTTGATAGGGTCATAGTGAGATCTCTAAGTCTTAATTACTATTATATGAATGACCTCTAAATGAAGTAATTGAAGAATGTTGACTCTTAAATGATTCATGTGATATGCATGTTATACTTGGGTTATATTATGAGTTATTTTCCGTTGTCATGCCTTATGAAATGTTATGTCTCTTCTATATGGATATTGTGAAAAGATGTAAACGAAGGAATGGTAAGTTCACCTTTGGTGACCTTAATGTGTTACCTAGTGTGGCTGGTGGTATGGGACGCTATCCATATATTGCACAAGGTATAGCCTGATGGTTACTTGAGGTGAAGGTCCAAGGTAATGGTTTACATGTTGATATTGTTCAAATGTGATATTATGACTTGTATGATGCTTATACTTGTATTGAATGTCTCTTATGCTATCGTACATGATATTTCAAAAAAATGGCGTAATGCATGGTTCTAACCAAATGTCCCTTTAAAGCATGTTTTTGCATGGTCATCATACTTGGTACATTTTTGTGGGCTAACCGATATTTCTCTTATTTTTACTACACATGTAGTTTCTAGCAAGTGATTGCTTCTATCTTGATTGGAGTGCTTGGATTGAGATTTCCACCAAGACTCGGTATGTCCTCAAGGATTCGAGAACTAGAACTTTTATATTTCCTTTTACTCATGTTATAGACAATTCTATTCTTTTCAATTGTAAAGGGTCGTGTCCCTACTTAACTTGTCAAGACTTTGTTTTAGATGGCCATGTGAGACATAGACTTCCGCTGTGTTTTAAATTGTTTTTAAATGATGTTTTGACTGTTTGGATTTTCAAAAAGTTTTAATTCTGCACTATTTTCATTATCGAATGCAGTGAAATGCTATGAGGCTTGTATAAGACCCCTTCGAGGTCGAGTACACCATGTCGCATCTGAGGCCTTGACCCGGGTGATGACAAACATGATATCAGAGCACAATATTTTGGAAATTGTTTTTAGGATCAATATCTCACAAGTTGTGTCTAGTAGAGTTTTGTTCATTGGTGTGACTTGCGACATATCTATGAGTGAGAGGTTATAGGACGTTAGAACGTTACACTTCTTTCATTATTTTTAAAGTCGTGCCATAGAGTTTGGTTCTATAAGTGTCCTTTTCCAAGTCCTTCTCTTGTGTTTATATGATATGAATCCAAGAAGGACACCCGCAAGGAGAGGGGAAGAGGAGATTGTGAATGACGGAGTTCCTCCCCAAGGTCCTCAAGGTTACCATGTTCCTTAAGTCAACCAATTTCTGGTGGATACAACTGATGAAGAGATTAGGTCAGCATCTGAGGCCTTGACCCGGGTGATGACAAACATGATATCAGAGCACAATATTTTGGAAATTGGTTTTAGGATCAATATCTCACAAGTTGTGTCTAGTAGAGTTTTGTTCATTGGTGTGACTTGCGACATATCTATGAGTGAGAGGTTATAGGATGTTAGAACGTTACACTTCTTTCATTATTTTTAAGAGATTAGGTCAGCTTTTCTAACCCTAGCCCAAGCCATGACGGCTCAAGTTAATAGAGATGTCAGGCATAGGGTGAATGATAATGAGAATACCATGGCCTCAAAGTTGAGAGACTTTCTGAGGATGAATCCTCTGATTTTTCTTGGCTCTAAAGTGGGAAAGGATACCCAAGAGTTTCTAGATGAAGTATATAAGATAGTCAATGCTATGGGGGCAACCTATAGAGAGAATGCGGATTTAGCTTCCTATCAATTGAATGATGTTGCCCAATTGTGGTTCACTTAATGGAAAAGCAATGGGCCTTTATAAGCATGTCCTTTAGAATGGAAAGAGGTTCAGGGAGCATTCCTTAGTAGGTACTTTCCCCGTGAGAAGATGGAGTGTAAGGTTGAGAAGTTTATAAACCTTAGGCAAAGTAGCATGAATGTGGAGGAGTATTCTTTGATGTTTAGTCTATTGTCTAAGTATGCTCCATCATTGATCTCCAACCCTAGAGATGAGATGAGTAGGTTTATGACCGGTGAATCCGACCTAGTCAAGGAATAGTGCCATACCTCAATGCTCCATAATGACATGAACATTTCTAGGCTCATGGTGTATGCTCAATCTATTGAGGAGTCCAAGATTAAGGTGAAAAATAGTGAGATGAAGAGGTCTAGGCCCGATGAGAAAGGTTAACCTAGGTTAAAGAAGAGAGCTCAAAGCCATGATTCTTTAAGCATTCCTAAGGTCAACAAACAGAGAGGTGGTGGATCTCAATTTTCTAAACCTACTTTCCAAAATTGTGGAACGAAGCATTATAAGAAGTGCCTAGCCGATACTAGTGAATGATATGGGTGAGGAAAGAATGATCACCAACCGAAAGATTGTCCTACTCTTGCGGCTAGAAGAAGGGAGGCCAAGCAAGCTTTTCTTAGTGGCCCGGATCTTGATGCTCCCAAAAGGAACCATTTTTATGCTCTTCAAGCTAACAAGGACAAAAGAGGTAATCCTGATGAAAGCACCGGTAAGTAATAGTTCCTAATGGTCATGAATGTCTTGTTAAGGTTCCTATGTTGTTTTTCATGTTAGCCTTTGTAACACCATTCAAAATGAAATAGGATAATTAGAGCTTCACATGCATGCTAGTAGTTGATAAACTTGTATAAATGTTTGAAAATGAGTTTATAGGTCAGTTTAGTTGAGTTTGAAGTCAAACGTCAAAGAGTCTTTCAAGACGTTTGAAAACTAGTCGTTTGCGTGTAGGTGTGTTCTAGTATGTTGTTCATGGTTTTATGTGTTGTTTGGAGTCTAAAATCAGTGGAGGTTACCCTAGTTTCTAAATAAATGGTTTTAGGGTCAAAACATCCATGTACGACTCCCCGGGACCACCCTAAGGGCTCCCGAGGAGGACCCCAACCCTTGGCCAAACAAGCTGCCAGGGCAGCTTGAAGTTGTTCATGGAGGGAGTGGCTCCGCGTAGTGGACCTGCTCCACCAATGGCCAAAAACTGGCTCCGCATCACGGAGACATCGCAGACTCTACTTTCTCAAAAATTAATTTCCAAAAACTTGTGGGACCACCTCTGCATCACGGACTTGTTTCCCGATGAAATCTTTGAAAATAAAACTCAAGTTTGACTTGTTTAAAAGGTCCAACTAAGTGAGGGATGGTTTGGGTACTTTGGAGAATTATTATTAACGGTTATTCTACCTATTTTAGGGTATTTTAAGTGGTTAAAACCCCAAAACGTAGAATTAGACCTCATTATCCAAATTGAACCTTCTCTCTCAAATAAATTCTCTCTAGCACTCCATGGAAGATATTGATGAACCTTCAAGCTAGGGGATGGGTTACTACTGATTTCTCCTTCAAATTCCTAAGGAAATTAATCACAAAGTTATGGGGATTTTATCTTTGATTCTCCTTTCAATCAAAGATCCAAATCAAAGTGATTTCAATGTTTTTCAAAAACACTAAAAATCCCATTTCAATTCTAAGTTTGGGTTCTTGCATGAATGTATTTCAAATGATGATTTATGTTAATATTGATGGCTTTAAGAACAAAAACTCCATGAACCCCTGCATATCTTGAAATACTAATTTTGGGTCTAAAGTGGGTATATTGATTATGAGCTAATAATGTGATATTAATGTGTAGATTGTTATGGGCTATTGATTTATGTGTTGTTCTATATTGAATTATGAGGAATTGATGGTCAATTGTGTTATATTGGATGTTGGCCTTGAATGGGCAATTGTGACCTAAGGTTTATAATGATGATGAAGTTGTGAATAGATTATTGATTATAGTATTATATATATGTGTCGTAGATGTTAGAATTGTGAGGATTGATCTATTTGAAAGTGGGGAGGTGTTCACTTTATAAGCATGTTGTGATCATGGCCTTGTAGGAAAAGTTGGATGATTGTTGCTTTGAGTAATGTTGATTATGTGAAGGTAATATGATATGATGTGAATTTGTGTATGATCTAGGAGCATAAAAGTTGACCTTGTGTAGCGACGTTATGTGTTATGCTTGGTTGTTTTCTTCTTCGAATGACTTATAATGAAGGTGGGGTTAGGATAGACTATGTTTACCTACTCTCACACCTAGTGAAGAATGAATGAAAGAATGTGAGAATGAATGAAAATAATGGGTGTTAATGCTAATGAATGAAAGTTGAGTCTATTGTAAGGATAGTCTCATAAAGTACTCCTTTAATGAATGGGGTTCCTAGATGAAAGGTTTTCTCATCTTTGAATCCAAGAGATTCCTAAATGAATGAATGTTGGGCTAGGATGGGTACTCCTTCGTGAGTTGAGATGAGAGTACTTAGTAGCAATCTTTGTCCCTAAATGAATGAATGTTGGGCTAGGATGGGTACTCCTTCGTGAGTTGAGATGAGAGTACTTAGTAGCAATCCTTATCCCTAAATGAATGAATGTCCAAACTCCATGGGGGAGTAATGTCTAGCACCGAGAGGATATGAAGATGGCTGGATACTCCTTTGTTAGTCGAGATGTGAGTATTTAGTAGCAACCCTTAAGATGGGTACCCCTTCGTTAGTTGAGATATGGGTACTTAGAAGCAATCCTTCTATCCCTTAACTATGTGACCACATAGGACTAGCTAGTGGTCTCTACCACGTAAAGGCTTAAAGAATGACCCTACTTTCAGCAAGTGGGGATCCCTCATCCGGTAAGGGTTACTACCGGGATTCCATGTCAAGCTCCATGGTCTATGTTGGTTAAGGCTCTTCCCACACGTTAATAAATGAATGAACTAGGGTCTCTTAAGGGTGTACTACTTAGGATAGTTGGTGGAATGGGACATCATCTAGACATTGCACAAGTAGACATTTAAGGGAGATCTTGGTGTGTCTTAGTAATGATAATGATTGAATGAGTCTTATTGGGCTAATTAATGAAAGTGTTGGTCTTTGAGAATACTAATGTGAAAGTGATTCATAATGAATTGAATGTAAGTGCTTATGTTGAATTGAAGGTATGTGACGATCTTATGTCATTAGTGAATGAAGTTGTATAAATGTGTTAAGTTGAAAGAATGATTTATGTTGATATGTGAATGGAGCTTGTCTTGTGTAGCCTTAAGGATTACTTGGTTGTGGTATGGAGAGGTAGTATGGGCTGCCTCACCATGTCTTACTTAGGTGAGTCTTGGGATGGAATTTGATGAGTGTTCTAGTTCATGAAGTGAATTGTCGGCTTATGTGCTTATATGTCTTATGCCATTATTTGGTGAAGGTTGAGGTATGCATGGTAAGTGCACTTTGTGTAACCTTAAGGTGGTGCCTTAGTGTGGGTAATGGTATGGGACATTGCCCATACATTTCACTAAGGTATTGCTTAAGGGTTACTTAAGGTGGAGGTCCAAGGCAAGAAGGTAAAGGTAAATGGGTTATGTATGTTTATGATGTATTGTGAAGCATGTGACTTTGTATTGTTGGTTGTGACTTGTAAGGTGCCTATTATGTTGATGTTCATGAGATATTATCAAAATGGCCTGAAAGCATAACTTCCAAACAAATGTCCCTTTTAGCATGTTTTGCATATCCTCATACTTAGTACGTGTGTTGTACTAACACCTTTCTTCTATTTTACTACAAGTATAGGTTGTCATAAATAGGAGGAGAATGTGCTTTGGAGTTGCTTGGATTGCTTCACTGTTCCAAGACTTTGGTATGTCCTCAAGATTCAAGGACTATGTTTAGAAGTTTCTTAGCCATTGTATTAGACACTTCAGTTTCATTTCATTTGTAAAGGGTTGTGTCCCTTAGTACATTTTAAGTTCTTGTCTAAGAAGTCTTATGGTTTTATTGAATAAAAGTTTTAAATTCTTAGTGATTTTTATGATCTATGCGATGAATGAATGCTAAGGCTTGTATGAAACCTCCGAGAGGTCGAATACGCATGTAACGGCTAGGGGGTGCTCTTGGGTTGTTACAACCTTAGTTGGGTTTTCTCCTAAGTGGGGGATGTTATGTTGAATGGTAGGTTGTGGTGAGTTTTGATATCCTTATCACTTTCTTCTATTCCTATTCATGCTTGAGACCAAGAGTTTCTTGTAGCTTGTTTCATGTTTTGGAGTCATGTGTAAAAGTGTGTTCCATGGTCTCGTTATGTTATGTATGTTTTGATAAGTTTATGTTTAAATGAGAAAATGAGTTTTCATGATTTTATTCGTCATGTTGATATGCATCAACGATGAGTTGCCTAAATACTTCATGAGTTAACTTGTTGAATATGCCTAAATGTGTTCTTGAAAAGAGGTGCATAAAATGCCTTATGATGTTGTGTTGAGCATGATGTGAGTTGGAGAAGGAAAGTTCTGCCAATGAAATGAGATATGTTGATGTTTTGGTGCATAATGAGTTGGTAGATGTAGTTCCTACTTTCTTGTATTGCATTAAGCTTCTTGAAGTGGAATTGATGTTTCCTCCTATGATTGTGTACATTTATATTGATGATTGATGGGCTGCTAGTCTTGAGTCATTTTCCTTAAATTGTTTAAAGTATCATTCGACGACGAATATTCCTAAGTGGGGGATAATATAACAACTCAGAAATGATAGGTTAAAATAAAGCCTAAACGTGGGGGTTAACGTCTAAAGTTAAGGGAAATGGCTTAAGGTTTTTGGTGTAGGTCATAGTGAGGAGCCAAGACCACCTGAAAACTAGGCATAGCCAATGCCTCACATCACCACAAGGGTCCTGATGACCCGTGGTTGACACCACAAGCCGTGGTGCCACCCGTGGTGGCAAGGCAGTGTGCCCTAGTTTGGTGCCAAGTCAAGGTTCCCCTTCACGAGCCACTTCACGACTCGTGGTCAGGACCACGGGCAGTGAGAAGACTTGTGGGGTTGCCTTTGCTTGGTGGGGATGCTGCAAAGTTGAGGACCTACTGGTCAAGGGACCACGGGAGCCACCACGGGCAGTGGTGCCCTTGACAAGGTGTGTAGTGGGGCATGGAGGTTACTTGATGTCAAAGCTCCAAGGCGTTGCATCGATGAGTCTAAGTCTAGACCACGACTCGTGGTCTTGACCACAGATCTTGGGAGGTCCCGTGGTCATGCCTAGGCCTCATGAATGGTTGGCAAGTGAAATTGAGCTACTACCTAGAGGACAACGGGTGCCACCAAGGGCCGTGGTCCCCTTCAAGGTCTGTCCAAGTGGCTGTGGTGTCTTGACAGGGCTGCCAAGTGAAGTCCTTTTTGGTAATTTCGTATTTAAGTTTTAATGTTGTAGGGTCATTTTAAATAGTTATATATATATATAGTTTGAAGTCTTTTAACACATATTTTTCCCCCATCATTCAAAACACCCAAATCAAAACCCCAAAGTTCTTCCTCTCTTAATATTTCTCTCTCTAACTCAACGAAGAAGAAGAAGTGGGAGCTAGGGTTTGGATTCAAGGCATTTGTTCATCAAATTTCTTAGGGAATCTTAAGCAAGGTGTGGTGATCCTTCATCTAGGGGTAGCTTTCACCCCTAGAGTCCATTCAAAGTAAATTTTCAAAGTTTTCAAGTTCATGAAAAACCTAGGGTTTTACTCAATCTCATAGGTTTCTTCTTCAAATGATTTCAAATGATTACTAATGGCATATTAGGATTGTATTACTGTTTAGTTGATTTTTATGATGAAAATACTTTGTCAACCCATGATTTCTATCAATTCCTAAATTGTGCCTTTATAAAGTGGGTTTGATGATTATGAAAGCTTGTAAATGGAATAGGTCTAAATTGGTTTGGGTTATTAAATTGTATTATTATATATGTCTTAATTGTAGTAAATTGTTGATGTGTTGGTGATTTGAGATTCATGGCCTTGAAAGGGCAAGTTAGGACCAAATTACATGTTTAAGTAGAATTGTGCTTGAACTATTGATCCACTTGAAAGGTGGAGTTGTTTAATTACTATGTATATTGTGATCATGGCCTTGAAGGCATAGTATGAGAAATTGAATTATTATCATGAAATTGTATATAGGAATGTGAATTCAATGAAGTTAATGTGATCATGTTGTGACTATAAAGGTGTTATTATTAAAAGGCTATTTCTCAATTTGGCATTTTTGAATGTTGATGATAAAATATGAAGGGTTCTTCAATATAATGTATATCTTGAATTGGTAGGCTTATGCATCCTTTTCTTTTATATTGTATTGTTGATTATTGAATCCTTGGATCGGTAGGCTAGAAGCACCCTTCCACTCATGTTAATAATGAACCTTGGGATCGGTAGGCTTATGGCACCCTTCCATTAATGATTTTAATGAACCTTTTGATCGGTAGGCTTATGGGACCCTTCCATGAAGGTTAATGATGAACGTTGAATCGGTAGGCTTATGGCACCCTTTCAAGAGAAGTTAATGAGCTTTCCTAAGATGCACTTTGAATCGGTACGCTTAAGGAACCCTTTGATGTGTTAATGAACGGACGTGGAGTCGGTAGGCCAATGGCACCCTCTCATGTGTGAAAATGTTAAAGTAATGAACCACTCAATAGGAATGTAGGATAAGCACCGAGTGGATTTGGTTAGATGGAAACTCTCCCAATGTATAGGTCGAGTTTTAATGATCATCAACCTTATCCCATAACTATATGCCCGCATAGGTCTAGCTAGTGGATCCATCTAATCTATATGTACCAGTCTTCCTTAGGCAAGTAGACCAGCTCTTTACGGTGTGGGGCTTTATGACATTGGATTCCATGACAAGCTCTCATGGTCTTTGTCGGTTAAATGCTTATTTCCCATAATGTGAGATGTGCATTATTGTTTCTTGAGAGGTTTTATGAAGTATAGGTGGTAGTGTGGGATGACATCTATACATTGCACGAGTAGGCTTTGATAGGGTCATAGTGAGTTCTCTATGTATTAATGACTAATTTATAAAAGTCCTCTAAATGAACTAGTTGCAGAATGTTGACACTTAAATGATTAATGTCAAGGCTGCCTGTGTTTATTTCCAGGAGACCTTTACAGGGCACGAGAACAGAATAGCAGAGAATATTCTTCAGTGCATTCCAAGAATGATTACAGAGGAACAGAACCAGAACTTACAGGCTCTCCCTACCAGAGAAGAATTGAAACAGGCTGTCTATTCTATGAATCCTAATTCTGCTCCTGGTCCGGATGGTTTTGAGGGGGAAGTTTTACCAAGCCTATTGGGACATTATCCAAGATGAGCTAATGGAAGCAGTACTTGCATATTTCAGTGGTCACATAATGCCTAAGTTCATGTCTCATTCTTGCTTAGTGTTACTTCCTAAGGTAGAGCACCCTAATAGGCTTAATGAGTTCAGACCTATTAGTCTCAGCAATTTCACCAATAAAATTATTTCCAAAATTCTGTGTCTCAGATTGGCTCCCATTCTGCCTCATCTCATCTCGGAGAATCAATCAGGTTTTGTTAGAGGAAGGAGCATCTCTGAAAACATTATCTTAACTCAACAGATTACGCATAACATTAAAAAACCTAAGGAAGGTGATAATGTGGTAATCAAGCTAGACATGGCCAAGGCCTATGATAGAGTGTCATGGTCCTTCACTTGTTTAGTGCTGAGGGCTATGGGCTTTGGTGAGGTCTTTATTGACTTGGTTTGGAGAACCATGAGCAACAACTGGTACTCAGTCATAGTTAATGGTACTAGACACGGTTTCTTTCATTCCACAAGAGGCCTCAAACAAGGTGACCCCCTCTCCAGCCCTATTTATTTTAGGAGTCAAGTTCGTCCAAGAATGCTAAACCTGTTACACTATGACCCCAATTATAAAGGCTTTCAGATGGAAATTAGAGGACCTAGGATCAACCATTTATGTTTTGCTGATGATGTTAATTATCTTTACTTCTGGGACTAGGGATTCCTTGCAATTGATTATGAAGACTTTGGGTACTTATGAAACAGTTTCAGATCAGCTTATCAACAAATCCAAAAGTCACTTCATGATCCCTTCCAACACTCCACCTAATATTATCTCCTTAACTCAAGAAATTACTGGTTTTTCTCAGAAAAATAGTCCTATCACTTATTTGGGATGCCCTCTGTATATAGGGGGTCGGAGGATTATCTATTACTCTAAATTAGTGGCAAAAGTGGTGAAGAAAATAAGTGGATGGCATTCTAGAATCCTAAACTTTGGGGGCAAAGTCACTCTAGTTAAACATATCTTGCAATCTATACCTATTCACACCATGGCGGCTATCTCTCCCCCTAAAACCACTCTCAAATATATTAAAAGGGTGACAGCTGACTTCTTTTGGGGGCTGGAAAAAGACAGTAAGAAATATCATTGGGCCTCATGGGAAACACTCAGCTTTCCTTATGATGAAGGGGGCATCGGAGTGCGAAACCTTGAAGGCGTCTGTATGTCAATGCACTACAAACAGTGGTGGAACTTCAGAATCAACAATTCTCTATGGGGTCAATTCTTGAGAGCAAAATATTGTCAAAGATCTAATCCGGTAGCAAAGAAATGGGGCACAGGACAATATTTGGTCTGGAAGTACATGATGAAGAACAAGATCAGCATGGAACCTTACATCACCTGGAGGATCAACTCTGGTACTTGCCTTTTTTGGTGGGATAATTGGTTGGGGGATGGACATTTAGCTCAACACTGTGATGCTATCACCACTCTTAATAATACCACAGTATCTCAATTTTTGTTGAATGGACAATGGAATGAGACTATGATCAGACAAAGAGTTCCTCCTCCATTAGTTCCCAAAATCTTGAACACTAATCTGCATTTGCAAGAGGGAGTCCCTGATGAAGCTGTGTGGATGGCCAATGACAATGGTGTTTTCTCATGTTCCTCGGCCGGAATTTAATCGTAAAGAAGAAGGGCAAAAGCATCATCAACACATGGCTTTGGCACAAACACATTCCTTTCAAGATGTCCTTTTTTTCTTTGGAGGGCAATTAGGAGCAAACTCCCAACAAATGAGAGGATCATCAACTTTGGAGTGAACCCGTCAAATCGCTCATCTTTGCAGAAGAGCTCGGACCCGATGATATTGATCATATTTTAGTTAATGGTGATTTTGCTAGCTTCATATGGAATTTTTTTGCAGCAAGTGTTGGAATCACCCACAATCAAAACACTCTGAGAAACCTACTGACTGCCTGGTGGGGAACATAACACAAAAGTGCAGTACAGAAACTGGTTCTGCATGCCTTGCCTATTATAATATGTTGGAATCTGTGGAAAAATAGATGTTCCGCTAAGTATGGAGGGAAAAAATCTAGCATTATCAGAGTTAAAGTCCTTATTCAGAAGGATATCATAATGCTTCTCCATATTGCTTTTCCATATTTGCAATGGCCTGTGGCCTGGCATGATTTGCTCAATTATATTGAGGCCTGCAAACATGAAATCAAGATCATTCAGGTCAATTGGAAAACCTTATAATTTCTTTTATATTTTCCAATATATATTCTATATATTCTATGTTGTAGTTTTGTTGAAATATTTCTATATTTTCTTTTATTAAATTACTTAGTATGGTAATATCTGTTATAGTTTGTTGCCAATATTCTAAGTATTCCTGGTTTATCATTAATCTGAATATTGAATTTCTAAGTCATATATATTAAAATCTATAATTTCATTGTTTATTCTATTTATTTCATCTAGTTCATACCATTCTTGGTTCATTAGTTCTATTTCTTCTTCTTCAATTATATTTTCCCATATAATCTGCCTTATTTCCTTTGGTAGAGTTTTAACTATATGCAAAATTAATATCTTATATGTTAAAGTCATTTCATTATGTAAATAAGTCATATCAATCATCACAATAGCAATTAAATGCAATTCCTTCATATCATAATTTTGACAGATAGTATTCATATCAGATTATTATAACTAGATTATCTTCAAACATTTTCTTGTCACTGTTAACACCGTACTTTCGAAAATATTTTCTTCCTACAGCGCCTCAACTGTGTTTACTTCCTCACGGCTCCTCATGCATATGGTTTCAACTTTAGGATGGCATAGTCGGAAGTTTTCTTTTCTTTCCTCATGTTAACAAACTTAAAAATTTTTGACAATAATTCACCGGTTTGAATTTGGCTGTCGTCTTCTTCCCTTGTTGCACCAGGGTTTTGTAACTAGTGTAGAACTCTCGTACCCAATGTGGAACATAAGAACCTCAGGGTCAGGTAAACAACTGGAACTTGTGCGACCTCAGCAACTCATGATCTCTGAATATCATTATATGACTCAATCAATAGACAATCTCTTCTCCTCTATAATGGTCCTCAGTCCCTCAGTCTTTAGTATGTTCATAGACCGGGGAGGACGATCCTGTACCAGTGGGACCACATCTTGTCCTAGAGCAGAAGGAGTAGTGGTGGCATAGGGGGTTTTGATCCTAGAGGGGTCATTCATCCTCTTGGATCGCAGCTCCGCCCTCTAAGCTGGTTGCTCATCATCCTCATGCTCAAAAGTGGTAGCCCGAGGATCCTGGTGCTCACCCTTACTCTCAAATGTTGTGAGGTTGGTGGCATAGATGTTGTTACTGTGGGAGCTGGCCTCATGTGACGCAAGAGCAGGTTTCTTGCCCTTTTTTTCCGTTCCCACCTGTAGTTGGAAGTTTGGTAACCTTGGCCCTAGATAACTGCATCCTCGTCAATTGTTATTCCCTTAGCCGTCTTGCGGGGTGCCATGTCTCTACTGGCCACTTTTGGTGAATCCATACCTGCAAAACCATCAAAAAGAGTTAGCTTCCTTTCCAGAAAAAATGCACAAGAACAGTTGCAGACAGACTCGCCGAATCGCTTTGGTGAGCCAGATCGGGCTCCCTTGAAGGATTAGTTCAACAATTCCCATAGAACTTGGCAAGTACGCAATGATAGAGGCTTTTCGGTGAATAGTTGACCGCATTCGGGAAGTAGAGATCAGACTGCTGAAAGTTACAGTATGTTTTAAGGGTTAGGGGCACAGAAAAGGGCAATCAAGAAAGACTTTAGTCAAACTTAAGACTTAGAGAACTCACTATAACCCTCTCAAAGATTACTCGTGCAATGTATGGATAGCATCACATACTACTACCCACACTTTGTAGAAGAAACCCTTCACAGTATATCATCATCATTCATGAGTGTTAATTGAGAACATGCTATCAAAAATAACACAATTACATTCTATACATGATCATCATACTATCATTAAAATCATATGCATATCCTTCATACTTTACCTTCGAAGGCCATAGATCACATTCACCAACACACCTTGAAATACTACAATTAGGCATGAGTAAAACATCATTTCAATAATCTAAATCAATATTAACATAAACAATTCAACACACTTTCATGATCAATCAATTCCCAATCACAATCCACAACTTTTGATTGTAGGGTAAACATGGGTTCATAGAGTAAAACCATCTTAATGCACCATTAAAACATAAATTAAACCATGATTCATTACATAAATGCATTTTGAAAATGTTTGGAATTGAACCCATGTGTAGATTGAAAACACTAGGGTTTTGGGGGATTTTGAAGATTTGAAATCAACTTTAAAATTGGCTCCTTGAAAGAAACTAATTCAAGGATGATGACTACCATATTTTTTATGGAAGAACTCCACCAAAATCCCTTGAAAATATGAAGACTTGAGCTTGAGATCTTTAATCCTTCACCTCCAATGGAGGTTTCTAGAGAGAGAACTTTGGAGCGGATGGGAGCTTTGTATTTTGGGTTTTGAAATAATGAGTAGAAAATAGAGTTTAATACTTTAAAAACAATTAAAATACTTTATTAAACCAATAATAACTATCCATTAACTCAACTACCCATGAGAGGAATTTACCAAACCGCCCTCAACTTGTCCGAGATTTTGAAGGCACACAGGTGCAAACAACGACTCATCACCTATGAATCATAGGTTGGGTGACGTGCCATCCTGCAGGTCCGTGGTTTTGGGCTGCAACATGTCAATGTTTCCCTTGACCAATGGAGGCCATCCATGGGGTGTTAATGGACCTACGGGGCATTGGTCCCCATCCGTAGGTCACCATATTTTGGGCAGTTTTGGTTTCTTTGCAGCTTTGGGAGTTAGGCTTTAGGATCCCCCTCAAGGACCCTTGTTTGGTCTTTGAGGGGTCGTAACTTGACGTTTAACCCCTAAACTCCTCAATCTAATCCCGGGACAACATTATACAACATGAAACCCTTCAATAACTCAAACGCACAATAGTCAGGCTCTAGTTTCACTTACTCATTTTACGGGTCATTACATTATCCAGCACTTGGGAACATTCTTCCTCGAATGACACTTTAAACATATTAGGGGTTAATGACTCAAGACTACCAGCCCATCATGCATGCAACATTATAAACAATGTACAAAACTAGGAGGAAACCTCAACTCCATCTCAAACATGTACAATGCAACACAAGAAAGTAGGAACTACATCTACAAATTCATTATTCATGAAAACTTCAACATTTCTCATTTCATTGGAGGAATTACGCTCTCCGACTCATATCATGCTCATCCTAACATCATCAGGCATAATATGCAATTTCTCTCAAAAGCATATTTAGGCATGTTCAACATTTCACTTCATGAAGCATATAGACAACTCATACTAAATGCAAATCAACATGAGGAACATACATCATAAAACTCATTCTCTCATTTAAGCAAGAATTCAAATAGAACATGCATAACATAAGGAGACCATGGAAACTCATAATGACACATGACTCCAAAACATGAAACAAGCTAAAGGGAACCCTTGGTCTCAAGCTTGAATAGGAATAGAAGGAAAGAGATAAGGATATCGAAGCTCTCAACAACCTTACTATTCAACATACTATCCTTAACTTAGGAGTAAACCCAACTAACGCCAACATGAAAACAACATAGGAACCTCAACAATACCTTCACAACTATAACGAACTATCAAATTACCGGTGCCTTCTTCCAGATGAGCTCATTTGTCCTTGTTATCTTGAAGCACATAGAAACGGTTCTTCTTTGGAGCATTAAGATCCGGGCCATTAAGAAAATCTTGTTTGGCCTCTCTTCCTTTAGCCGTAAGAGTAGGAAATTTTTTCACTTAGGGATCATTCTTTCCACAACCATAGGACCCACTAATACTGGCTAGGCACTTTCGATGATGCCTCTTCCCAGAGTTAGTGCAAATATGTTTAGAAAATGGAGGTCCACTACCTTTCTCTTCATTAACCCTAGGAGTGTTTGAATAATATTTTCTTGGAGCTCTCTTCTTGAACCTTTGTTTCCCTTCCTCATCGGACCTAGGGCTTTTCAAATCCCTATTCTTCGTCTTAAGTTTGGATTCCACAATAGATTGAGCATAGACCAAAAGCCTAAAAATGTTCATATTATCATGGAGCATCGTCGTACGACACTCTTCCTAAACTAGGTCAGATACACCCGTAACAAACCTACTCATCTCATCCCTAGGGTTTGACACCAAAGATGGAGCATACATAGAAAACATGGTAAATTTCAAGAAGTACTCCTCCACACTCATACTACCTTTCCTAAGGTTGATAAACTCCTCCACCTTCCATTCTTTCATCTCACGGGGAAAGTACCTACCTTGGAGTTCTTTCTTAAACTCCCCATTCTATAGTACCTACTCTTATAGGACTATTGCTTTTCCATTAAGTAAGCCAAAATTGGGAAACATACTTCAATTGGTAAGCAGATAGCTCCACTTTTTCTATAAGTCACCCACATAGCATTGACTACCTTATACACCTCATCCAAAAACTCTTGGGGATCCTTTCCCACGTTGGAACCTAGAAAAACCAGAGGGTTCATTCTCATAGAGTCCCTCAACCTAGAAGCCATAGTACTCTCCATAGGGTTCACATTAGCCTCAATACACCTAGTAGCTTGAGTCATCATGGCTTGACCTTGAGTAGTTATGGCTTGAGCCATCATCAAAAAAGTTGACTAAACTTCTTCATTGGTCATGGCCGGAGTCTCAACCGAAACTTCATTTCCTTGGGGAACTTGGTCACCTTGAGGACATTGGGGAGGAACTCCGTCATTCACAATCTCCTATTCCACTCTTCTTGAGGGTGTCCTTCTTGTATTCATATCCTATAAAACACAATAGAAGGGTTAGGAAAATGACATTTATAGAGCTAAATTCTATGGCATGACTTCAAGAATAATGAAAGAAGTGTAGCTTCCTAACATCCTATATCCTTTCACTCATAGATGTGTCGCGACTCACACTGATGAACAAGACTAGTCTAATAGATGTGGCTTGTCAGACATCAATCTTAAAAACCATTCCTAAAACCTTATGCTCTGATTCCATATTTGTCACGACCCGAGTCTAGACCCTAGAATTAAAACATTTATTCATAGTATGTTATTACATAAGATACTTAGAAATAGTACGGGATTAAAACTTTTATTCAAAACCATACAATCTAAAACATTTAAAAACACAACAGAAATCTATTGTCTCACATGGCTATCTAAACAATATCTTGAAATGAAAGTAGGGTCACGACCTTTTACAATAGAAAAGACTAAAGGTGTCTATTACATGAAAGAAAAGAACTTCAAAATATATAACACCCCAAAAACTAGTAGACCAATCTAGCGCCTCAAGCTAGGATTCTAAGGTATGATGTATGTGATTAGATTCGTAGATGAGACTTTTCGTACTTTGAATGAGGGGCTTGGTGGTTAAATGTCAAGATACGTGTTAGACCCCATACTTTAGAAGACTATCGATGGAATGGTATAGGGTTGCAAGGGCTAAAGCTTTCAAGGTACAATGAAAGGGAACTTGTTCTCCTAGGTGCCTAGTTAGTGATTGGGTAGCTTGATCGCCCAAGACACTTGGCGATGTGCCAAAGGGCACCTAAGGTTGCCTAGTGGGATGTCCCCATTGTCCTTGATTCTGGAACAAAGGGTGAGCTAGGTCATAACTCGCCAACCTACTTGGCGAATCTCCCAAAAGGCCCCTAGATCACCTAGTGAAACTGCCCCCATTATGGACCTTGCTGGAAAAATGGGCAACCCAAGGGTCCACTTGGCTAGTCACCTAGTGCCCTTGGCGAGCCATGAGGGTTAAAAGGGCGAGCAAGGATGGGAAGGTTAGTACTTTTTAAGTTAAAACATTTAGGGTCCTTAGTTCTTTACCATAGTTGACCCTGCATTATTCTATTCCTTTCCTAGAAACTATATAAGATTATTGGACCTAATTTTACCTCATTTAAGTCATTCAACCTAGAATCAAAAGAAAATCCATCTTCATCCTCTCCATAGAATATTTCTATCTCTAAAAAGAACCTCCATTGAAGAAGAAGATAGGGCTTGAAGCTTGGGTTAGGATTAAAGTCCATTGTTGAGAGCTTTCATTAGGGCTTTGATTGAAGGTATGTTTAGCTTTTCATCTATGGGTTCTTCCACCCATAGAATCCCCTAGAAACCACCAAGATTTGTGAAGAAAACCCCAATTTAAGCTACGGTTACTTCAAATGTATGGGTTTTAGGAGGGTATGATTCCACATGTTGGATACTTATGATTAATTTACCGTTGATTCATGATATTATGAAGAATTTATGTGAATTCCTTATCTAACCCTAAATTTCAAAGTAGTTGGGTTTAGATCTTTTGAAGAGAAATTGATTGTTCTTGATAGATTTTCTAGAGTTGTCACCATGAATAGAACTTATCAAAGAATGCGAATGTGAAATCATGAATTGAGCTAGACTTTTGCATATATGATAGAATTTGAATTGAATGATTAGAATTGAGAGTCTATGATGAATTGTGCTTAGAATTGTCTATTATTAAGGCTTGTGATTAAATATGATGTGTGACCTAGACGAGTATGATGGTTGAAGAGTGAAGCTTGAATGTAGGGCTTGCAGTCATTATGTTGATCACTAGGGCTGATAGAATAAGTCTAATATGATGGTATAGCTTGCATATATGTATAATGTGAAAGGTATTATAACATAGAATGATTCTAGATTGAAAGGCTAATTACCTAAAATGAATCATGCTTGTTAGAATAGAATAGCTTGAGGTTACTTCTTATGATTCCTTCATGGATAGTTGAATTGTGTAGCTTGGGATACTATATCACATAGTAGCTTGGGATGGTAGATCTCATGGTAGCTTGGGATGTTAGATCTCATGGTAGCTTGGGATGCTAGATCTCATGGTAACTTGGGACTGTGGAATTAAACTCTCCTAAGGTTCGTTTGAACTAGCACTGGTAGAATATTTTTTATTGTAGCTTGCACTAGTAGGCATGGTAGCCTAGGATTGAGGACCTATACTCTTCTATGGGTAGCTTGAACTAGTATTGTTAGAATGCCTTCATGGTAGCTTGACTTAGTTAGGCCAAGACCATGCATGGTAGCATAGGATTGTTACACCGTACTCTTTGAAGAATAGCATAAGAAGGTGTTTTCCATGGTAGTTCGGTCTAGCATAGTAGTATGCTACTCTTTGATAGTCTAGAATGATGAATAGTTAGGATTGGTGGTTGTAGAGTGAAGCTTGAATGTATATCTTGGAGTCATTATGTTGATCACTAGGGCTTATATAATAAGTCTAATATAATGGTTTAGCTTGCATGTATGTAGAATTTGAAAGGTATTCTCACATAAAATGATTCTAGATTGAAAAGCTAATTACCTAAAATGAATCATGCTTGTTAGAATAGAATAGCTTGAGGTTGGGTCCTATGATTCCTTCATGGATAGTTGAATTAAGTAGCTTGGGATTGTAGATCTCATGGTAGCTTGTGATTAAGAAATTATGCTCTCTTAAGTTCCGCTTGAACTTGCATTGGTAAAATGCTTTTCATGGTAGCTTGCACTAGTAAATGCATGGTAGCCTAGGATTGAGGATCTATACTCTCCTATGGGTAGCTTGAACTAGCGCTGTTAGAATGCTTTCATGGTAGCTTGACGTGTTTAGGCCAAGACCATTTCATGGTAGCTAAGGATTGAGACACCGTACTCTCCTAAGGATAACTTAGGGTTGAGGATTCATACTCCACTAAGAGTATCTTACATCCTATTGAAAGTTTGGATGTGAGATAGGTTGGTATACCTGTATCCTTCTTAGGATAGCTTGGATTGAATGGTAAAGTGTTTTCCATGGTAGGTATGTTTGGCATAGTAGTACGCTACTCTTTGATAGTCTCGAATGATGAATAGTTAGCATTGATGGTTGTAAAGTGAAGCTTGAATATACGGCTTGAAGTCATTATATTGATCAGTAGGGCTTATAGGATAAGTCTAATATGATGGTATAGTTTTCTTGTACGTAGAATGTGAAAGGTATTCTCACATAGAATGATTCTACATTGAAAGGCTAATTACCTAAAATGAATCATTCTTGCTAGAGTAGAATAACTTGAGGTTGAGTCTTATGATTCCTTCATGGATAGTTGGATTATGTAGCTTGGGATGGTAGATCTCATGGTAGCTCAGGATTGATGAATTGAGCTCGCCTAAGGTTCGCTTGAAATATTATTTGTAGAATGCTTTTCATGGTAGCTTGCCCTAGTATAGGCATGGTAGCCTAGGATTGAGGATCTTTTATCTCCTATGGGTCGCTTGAACTAGCATTGTTAGAATACCTTCATGGTAGCTTGACTTGGTTAGGCCAAATACTATTTCATGGTAGCTTAGGATTGAGACACCATACTCTTCTAAGGATAGCTTAGGGTTGAGGATTCATACTCCCCTAAGAGTAGCTTGCATCCTTGTGAAAGATTGCATGGTAGCTAGGTTGGTATACTTGTATCCTTTCTAGGATAGCTTGAATTGCATGGTAAGGTGTTTTCCATGGTAGTTAGGTGTAGCATAGTAGTATGCTATTCTTTGATAGTCTAGAATGATGAATAGTTAGCATTGAGTAAGCTAGTATAAAGGAGTACTTAGTGTGAGTGGTAGTATGGGATGGCATTCATACATGGCACAAGTATGACTTGAAGCTACTTAGGACTTGTCCTCTTCTGTGATGTATGCCTAGCTTGGATTGTTGCTATAGTTGCCTTCCATAACATGATTGACTTAAGATGATAGTTCCCTGTCAATGTGAAGTAGTTCAATAGTGACACCTAGAGATGGTAAATATGACTAGGGTGACTTCAAGTTATGCTTAGTGTGTGTGATATTATGGGCTGCCCCACATGCATTATACAAGTGTGCCATGAGGTTACTAACGGGTATACTTGCTCTTATGATATAAAAACCTAGGTCTTGAATATGACGGTGGACTACGACTAATAATGACCAAAGAGAGGTATTTAGCTTGGATAGTATTATGGGATGCTATCCTTGCCTTGCACAAGTATGCTTGGAGGTGGCTTGTGGAGTAGTTCTCTTGAATATGAAGGACTAATGGTTGAAGTATTAATTTATATATGTCTTATGTTGACTTGTGATGATATTATGCTTATGATGGAGTTTATGTTATGCATATGTTATTGTTTCTTATGCTTATGTCTTATGTTGACTAACCATTTGGGATGTTTTATGTTGATATGTTAGCTTCCATACTTGGTACATGTTGTACTAATGCATATTGCCTACATTCTAATCAAATGTATAGTGTTGGAGATTGAGTTGCTTTGGAGGCTAGGTTTCTAAGGCGTTTTAAGACTTGAAGAATTGGTGAGTCCTTATAGCTTCGATCATTTTATATCATTTCCTATGTTTAGACGTATTATGATCTGCGTCCCAAGACTTTTATTCGCATTATTCATAGATGGTTTGAGACAAAGAGTTTAGTAAAGACTTCCGCTTTTATGAAATGTTTTAAAGAAAGTTTCAAATTTTCCCTACTTTTCTATGATCGTATGTTATGATGACTCTAAGAGCCGTATTAGACCCCTTTGGGGTCAGATACACCGTGTTACATCTAGGGGCTACCCCTGGATCGTGACAAAAGACTTGTCCTCGAATCTATGAGGACATACCACTTGACCTTGGAGGTACTTAATCCAAGCCTTGAACTAGAGAAAAGCAAGTCAAATACCGGAACCTACACTTGTAGTAAACATAGAAGAATATGGGTTCGCACAATTAAGTACTAAGTATGATACCCATGCAAAAACATGATTTAATAGGACATTTTATTTGAAATTCATGCTTTTATGCCAATTTGATAAAACTTTATGAACATAGGTAAAAAAGGCATAATATGCAAACATAACCAACATACAAGTCATCTCTTCACATTAGAACATAATCAACCTTATAAGATATTTCACCACATTAAGCTTTAACCTCAAGCAGCCCCAAGCAATACTATGTGCAATGTATGAATAGCAACTCATACCACCATCCACACTATGTACCACATTAAGGCCACCCAAAGTGATATATAACATACTCATATATAAGAGACATAAACTTTACATAAGTCATGACAAGGAAGTAACGCATAATACCATCCAAGTATAGCATGCATCATTACATTTAAGCATATAAGTCAAACATTTTTCATTAGCTCCCTTTTGAGCACCTACTTTCATTAACATTAAGATTTAGAAAACTCACTACAACCCTCACAAAGCCTACTCGTGCAATGTATGGATAACATCCCATCCTACTACCCACACATTATAGAACGTCTAAAGTAACTTTAGGGCATATCTCACATAATTGGAATAAGCATTTAACCGACATAGACCATGTGAGCTTGACATTGAATCAGGTGTCATAAAGCCCCATACCGTAAAAAGGTGATCTACTTGCCTAAGGTAAGACCGGTACATGATAGCTTTGGTGGATCCACTAGCTAGACTTATGTGGGCAAATAGTTTATGGGATATGAATATTTTCATTGGAACTCTATTCTAACATTGGGAGAGTTTCCATCCTACTATATCCACTCGGTGCTTAGCCAACAGTCCATAGATTTTTTCATTCACATTACATAATTGTACTAGAGAGGAATGCCATTGGCCTATCGATCCAAGTTACATCATTAAACATGGAAGGAATGCTATAAGCCTATAGATCCATGGTACATTATAAGGATAGGTCAATAATTCGCATGAAAGGAATGCCATAAACCTATCGATCCATGGTTCCTCATTACATTCCTATACTCATGAACGGAATGCCATAGGTCTATCGATTCATGGTACATTGACTCATTAGGAAAGGAATTACATAGGCCTATTGATTCTGGATTCACCATTACCTTCATTCATTAACTCTTTAGGAAAGGAATGCCATTAGACTATCGATTCAAGAGTCATTTGTACATTAGTTCATTTACAAAAGGAATGCCATAAGACTGTTAATTCATATTCATCAAGTCAAGACACATTTATTACTCATATATGAAAGGAATGCCATAGCCTATCGATTCAAATTCATCAAGTCAAGACACATTCATTATACAAGAAAAGGATGACTAAGCCTACCAATTCAAGATTTAACATTCACATTACTTTCATTTGTACAAGAAAAGGATGCATAAGCCTACCAATTAAAGATACAATAATAGATAGAAGAAACCCTTCATATTCTAGCATCATCATTCATGAGTGTTAATTGAGAACATGCTATCAACAATAATAGAATTACATTCTAAACATTATCATCATGCTATCATTGAAATCACATAAATATCCTTCACATCATAATAATACATTGATCCTCCATACTTCGCCTTTCAAGGCCATGGTTCACATTCACCCACACACCTTGAAATACAAAAAATAGTCACGAGTAATAACATCATTTCAACAATCTAAATGAATATTAACATAAACAATTCAACATACTTTTATGGCCAATCAATTCCCAATCACAATTCACAACTTAAGATTATAGGGTAAACACGGGTTCATAGAGTAAAACCATCTTAATTCACCATTAAAACATCAATTAAATTATCATTCATCACAAATATTTCTTTTGAAAACGTTTGGAATTGAAACCATGTGTAGATTGAAAACCCTAAGTGTTTGGGGGATTTTGAAGATTTGAAATTGGCTCCATGAAAGAAACTAAGAGTTTTAGTTCTACCTTAGTCATGTAGGACAACCCATTTTCGGTGTGGGGTAGACACCGGATTCCATGATTAAGCTATCATGGTCTATGTTGGTTAAAGCTAATCCATTATGATAGAATGAACTACAATTGGATTTATGAACTATAATTACTTAATGAGTTTTCCTTACTGTGGATTGCGGTATGAGACCTTATCCATACATTGCACAAAGTTGCTTTGATGGTTCTTATGGTTTGTTTCCTTTATGTTGAGATGATCGATATGTTGAATATGTATGTATCTTATACTTTTGCACTTATTTCTATGATAGTTTATAAACTTTATCAGATACATAGTTTTCATTTAGATGCCCTTTTCTAGTATCTTAAATGGTTGTCATGCATAGCTACCATACTTAGTGCATTAATTGTACTAACCCTTATTTATTCTATACTTTTCTACTAAGTGTAGGTTCCGGCATCGAAGGAGATTCCTTATAGTTTAAGCTTGGGTTGACTACTTTTCAAGCTTGTGGTATGTCCTCATGGATCCGAGGACAAGAGCTTTATTGATGATTCATTTCATTAGTTGTATTAGACATTTCCATATTCTCTATTGTAAGGGTTGTGCCCTAGTATTTTGAGACTCGTATTGTAGTAGATGGCTTAATGAGACTATGCCGAGACTTCCGCTTTACTTTTATGAAAGATTTCTTAAAGACATGAATTTGTGTTTTACTTTTTATTAAAATATACTTATGTGATGATGATAAGCTAAGCGTCTTTTTTGGTCCGTCCAGATTCCATATGCAATTTTACGTCTAGGGGGTACCCTTTGGTCGTGACATTTACTAACCATTTGAGATGCTCTTTTGATGTTGTGCTAGCTACATATTTATTTTTTATTAACGCATAATCTTACCTATATTCTTATCAAATGTAGGGTTTGGTGATCTTGAGTTCTATTTTGGAGGCTAGGTTTCTAAGATCAAAGGAGTTTCACTTTCTGAGACCTCATAGAATCGAGGATTGATCACCTTTCCCCTTTATGTCATTTCTTTATATTTTAGACATTTGTATGGGCTGCGTCCCAAAGTTTTATTCAAGTCTAGTTTAGATGGTTTGAGACAAAGTCCAGTAAGCTCTTCCACTTGCTTTTATAAATACTTTGATTTTGTGGATTAAGTTTTAAAATTTCCATAATTTTCTATAATCCTATGCTATGATATGCTAAGGGCTTGTATGATACCCCACGGGGTCAAGAACGCCATGTTACTTTTTGGGTGTACCCTGGGTCGTGACAAATTTGATACTTAGAGCATAAGGTTTAGAATGGTTGTAGGATTCTCTCAAACCACGTAGGTCTTTGACACTATGCACCACAAGTTTTCTTCACCCAATCCTTTCTCTTTAATTTTTGTGCATTGGGGACAATCACACAATATTTTGTTGGGGGTGGGATAAATGGATTATGAGTGATAAGGTAAAATCTGAGTAACCCAACTCATAATCCTCTCTTGGGGTCTTATTGCATCTGTTCTTTTTCCCCAAGGGACTGTTTAATTCTAGTTGAACTGGCATGTGTTAAGATTGTATGTGTAGAAGCATGAGAAAGAATGAAAGCATGAAGCATCAAGGTATTATTAATAATGAAAAATGATACCCATCCAAAATTTGTCATATGTGCTAAAATATGTAGGCTAGAATCAGTTGAATGTGTTGGCTCTAAGTATGACATGATAAAGAACCAATTTGACTTCATGACTTAAGCTAAACATTAACTGGGTGACTGATAATCTGATAAAGTAACAACGTGCCAAGAGTGAGTGAAAAGAGTTTAATTGTTCAGACATGTTCGTGCCAATCTAGAACTTGTCCGGTTAGTCTTGCTAAGATAATCTACGCTAGAGGCTAGGAAGTGATCATTGACCCTTTTTCTAATAAGTCCACTAATTGGCTAAAAGAATCCAACCAAATGAAATAAATCTTTCTGTTGATCCAAATGCTTTGAGCCTAAAATAGACCATTTCTTTCTAAACCCTTAACTCACCTTCCCTTATTAGATCCTTTGGCCCTGGTCCCTTCTTGGACATGTGCACCTTGACTTAGGCCAAAATCCTAAGTTGAGGGTGGTTAATGCAAAAGTTACCTCAATCTTAGCCCTGGTCTGACATCGGATATTGTGCACCTCAACTAAGGGAAATCCCATAAGTTGAGAGTGGCTATAAAAGTGTAAACCAAAAGAAAAATGGGTATGAAAAGAGTTTGGTGTTGAAAAGAAATGATAGAAGAGGATGTTACTTTTTTCCAAAGAGGCAAGAGCTGATAAATTAAAGTGCTAAAAAATAAAGAAGAATAAAATGCAAGAAAAAGAAGAAAATGAAAAAATGAAGAGCTACAAAGTGAAAAGTCACATCTATGGTGAAAAGAGTCAAGGGAAAGAAGGTACAAAGGTAGGATGTCAAAAATAGGGCAAAAAGATGTAATAAAGCCTAAGGTAACGTAAAGGAGGGCAGAAAGTCACTAAAAAGAGGTAATAAATCCTAATGTAATGCAAGGCCTTGGAGCCTTGACACAAAGTCACCTCCACACCCCACTTCACGCCTCATCAAGGGCACCATAGCCCGTGGTGGTGTTTGTGGTCCATTGACAAGTAGCTCCTAAAATTTACAACATCCCCACAAAGCTAAGGCAACCCCACGAGCATTCCCACGGCCCGTGGTTATGACCACGAGTCGTGAAGTGGCTTATTAAGGGGAGCCTTGACTGGGCACACTGCCTTGCCACCTCCGGTCATGTGAAACCTAGGGGTGATGTGATGTAGTGGCTAGGCCTAGATTCCAGGCAGCGTTGGCCCTCACCATGTCCTACACCCAAAAACATAAGCCCTTGCGCTTAACGGTAGACTTTAACACCCACGTTTAGGGTCTAGTTTAACCTATCATTCTTCGAGTTGTTACACGGTCAATACATCCGGGATGGGAACTACAATCGCAACAACAATAACAATTAGAACAACTATTGCAATAGAAATGATAGGGTTTGCTTGGGATAGTATGTCACATATTGAGTATATGATGCAGAAGATGTTGAAAAGGTTTGATTCGACTGTGAGAATGTGAAGGAGATGCGGAATGACTTGTCTGGTATTGGTAAAAAAGTTTATGATAATTTAGTGTCGATCAAGTAAATTGAACAACAGATAACTCAGTTTTCCAATGATGAGTCCACAAATTGGACACATTTAGGGCTCTATTTTAATAGATTTAGTGTCCTTAAATACATATTTTGTCTCAATAACTGATGTAAATCCTTGAGTTCAGGTACTTAGACTTAGGGACAAAGCATGGACACTATCGAGCAAAAAGGAACAAGGCAGCTGAAAGGATGAAGAAATGAAGGTCTGAGGATCACTTAAACCATTATTCGCCGTAGTGTCTTAGTCTCGCCTAATGTTACAGTGTGCAATGCCCTGAAGGAGAACATCAACTTGGAGATGGAGAGGAGCAGTCGGCGCATCGCCGAACAGTTCCTCGAAGCAGTGCTATATCGCCCAATGATACAGATCGTGAAGATGCTGAAGGCTAAAGAAATATGGTGATGGAATATACCAAAGGGCGGATTGCCGAGTTGATCGATGATCACGACTAACTGCACCGAGCGATCCTTCGCAACACACTTTTTGATAACTATAAATACTCGCTTTAAATTTTTTGCTAAAAACTCTGAGGCTTACGAAATTTTTTGAATATCAAACTTTATTTTCAGTTTTTAGAACTCAGATTTTGGAGACATTGTTCTTGAGCTTAGAGGATTTGAAGGTCTCCAATTCCAACAAATTGGAAGTGGGTATTGAATATTCTTAATCTTAGACGTGCCTAGAGACATTTTCAATTGTACTCGCTTGATGGAAACATATTTCCCTATCGCTTGCTATCTTTTTATGATATCTAGCCAAAACCCCAAATTCTTGTGGTATGATTATGTGAATATGGGTTGAATTTACTGTTGGGTGTTGCTAATTGATAGTATATTTGTTATTTAAAGGTGATTTCGTTCAGTAGATGTGTTTGAATTTAATGGATTGTAGTTGCAAATACAATTTTAATTTTATGTTTTTGACTTGCTCAAGAGAGAGGTTTTAAAGACAAAACTACTGAATCGATAGCCTGTGGTTAGTGGGTTGTTGTGGGTTCAACTGGAGAGAGTGAATCTTAAACCCTCTCTCACACATTCAGCTCGAGAAACTGAATGGGCTAAAGCGAAGGCTATGCTTAATTACTGTTGATTGGTGTTCGAGAGAAACTGATTTGATTCGGGGTAACTAAAGTCTAACTTAGTTACCAATTTACAGCGAATTCCTATGAAATGCAATTACCTGGTTGTTTACCTTAGCCCATATTTCTATCACATTCCAAAAATCTCGTCTCCATATTCGTATCTTACTATAATTTACTGTTATTACTTACTAGTTGACTACAAACCTCCCCCATTGTTAATTAACATTCGTGTCAACCTAGATTTGCGTTATGCTTTTCTTCCTTAATATTTTTTAGCTATGATTTTCTGGAACTAAATTTTACTTTTCTATTTGATTCCCGACTACTAACTGCTCCCTTGGGACTCGGCCCAAACTCACTAGTTGGGTATGTTACTATTGAACGATCGTTCGGATACGTCAATCAAAATGGTGCCGCTACTATGGAGTGGTATTAGTTGAAATTTTTGTTTAAGTACAATTTTGTTCTTGCTAGTTATAGTACTACTCACGTAGTTTTTAGTTTTGTTTTGGCTTGTTTGTGTATTAAAGCAGGAAAGATGAGTATAAATGGTAACTATAGGTATCAAATGAATCTCCCTCCATTAAAATTGTTGAATCTTAGGGACAACCTCCTAACGTTCAAGCAAGTAGGGGTGAAATTTCAGGCAGTACTACAACCATGTCCAAATCATGGAATATCTAGTAAAGTGCTACTAGATAGCTTCTATAGGGGTATTGAACCTGAAAATAGAAGTACTACTGACCAACTCTTTGCGGGTGGTTTGATACAACAACCCTATGATTAAAACCAACTAGGAAATAGAAAAAAATCAAGAATGGGATGCATTTTTGACTCAGCTGGATGTCTTATCCAAGAAAGTCATGGAATTGGAAGCGTAGTCCACCAAAAAGGACAAGCACTTTCCCCCTCGTGAGTGGCAAAAGATGAAGAGGTAGGAAAGTGGACAAAATGAAGAGGCCCTCTCACTCATTTTTAAAAAAATCAAAGAACAAGATAGGGTGTTAAATGATATACAAGAGAATATTGAAATGCTAAATCAGACGACAATATCTCATTCCATGATTATTCAGCTACAAGATGCCCAAATAAAACTAGTGCAGTCATGTCTCTACTCACATCATAAAGATGGGTTGCCTAATGACACCATGACCAACCCCCACAATGAAGTTTAGTGGTTGACTTGCCTCGTGACGCGATGTTAACTAAGGCATCGCTTGGCAGGCAACCCAAGACCATTTATTGCTTTATTTTTGTTTTAAAAATAATGGTGTGTTGGTTGTGAAGATTGAAGCATGGAAAGTGTTTGGAAAGAAGGAAATTTCCAAGAAAAAGGTCTAGTTGGTGCATCACCTAAAAGTTTAGCGATCCCAACTTAGATCACAATTGGGCTCAAGACAAATTTAACTTGGAGCCTATAAAACACGGCAAGCCCAGGAAATTATTGGCAAGTCACTGACCTAGTTCATGACCCCGACATTGCCCACCGTTTAGATCTCCAAATCTACTGGAATTCATGTAAACCTCATCGAAGTAAGTGTCTACTCGGCTCATCGCATAGTGAACGATGGAGTAAGACTAATGTCGCCAAACGGATGAAAACTGGATAGTTTTGTTGAACTGAAAGGTTATACTTTTCAAACCCCTTCACTTTCTTTCTCTTTAAAGCTTCACAAACTCGTACTCGCGCGTTATTCTTTATTTTATTGCTTGATTACCATATTTTGGTCATTGATTTGTGCTCAGATTTGGGTTACATTGCCACCTACAATGGCAATCTTATTATTTTTGGCATAAAAGGTTGGTCTCTGAACCCCGAGTTCTTTTTATCAATTTTGTACTCAAGTGTTGTGATATTATCTTGTTGAAGTGTGCTGGGCATCTCTGTTAGAATTAATTCGTTTGATTGCCTGTTTTAATTTGAATATCATGCCCTTGATGCTTTAAATGTTGAAATCCTGCAATTTGGCGCCTTGAAATACATTAAATTTTGTGTGTTTGTACTTGCATGTTGCCTAGTTTAGCCAAGAGAAGTTTGAGTATCCTAGGGTAATGGGTCTTAGCCTAATTTGACTAGTGCATGCTTTGATGTTGTTTTCAGGGGTTGCGGGGTTGAATTTGAAAAGTTGGGATAATGACATGACCATACCCAAGGTTCCAGGAAGAAACATGCCACCCCGAAGGAAAGCAAAGAGGTTTGCACTTCATGAGGATGCAGGAAGCAAGGTCACCAAACCTCCCACAACTGGTGGGAGAGGAAGGGGCAAGAAGCCCATTTCTCATAGGGAGACTACTCCTCAAGGCCCCAATATTGATTAATGGGCCAGGGGATTCTATGCAACTGTGCGGACCTTTCTGGAAAATAGATCCTTGGCATCTCGAAGTGGGTCTGATACTGATGCTCCTTCTGAGGCAACTTCGGGTATTGATGCCCAGACAGATAAAGTGACTACATAGACATGATCCCCTCTTTAGCCCTTTCTCTATCGTACTTTATGATTTCTGGATATTTTTGTTTGCATTTGAGGACAAAGGACTTTATTCGTGGTGGGGTGAGGCCTACATCTTTTTTTTGTGACATGATTGATTATGTTTGTATAAATGTGTTGTGAGCTTTATCTTGTGAGTTTTATGCTGCTTTTTGAGGAAGGTTTGAGCTTGTAGCTCCGTATTGTATTTGTAAATGATTATTGACCCTTCCAAAAAAAAAATTCCACCTCTTGTATGCATTTGAATATGGCTGTTCTTTGGTGAATTTGAGTCTCTGTTTTTATCAATACCGATGAATTAAATAGTGCTCATAATTGAACGAACATGAATGTGCGGCTACGATGAGGACAAATGAAGTTGCATAGACAATATGTGAACTTTTTGCATCTTTTTGTGACGAGCCAAGTATCAAATAGATTTTTTCTGATAAATGTTGCACACTAGCGTAACTGTGGAGTCTTGTTTGACTTAGTTGTCATTGGCCTTGTCCGATGAGCTTACCTTGAACCATGTATGATGACACGTAGAATTTTCCCATTGGTCTAGTTACCTAAGTGATATGAACTCTTGAGAAGATCTTAAGCATCTTTAAAGAGTGTGAACCAACTTGAAACTATACCTCTTTTGTGGCCTACCTTGTGAGTGTGTGAACCTCTTTTGAACACCCCGTGAGCCTTAAACCTTTTCTTAGACAAAACTTGATGAAAACATAATCTTTCTTGGTACATAACCCATAATCCTCATGATTTGTAGTTTATTTGAATAGCCAAGTTAGGCCAAAAGCCTAAGTTGGGGGTGTGGTGAAAAGAGAAGGTAAATCAATGACTGCAAGAAAATTCCCTTTTATCCATGTGTTAAGAAAAATGGAACTCCTCCATACAAAAAAAAAGAGATGAAAAAGAAGAAGAAAAAGTTGTGGATTAGAGTTATGAAAATGCAACAAGAAACGGGGCTTCCAACAGACCATGGAAAGTAAATAATAGGATGACTTGTCAGCACGAATGAAGCTGATGAGGAAAAGGAAAGGAAGTGTTGTTAGTTCCACATTTCATGAAAATAAAAGTCACTAAGCCTAAATGACCATACCTTTGCAGTCAACCCCATTACAAGCTTGGAAAAGCCCTTTTTAATCTTGAGTGAGTTGAAGAAAATGTTAATTGGAATATACGGGCAAACCTATGAGGGAAATTGTGTTCATCTTTCTGAGTGTGAGCGTTGCATTTGATTCTAGAACTTGAAATTGTTATCCATTGTGTGGGAAAATGGAATAATTCTTCGTGTGAGGGCATTTCAACACTTTTGTTGAGCTTAAACTTGCATTTGAAGCAAGTATTGTAAGCTTGAGAATCTTTGATAATGGTGTATCAGAAATTGAGTCTTTGAGTACACAATTGATCTTTGCATGAGTAAGTTGAGTCTTGTCGTGTGCATTAATGATTGAGTCTTGTGTAGCACTGTTTGAGGCTTCTTTTTTGTACAGCTAAACTTGAGTTTTAATTAAGGACAGACAAAATTTTATAGGAGTTTTGTCAAGGATTTCTCGAAGATGACACACCCATTGTGCAAATTGCTCGAAAAGGAGTGTAAGTTTGATTTTGATGATGCTTGTCTAACAACATTTGGAGAGTTGAAGGAAAAGCTAGTATCCACACCTATTATTATTTCACTTGATTTGGGGCAATCATTTGAGGTAATGTGTGATGGTAGTAGAGTGGCGCTTGGTGTGGTTTTGGGATAGAGTCGAGAGAAGATTCTTCATTATATTTACTATGCTAACAAAACTCAAATGTGGCTCAAAAGAACTATACAGTGACTGAACAGGAACTGCTTGCTGTTTTTTTCGCATTTGAGAAATTTCAATCCTACTTGCTTTGTACTAAGCTCATAGTGCATACTGATCATTCTGCATTGAGGTATTTAATGGCTAAGAAGGATGCAAAATTGAGGTTGATCAGATGGGTGTTGTTGCTGCAAAAGTTCGATTTTGAGGTGAAATATAGAAAGGGGACAAAAATACAAGTTGCCGATTACTTGTTTAGATTAGAGGAAGAAGCTATGCTCAAGCTAGGAGATAGGGCTGAAATTAATCATGCTTTTCCAGATGAACATGTATTGGCGGCTTGTCATGATCTGAGTCCTTGGTTCGCAGACTTTTCTAACTACTTGGCAAGTGATCTAGTTCATTCGAATTTGTGTTGATTCGTTCTTTGGTCTAAAAAAAATTCGACTATGTTATTGGTATATTTTGGTACTAATTACGCATCCACAGCCACCATGGCTCCCAATAAAGCTTTGACTTACACCGTGAGGGGAATGTTAAAATCTATGGCACCCACCTTCCGGCTGATCGATAACGATACTAATGTGGAGGTTGACCCCGCATATGTCCTACCCACTACTAGCACATCCCCAACGACACAATGCACTACACAGAATCAAAATTGATAGGTGATTTTTGACATGGTCACTGCCTCCCAATCTAATGAGAAGGATACACTGATCGGTTCACCGGCTGGCTCAGAGTCGCTTCTGCTTTCGGCTCCTAATTCAGCTCCAGTTCTAATTGCGCCATCGCCTCATCCTAGAAGGCTAATAGTGCATAGGACATTCTAGCTCCTACAAATACTGATCCTGCACCAGTTCCTAAGGAGCCCAATAGATGGTGCGTGAGTGGGCAGTTCAAGATATGTAGAAACTATAGAAAGCTGACTAAGAAGGAGAGGATGGTTCGATTGCTTACCAAGGAGCGTCGGGTACTCACAAGCAGCCTTCAAGCCATGGCCGAGATCCATTTGGTCTTCGAGAGACATAAGTGTGAGTGGATGGCTCGTAGCCCACGTTTTTTAGTGAGGAGATAGTGAGGGAGTTCTATGCTTCCTATGCAGCCACCCTCCAAGGTTCGATTGACAGACAGGCCAAGCTAGCAGCCCAAGCTCCACTCACGGCTATACTAGCGTGTGCGTTTTGTTTTGATATATCTGAGACTACCATCAAGAAGTTCCTCTATGGTTCGGGCCACACTCTACCAATCAACACAACCAAGTTTGACTATCACTAGGATATTGTTCGGAGCGGGGCATTCAAGAGGAATGCAGATCAAAGGGAGACTGTATTGCGCTAGTTAGCCCGTCTCCTTGCTACAGATAATGAGAACGCCGAGTGTGTTAGCAGCTTGGGCTTGGGTATCAAGAAGTCCACCCTAAAATTTCTAGCTATATTCTTCTTGCTGTTGATACAGAACTGGGTGTCTCCCACTCAGGCTGATAATATACTTACTTGGGACCACGCAATCATGGTTACCGCCTTAGTTAAAGTATGGAACCACAATGGCCATTGACGGTTCGTAGATTGATCTACAAACCGTACTGTTAATCTGTAGATTGATACTGCGAGGGTTCCAGTACATGATATTTGAAGATTCTAAGTGTGGAGCTACGGAGGGGATTGACGGACAGTAGATTGATCTACGGTCCGTACTACAAGTCTATCGTTTGCTTCAGAGAAGCTGATTTTTGGAAGCTGAAATATTTTCTAAGTCCTGAATGACGGAAGGTACTTACGGACCATAGATCCATCGACGGTCCGTAAGTCAGTCTCGTGGAATAAAGGCGCGTGCCTGAAATAACTTTCCATAATTTGTTTCCCTTTTAATTTAGGATTTGTTTTCTATAAATAGGGCATGTAAATCTCGTTTTGAGGGGTTAGAGATTATTATTCTAGTTTTACTTTGTGATTTGGCAGATTAATTTGAAAACCTAGCAATTATTGATTTCCTAAGTTCGTTTTGAAGATTTTGGCTTCGAAATTTAAGTTGAATTTTTGGGTTTATTATTCTCTTTACGTAAGTTCATGATTTCTTCATCTAAAACTATGAATTGTGTTCTTACTAATATGGGTAACTAAATCCACAACTAGGGTTGTGGGAACCATAAGCGATTAACAAAGTATGAATTGTAAATAAATAATTCTTGAATAGTGTTTTGCATGCATTGATAATTCTTTTGTTTAGAAGTCTTTTTAACGATGGCCAACTTTAGAACTTGCCGTACCAAGGAGGTAATTAACAAGAAAAGAATTATTAACATAGATTTAGTGTGATACTATCTAATAGTCTAGTGTCGATTGGTGTGAAGTAATAACTAAGCCAAACATCGATTATGATGGCTAATATGAGGTATAAGTAAGGGTTAGTAAATTATACACACGTAGCCGGACCAAGGTGCGGGGTGAAATTCTCTAGATGCCGGACCAAGGATTTAGAGATACATAACTTACCACTTTGAATGTGGTATACTAGGAAAGGATTGCTATTACTAGGATTATTGCGTTATGAGTTTGTGGGGAACACTTATACCCTAGTTAATCCTCTCATCTTGATAACAACCAAAATTGACTTTTATTCACTGATTACTTACTAAATTCTTACAATTTGTTTCACAAAACCCCACTTTTTATTACTTGTTTTTGGAAGTAATTTGACTAATTGAATATAATTGTTGGTTAAAGTAAAGTCTAAACCATTTTCCTCGTGGGATCGACCTCAACCTACAAGTTGGGTTCTTTACTTGATAACGATCGCTTATGCTTCTTTCGGGAAGTGTAATCTCAGCGTATCAATTTACTTCACCCAATGCTTTCTCTTGTACTTTTTATGCATTTGGGACAATGACACTCTATTTTGTTGGAGGTGATTGATGAGTCCACAAATTGGACTCATTTAGGTCTTTATTTTGATAGAAATAGTGTCCTCAAATGCTTATTTTGTCTCAATATTTGATAAAAACTCTTAAGTTTTAGGTATTTAAAATTTGAATGCAAGCATGGACACTAACGCACTAAAAGGAACAAAACAGCCGACAAGAACGAAGAAATTAAAGCCTGAGCTCCCCCAAGCACACTTGGCAAATTGCCAAAGGGATAGATTCTGCCCTTTGTTCTGGTACGCGAAGCCCTGAAAGAAGACGATCAAAAAGGTGATGAAAGGAGAAGTCAGTGCTTCGCCGAATAGTTTTGTCAAGCAGTACCATACTGCCAAATGGTCAAGAACATGAAAATGTTGAAGGCAAGCACGAAATGGTGATGATACAGAAGAAGGGTGAGTCGTCGAGTCATTTGGCGACTTCGAGTAACCTCAACGAGGGATCTGCCAGAACTAAGTTCTGAAGTCTGTAAATACAAAACTCTTTATTAATTTTTAAGGAGTCGAACAATTATTATAATTTTCACAATACAATAGTACTTTTTGGATATTTCTTCTCTCAAGTTTGGAGAGGTTTTTTTGGGAGACTAGAAGAAAGAAGGATTTCATCTTCCCTAAGTTGGAAGTGGGTCTTGTCCATTCTTCTTCCTTTGCTTAAATCAAAGTTTAATTTCTTATACCCATTTGATTCTAGTATCATTTTAGGTGTATTTTGTTATTTCTTGATGAGTGTCTAAAAATCAAATTTTTGGGGTGTGATTTAGCAAATATGTGTTGATATTGTTGTTGGGTCTTGCTTGCTGATAGGCTAGATGTATTTTAATGGTGATTTCACCTAGTGGTTGTGGTTTACTTTAAAGGGTTTGTAGTTGCAAATACAAAATCACCAATGTGTTTTCGGCTTGTCCGAGAGGGTGGTCGCGAAACCAAGACCACTAGACTGATGGCCTATGGAGTGGGTCGACATGAGGTTCAGCCCAAGAGGGTGAGCCCTAGTCCCATATCCTAACATTCATCTCAAAAGAGTGAGTAGGGTAAGGCGTAGGCTGGCCTTCATACTGCAAATGGTTTTCGAGAGTAATGCATTTGAAACGGGGTAAGTTACCCGAGAGGGAACTTATTTTCATCTAAAGCTTAGCCTAGTCACTATTATCTTGCAAATTTCTTATCGAAAGAATGTGCCGAACGATTTATCTCAACCTGTATTGCGGTCACACCCCAATAACTTTTCCCCACAATTGATTTTCTTGTTATTTTTGTTGTTTGTACTACTTGTGACAAAATCTCCAATTGATATTTGATACTTTTGTGTCAGCCCCTCTAATTTACTATGTTTTTACTCGTTAATATCTTTAGCTACGATTATTTAGAACTAAATTTTATTTTTCTATTAATGCTCAAAACCACTCCCTTGGGACATGACCCCAACCTTTACTTGGGTTACTATATTTTTGACTATCGTAGACACTCATACCGTAGGTTAGTATCGTTGGTCATGATAAGCATCAAAATGGCCCCGTTGCCGGGGATTGGTGTTATTTGAGAATTTTTAGATTAGTACAGTTTTTGTTCCTCTTAGTTGTGGTTTCACTAAAGTTACTTTTAGGTTTGTTTTTCGTTGAGTGGTCCATTTAGATGAGCATGACTGAGAAGAGTAGTTGCAAATTAGTTGAAATGAGCCAAGGAGTCCAAAAGGACCTCACCCTAACCGCACTGCATCTCAACTAAAAGACTTGGCCACCAAAATCTCAGAGGTGGAAATCCAATGCAATAACAAAGAGAGGTACATACCCCTCACGAGAGGAGGCAGTCCAGAGATGGGGAAAAAATCATGTTGAGGACCCACTTCAAATCATTCTCCAAAAGATCACCGATCAAGATCTAGTGTTGGAAGAAATGAAGGCGAATATCGAAGTGTTCAATCAAATGATTAGATCTCACTGTAGATCAATCTAGCTAATCAAGTCACTCTTGAGTTTTGTAGTGCCTCATCTCCACCCAAATGACATATTGGGGTCACCTAATGACACTAGGGCTAACCCCATTAATGGAGAATCAGAGAGGACATGAGTCCTGCCAAGACGTAAACTAAGGCGCTATTTGGGAGGCAACCCAAAACCCTTTAAGTATTTCATAATTAGTAGTAGAATAATGGTGTGTTTTTTGTACATGGAAAAGTATGGGAGGTGATTGAAATAGTATATGGAGGCAAGCAACAGGTCCAGTTGGCGGATCACCGACAAGATTAGTGAACACAACTCTTTCCGCTGTTTGACTCAATGCACTGTCAGCTTAGACCCTATAAAAATCGGTGGTCTGTAGAAAATTAGTGGTGCGTGGCCGACCATGTGGGCGATCTCAATGTAGACGGTCGATTGGAATCCTCACATGAGCTGCAGATCCTCACACAGTTGGTGAAGAAACTAGACACTGGGTGCTCCGCCAAGTGAATGGGCAAACTTGACTGACATCGCCGAATGGGCAGAAACTGGACAGTTTCTGCAAGCCACAAGTTTAAAAGTTTCATCTAATTCATTTTCTCTCACTTCTTCATCCTATCAAACTCACACCTGCACTCTAGAATTTTATTTATTATACTTTTAGAGTATTTTAGCTATTGAATTATGCTCGGAGTTGGATTGCATTCCTGCCTAGCACATCATTGGTATCTATTCGGAATCAAAGGTTGGTAACTCGAACCCAGCGTTTAAAATATTAACATTGTACTCATTTGCATAATGATTGAACAACGTTTAAAAAGGGCCTAGTCCTTACAGCTTGTCCAAAATGGGAGACACATGAAATTAAACTACAATATGAGAAAAGCCGTCCATCAACCATGAGAACTCACTAACAAGCTGGGAAGATACACAAGTCCAAGATTTAGCCATTAGAATAATCGCCTCGAGAACTGGACCCTACACTTAGGGAATTTTTTTGAAAAGTAAGCGTTAATAGAAAATGCATCAAGTATGATAACCATGCATAAAAACATTGAAAACATGCTATAAGAGAAATTTCATTTGTAAGCATGCACTTTACCAAATTTAAACATCATCATCACATAGTAGAAAAAATATAAGTCATATACATCATCTTTGAATTCAAGTTAGCATTATCTTAAAACATTTGAACACCTATGGGATACTTCTTTAAGTATGCCTAAGTTCATGATTACATTGAACACTTCGGGATGCCTCTTTAAGAAAACTTAGTTCAGTATTAAACCTTTGGTTGTTGTGGAAATTAAGCCTTAACCGACATGAGACCGACCATGTGAGCTTAACATGGAATCCGGTGTTACACACACCAAAAAGGGTTGGTCTACTTGCCTAAGGTTGAAGAAAAACTTTAGCTTAGGTTGATCCACTAGATAAATAACCTATGGGGGAACCTATTTTATGGGATAAGGAGATTGTTACTAGGAACCCGACCTTACTATGGGGGGAGCTTCCATCTCAACAGATTGCTTCTAGAAACCCGACTTTAATATGGGAGAGCTTCCATCTCATTCAATATCCACTCGGTGGTAAGCATTACATTCCCACAGAGTAGTTATTAAGTCTTGACTTAACTCCATTACTGATGAAAGGGCGCCTTTGGCTTACCGATTCAAGGTACATTACTATAATAGTTCATTGACTCCTCATGAATGGGTGCCATTAGCATACCCATTCAAGGTAAATCATTAGAATAGTTTGTTAGTCACACATGAAAGGGTGCCATTGGCCTACCGATTCAAGTTACATCAATTACGATAACTATTTAATTACACATGAGAGGGTTTCCTTGGCCTATTGATTCAAGGTATATTAATTAATACAAATCTTTAGATCATGCGTGAGAAAACATTTCACCATCCATGAATACTTGCATTTTGATTCAATTAAGGGAGAAAGCCTTTCAACCCCAGAACCTTCATTACTCATGCATTGGTGTGTGTGTGAGAATATCCTTTCAACAACACAACAATTACATCAGAGTCATAGACAATTCACTGTCAAAGCATCGTCAATACAGTTACATATATTTCATAGAAAATGCATAATCTCTTACTTTACTTCCTTGCAGTTCAAAACATTCGTTCAATAATCACATCTAGAATTAAAACTTTAGACATGGATATCATCATAATTCAAGTAACTTAATCATTACATGCATAATTCCATATCATTCTTCTTTCATCAACAAACCCACATCACAAGATCAAAAGTGAGAAATATGGGGATTTCATGGGTTCTTTGTGATTCATCATTAAAAAAACAACCTTTATGAAATAATGAATTCATCCATAATATAACATAATTCATTCATTAGAATCTATTTTGAAAGGAACCCATGTCTTTCGAACCAAACCCTATCTTTTGGAGATTTCTATCTTTGAAATTGAGATTTTGAAAGGGATCCATGGATGAAATCTATCCATGGAGGAAGACTACAATACCTTAATGACAAGGCCCAATGAATTTGATGTGAATGATCTTGCTTCTTGAACCATAGCTCAAACTTCCTTGTTCTTCTTCTTAGTGTTCTTAAGAGAGTATATTTAGAGAGGATGAAAATTAGGGATTTATTTGGGTTTTGGAAATAACGACTTAATTGGTGGTGTTAATGAGTTAAAATAACTTATATAGGTGTAATAATTCTAGGAAAAACGATCTCACTCAATACCCACTTAAAAAGGGATTTCCCAAAATAGCCTTCACTAGGAAGCCTTGGTGCCTGGTTTCACGGCAGGCTCGATGGGTTGTGGTCCGCACCACTGGCCATGGTAATTCCCATGGTCCATGGTCCAATGGCTAGGCCACCATGTATTGGCCTAAAATGTTTAAGTGATGACCACAAGCCTTCTCACGGGTCGTGGTCTTTACCACTGGCCATGAACTAGCTCATGGTAATGAGCCAACTTAAGGTAGCCCCTAGGGAGCAACTGCCCATGCTCCACGGACCACACCAAAGGGCCATGGTCCCCACCACTAGCCATAGTCATGGTCGTTAAGTTGAAGCAGTTCTTTGCAAGCTTGGGGCAGCCTTGGCCCTTGGCCTGGGCCTTTCTCCTTTGCCTTGGCTCTTGCCCCCTTGTCTTGGCATTTGTTTCCCTCACACATAGCCCTAATTAGCTTATGAAACTACAGGGTGTTACAATATCTCCCCATTGGGAACTGTAACTACCAAGAAACTAGTAGGCTAAACTAGAACTTAATGTGAGGGTTAGAGTCGTAGATATAAGTTCCCTAACTTAAAATGAGGGTTTTAGGGTTAGAACATCAATGTATGGCCCCCTTTAGGACCAACCAAGGGGTCTTGAGGAGGCCCCTTGAGATTTTCCCAAAACAGTGGACCCATGCCCCATAGGGGGGTCCATAATCCGTGGGTAAGGGGTTTCGTGGATTGCCATAATTGTCTGACCACAAACCACGCCCAACTAGGATGGGTCGTGGTCCCACCCACGGTCCGTGGGTCGGGAAGTCATGGGTCAGGTCTGGAAAATAGTTATTTTGTTAGTCTTGGTGGTTAAGTCTAGCATGTTTTGGGGTTTTAATTAATATTAAGTGGTGTTATTTTACACTAAATTAGACTAACTATAAAAGGTTTGTAGACCCCTAAACTAATTCATATCTATCACTTTTTCCATAATCAATTCACAAACTCAACCTCCCCAAATATTTTCTCTCCAGAACTTCAAGGAAGAAGAAGAAAGAAGTTGGGGTTAGGGTTCTAGGAGCAAGTTTCTCTACTCAAATTCATTCGATTTTATAGCCAAGGTATGGTACCTCTTCATCCATGGATAGAATTCATCCACGGATCCCGTTAAAAACCCCTAATTTCAAAGCTAAAAATCCCAAAAGTTAGGGTTTGACTTTAATCCCATGGATTCCTTTCAAATTCATTTTTAATGACTTAATTATGTTTTATTATTGATATATTGATGATTTTATATGGTTTTATGTTGAATTCCTGAAGAATCCATGAATTGCCCTTTTTTCGAAACAACCTTGATGAATCCTAGACCTTACTTGTGGTTGTTGATAAATTGGGGCACATTGTTTTGATATGAAAACGGGTTTGAACCAAAGTAAAAAGTTTTGCCACCTTTTTTGTGTGTGATTATGGATGTTCTTGTGGAAATTTGAGTGTTAGTTGTGCTCAATACCGATGACTTGAATAGCGCTCTTAATTGAATAAAATGAATGTACGACAACGATGAGGCAAACTAAGTTACGTAGTCAATATGTGTGCTTTTAGCATATCGTTGTGACATGCCGATTGTCGATTAAGTCTCTTGTGATGAACATTTCGTGCTAGCTAGAAAGTGTGGAGTCCTGTTTGATAGTTGTATCAATGCCTTGTGTGGTGAGGTTGTCTTTGACATTGTGCTTAATGAAACCTAGAATTTGTCCCATTGGTCCGATTGAATGAGTGAAGCAAGCAATTGAAATGATCTTATGAAAGAATTTTAAAGAGTGAACCAACTTGACAATATACCTCGTTGTGGCCAACTTTCTAAGATGTTTGAACCTTGGTTGGAATCTTTTGAGCCTATCCTTTTCTTGGAAAAAAGTTGAACAACTTTTACTTTTTTATCCCATCACCCACAACTCTCATGAAATATTGGTTCGTTTGAATAGCCAACTTAGGCCGTGTGGTGAAAAAGAAGGAAAGTCAAGAAGTGTGAAAAATTCTCCCTTGAATGGATTGTTGTGAAAAAGATAGGACCCCTCCATGTAAAAAAAAAGGAAGAAAGGTGAAAGAGAATAAGGAAAAGAAAAGGATAGAAAAATAGAAAAAATTTGTGAAATAAAGTGTGTGAAAATAGTAAAAGAAATGGGGTGTCCGATGATTCATGTTTGGTGGAATAATGGGGAGGATTATGATCATGTTACAAGCCTTCAAAAGACCTTTGTGATCTTGAATGAGCTGAAGTTAATGTTGGTTGGAAAAAAGGGCAAACATATGGGTGGAGTCATGCACGTGTTTATCTTTGTGAGTGTGAGAGTATTATGTGATTCCGGGATCTTAAATTGTTAAGGAATTTTGTGTGAATATGGAATCATCTTTGTTATGAGGGCATTTAAATACCTTTGTTGAGCTTCAAATTGCATTTCAAGCAAGCATTGTCAGCTTGAGTACGCTTGAAAATGGACACTCACAATTTGAAACTTTGAGTGTACAATTGATCATTGTAATTGTATTTTGAACCTTGTTGACACGCATTTATGTTGAGTCTTATGCAACACTGTTTATAGTAATCCTTGTTGAACTAATTGATCTTGAGTTTTACTTGAGGATAAGTAAAAGTTTAAGTTGGGGCTGTGCTACCATAGAGGGATGACATTACCAATCAAAACTACAATGAAGAGGTATCATCTCCTCACCAATTCAAGCTATAATAGAGGTATCACATTACCAATCCATGGTACCATGGAAGCATAAAATTACCAATCAAAGCTACAATGGAGGCATCACATTACCAATCCAAGCTACCATGAAATGGTATCATCTTACCAATGGAAAAGCACTTCATTATGCAAATCCAAGCTATCCATGGAGAAGCACCTCGTTAAGCTATCCATGGACAAGCACCTCATTATGCTAATCCAAGCAAGGTCTTATTATCATAGTTTGTAAATCCTTTAGTAAATTTTAGGAAGACTTTCAACCTTGAATAATTCTATGTGAGCAAGCCTTCCTTTGGTGCCCTTACATCCGTTCTAATGTTGACTTTACCAAAAGGTACAAATTGTTTTTTGGTGTATTGTGATGCCCCTAGAGTTGGGTTGGGATGTTTGCTTATGCAAAATGGTAAAGTGATTGTATATGTTTCAAGTAAACTTAAAGTTCATGAGAAGAATTGTCCTACCCACGACCTTCAGTTAGCAGCGATTGTTTTTTACTTAAAGATTTGGAGGCATTATTTGTATCAGGTTCATGTTGATCTGTTTACCAATCACAAGAGACTAAAATACATGTTTAGTCAAAATGATTTGAATCTTCGCCAAAGGAGGTGGCTGATGAGTCCACAAATTGGACTCAATTAGGGCTATATTTTAATAGAAATTGTGTCCTCAAATGCTTATTTAGTCTAAATATCTGATG
Organism: Solanum commersonii; assembly: GCA_029007595.1. Lineage (NCBI taxonomy): Eukaryota > Viridiplantae > Streptophyta > Magnoliopsida > Solanales > Solanaceae > Solanum > Solanum commersonii. The sequence continues at coordinate 103,750 of JAJTWQ010000194.1, forward strand.
AAAATACTTAAGTTTCAGGTATTTGAAGTTGTAGTGGAAGTATGGACACTTAAGCACAAAAAGGAACAAGAAAACTGAAAAAACGAAGAAGCTGAAGCATGAGCATCGCCAAAAATGCTTGGTGATTCGCCGAAGGGACACACTCCACCCTTTAATCCAGTACGCAAAGCCCTGAAGGAGATGGATCAAAAAGGCAATGAAAGGAGCAGTCAATGCTTCACCGATCATTTCTGCGAAGCAGAAGTAGACCGCCCAATGATCCAGAACCAGCATATATTGAAGGCATGGCATAAACGGTGATGAATTAGAATAAGGCGAATTGCCAAGTCATTTTGTGTTCGTGACTAACCTCGCTGAGCGATCCACTAGCACTAATTTCTGAAGTCTATAAATACTAAACTCTTTGCTAGTTTTTTAAAAAATGGAGAGTCTGAACATTACTGTAATTTTTACTTTAGCTTTGATATTTTCTCTCAGGTTTGGAGAGGGTTTTTGGAAGACTTGAAGAAGAAAGAAGTTCATCTTCCCCAAATTGGAAGTGAGTCTTCTCTATTCTTCTTTCTATGCTTAAATCAAGGTTTAATTTCTTATACACGCTTGATTTCAACACCATTTAGGTATAATTTCTTATTTCTTGATAAGTGGCTAAAAACCGCAATTCTTGTGGTGTGATTTATCGAATATGGGTTAAGATTGTTGTTGGGTCTTGCTTGCTGCTAGGTTAGAAGCATTTTAATGGTGATTTCACCTAGTGGTAGTGGTTTAATTTAATGGGTTTTGTAGTTGCAAATACAAAACCACCATGTGTTTTCGGCTTGTTCGAGAGAGAGGTCACGAAACTAAGATCGCTAGACTAATGGCCTGAGTGGGTCGACATGAGGTTCAACTCGAGAGGCTGAGTCCTAGTCCCATATCCTTACACTCAGCTCGAGAGAGTGAGTGGGGTAACACATAGGATGGCCTTCGTGTGGCAAGTGGGTGTCCAAGAGGAACCCATTTGAAACGGGGTAAGTTGCCCGAGAGGGAACTTATTCCTATCTAAAGCTTAGCCTAGTCATTATTAGCTTGCAAAATTCCTATCGAAAGCATGTAACAAATAATTTAGATTAACTCGTATTTCGGTCACATCCCAAGAATCCCCTATCATTCATAGAATTCTTTGTTATTTCTACTGTTTTTACTATTGTTGTGACAAAACTCCTAAATAGATATTTGACTCTTTTGTGTCCCCCTTTAACTTATAATGTTTTTAATCATTAATGTCTTTAGCTACGACTAGTTAGAACCGAATTTTATTTTTGTATTAATTCTTGAAACTACTCCCTTGGGACTCGACCCTAACCCTTGGTTGGGTTATTATGATAATGCACGATCGTAGACACTTGCATTGGAAGTTGTGTGATTGATTACGCAAACATCAAAATGGCGCGGCTACCGGGGAGGTGTTATTTTGGAATTCTTAGTAAGTAGAATTTTTTATTGTTCCTAGTTTTAGTTTTACTAATCTAAACTGTTGTTTTGTTTTTCTAGTTTGAATATCGAAGTAGGGAACTTAGGATGGAAAATCATTATGGATATCACACGAATCATCCTCTTAAGAAACTATTGAACCTAAGGGACAACCTCCTGATATTTAAACAGGTACGGGGTGAGACAATTCATGAAATGTGGCTGAATTTTCAAGCAGGGCTGCAACCATGCTCGTCTCTTGGGATGACAGACAAGGGACTACTGGAGTACTCCTACAAGGGTTTTCGACCCGAGAATAGAGGTATAGTCGATCAACTTTGCTGAGGACTCACCTAATTCCAACATGGGGGACTCCAAGAATGAAGAGTAGTTGTTGACTTGCGTCATGCCGTGACTTTAACTAAGGCACTGTTTGGGAGGCAACCCAATACACCTTATTATTTTTATATTTGTGTATTGGTAAAACAATATTGTGTTTTTGGTATAGGTTGAAGTACGAGTAAGTGAGTTGAAAATAGGTGTGTTGGTTATTTAGCGATGTTGTTTAGAGCTCGCTGAATCACTTAATGGCTCACTTAACGTCCCCACCTCACCTTCCTTTTAATGCTAAAATGGTGGATGGCCTAGACCCAAAGTCATAGAATAACCATGCCGCCCTGACAGATGGAGCAACCGCATAGCTAGGATCATTTCCTTACCTCCCTATTTGTCTTACTTATTTTTATTTTTGGGAACTTTTCATTGCATTTGAGGACAAATTACTTTTATTTGTGGTGGGGTGAGGCCCATACCTTTTGTGTGCTATTTCTGTTTGTGTTTGTGTTTTGTATATATAGTTGCGTTGTTCTGCTTTAAAATTGTGTTTTATCTACTTTCTGTGGATGTTTGAGCTTATGTCTCCTTTTAGTTTACATTGCAACACGATTTTGACCCCTTCTGAAATCTTTTATATTTTTCACACATTTTTGCCACATCTCATGTGTTGAATGTGGGTGTTCTTTTGCAAAATGTAAGTCTTAGTTACGACAATACCGATGACTTGAATAGTACTCTCAATCGAACGAAGATGAATGTGCGGCTGCGACGAGACCAAATGAAGTTGCACAACCAATATGTGAACCCTTTGCATCTCGTTGTGATTAGCCATTTATCGAATTAATTCTCTTGTAATGACCGTTGTCGACTAGCGAACGTGTGTGGTCTTGTTTGACTAAAGTGTGAATGCCTTGTTTGATAAGGTTACTTTGAACCTTGCATGAATAAACCTAGAATTTGCCCCGTTAGTCTAATTGATTTAGTAAGGTGTGCTCTTGAAATGATCATAGGAAACTTTTCAATAGTGTGAACGAAATTTGACATATACCTCTTTTGTGGCCTACCAGTGAGCGAGTGAAACTCTAGTGAACACACTTTGAGCCTTACCTTTCTTTGGAAGTGGACACACACAAGATTGTGTTGATAGCATCACTATCACACTTCACCTTCGGGCCTTTGACAACCACAATGTCAACCGGATTGAATTTAGCTGCCCACTTCTTCCATTTGTCGTATTAATGCACTGTACATGCTATAGAACTCCCTAACCCAACATGGAATATTCGGGCCACGAGGCTTTGTGCAGATTTGGAATTTATTAGACCTCAAACAACTCATAATCTTTGGGTAGTTGTCAATCACCCCATCTGTGGATATATGTTTCTACTCAATGAGTATCCTCAGCCACTCACTCTTTAATATAGTCATAGGCTTAGTAGGAGGACACTGAACTGGTGGTGCAAGCACCAGTGCCTGTGCTGGTACTGGAAGAGAAGTGGTGGTAGGCTGAGGATTCCTGATCCTAGATGGATCATTCATCCTCTTTGATCGTAGCTCTACCATCTGTGCTGCTACTAGTTCATCATCATTTGAAGATGCAATTAGGGGCTCATGGTGCTCACCCTCACTCTCAGAATTGGTGAGGTGAGTGGTGTAGATATCATCACTGTCGGAGCTGGCCTTCGATGACGTAGGAGATTTACCTTTTCCTTTTCCTTCCCACCAGTTGTAAGATATTTTATGGCCTTGGCCCTGGATGCAGCTACATCCTCATTGATTGTGATTCCTTTGACCCTTTAATAGGGCGACATGTCTCTACCAGGAACCTTAGGTCTAGCCATGTCCGCAAACACATTAGGATGAGTTTCAAATAGTTCAAGATAAATCACAAAAAAATAGTAGCAGACAAACTCGTTGAACCTGTCGGCGAGTCGCCAAATCACTTTGGTGAGCTAAATCGGGCTCGCTGAGGGAATGGCTTTAACATTTCAGAAAAATTTGGCCAGTGGGAGATGGGAAAGGATTGTTGGCGAATTACTAACAACAGCCAACGAGTAAGGGTCATCCCGCCAAAAGTTACTGTTCAATTTAAGCTATAGTGGTTCAGAGAAAGGGTGATTAAGAAGATTTTTGGTGAGTCACCTAGTTCCCTCGGTGACCTTAAGCTTCTATCAATTTTCAACATATTAATGGTGGTTATTAATACATTTTCAAATATTTTGTTTAGCATCTGTCTATCAATCAAATTTTGTTTTCAACATTCATTAACGTTATTTTTGAGTTTTGAACTGAGATTTTGGAGAAAATATTTTCCTTAGCTTTGAAGAATTAATGTTTTCCATTTTTGAAAAATTGGAAGTGGGTTTTTGAGATTCTTCAACTTGGACCTTTGTAATTACCAAACTAAACTTACCCACTAGATGGAAACACAATTTGGTAACTATTTTTATCTTTTATGATGTCTAGAAAAAATCCCAATTCTTGGGGTGAGATTATGAGTAGATTTAGGTGCTGGGTATTGCTAATTGATAGTTTAAATTTTGTTTAAAAGTGATTTCATTCATTAATTTTGGCTTAATTTAAAGGGTTGTAGTTGCAAATGCAACTCTACCTTTGTGTTTTTGCCTTGCTTGAGAGAGGTTTTAAAACCAAGATTATTGATTTGATGGTCTATTGGTAACGGGTTGTCATGGGTTCAACTCGAGAGAGTAAATCCTAAATCCCTTTCCACACATTCAGCTCGAGAGAGTGAATGGACTAAAGTGTAGGCTATTCTTAACTATTACTTATTGGTGGTCGAGGGAAATAAACTTGATTCGTGGTAAATTGTTCGAGCGAAAGTTGATTTCCACCAAAGTCTAGATTATTTACTGGTTTACAGCTATTTACTATCAGTTGCAATTACCCATTTGTCTACCTTAGCATATAATCAAATCACATCCGAAGAACCTGTCTCTTTACTTGTTAATTTGTGTTATTTCCTGCTATTGTAGTTGATAATTACAATAAAAAAAACCCTGTTATTTGACACTTTTGTAGCCCTTAATTGGAATTATGTTTTTATTCATAAATTTCTATTCCTATGATTGACTTAAACATATTCATTCTTGTCTATTGATTATCAAATATGTACCATTCCCTGTGGGATTCATCCCCAAATCATTTAGTTGGGTTATATTACTGACTAACGATCGTTGGCATTTGAAATTTGAAGAAGTGTCCTCATATGTGAAATCAAAATGGTGTCGCTGCTGCGGAGCATAGTTATTTGAGAATCTTTAGTTCAATTGAATTTTCTTCTTGTTAGTCATAGTTTAAGTTACTTATTTTTAGCTTTGGTTTTTGTGTTGCTGTTTGAGAAGAGAATTGGAGCATATCTGGTAGAAATAGTGACCCAATGGATCACCTTCCTTTGAGATTGATGATTTCTAGGGATAAAATCCTAAATTTAAGCATTTGGTGGGTGAGAGCATTTATGAGTTGTGACAAAGGTTTATGACCCTATTGCAGCAGTGCCCAACTCATGAGACTCCAGATAAGATACTTCCAAAATCTTTTTACCGGGGTCACAACTTTAATCTTTAAGTACACAATTGATCCTTGCATGTGTAAGTTGAGTCTTTTTGTGCGCATACCTGATTAAGTCTTATGTAGCACTATTTGAGATATACTTTTTGAACTGCTAAATTTGGGTTTTACTTAAGGAGAAGCAAAGGTTTAAGTTAGGGGTGTTGATGAGTCCACAGTTTGGACTCATTTACGGCTTTATTTTAATAGATTTAGTGTCCTCAAATGCCTATTTTGTGCCAATAACTAATGTATCATACAAAGCCTATTTTTTGCTGACTGAACTATATACATTAGCCTACAAAGCCTCTAAAAGATATAAAACTTTAGATTAGGGTGGGACAAGACCCCACCTTACCCTTAACTATCATGCAACAACAAAATAGGTGCCGAAGATTTAGTAAGCCCTGAATCAACCTAGAGCTTCACCAGTAGCAGCTGAGTACCTGTGCTCCTAATAAAGAGGTCTACTGACTGGAGAACCTATGTCTGTAGCAATAAATGCAGCGTCCCCGTAAGGGACATTGGTACAAAAACTCTACTTAATATGTAAGGCAATAACATATGTTAAACAAGCCTCAAATGACATCAAGTATCATTATATAAGTGCATAGATCAGAATACGACCACCTTTGTTACTCTTATGGGATCATGTATGTTGCATTCATTTCTTTACTTTTCTGTGTGATATGATCTTTATAAGGCATGTGATACAAATGAACAATTTGATCAGTGGTAGAATAGGATTTCTCATGCTAGTCGTTTTAACCCTCGGATGCTGTCCGCATAATTAAAAAAATTAGGATCGGCTGATGCTCTGATTTTTCCCCTGAGATGCCAACCTTACATAAAAATTAGGATTGGCACATGCTAGGCTTTCGCCCCTGATCTGTGACCCTTCTATACCAATTGGGATCGACCCATACTAGGCAATTTCCCCCGGGCTGCCACCCATAATTTTACAGATTGCTTCACTTAGATTCTTTAATCTTTGAGATTGTCATTGTTGGTTATCATAATCATTTTTGAGATTTGGAAATATGGACCAATAGTCGAAAATTCAAGGCACTAACAATGAAATAAGGAGCTATGTAACATCAATGCATTAATTTTGATCTTGAATGGAATAATTGACTTCAATTGAGTATGAGGACAATTTACCAAGCCTGCTATTGCAAATATCATTTCTATATTAGCCCATATGAAGATAATTATACAAATGTAGAGTACTGAACATTTAATGAAAGAATTCTACACATTAAGAAGAGGGGTAAAATATTGTTAGCTATTTGGAGATTGTACACTGCCACAATGTTTCCTTTACTAGGAATAGAACTTAGGAAATTTAATTAACTAATATTAATCGCAAGTATTAGATTTCATGCCAAAGGATATGTAATCGAATAGCTTTATATAACTTCCAGTATAACTCATTTATTACAAGGAATTAATCTCCTTACTTTCAGATTATTAGTCTACAATGAAATAAGTAAAACTACTATTAATAGATAATTAACACATTTGGCTACTTAACCTCACAAAAATACTATCCTAGCAACGGCCACATAATTTATCATATCAAGGATGTTGTTATATTACTTCTCCTATGATACACGAATCTATGATAGCTATAAGTACTAGTTAGAGTTTTAGTTTTAGAAAGGAACGATTATTATAGTTTTCAGTGAGAGAATAGTACTTTTTGATACATCTACTCTGAATTTGAGAGGGTTTAAAAGACTTGAAGAAGAATTCATGATTCTAGTGAGGAAGAGTACACATCGGACAAAGGAGAGCTCACCCCCTACTATCCCGTTGATAGCTAGACGCTGGAACAACCAGACAGTTGTTTCTAATGAGTCCACAAATTGGACTCATTCAGGGCTATATTTTAATAGAAATTGTGTCATCAAATTCTTAATTTATCTCAATATCTGATGAAAACCCTTAACTTTCAGGTATTTGAAGTTTTTAGGATAGCTTGGACATTACGTCTCAAAAAGGAACGAAAAGGCTGAACACAACAAAGAAATGAAGGCCTAAAGATCGCCGAGTCCACTTAGCGAGTCGCCAAAGGGTCTTACTGCGCCTTTTGTTACAGTGTCCTGAGCCATGAAGAAAGGGATCAAGTCGGTGGAAAAAGGGAGCAGTCAGTGCATTGCCGAGCAGTTCCGTGCAGCAGTACCATGCCACCCAATAACCTAGAGCATGATGATTTTGATGGCTGGTACAAGATAGCGATGAATTATACCGAAGGGCAAATTGCCGAGTTGATCGGTGATTTCGACTAATGACGCCAAGCGATCCACTACAACATAAATATATGATACCTATAAATACAAGTTAAAGTTTTAATTTTAGAAAGGAATGATTATTAGAATTTTCGCTGAGATAATAGACTTTTTCGATATTTCTACTCTAAGTTTGAGAGAGTTTTGAAGACTTGAAGAAGAAGAGGGTTTCATCTCCAAGGATTTGAAAATGGGTCTCTTAGATTTTTGATTCTTGGCCTATAACAAGACTTAAATCTTCGTACCCATTTGAATGGAAGCTCATTTAGTTATAAATTTTGATCTCTTGTTGTGTGGATAAAACCCCTAATTCTTGGGGTTCGATTTAGCGAATATGGGTTAAAATAATTGTTGGGTCTTGCTTGCTGATAGTGTTGTTGTAGTTTGAATGTGATTTAATTTAGTGGTTATGGATGAATTTAATGAATTTGTAATTACAAATACAAGTTTATTGATATGTTTTTGGATTGCTCGAGAGAGAGGTCGTAAAACCAAGACCACTAGTTTGATAGCCAGTGTGAGTGGGTTGACATGACGTTCAACCCGAGAGAGTGAACCCTAGTCCCATATCCACACACTCAGCTTGAGAGAGTGAGTGAGTTAAGGCATAGGCTTGTCTTTATGTGGCAACTGGGTGTCTGAGAGGAACACATTCGTAATGGGGTAAGTTGCTCGGGAGAGAACTTATCCTCCTTAAAGTCTAGCCTAGTCAAAATTATTCTATGAATCTTCTATCGAATGCATGTACCTAATAATCTAGATTAACCTGTATTACCATCACAACCCAAGGATTCCCTCATATTACTTAGATACCCTTGTTTATTTTGCTGTTTTTACCTTACTTGTGACAAAAACCTCCCATTGTTAGTTGACACATTTGTGTCCCCCTTTTTATTTACAAAGTTTTTACTCATTAATGTCTTTAGCTACGATTAGTTAGATCAAAATTTTATTTTTCTATGAATTCTCAAAGCCACTCTCTTGGGACGATCCCTACCCTTGGTTGGGTTACTAAACTATTATAGGATCGTAAACACTTGCTTAAGGAGGTGTGTCTTGATTATGCTAACATCAAAATGATGCCTCTGCTAGGGAATGGTGTTATTTGAGAATTTGTAGATCAGTAGAATTTTTGTTCTTCTTATTTGTAGTTTACTCACTTAATCTTATGTTTTGTTTTGAGTATTTGTGTGTCACAACAAGACATATGAATGCAAACGGGGAGAATAGTTGCCAAATGGGTCACCCAACGGGTGGTGCTTTTCATCAAGATAGCATCGATGATGTTAATAATGTTTGTAACCCTGCTGACATGGGCGAGATGGGTGCAATATGCATTCCACAAGCCGACGGAAATGCAATGTTCGAAGTTACCAACACAACACTCTAGCTCATACATTCAAGATGTTTATTTGGAGGGTTAGAGCAGGAAGATCCACATGAACATATACGAAGCTTCGTGGAAGTGTGCACCCTTTTATCATTCAAGAATCTTTCTAAAGAATCCATATGACTTCGTTTATTTCCATTATCATTAATCGGGGGAGCTATTAAATAGTTGGTCGAGCGTCCAAACAACTCCATCAAATCATGGGAGGAACTGGTTATGGCATTTCACGAAAGATTAATTCCTCTATCAAGAATGATGAATCTAAGAGACGAAATTTAGAATTTCAAGCAAAAGGAGGGTGAACCAATTCACGAATCATGGACAAGGTTCAAGAGATTTTTTCGTAAGTGCCCACAGTAAGGACTGCTAGGTGAATTATTGCTCCAATTTTTTTACCGTAGTCTGCACTCGGTTAATAAAGGGATAGTTGATCAATTGGTGCAAGGAGGAATCATGTTACAATCAGTTGAAGTAGCCTCATTTCTCCTAGATGTTGTGACTAGAGCAAGCCAGGCATGTTACACCAAAAATGATCAGGTTTTTCCATTGTGCTTCCAATTAACACAAGAATAAATCGATAAACAAAGGAAAAGGGACGAAAACATCAAAAAGATTTTGTCTCAAATGGAAAATTTACAAGAACATATGAAGGGGACACATGGAGTATTTCTAGTTGAGGAAAGTTCTTCTTCCGGTTACTCAAGATCGAGGGAGAATCAAGGTTGGAACTCTAGAAGATATGGGAAGGGTTTCCATCTCCGCAATAAACAGCGAGGCGGAAATCAAGGTTGGAACTATTTTAGGGGTGAAGAACCAAGGAGATACTTGCAAGATTGGGTTGCGTAAGATGATCATGAGGAGGACCATACTCACTTGAGTGAAAGCCCAAAATCTAAAGGGAGTACAAGTATTCCTCGGGTAAACTATTTGTAGTCGCGCAAACTCGATAAAGTTGAGGGCACTGATGATTTGCTAAAAGGGATGAAAGATGACTTTTCATCATTGAACAATAATGTGAATTCTCATGCTGATGTCATCAAAATGATGGAAGGTAGATTGAGTTTGTTATCAGCTCAATTAATGTCCAAAACACCGTTGGAAGATATTGAAAGTGAGTTATCTGTAATTACCCATAGCGGCAAGGTCACAATAGGAAATGTGATGGAAGATGAAGATCCTCAAAAGCATGAAGAGAGTCAAGGTGTGGAGGAACAAGAATTACCTATCCGAAAAAACCTTACAAAAAACCTACAAGAGGAAGCAGACCAACAACTGCAAGTTCCAAAAGTGATACACCCTTTACCCAAGATACCTCCACCATTTCCCCAATGTTTTAAAAAGAAGAATGAAGATGAGAAGTTCAGAAATTTTTGTCAGTATTCAAGTACTTATGAATTAACCTTCCTCTGGTAGAAGAATTGTTGGAAATGCTGGGATGCGCCAAATTCATGAAAGAGTTGGTTACGATAAGAAGGAGCTTGGACTATGAAATGATTGAGGTCCCCATAGTTGCAGTGCAATTATAACAAATGAGTCAATCACTAAGAGGGAAGATACTGGGGCATTTACAATCCCGTGCGCAATTGGCATGCTCCAATTTGCTAAAGCTTTATGTGATTTAGGAGCAAGCATTAACTTGATGCCCTATGCAATATACAAGCAACTTGGTCTGGGTGAATCAAAGGCAACCACAATGAGACTCCTTATGGCTTATTGATAAATCCATGAAACAACCAAGTAATATCCATGTGGTGTCTACTGAGGATGTTATAGATGAGGCATTGGCAAGTGTGAGCCTTTTAATGTGAAAGAATGAACCACTATAATCTGTATTTGCCAATTATGATGCATCCGAAGTTCAAGGCTGTGACGAAGTGGTAGCTGCTTTATTAGGGTTAGGAGTATATTCAAGAAATCCAATCAAGTTAGATATCAACCTAAAAAATAGAGAAAGTCCTCCTGCAAAGCCATCAACAGAAGAAGCACGAAATATGGAGTTAAAAACCCTACCATCTCATCTTAAATGTGCCTTATTAGGAGGCAAGAAGACTTTACAACGGATTATTGTAGCCGATTTTCTTGAAAAACAGGTGAAATTGCTCATTGTAGTACTGCGGAAGCATATAAAAGCTATTGGATGGATAGTAGCTAATATATTAGGAATTCCTCCTGGCATCTATACTCACAAGATTCAACTCGGCAGTGAATGTAAACCTAGTGTGGAGCATCAATAGAGATTGAACCCTCCAAGGCAAGAAGTGGTGAAAAAGGAGATCATCAATTGGTTAGATATGGGAGAGATATACCTTATTGCAGAGAGTAAATGGGTAAGTCCGGTGCAATATGTATCGAAAAAGGGAGGCATAATCGTAGTCTCAAATGCAAAAGGAGAACTTGCGCCGACAAAACCCGTGACTGGGTGGAGAGTATGCATGGACTATTGAAAGCTTACCTCATGGACCGAGAAAGACCATTTTCCAATGCCTTTTATGGACTAGATGCTTGACCAGTGATCTAAAAGAGGGTGGTATTATTTTTTGGAGGGGTACTCCGGTTATAATCAAATATCTATTGGCTGGAAGACCAAGAGAAAACCACTGTAACTTGCCCTTATGGAACATTTGCATTCAAAAGGATGCTATTCGGGCTATGTTATGCTCCAACAATATTTTAGTGTTGCATGTTGTCTATTTTTGTAGATATGGTCGAAAACTCTATGGAAGTATTCATGGACGACTTCTCTGTTGTAGGGGATACATTTGAAGAATTCTTCTCACACCTAGGGCAGGTACTCCAAAGATTCATGGAATCGAATCTAGTTTTGAATTGGGAAAAATGTCACTTTATGGTGAAAGAAGGTATCGTTCTTGGTCACAAGGTGTCTCAAAAGGGCCAAAAAGTTTATAAGGCAGAAATTGAGGTCATTGAGAAATTACCCCCACCGATTTCAGTGAAGGGTGATCGTAGTTTCTTGGTGCATGCAGGGTTCTACCAAAGGATCATTAAAGACTTCTCAAAGATTGCACATCCATTATGCAAACTCTTAGAGAAGGCAGTGAAATTCTATTTTAATGATACTTGCATGACTGCATTTCAGTGTTTGAAAGAGAAACTAGTATCCCCCCCCCCCCCGATTATCATCAACCCTAATTGGTTTGAATCTTTTCAATTAATGTGTGATGCTAGTGGTAAAGCATTGGGAGTCGTGTTGGAGAAAAAGCAACAAACTATTTTACCCAACTTATTATGAAAGCAAGACTCTTAATAGTGCCCAGCAAAATTATACAGTCACTGAACAAAGTTGCTTGCGGTAGTCTATGCATTTGAAAAGTTCAGGGCATACTTTCTAGGCAGCAAAGTAATCGTACAAACTGATCATCCTGCACTCCATTACTTGATTGCAAAGAAAGATGCAAAACCAAGATTGATAAGGTGGGTGCTACTATTACAAGAATTAGATTTTGAGGTAAAAGATAAAAAATGATGTAAACATCAAGTGGCTGATCACTTATCATGGTTGGAAGTGAGGTAAAATGCTGAGCAAGAGGTCGACATAAATGACTCATTCCCCAATGAACATGTGTTTGCAATATATGTCAAGCATACACCATGGTATGCAGACTTTGCGAATTACATTGTGTGTGGGCTAATGCCAGATGAGTTAACCTTTTACCAATAGAAGAGGTTCATGTTTGATGTTAAAAAGTACGTTTGGGATGAACCATACTTGTTTCGAGAGTGTTCTTACCATGTCATTATGAGGTGTGTTTCGAAAGAAGAAGCGTTAGAAATTCTCCATGCTTGTCACATATCTCCAGTGGGATGTCACCATGGTGGTATTCGTACTGCCACTAAAGTTCTCCTGAGTGGATACTACTGGCCGTCCATCTACAAGGATGCACATGAATTTGTGAAGAATGCCCTCAATGCCAGCAACAAGGCGGAGTGTCTAGAAGACACAAATTACCTCTCACTCCTATTTTAGAGGTCGAGTTATTCGATGTATGGGGGATCCATTTCATTTTTGACCATTTGTGAGCTCATTTGGAAATAAATATATCTTGGTGAATGTAGATTATGTTTCCAAATGAGTGGAAGCCATCGCACTTTCAAACAATGAAGGAAAAAGAGTTGTCCAATTTTTGTAACGTTATACCTTCGTAAGATTTGGCACTTTGAGAGGAATCATTAGCGATGGGAGGTCCCACTTTGCAATAGGTAGTTTTCAATGACATTGAGAAAATATGGGGTGAAACACAAGTAGCAACCCCATATCATCCCCAAACGAGTTGCCAAGTCTAAGTGTCAAATCCTAAATGAAAACCATCTCAGCAAAGACAATAAATTCCAACAGAACTGATTGAGAGGAATCATTAGCGATGGGAGGTCCCACTTTGCAATAGGTAGTTTTCAATGACACTGAGAAAATATGGGGTGAAACACAAGTAGCAACCCCATATCATCCCCAAACGAGTTGCCAAGTCTAAGTGTCAAATCCTAAATGAAAACCATCTCAGCAAAGACAGTAAATTCCGACTTAACTTTCTTGTATAGAGACGTTCAGAGTTCTATAAGCCAGGTTACATCTAGTGGTAAACCCTAGGTTGTGAAAACTATACTTCCGCAACAACTCCTACTAGTATCACTCCTTGAGCCTACACCCTAGATGAGGTTGGCACTCGAGAACCATCGCTGGTCACCAAGCGAACCCTTGGCCCGACTCATTACTCATTAGACGACTTGCTCAACAACATAGATCAAATGCAAATTTTATCTCATAAGATCTCATTAAATAAAGTAGTTTCACTCAAGCTGTCTAAAATACTCAAATAAACATAAATGTTCAACTCATAGTGTTTAAAATATCTAAAAGAAAATAATGGGAGAACACTCCTCAACTACTACTGTCTATGAAGCCTCTACTAACTATAATAGATATCTCGACAAGACCTATGACATATTAATGAAAACAAAACCATAATGTGAAGGCCTTTGAAAACGAAGGAGGCTCACCAAAGCTATCTGGAATGTGATGGGATCAACGAAGCGCCAGTTGATGACTTGAACACCTGTATTTGCATCATAAAATAATGCAGGTTGAATAACATTAGTACATTGAATATACGAGCATGTACGGGGAAAGGCTGAAACACACACACACACACATGTATATATATGTATATATATCTTAACCAATAAAAGGGGAGACATACTTAGTTAAACTCAACTCAATGTGAAAGCAACAATAAAAAATGCAATGTATATAAATATTTTAAAATAGTAGACATCAACTCATTATGTATAGAATTACAATGATAAACTCTTTTACTCTTATTTGGGAGTGTCTCTTACCGACAACCATCAATATGAGGTACGTGATAATACAACGTCTCCCCTACACTGCTAGAACTATCATATACCTTGTCGGGGTATATAACATCCTCAAATAAGTGGATCCACTGAGATATGCTAAAAATAAATAAGGAATCATTTAAAAAGTATAACCCTTTACCCATGTTGCCATACATGGTTTATGAGAAATTTGAGTTGTCTAAGCTCATCCCATAGCGGTGCTCAATACTACTCCCAATAATATATATAACTCTTGCTTATATGTAATCTTCCTCATTTTGAGATTATTACTGAAAAGATCTTCTTAAAAAAAGTAATGGTCAAGACACCTCACAAAAACATTTAAAAATGATTGTTTTACTTTTTTTAAATGCAAAAGTATTACATACATGGGATACTTAGTCCCCTTATACTCATTTTTAAACATGAAACTCAACTCTCCTTATCCTCAAATTCATTTACTCAAGACTTTAAAGACAATTTATGGATAATTGCAAAAGACTTCTCAACATGACTCGAAGAACTTTCTTGAACTTTTTCTCTTCACTTTATTGATTTGAAATGCGAATTTAAGAGCTATAATTAGGATAAAGGATCTATGAATGACTTATGAAGGTTTAGATAGTTGATAATCAGAAACCAGTGAAGACACAAACTGGAGAGCATTGGCGCGACGTAGAGGAGGATTTAATTTCTGGGTCGCGAAATAAATTTTGGGATAGAGGACTCTGTATCCTCTCCGCGATGGGGAGATGGGTGATATAAGAAAATAGAAAGTTGAAAGCGTCTCTGCGATGTAGACCTTGGTACATTTTTTTCCTGGAACTTTTCTTCTTCTCCCAAACTCGATTCAATTCATACCAAATGCAATTCCATGGTCCAATTTCACAAAATGTCATAAACCAAGAATATTTGAATGAAACCCACACAAAACTCTATCAAGGGCCTCAACTCATTCGCGAAATTCTCACCTAAAGGACTCAAAGACCTTCATTATCAATTACAATTAAGAACTTCTCAAGAAATTAGTAATGAACTTCAATAAAAAAATTCATGGGTAAAAGTTTACACCGTGACATGAGGGAGAATAAATACAACACTATGAAATCTTAGATGCCTTGAAGAACTAAGTTCTTGGCAGAAATTCTCAAATTTCTTGATGAACTCTCGGAACCCTCTTCCTTTCCTCTTCTTGAAACCATTCTCTAAAAATTAATCATTTAAGAACATGAAAATAATGATTTAGTCTCATTAGAACCTTTAACTTGGGTGAGAAACATGTTTTAGGCCAGTGGGGTTTTTGAAAATCCCAAATTACTTTGCATTAAAACGGATGAACTGCCTTACCCAGATAGGCTGCACACAAATAGGAATAACTCCTTCATCGAAACTTGGAATTTAGAAAACTTGGTAGCATTGGAAAGAGGACTCAATAACCTTCTGTTTAATACTTCATCGGCCACCTAACTCTTTATGTTTTGAAATATATAGTCGTTTGAAGTTGCCCTAAAACTACAAACTGCAGTCTTTTTTTAACTTGATGAATCTCTAGTTCGCTTTTCGATGTATGAGATGTTACAATATGTCCCCCTTGGGAAATTCATGCTACAATCAAATTCCTCTAAGTAGAAAAGAGGTACGAACATCATGTAACACTCCAGAAATTAGTGGGCTAAACTAAAGCTTAAATGAGGTTTAGATTCATAAACGTACCTCCCCGTACCAAAAAAATATAGGGTTTCATGTTGAAACGTCAAGTTACCACTCCCAAGGACCAACCATAGGCTCTTGAGGATGTCACCAAAAATGTGTTTGGGCAGTGACCCACGAGGTTCCACTCACGCCACATAGGCCAACCACACCTCGTGGGTTAGGGGTCATAGGTGGAGCCTGCAAAATCACGCCCTAGAACCCCAGGGAACC
This sequence comes from Solanum commersonii, assembly GCA_029007595.1. Lineage (NCBI taxonomy): Eukaryota > Viridiplantae > Streptophyta > Magnoliopsida > Solanales > Solanaceae > Solanum > Solanum commersonii. The sequence goes on from JAJTWQ010000194.1 coordinate 120,058, forward strand.
CTTCACTAGCACGGGCTGTGGGTCCAACCATGGTCCGTTTGTGAGGGGGCCGTGGGTGGTGGCCTACACTAGTTTTGTGAGTTAGTTAAGGCGTACTTTGGGGTTGTCAATTTTTTATTTACTTTGAAGTGACGTCATGTTTTATTAATTTCTCTAAGATTGATCTTCGTTCTGGTTACCACCAATTAAGGGTGAGAGGGGTTGATATTCCAAAGACAGCCTTTAGGACCCGACACGGTCACTATGAATTTATGGTTATGTCATTTGGTTTCAATAATGCCCCGACGGCATTGATGGATTTTGTGAATAAATTCTTTAGGCTGTACCTAGACATGTATGTGATTATGTTTATCAATGATATCTTGATCTATTCAAGCAGTGAGAATGAACATGTGGACCATTTGAGAATTGTATTGCAAGTTCTTAAGGACCAAATTTTTTTTGCAAAGTTTAGCAAGTGTGAATTTTGACTATGGTCTGTAACTTTCCTCGAACATATTGTGTCAAGGAGAGTTATTGAGGAAAATTCTAAGAAGACATGTGCGGTCAAAAGTTGGCCCAGACTTCTAATTCTTTTCGACATTAGAAGCATTTGGGTTTTGTGAGTTACTAAAGGAGGTTTGTTGAGTGGTTTTCCTTCATTTATTCTCCGTTGACATCTTTGACTCCAAAGAAAGCTAAGTTTCAGTGGTAGGAGGCTTGTAAGAAAAGCTTCCAATAGTTGAAAGATAGACTTATATTCACTCCGGTGTTGGCCTTACCGGAAGGTACAAATGTTTTTGTGGTTTATTTTGATGCCTCTTGAGTGAGGTTGGGATGCGTCCTCATACAAAACGGTAAAGTGATTGCCTATGCTTCGAGGTAACCTAAGGTTAATGAGAAGAATTATCCGACACATGACCTTGAATTAGCGTCGGTTGTGTTTGCCTTGAAAATAAGGAGACATTACTTATATGGGGTTCATGTGGATGCTTTCTCCGATCAGTACAGTTTTCAACATGTGCTTAGTCAAAAGAACATGAGAATCCGACATAAAAGGTGGTTAGAACTTTTGAGGGGTTCTGACATGAGTGTCCTTTATCACCCCGGCAAAGCTAAGGATGTAGCAGATGCACTTAGTAGAATGGCCATGGGTAGTGTGGCTCATGTAGAGGATGAAAAGAATGAACTGGTCTATGAGGTGCATAGATTGGCTCGACTAAGTTTCCAACTAGTGGATTCTACCAAGGGTGGTGTCATGGTCTATTATATTTCCAAATCATCCGTTGTAAATAATGTGAATTATAATAAAGGTATTCAAGAAGTCCATTGAGGCTTTTTACGAAGGGGGAGATGGGTTGCTAGTTAATGTTAGTTATGTTGTAGATGTAAATGTGAGTGATTGGCTGATTGAGTGGTTACAAACCATCATTTTAGGGACTCATAATCTATTCAGAACAACCCTAAGTTAGGAACGACTTGGACATTATTCATATATATTATTTATAGCTACATTGCTCGCCTTCAGCCTATTTAATTCATTACACCATTTTAGGCCTACAGCCACCCAAGTAAAGTGTAGCCTAAACTAGCAAAAAGTGTGGCCTTTGGTAAAAGGCTACACGTTTGGACATTAAGCAACGCCTTTTAGGGGGTGGCCTAAAGAACGGTAACCTTTGACATTAGACAACACTTTTTAAATGTCCCCATCACAACTACACTTATAAAGCGTAGCCAAAGAGGTATAAGGGAATGCTTTGTAGTGATGCATTAGCAACAACTTTTTTTTATTATACTACACTTAAAAGCGTTGCCTTTGCTTTGTTATTGGTCACACTTAAAAAGTGTTGCGTTTTATATCTCATCTAGAGCAACACTTATAAAGTGTAACTTTTCTTATGTACCAGATAACATTGGACGTCCTACTGCTACACTTTTGAAGTGTGACAATGTTGTGAAGGATTTTGTAGCCACAATTTTTTATTTTTAAGAATAACAATTTTTATTTGCATATATTTAATAATCACATAATAAAATATACAAGTGACCTAAAGAAAAAAATTAACTAATAATTAAATCGAAGCTATATATATTTCAAATAAACCTCAAGAAACATGTCTTTTACAACCAATACATAGAAAGTGATTGCTCAAAGATCTCTACTATAAAAAAATTCCACAAAACCAAATGCATTTAAACATATAACAATAGTACAAAAACTCTTCATCATTCACTACATTAGATCGAGTTTATGGACACAATTAAAATTCAATTATCGGCATTTTCCTGCACATTTAAAATAAAATTATAAATTAGTGAAATAAATCATGTATTTAATATGCTTAAATTCACAGTAAGCCAAACCAATTCATAACAATGAAGATGTGGAAGTGCATAATTGTAGACAATTCACTGTAAGCCAACCAATTCAAAAGTGGACTCCTACTGTTAGGCCTAAAGAGGAAACACCTATAGTCCCTATTTTGATTTCTTTACCGGAGCTACCTTGGCATTGCTATCACAAGGATATATTGTCAGCCCTATTGAGTCCTATTGGCAATGTTTTGTACCTAGACACTGCTTCTATCCAAAAAACTAGGGGAAGTGTTGCTAGGGTCAAAGTCCAAATCGATCTTACCAAAGAGAGACATCCTCAAGTGTGGATAGGGTTGAATGAAGAAGATCTCAACATAGGGAGGTGGCAAACTGTTGAATGTGAGCATATTCCAGATTACTGCATGTATTGTAAACACCAAGGACACTAGTTACATGTACGTACTATTAAGTAAAGAGATGAAGAATTTAAAAGAAGAAAAGAGTTGGAGGCCGATAGGAAGAACAAAAACAAAGGGGAACAAGGAAAACAAGATTCCGGAAATCTGCAAATGCAATACACAAATAGAGAGGATGGAAACAGCAGTTCACAATACTAACATCACCAAAAATAAGGAAGTAACAACAAGACAGTTGATGAAGAAAGGCAGACTCAGAAGAGGAAAGCTTACAGGCCAGTTCAACATAGCATATGGACAAACCAAAATCTCCTAAGGAAACATTGCAGTAGCAGCATCAGACTCATCATACAAATATGACTACTAATTCTACACTCCCTACTTCTAATAATTCCCTTGATCTTTCTATGCAGGATCAACCAAACAATTAAGAAGGAGCTGAAAATCAAAATTCCAAAAATAAGGATAAAATCGAGACACAAATTAATAATAAGTCAACCACTGACTTACCTTCCATAGCCAACCAATTGACAAAAAAATATGAAAATCAAAGAAAAAGGATCACATGTATTGATTCTACTACTCCCCTACCCCAGAACCCCCTTGTTAATTGTGTGGATTAGGCTGTTGAAGTTATTAGAGGGTTGGAAGGAGGGTGCCAGGAGAACACAACTAATTTGCAGGATCGGGTATCCAAAGGGGGGAATATGTCTCATGTTGGGAATGAGAACACTCAGATTGACCATAGTCTAGACCATAGAGCCCCTGCTACCCCTTAGCATCACATTTAGAATAAATAGAAAGTTCCAGATAGGTCTCAGGTTAATGCTACAATTCAGGGTCAAGTGTAGAAAATTCAGGACAACAAAGATAATATTCCATGAAGGCAAGATCTTATTACTCCTACTAGTGAAACAAAGAAGAAGGATCATCCAGGCCCCATAGGTGATAACAGTCAGCAGAATGGGAAAGATAACGATCAGACCCCATCAAAAAATAAATCAAAAGGTAAACCAAGCAAGAAAAGAGAGAAGCAATTAAAAGAGGACAATAAAAAGAGGCTAAGATACAGGGTACTAAATTACAAGAAAGATAGATTCCTAGAGACAAGAACCAGCAGCAAAAAGATGACAACTCAAACCACATCAAAACAAACTCACTCACAAAAATACAATAAAGTCTCTAACCTTCCAAGAAATCTAAAAGGGATAGATTTAACTATGAGAATTAGTTTAAGCAATGAAAACTAAAAACATCTCTCACAACAACCATCACAGTTCAAAGCAGTAAAACAATAGGGGGGAAAAGTACACAACTACAACCCAAAATTTCTAGAGTCCTCCTTCAACACAATACAACTCTCATACAACTAAAAATATAAAACAGTTTAGGTATAGAAGCATAAAGGAGACAATGAGTGACAAAAACAAAGTACAGACTGAAGTTTCAAAGATTCAAGATAGTAAAATAAGTTTAGAATTTCTTTACCAAGAACAGTTGCTCAACTAGAAGAAAAATAATATGCACACTATTAACAGAGAATGTGAAATACAAAATACCTTTTGAAGAACCGAATCATGAGCTGACCCTGAAGAATGTGGAAGATTTGTGCTTCTTACAGCTTATGCGCTACTTGCATCAACAGGTGAAGCAAGGTTAGATCTAACACACCCTGGTATATCTTAAAAATTCAGTCCAAGGTTTTTTTGTAGCAATTGAGTGAATAAATGTCACATTTGTTCTCTCAGTTCTTCCTTTAGAGAAGTGATTTCATTGGCATACTTTTATTTTAGATTGTTAATTTCCTTATCTTTCTTCAAAGAACTTGTTCTCACTGATCTACCATAGCACCTAAGTCCCAGAATGCTCCTTTCCAAACACTACCCTAAATGCATGATCAGTTGTTTCCCCCAAATTTTGGAGATTCTAATGTTCAGCCTGTTGAATAAAATTGTCATCCATAGTGAACTGTAAGCACTATTTCAATTCTAGTCCTATGATATCGATCAAAAGCTAAAAAAAACTAACAACTTTTCCTAGCAAAAAATTCAGCGACATCGACAAAGAATTGATATCTCCTTGCAGTGCACGAGAAGAAGAAGACATACGCGATAAAATTCAATGGAGTCAAACTCCCCACAATATATAAATTTTAAGTCTAAATCAAATTCACTACTAATCCTCTTTGAAATGCTTACTATTGTAACTTGGGTATCAACTAAAACAATGGATGCTAAAGGACCACGAATAGCTGATATGAATTACCTTTAGTAACCAACATAATTGCGGCAAACAATCACCATTAAAAGTACTACCTTTTAGCGGCTATTTATTTAGATTTATCAAGTAAATAAATGGATGCTAATAGACCATAGTTAGCCGAATGAATTATCTTTAGCAGCCAAGATAGTTGCCGCAAACAATTGAAATTAAAAGTACTACCTTTAGCAGCTATTTATTTAGATTTATTGACTAAATCAATGGACGCTAAAATACAATAATTAGACAGTATAATTAACTTTAGGAACTAACATAATTGCCGCAATCAATTACTCTAAAAGCTAATGGTTTGTAGTGGCAATTTATGCTACCCTTTACCAGCATTTCCCACAATTGCCGCTAAAGCCTTTGCCGATCCAAACATTGCTGGCTAAAGTTCATTGGCCGGAATAGAGTATCGCGGAAATGTTATTGCGGCTAAAGCCATATTTTATTGCCACTAAAGGGTCATTTTGTAGTAGTGGTAGATTATATTTCTAAATGGGTGGAGGCTGTCACACTTCTGAACAATGAAGGAAATAATGTTTTCAATTCCTAAAACACTACATATTTGCTAGATTTCGTAGTCCTCGGGCTATTATTAGTGATGGGGGATTCCAATTTTGCAACAAGTATTTTGCATCCGCATTAAGCAAGTGTGGAGTGAAACCCAAAGTAGCAACTCTGTATCATCCCCAAACGAGTGGCCAAGTTGAAGTGTCAAATCGGTAGATCAAGAGAGTATCCTAGACAAGATTGTGAATTCAAATAAGACTATTTGGTCTCGAAAGCTTGATGATGCACTATGGGCATATCGCACTGCATACAAAACGCCAATTTGTATATCTCCGTATAAGCTAGTCTTTGGAAATTCATGCCACTTACTGGTTGAATTGGAACACAAAGCATTATGGGCATTGAAAGCTCTAAATTTGGACTCGACAGAGACTTCAAAAGAGAGAGTAGATTAGCCAAATGAGTTGGACAAATTCAGGTTCAGGGCATACGAAAGATAAGCTCTTTACAACGAAAAAATGAAGAAGTGGCATTATTCTAGAATCCTAAGAGGGATTTCAAAGTAGGAGATTGGGTTTTACTCTATATTTCTTGAATCAGGATATTTTCGAGAAAGCTCAAATCTAAATGGTGAGGTCTATTCAGAGTAACAAGAGTGTTCACAAATGGTGCCATTGAAGTCGAAGGAAAAGAAGGACATGCATTCAAAATGAATGGGCAAAGCTTGAAGTTGTACTTCGGTGAATACCATGTAATTTCTATGATTGAAGTGGTGTATTTGGAAAATGCTTGAGAGCATTTCCATGTCGTGCCACAATGTTAAATAAGGCGCTTATTGGGAGGCAACCCAAGTGTTAGCATTTCAAATAATGTGCGTTGATTTTGCAGGTGTAAGCAATTGTGAGAGGTAACAAGTCAATTGGCAGATCGCCCAAGCTATTCGGTGAACCCGACCTAGTTCGCCTTCTGGACTTTGAAAATGGACCTGAGATACTAGAACATTAGGCGGGTAAACTTCATCACTCAATGACTCACCGAATTGACGGGATGACATGACATTCTCCGTCCTTGTGCCCTTGCTCTGATGGTCTGACCTAATAGATCATTCGATGAGGTTGCAGGTCCATTAGGCGAAGCTCTGACAGATTTAGAGAACGCTTTCAATTTTGCCTTTTCACCCCTTCCTGAACATGTTACATACTAGAAATAATGGCGATATCTAGATTATTGGGCAAATCATTGTGCAGTTTAGTGACTGTTACAACTCTTTGCCAAATGGGCACCTAGTGAAGATTCCTTGTCCCCTTACTTTGCGTGTTTGCATATAAGTAGTTTATCTTTATTTTCCATTTTTGGTATTATCTTTTCTCTACTCACATTGGGGACAATGTTGAATGTTTTTGGTGGGGTGTGTCTTTTGTCAGTGAGTCCCTTGCTTATTCAAAAAAGTTAATAATTTCAATATCGGTCATGATCAATATGGATGACTTGAATAATGCTCTTATTTGAACAAAAATAAATGTGCGGCTACAATGAGGCCAAATAAAGTTCCATAGACAATATGTAAACTTTTTGCATCTCATTGTGACTAGCTGGTTATCGAATAACTCTCTTGTGATGAACATTGCACACTAGAGAAAGTGTGGAGTCTTGTTTGATGTTGGTGCCAATGCCTTCTGTGATGAGCTTACTGTGAACCTTGTGTGATGACACATAGAATATGCCCCGTTGGTCCCATTGACTAAGTGATGCAAACTCTTAAAATGATCTTAGCAACAATTTTGATGAGTGAAACAATTTAACATTATACCTCTTTTGTGACCTACCTTGTGAGTGTGAACTTTGCTTGAGCACGCTTTGAGTCGTATCCTTTTCTTTGAAGAAACTTGATGAAATTGTAACCCCTTTCTATCCATTCACCCATAATCCTCATGAAGTGTGATTTGTTTGAATAGACAACTTAGGCCAAAAGCCTAAATTGGGGGTGTGGTTAAAAGAGAAGGTAAATCAAGAAGTGCAAAGAAGTCCCCCTTGATCCATGGTATTATGAAAGGTGGAACCCTTCCATACAAAAAAAAGTCATGAAATAAAGTTGTGAAAGTTGCAAAAGAAATAGGGTGTCCGGTATTCTATGAGAAGTGAATAATGGGTGAATTTTGAGCATGAGTGAAAATGTTGAAGAAAAGGAAAGAAAGTGTTATTCATATTACATTTCATGAGGATAGCAGCCACTAAGCCTAAATAACCATACCTTTTATCTCAGCCCCATTACAAGCCTTGAAAAGACCTTTTGGATCTTGAGTCAGCTGAAACGAATGTGTGTTTGAAAGTAATGGCAAACCTATGGGTGAAGTCATGCATGTGTTCAACTTTGTGAGTGTGAGAGTTGTATGTGATTCCGGAGCTTTTAATTGGTGAAGAATAGTGTGTAAATGTAGAATCATTCTTTGTGCGAAGGCCTTTGAGTACGTTTGATGAGCTTCAACTCACATTTGAAGCAAGTATTGTGAACCTGAGAATTTTTGGTAATGGTGAATCATAACTTGAACCTTTGAGTACATAATTGATCCTTGCATGAGTAAGTTAAGTCTTGTTGTGTGCATTCGTGATTGAGTATTCTGTAGCACTAATCCAGACATCCTTTTTGAACTGCTGAACTTCAGTTTTACTTGAGAACAAGCAAAAGTGTAAGTTGGGGGTGTTGAATAGTCTGACAATTGGACTCATCTAGTGCTTTGTTTGCATGTATTTAACGTCCACAAATTTTCTTTTGTTTCTAGTAACTGATGTAAAACACTTGATTTTCAGATATATGGGTCAAGGAACGAAGCTAGGACATAAATTATCAACGAGGACAACGCAAGCTAAAAAAGAGAAGAGGAAACACAAGCCTGATAGTTGCCCAGATCACTCGGCGAATCGCCAAGTTGCTCCTCTATCGCCTAAATTTACAGAACTCTGAGGTTGGATTAGGAGTAACTTCTGTGAGAAGTAGTTCCACTCAGCGTTTTGCCGATCACATCGGCGAACGATGACCTCGTCAACAAAAGTACTAATAGAGATCCAGATAAGTGTTGATGGGCGAGTGAAAAGGAAAAAAGGTGCATTGCGGAATGAAACGTCAATCCCGATTTGGCTCCCATAAAATTACAGTGGTTAGACTAAAAAGATGTGAAGAATGAAGGCAAGCTGAAGGTTGATCGACGAGTCGCCGAACATTCGGTGAGGCCTGACTATCCTCATCGATTGGTCCCAAAAATCCATATGTCAGACTTGCGTAAATTGATTTTTTGCAAGAGAGAGAAAATATTTAGAAAGATTAGTAACACAAGATAGGGAGAAACACACTGCCACTGTTGATTTGAAGTGATTTTGGCAAGGTTTTTCATTTGCGTTTTGTAATAGACAAGATTCTAGTTAATTTAACTTTCAAATTGAATTTACCCAGCTATGGAAAATGTGGTAGGTATTAAATTTCATCTTTTTACTAGGATTAGCTAAAACCCTAACCTTTGGGGTTTTACAATGTCACCAATTGTTGCATTTGACTAAATGGGTGTTATCAATTATTGATTTTTGGAGTTAATTTGAAGTGGGTCTGATTATTATTGTGGTTTAACTTCATTATTGCATATTTAGTGTAATATAATTCAGAGTTGTGTGGTTGCCTGAGTGAGAAGTACAGAGCCAACATAGTAGTTGGGCATCCTTAGTAGTAGGTCATGACGTTTTCAGCTTGAGAAAGTGAAATCCATAATTCAACTTTTGTATCTAGCTCAAAATAATAGATTTAATGAGATATTGGGCTGGTCGTCTTAAGGAAACTCAACAAACATAAGGTAATTGTTTGAGAGAAAATTGCCTTACTTATTGTCCATTCTACTCGTGGCTATTTATGGCCGATCGTACCATGAAAAGGCACTTTGGTGTACTCTATGATGTGCTAGTAAAAGTGGAGTTGTTCATCTTTCCAGCGGATTCTGTGATTCTTGATTGTGAGGTTAATTTTGATGTTCCTATCATCGTTAGGAGATCATTCCTTGCCATAGGTGGTGCGTTAGTTGATATGGAAAAGGGACAGATGAAGTTCAGACTGAACAATGAAGAAGCAACTTTCCATATTTGTAGGTCCATGTAGCAGAGTGGTGAGCTCCAAATGGTATCGGCTATAACTTGCAGAGTTGAGACTAAAGCAGAAGTGCAAATTGAAGAGAGAATCGGTGTTGGGGCACTAGCAGCAGTTATGATGAATTTCGATAGTGATCGTATTGAAGAGTACGATGAGTTGGTAGCTGAACTCGATAGGTGTGAATATTGATCCAAACAAAAGAAGTATGAGTTAGACATGAAGAATTGTGAGTCCCCACCAGCGAGACTATATATTGTCGAGGCACCAAAATTGGGGCCTAAGGCTCTACCACCACATTTGAAGTATGTTTTTTTGGGCAGAGATAAAACTTTGCCGGTCAACATTGCGGCAGATCTAAATGCGAGACAAGTAGAGTGCTCGGTGACTATATTAAAGAGGTTCAAGCGAGCTATTAGGTTGACTATTGTGGATATTATTGCTATTCTTCTCGGTATTTGTTCCGACAAAATACAACTCATGCCATATCACAAACCTAGTATTGAGCACAAAAGAATATTAAATCCACATGTGCAAGAGGTAGTTAAAACGGAGATCATCAAGTAGTTGAATGCTGGAATTATCTATCACATTGCAGATAGTAGTTGGGTATGCCCTGTTCAATGTGTTACCAAGAAAGGTGGGATTACTGTGGTTCCTAATGAGAGAAACAAGATTGTTTCGATGCGGCCCGTGAATGGATGGAGAGTCTAGATGGACTACTGTAATTTAAATGCTTGGCTAGAAAAAGATCATTTTCCTATGCCATTCATGGATCAAATGTTGGATAAACTTGCTGGTAAGGGTTGGTATTGTTTTCTTGATGGTTATTCATGCTACAATCAGATTTCTATAGCTCCAGAGGACCAAGATAAGATCACATTCTCTTGCCCTTATGTGACTTTCGCCTTCAAATGGATGCCCTTTGGGTTGTGCAATGCTCCAGCGACATTCCAGCATTGTATGATGTCGATATTGTCTGATATGGTGGAGGACACTAGTACTGTATTTATGGATGATTTCTCTGTGGTAGGTGAATCTCTTGATTGATGTCTGGATCATTTGGCTGAGGTACTTAAAAGGTGTAAAGATTGCAACCTGGTGCTGAATTGGGAGAAATGCCACTTTATGGTGAAAGAAGGAATAGTTTTGGGTCATAGAATTTCCAAAAAGGGCATTGAGGTAGATAAAGTAATGGAAAAACTTCCCCCACCTATCTCTGTAAAAGGTGTGAGGAGTTTTCTTGGGCATCCAGGTTTTTATAAGAGATTCATCAAAGATTTCTCAAAAATTCCACATCCTTTGTGCAAACTGCTCGAGAAGGAGTTTAAGTTCTATTTTGATGATTCTTGTCTTAGAGCATTTGGAGAGTTGAAAGAGAAGTTAGTTACTGCCCCTATCATTATTTCACTGGATTGGGGACAACCGTTTGAGGTAATGTGTGACGGAAGTGGCGTGGCACCTGGTGTGGTATTGGGACAGAGGAGAGAAAAAAGTCTTTACCCTATTTACTATGCTAGCAAGGCTCTAAATGTGGCCCAGAAGAATTATATTATGACTGAACTAGAGCTTCCTACAGTGGCTTTCGCATTTGAGAAATTTCGATCCTACTTGCTTGGTACCAAGGTGATAGTACACACAAACCACTTTGCATTGAGATATTTGATGGCAAAGAAGGATTCAAAGTCGAGGTTGATTAGATGGGTATTATTGCTGCAAGAGTTTCATTTTGTGGTAAAAGACAGAAAGGGGAGTGAAAATCAAGTAGTTGATTACTTGTCCAGATTAGAGGAAGAGGCTATGCTAAAGCTTCGTAATAGGGCTGAAATTAATGGTGCTTTCCGAGATGAACAGGTATTAGCTGGTTCGTATGATCTGATTCCTTGGTTCGCATACTTTACTAATTATTTGGCAGGCAATATTGTGCCCCTAGATTTGTCTTTTCACCAAATAAAAAAGTTTATGCATGATGTGAAGAAATTCTTTTGGGAAGAGCCTTACTTGTGTTGTAGTTTTGTTGATGGAAATATTCATCGCTGTGTGCTCGATATTAAGATGTTGAGTGTATTTGAAGCATGTCATTCATCGCCTGTTGGTGGGCACCATAGTGCTATTCGAACTGCACATAAGATTTTGCAGTGTGGGTACTCCTTACCTACTATCCACCAAGATGCTCATGATTTCTCCAAGTCTTGTGATCATAGCCAAAGAGAAGGAGGGATTTCGAAGAGGGAAGAGCTTCCTATGAATCATATATTGGTGATAGAGTTGTTTGACGTATGGGGCATTGATTTTATGGGTCTATTTGTGAGTTCACATGGGATGAAGTATATTCTTGTTGCGGTTGATTCTGTATCAATGTGGGTGGAAGCAGTTGCGATCCCCAACAATGAAGGTAGAAGTGTCACCACGTTCTTGAAAAAGAATATCTTCTCCAGATTTGGTACACCGAGGGTGATTATCAGCGATGGAGGTTCCCACTTTTGTAATAAGTTGTTCAAGGCGCTACTTCAGAAATATGGTGTCCGCCACAATGTAGCCACTCCTTACCATCCGCAGACTAGTGGGCAAGTTGAAGTGTCCAACAGAGAGATCAAACAGATTTTGGCGAAGACTGTAAATGCTAATAGAATGGATTGGTCAAGGAAGCTTAATGATGCTCTGTGGGCCTATCGCACTGCATACAAGTCTCCCATAGGTATGTCTCCTTACCAACTAGTATATGGGAAATCTTGCCATTTACCAGTAAAGCTAGAGCATAAGGCTTTGTGGGCGATGAAGAAGCTTAATTTTGATTGGAGCGCCGCATCTAATCAAAGAATGAATGACTTGAATATTCTTGATAAGTTTCTCCTAAAAGATTATGAAATTTCAGCCTTGTACAAAGAGAAGATGAAGAGGTATCATGATCAAAGAGTCGAACAGAGGGAATTTGTTGTGGGTGATCTTGTGCTTCTATTCAACTCTAGGTTGCGCTTGTTTCCGGGCAAACTCAAATCCAAATCGACCGGGCCAATTTAGCTCACAAAAGTGCTTCCCCATGGAGCAGTTGAGCTTGAAAACAGTGACGGAACAAGGTTCATGGTTAACGGGCAAAGGATCAAGATCTATTTGGGAAACGTAGAAAGTGTGCAAGAGGTTGTGGAGGCCTATCATCTTGATGAAGTTTGAGTAATCAAGAGGCCTGCGTCATGCAGCGACGTTAAATAAAGCGCTGCTTGGGAGGCAACCCAAGATGTACAATCTAGCCAACGATAGGTTTTTGTTTTCTATCTAGAAGTTTTTGTGCTTAGTTGATTCTCTGTATCAATTTAGGGAGGTGTAATTTGAACGTATCAAATTTTGGCAACCAATAATTATATTCAATTAGTCAAATTAGTTCCAGAAATAAGTAATTAAGGGGGGGGGGGGGGGTTCTATGAAACAAATTGGAAGAATTTAATAAATAATCAGTAATCAAAAGTTAGTTTTGGTTGTTATCAAGTTGAGAGAAATAACTATGGTATATGTGTTCCCCACAAGCTCATAACGCAATAATCCTAGTAATAGAAATCATTTCCTAGTGTACTACATGCAAAGTGATAAGTTAGGTATCTCTAAATCTTTGGTCCGGCATCTAGAAAATTTCACCCCGCACCTTGGTCCAACTACGTGTGTATAATTTACTAAGCCTTACCTTTACCTCATATTTGACATCATAATCGATGTTTGGCTTAGTTATTACTTTGCACCAATCGACACTAGCCTTATAGATAGTATCACACTAAATCTATGCTGATAATTCTTTTCTTGTTGATTACATCCTTGGTCCGGCAAGTAGCAATAAGGTGTGTTCTAACGCGTGCACTCTTTAAAAAAACTTCTAAACGAAAGAATTATCAATGCATGGAAAACACTATTCAAGAATTGCTTATTTACTATTCATACTTTGTTAATCTCTCATGGTTCCCACAACCCTAGTTGTGGAGTTTAGTTACCCATAATCATATGAACACAATTCATTGTTTTAGATAAAAGAATTATGGACTTACGTAAGAAGAATAATAAACCCCGAAATTTAACTTGAATTGCAACACCAAAATCTTCAAAATGAACTTAGGAAATTAAGAATTGCTAAAATTGCAAGTTAATCTCCCAAGTCAAAAACTACAATAAAATAATAATGTCTAACCTGCAAAAGCGAGGTTTACATGCCCTACTTATAGAAAACAAGTCCTAAATTAAAAGGGAAACAAAATAAGGAAAGTTTGTTCAGGCACAGGTCTTTATTCCATGAGAATGACTCACAGACTGTCGATGGATATACGTTTGTGAGTCCCTTCCCTCAGCGAGGACTTAGAAAATATTTTAGCTTTCAACAATCAGCTTCTCTGAAGAAAATAACGGAGTTGCAGTACGGACCGTAGATCAATCTACGGTCCGTCAATCCCTCTTCGTAGCTCCATACTTAGAATTTTTCAAACATCAGGTATTGGAACCCTCTCAATATAAATGTACGGATCAACAGTACGGTTCGTAGATCCATCTATGGACCGTCATGGCCACCATGGTTTCACACTTGGTCAGATTTCCTTGATTTGCCTATCATGCCTTGCCTTCTGATGTATGACCACCAACTATGTAGCATCAATGGACCTACGGCCCATAGATCACATTCGTAGATGCCCTTTTCTGCATTTCTTTCAGCTGTCTTTTCAATTCTACGCTTGAACATCTTTCGTGCAAAAAAATGATAAAAACACATAAAAAAACAATACAAAAAGGCCCTAGACACACATAACTTGTAAATGAAATGTATTAGGAATACCATAAACTCACGGTATATCAACAGCTCAACATAAACTCATTGTTTGTCCTCCAGGGATGCACTAAGACTATAAATGACAGTTGTATAAAAGAAAGCATTTCAAGCACAAGCAATCACATGACTCTCTATCCCACTCACTTTCCGGGTGCAAAATTTATTCTATTAGACTCGACATGGTAATTCGTGCGGATCAAACTATGACAACGATCGACCAACCAACACACAACATACACTGTTTCACTATCACCAAAGTACCAACTTTCCAACAATGTGACTAGTGCCCTTACTTCAAATGAAATCCCTTTTCTTTCACATAATGACTATGACTTTTAGTGCAATGATTCATTCAACACTCACACTCAGAAATAACTTCAAGTACAATTAGTGTTCGGTACCATAGGCTTGCCCTTAGTTTCACTGCTTAGACTCTCCAAACTAGACTCTAGGATCACCATAGGACTTTCTTGGCTTGTAACGTAGGCTCAGGGTCAGGGGTGGTACATTTGGGTACTTCTTAGTGACTTTCTGCCCTCCTTGACATTACACTAGGCTTTCAATCTCTTTCTGCCCTATTTTTGTCATCCTACCGTTTTACCTTTTTTCCCTTGATTTTCTTCAATCATAGATGTGACTTTAGACTTTGTAGATCTTTTTATTTTTCACTTTTATCTCTTTCTTGCATTTTATTCTTTTTCTTTAGCTTTCAACAACTCACATCCATTCTTCTCTTTTCTTTATTTTTTTCCAACATTAAACTCTTTTCATATTCATTTTTCTTTCGGTTTCCTCTTTCATAGCCACCGTCAACTTATGTATTTATCCATTGGTTGAGGTGCACAATACCCAATGTCGGGTAAGGGCCAAGATTGAAGTTTCTTTTTACATTAGCCACCCTCATCTTAGGCTTTTGGCCTAAGTAGAGGTGCACGTGTCCAAGGAGGGACCGGGGCCAACATAGTAAATTATGGGAAGGTGAGTTCGGGGTTTAGAAAGAAATGGTCTAATTTTAGGCTCAAAGCATTTGGATCAATGGGGGCATTTATTTTATTTGCTTGGATTTTTCATTTAGGCAAGTTGTGGACTTATCAAAAAAAGGGCCTATGATCACCTCCTAGTCTCTAGATGGAATTGGCTTAGCAGGACTAACCGGGCAAGTTCTAGTTTTGCACAAAAACTATTTGAAAAATCAACTATTCTCTCATACTCTTGGCAAATAGTTTCATAATCGAATTACCCAGTTCAAGTTTCAGCTTAAGTCATGCCATCATGTTGATTCATTATCATGTCATACTCAGAGCCAACACATTTCACTTTTCTTAGCCTACAAATTATAGCACAGAATACAAAATTTGGATGGGTGTCATTTATTTTTATAAGCCATCGTGCTTCATTTCTTTTTTCATACTTCTATACATATGATCCTAATACATGCCGGTTCAACAAAAATAAAACATTCTCTTGGGGAAAAAGAAAATAGGCAAGAAAACCCCAAAGAAAGGATTTATTAGTAGGGTTACTCAGACTTCACCCTATCACTCACAATCCATTTACCTCACCCCAACAAAACTAGATGCGATTACCCCCAATGCATACAAAAGCAGTAATAGATAATGGATTGGGAGAAACAAACCTGTGGTGCATTGTACCAAAGAATCATCAACAAGTAGGTAGGTCAAGTTTCCCGTAGCCCGCAAGAACCATACTTGGGTCACCCTCAGTGTGCCCATTTCATCCATCATAGCACCCTCAGTAGTGCCCTCGGTCACTCTAACTGCACCATCAGTGGTGCTCACAACATCCCTCACAACAGGCGGGACCTCTACAACTGGGGCAGAACTCGATTCCCCTGCAACACTCTCACGAACCCTATATTGGCGCAACACTTCATCTAAAATCAATGCCTTCCTAGCCACTTTTTCCTGCCTACGCCGTCTCTTTTGGGCTTTTTCCTCATCAGTGCGACTAGAACGGTGTCTCTTGCCTTTTGTATGTGAAGGCTCAAGCCCCTCCTCGGCGATCCTACTGGATAAAACATCCAGCACCGTATTATCAGCCAACGCAGTAGTTGTAGTTTGAGGCTCAACTGTAAGGGTGGCAAGAATGGCATCAAAATCGGCCCGAACATTGTCTAACTTAGACTGAAAAGAGGATAGATCCATGGTCAGGGTTGGTCTCTCAAGGAATCCCAATTCAAAGGCATCGATATGCTTATTAATGGCCTGGATCTTCCGGTCCATAATTCCCTCTATCCTTCGCTCTATTCTGGCGTCGGACTCAACTATCGATTTTTG
Source organism: Solanum commersonii (assembly GCA_029007595.1). Classification (NCBI taxonomy): domain Eukaryota; kingdom Viridiplantae; phylum Streptophyta; class Magnoliopsida; order Solanales; family Solanaceae; genus Solanum; species Solanum commersonii. The sequence continues at coordinate 136,768 of JAJTWQ010000194.1, forward strand.
CATCCAATGCTAGATGTGATGTAGCAGTGTGGCCATTTGAGCCTCAAAGTTTTGTACTCTAGCCAATGGAACAACAAAAACTCCTAATTGTGTTATGGATCGAGATGAGCTAGAAGCCCTACTAGCAGCCTGGGAAGAAGAGGTCGGGACAATATCGATGTGATCTGGTATAATGGGGTCACCACCCTATGCCTGCCCCACCGTGTCTGCAAGATATATGCCCAAGGGAGGTACCTCAACCTGGGGCTCTCTGTGAGGTACGACCACATTTTCCCCATCTCGAATGAGGCCTATATCCAAAGTCCTGTAAGGTGGATTAATCTATCACAATGCCAGATCGACACTCCAGAGTTCCTGCACAATTGGAAAATCAAACATAGGAAGGGGTAAGTAATGGAGGTCTTGAATGCCCTCTCGTGAATCTCTGCCAGCAGCATGGAGGAAAAGTCAATCTCCACTCCTTCTACCAATACTGCAACCATGAGAGCTCTGTACCATGTGAGTTGGTTGTCTGCTTTTGTCGGTGACACCCTATTACGCACCAACAACCAAAAGAACTTGGCCACAAACCGGTCTCATGATATCTATGCCGGCCGTCAGAAAATTTAATGTGGCCTTTCGGATACCCAACCGTGGTGTAGTGACCCACTCCACACGCTCGCCATCTGCAACAATATATATAGCTAACCACAGTATAACAGTTTCTCACTGCTCAACATTTCTCCCACATCTTCCTAGGAAAAAGTCACTGAGCCTAAATAACCATACCTTTACACTCAGCCCCATTACAAGCCTTAGAAAGACCTTTTTTGATCTTGAGTGAGCCGAACCGAAGATTGATTGGAAAATAAGGGCAAGCCTATTGGTGAAAACATGCATTGTGTTCCTCTTTTTTGAGTGTGAGCTTTCCATCTGGTTCTTGATCATAAATTGATTAGCCTCTGTCTGTGAATACGAAATCATCCAATGTGTGAGGGTATTTAGATACTTACGTTAAGCTTGAACTTGCATTCGTAGAAAGTATTGTGAGCATGAGAATCTTTGGTAATGGTGTGTCACAACTTGAATCGTTGATTACATTATTGAATCTTCGCATAAGTACATTATTGATTACATTATTGAATCTTCATTATTGAGTCTTGTGTACCACTATTTGAGGCATCCCATTTGAACTGCTGAACTTGAGTTTTATTTGAGGACAAGCAAAAGTTTAAGTAGGGGGTGTTGATGAGTCCACAATTTGGACTCAGCTTTATTTTGATAGAAATAGTGTCCTCAAATGCTTATTTTGTCTCTATATTCGATAAAAACTCTTAAGGTTCAATTATTTGAAGTTTTAGCGGAAGCATGGACACTTAGGCACAAAAAGGAAAAAAAAGGCTAAAAATAATGAAGAAGTGGAAGCCTGCGCATCACCAAGCACACTTGGTGAGTTGTCGAAGGGATAGATTCCGCCCTTTATTCCAGTACGCGAAGCCCTGAAGGAAGAGGATCGAAAAGGTGATTAAAGGAGTAGTCAGCGCTTCGCTAAAAAGTTCCGTGAAGTAGTACTATACTGCCCAATGGTGTAGAATGAGAAGATGCTGAAGGCAAGCACGAAATGGCAATGAGACAGAAGAAAGGCGAGTCACCGAGTCATTCAGCGAACTCGACTAACTTCGTGAAGCTATCCGCCAGCATTAATATCTGATGGCTATAAATAATAAACTCTTTATTAATTTTTAGAGTGTGTAAGAGTTCCGAACCATTATTATAATTTTCAATATAGAATTGTACTATTTTGAGGATATTTTCTCTCAAGTTTGGAGAGGGGTTTTTTTAGGAGACTTGAAGAAAGAAGGGTTTCATCTTCCCCAAGTTAGAAGTGGGTCTTCTCCATTCTTCTTCCTTTGCTTAAATCAAGGTTTAATTTCTTATAGCCATTTGATTCTAGTATCATTTTAGGTGTATTTTCTTATTTCTTGATGTGTGGCTAAAAACCCCCAATCTTAGGGTGTGATCTAGTTAATATGTGTTGATATTGTTGTTGGGTTTTTCCTGCTGATAGGTTAAATGTATTTTAATGGTGATTTCACCTAGTGGTTGTGGTTTAATTTAATGGGTTTGTAGTTGCAAATAAAAAGCCACCCATATGTTTTCAGCTTGCCCGAGAGGGAGGTCGCGAAACCAAGACCACTAGACTGATGGCCTAAGGAGTGGGTCGACATGAGGTTCAGCCCGAGAGGGTGAGCCCTTGTCCTATATCTTAACACTCAACCCAAGTGAGTGAGTGGGGTAAGGCGTAGGCTGGCCATCATGTGATAAATGGGTGTCCGAGAGGAATGCATTTGAAACGAGGTAAGTTGCCCGAGATGGAACTTATTTCGATCTAAAGCTTAGCCTAGTCACTATTATCTTGTAAATTTCCTATCGAAAGCATGTACCCAACGATTTATCTCAACTTGTGTTGCGGTCACACCCTAAGAACTTCTCCTCATACTTGAATTTTCTCTTTATTTTTATTGTTTTAGCTATACTTGTGACAAACCCCCATTGATATTTGACACTTTGGTGCCACCCACTTGAATTTACTTTGTTTTTATTCGATAATTTGTCAAACTACAGCTAACTAGAATAAAATTCTAATTAACTACTATTTTCACTACCACTCCCTTAGGACACGACCCAACCCTTGGTTGGGTTACTATATTATCTACGATCACAAACACTCATACCATAGGTTAGTGTGGTTGGTCACGATAAGCATCAGCATTACTAGCCTATAATCAACCAAGATGCCCATGATTTCACCAAGTCTTGTGACTGTTGCCAAAGTGAAGGAGGAATTTCAAAGAGGGAAGAGCTTCCTATGAATCCTATATTGGTGATAGAGTTGTTTGATGTATGGGGCATTGATTTTATGGGTCTATTTGTCAGTTCACATGGGATGAAGTATATTATTGTTGCGGTTGATTGTTTTTCAAAGTGGGTGGAAGCAATTGTGCTTTTCAAAAAAGAAGGTACGAGTGTCACCACATTCTTGAAAAATTATATCTTCTCTAGATTTGGCACACCTAGGGAGATTATCAGCAATGAATATTTCCACAGTTGTGATAGGTTGTTCAAGGCGTTACTTGAGAAATATGGCGTCCACCATAATGTAGCCACTCCTTACCATCCGCAGTCTAGGGGGCAAGTTGAAGTGTCCAATAGAGAGATCAAGAAGATTTTGGCAAAGACTATGAATGCTAATAGAACGGATTGGTCAAGGAAGATTGATGATTTATATGAGCCTATCGCATGACATTCAATACTCCTATAGGTATGTCCCCCTACCAACTTGTATATGGGAAGTCTTGCCATTTGCCGGTAGTTCTAGAGCATAAGACTATGTGGGCGATAAAGAAGATAAATGCTGATTGGGGCGCCGCATCAAATCAAAGAATCCGTGACTTGAATGAGCTTGATGATTTTCGTCTAAGAGCTTAAGAAAGTTCAGTCTTGTACAAGAAGAAGATGAAGAAGTATCATAATCAAAGGATTTAAAAACGTGAATTTGTTATGGGTGATCTTGTGCTTCTATTCAACTCTAGGTTGCACTTTTTTTCCGAGCAAGCTCAAGTCGAAGTGGACCGGACCATTCTTAATCACGTAAGTGCTCCCACATAGAGAGGTGGAGCTTGAGAATGATGAGGGAACAAAGTTTAAGGTAAATGGGAAAAGGATCAAGATCTATCTGGGAAACACATAAAGTTTGCAGGAAGTTGTTGAGTCCCACTATCTCGATGAAATGTTAGTAATCAATAGGCATGCACCGTGCCACAACGTTAAATCAAGCGCTGCTTGGGAGGTAACACAAGATGTACAATCTAGCCAACTATAGGTTTTTCTTTTCGATTTAGTTGTGTTGTTTGTTTTTCTGTATTCCTTCAGATAGGTGCTTTATTTTTGTTTTAGTGTTGGCTAGATATATAGCATACGGTCTGTGTAGAAAAAGTGTCTAGAAAATGTAAAAAGAAAGGCCTAAAGGTAGATACATGTGCAAGGGTGAAAAGCAAATTCTCCAGGAAAAATTATGTTGCAAAGGTCTATGGACCCCATTTATGGTCGGTGATTTATTCCACGGACCGTGAATGGCGTCTGTAGATCCCAAGTAGGTTCTCTGAATTTTCTAAGTGTTAGTGACCTACGGATCCTATCTACGGACCGTAGGTCGACCCACGGACCATAGACGGGGTCTCGTGGGTCCAAACCCTAGTTCTGCCTAACATGACCCGGACCCCTCTTAAATAAAATTCCCCCATTTTCAAATCATTTCCCACTTCTAATATTACATCCTAACCGTTTCTAAACCTATCATATTCCAAAAATCTCTCCATATTTCCACCACTCACCCTTTTATCAGTCCATACATCCTTCCACTTACCAAATCACTCTCATTTTCCCCCAAATCCCTTCATCCCCATTTTCAGAGTTCCAGTGTCTGGGTTCGGTGCCAAAGGTGAGTAAAATGGTTCTTTGAAGTCTAGAGTCATCACACAATCACCCCATTTCCTTTGCTTGTAAGCTAATCGACTTTCCCTTCACTTTGAATTTCTGATTCATTGATGTTATAGAAAGTCAAGATTTGGGTATTAACCTTGTGTAGATGTTGTCTGAAAATACATGCTAAAAAAAGTATAAAACAGCGTTGGGATGATAGATTGTTATTGTGTGTCTTCCTATTGTGTAAAATTAGTGAAATAAGTGTCTAAATGCAAGTTTCAACTTACGCTTGTTAGTCGTATGCATACCTATTGAAAATTGAGCAAGTGGAACCCTTAGAATGATGAACTAGCATAAATTGTGTTGAAATGCATGATTAAACTAGGGTAAATTGTGGAAATAGGTAAAATTGGGTTTCAATTGTAGCATGTCTGATACATGGCACAGACCTGATCCACGAGATCCCATCTACGAACTGTAGGTCAATCTACAGACGGTAGATTAGGTCCATGGTTGGTGGCACATAGAAACTCCACTAAGTATGGAACCACGAAGTGGACTACGGTCTGTATGTCAATCAACGGACCGTTCTGCACATCTATGGTTCCCATCATAGGCAACCTATTTGGGTCTTCTGATCTACTGAGGGGATCCACGGATCGTAGGTTAGCCTACGAACCATAGATACCCACCGCAAGTGGCCACTGAAGTCACTGTTTATTTTATTTTTTTGGTTTTTCATTTTTGTTCGTTCTTAATTCTAAGATTCTTTCTAGTGTATTTTTGGTTTATTTTGGTTCTAATTATACATCCACATGTACCATGGCTCCTAAGATACAAGTGACCTACACAAACAGGGGTAAAATAAAATCTGTGGTGTTAACTTTTTGGCTGATTGATGAAGACGCGGATGCGGAGAAGGATCCCGCATATGTTCCACCGGCCACAACGATATCCCCTACTACAGATCGTGCTACCAGGAATCAATCTCGGTAGGTGGTTACCAACGTAGTAACTGTCTCCCAGTCTGATGAGGAGAACACATTGATTGGGTCACCGGCTAGTTCAGCTTCCGGCTCAGAGGATGGTTCTGCTTCTGAGTCTAGTTCTGGATCTGGCTGTGAGTTTTCCCCTGCTTCCGTCTCCGCCACTGGTTCTAATTCACATGATAATGCTGCCTCGTCTGATGAGGCTACTAGTTTAGGGAATATTTTGATTCCATCTAATACCGACCCTGCTCCAATTGCTGAGGAGCTCAATAGATGGTGCGTGGAAGGAAAATGGTAGATCTATAGGGATGGCAAGATGTTGAATGAAAAAGAGAATATGGCCCGGCTAATCATAGAGGAGCGCAGAGTTCTCAAGGGGAGGTTACAAAATTGTACCCGACATCCACCAGATCTTTCAATATCATAAGTGTGAGTGGATGGGCAAGGAACCACGATCATACAACGAGTAGAATGTAAGGGTATTCTATGCTTCCTACGCGGCCACTCTTCGAGACTTTATTCAGCAAAAGGCCAATCCCAGATCCCAGACACCACTCCAGGCTACACTAGTGCACACGTTTTTTGTGGATATCTCTGAGAACACCATCCGCCGGTTCCTCTACGGCCCTAGCCCTGGCAACACTTGGGCACTTAACAAGGCCTAATTTGACTTGAGATGGGACATCTTGAGGGGAGGGAAGTTCAAGCGGAGTGCCGAGAAAAGGGACACTGTATTACACTAGCTGGCTCGTTATATTGCTACTGATGGAGAGTGAACCGAGTGGGTCACCACTTCGGTCTTAAGCATCAAGAAGGCCACTCTTACATTTGTGGGTAAGTTTTTGTGGATGTTTGTATGGAATTATGTTTCTCCCACGAAGGCTGATAATGCACTCACTTGGGACCGTGCAACTATGGTAGCATCATTCGTTGTGGGATTCGAGATTGATTTTGCCCACATGATCATTGCAGAGATTCATGAGAGAGCTTTCAAGGCTTCCATCACTAACCTTTTTCCTTGCCTCATCTTTCAGTTATGCAGGGACTCTAAAGTGCCGATCTGGCATTATACAAGTTGATCCGGGTAACTGGGAGCCTTGATATAGGCATGAATCAGGATGATGCGAACATGGCGGCACCACGCCGAGAGCTGTAGGTCGAAGTACCCCCTTTAGGAGCAGATTTAGTAAATGATGTTGAGTAGATGCATGGTGATGACCTTGCCCCTCTAAACCACTCTAATGATGCCCTGGCCTCCACATCTCGGGCCAGTAGTCGAGCCCCTAGCTCATCTAGAGTAATCCCATCTTCGGGAGCTGATGCAGTCCCCTTGGCCTGAGTTTAGAAATTAGAGGTACAGATGGCCACACTGCTTCATCATGTGAAGCCATGGATGTAGAAGTCTATTGTCGAGTCCGAGGCAACGATGGAACGGAGGATGTAGACCATGATGGACCAGAAGGCCCAGGCCGTTAATAAGCTCCTGGATGCCTTTTAGTTGTGAGTCGTCGAGTGACCAGTCCCTGCTATAGTTAGACAGTCTTTGCAGACCGAGTTAGACAGTCTCCGGACCGACCTTGATGCCATCATAGCCCCACCCACATATGACTCAAAGTCTGCACATAATGTATTAGATGATGATACAGTGCTTGGTTTTTTATTTAGAAAGGACATAACACAGCCCGAGCCGACCCGTGCTCGAAGGAAGAGGCACCGTTCTAGTAACATTACTGACTCTACCGAGAATGTTCGAGCTAAGAAGCGGGAACGCCAACAAAATAAGTAGGCTAGGAGATCCTCCATTGTGGATGAGAGCTTGCGCCAGTAGAGGGTTCGAGAGAGTGTGCTTGGGGCCTCAAGTTCTAGGCCCACCACTGAGGCCATGACTGCCGTGGGAGATGATGTTAGCACCACTAATGGTGCAGTTAGAGTGACTTCTAGCACTACTGATGGTGGTGAGATAAATGATGTGGGCACTATTGAGGGTGATACAAGTGTTGTTCAGGCGGACTCCGGGAAATCGGACTGAGCCGCTTGTTGATAATTCGCCGGCGCTATGCCCCACATGTTTACTTCACCCAATCCATTAATTTTTACTATTTTTTGTGTGCATTGGGAACAATTGCACTAATTTTTGTTGGGGTGGGGTAAATGGATTGTGAGTGATAGGGATCATGTCTTAGTAATGCAACTAATAATCCTCTCTTGGGGTTTTCTTGCCTGTGTTCTTTTCCCCCAATAGAATGCTTAATTTTTGTTGAACCGGCATGTGTTAGGATTGTATGTGTAGAATCATGAGAAAGAATGAAGTACGATAGCATAAGGTTTTTGAAAAAATGATACCCGTCCAAAACTTATGATATGTGATAAAATCATTAGGCTAGAATGACGTGAATGTGTTGGCTCTGAGTATGACATGATAATGAACCAACTTCATTTTATGACTTAAGCTAAAACTTCAACTGGGTGATCTAATAGTCTAATAATGAAACTATGTGCCAAGAGTGTGTGGTAATAGTTCATTGTTCAAATAGTTTTTGGGCCAATCTAGCACTTGCCCCGGTTAGTCCTACGAAGATAATCTACTCTAGAGGCTAGGAAGTGATCATAGGCCCATGTTCTGATAAGTCTACTAATTCCCTAAAAAGAATCCAACCACATGAAATAAACGCTCTGTTTGATCCAAATGCTTTCAGCATGAATTAGACCATTTCATTCTAAACCCCTAACTCACCTTCCCATAATCTAGTGTTTTGCCCCGATCCCTCCTTGGACATGTGCATCACAACTTAGGCCTTTGGCCTAAGTTGAGGGTGGCTAATGCAAAAAGTGACCTCAATTTTGGCCGTGATCCGACATCGGATATTGTGCACCTCAACTATAGGAAAATCCATAAGTTGAGGGTGGCTATGAAAGAGGAAATCAAAATAAGCATGGGTGTGAAAAGAGTTTGGTGTTGAAAAAGAGAAAAAGAAAAAAATTGAGAAGCAGATGTGTCTTAGTGCGAAATAAAATGAATAAAATTGTCAAAAAAATAAGGAAGAAGAAGAAAGTGAAACATAAACGACTGCAAAGTCTAAAGTCACATCCATTTGGAAAGAATATGGGAAAGATCTTAAAATGGAAGGATACCAAAAATAGGTCAAGGAAGAGGTAAAAAAAAGCCAATGTAATGCCAAGGATGGAAGAAAGTCACTAAAAAGTACCCAAAGGTACCACACCTGACCCTGAGCCTATGTTACAAGCTAAGAAAGTCCTATCGTGATCCTATCAATTAGTTTGAAGAGTCTAAGCAGTGAAAATATGGTCAAGCATATGGTATTGAGCACTAACTATACTTGAAATTACTTCGGAGCGTGAGTGCTGAATGAATCCTTGTACTCAAAATCATATTTATTGTGTAAAAAAAGGATTTTGTTTGGAATAAGGACACTATTTACATTATTGGAAAGTTGGTACCTTGGTGATAGACTTGAGTGGGGATAAACTTCTTCTCGAACAAGTTTACCCCAAATCAAATTGGTTTCTCTCAAACACCAATAAGCAACAATTAAGTACAACTTACACTTTATTCCATTTACTCTCTCAAGCTGAATGTGTGGAAGAGGGTTTAGGATGTACTCTCTTGAGCGGAACCAATGACAACCCAATACCCATAGACCATCGATTCAGTAATTCTTGTTTTAAAACTACTCTCTCGAGCATGTCAACATACAAAGTTATAAATCGTATTTGCAACTACAGCCCATTTATTTCAACCATATTTACTAAATGAAATCACCTTTAAAGAGTAATTAAACTATCAATTAAAAATACCCAATAGTTAAATCAACCCATAATCACATAAGCACACCCAAAGAATTGGGGTTTTAGCCAGAAATCCTAAAAAGGCTAAAAAAATTGTCGAGTTCTGTTTCCATCAACTGGGAAAGATTAATATTGTCTTGATAGAAGTCCAAGATGAAGAATCTTCAACACCCACTTCAAATTTTTCACAACGGAAATCTTCAAATCTTCAAATTTAAGGAAATATTGTCTTTCTATTCTCAGTTCTCAATCTCTAACTTGATAGAATAATAAAAACTCTTTTAAAATGAAATCTAGATCCTAAACTAAATATTTAAAAATGTATTTATAGTCGCCAAAAATATGTTGCGAAGGACCACCTGGTGAAGTAAGTCGGGATTGCCCATCCACTCGACGATCCGCCCTTTGGTCAATTCCATTGCCTTTTTTCTTTGGCCATCAACATCGTTGAGTTCTGTAACTATGGGTAATCTAGTACTTCATTGCGAAACCGTTGGGTGATACGCCGACTGCTCATTTCCATTGCCGACTTGATTTTCTCCTTCAGTGCTTGGCACACTAAAACTTTAGGAGAGATCATGGCCATTCAGTGATTCGCCCAATAGGTTAGGCGATCATTAGTCCTTCTTTTCTTCATTCTTTCAGTTGTCGTGTTCCTTTTAGCTCATTAGTATCAATGCTTTGTTCGTCAATCCTAATACTTGAAATTCAAGAATTAACATTAGTTATTGAAAAAAAATATGCATTTGAGGACACTAAATCTATTAAAATAAAGCCCTAAATGAGTCCTAATCGTGGACTGATTAAACATCCTCAAGTTCTGTAACTTTGGGCGATCTATCTTGGCTTCGCAAAATCACTCGGTGATCCTCGACTACTCCTTCTCATCCCCAAATAGGTTCTTTCCTTCAGGCTTGGCACACTGGAACTTTCGATGGTTTAATAAGCAGCTCAGTGACACGCCGAGTGCTCTTGGTGATCCTCAGGCTCACCCAACTTCATTTTCTCACCCTATTTTATTCTTTTTTACCTATTAATGTCTTTACTTTGTTCCCCAATCCATATTACTAAGAATCAATGATTTATCATCAGTTATTGGCACAAAATAAACATTTGAGGAAACGAAAACCTTTATAACTAAAGACCTAAATGAGTCCAAATACAGGACTCATGAGGGGCCGCAGGACAAAGGCCCAAATTTCATAATCTCTGAACCTCAACCACGGTTGACCACAGCCTGTCAACGTGGTATCGTGGTTGGGCATTTAAGGACAGTTAAGGTGGATTAGTTTAGGGGCATAAGGGTATTTTTTGTTTTAATTAGATTTAAGTGGTGTCGTTTCGCCTAAGTCCAAATCACCTATATAAATAATTTCAACCCCCAAAACACCTCATTCAAGTCTTTCTCTCAAATCCCAAAAGAATTCCCAAAAATCCTCTAAAAATTCTCTCTCTAGAAGTTGGAAAAAGAAGGAAGAAGAGGAACCTAGGTCAAGATCAAGTCTCCATTTTTCAAGATTGTGAGCTTTGTAATCATGGTATGATAGTTCTTTATCCATGGACATTTTCCATCAATGGAGTCCCCCAGAATTCCCCAAAATTGATGAAGAATTTAACAATTGTAACTAGGTTTTCTTTAATTATTGTGGGTTATGATGATTATTGATCCAATTGAATTTATTGTGATTGTTTCCGATAGAATAAGTATAATTAAATATTTTTAGAATGAGTTTACATTTATCCATGCCTATGTCATGATTCTAACCTAGAATCGATATAATTGCTTTGATTCCATGAAGGGAAACTTTGTAGGTGTAGATGTATCCTTATAGGATTGATCAATTATTATTTGAATAGCTTAAGAAGGAAGCTTAGATGATGATAATGAAATCTAGGGCTTGACAGTAAAGTTTATGATTGGAGTTGTTGGTAATTTATGTCATTGTTGTGGAAGGGATATTTCCCACATGAATTGGTAATTATGAATGAGTAAATGTGAAAGGCTTTCACACATGAATGATTCTACGTTGAAAGAATTTCTCACCTAAAATGAATCTAGCTAAAAGAATATGCAATTGATGAGGCTATAGGCGATTACCATTGACCTACATATGTGGTGGAACTTAATGAAATTATAGTTAAAATACGATTTCACCTTTGCATTTTCGGCTTTCGAGGGAGAGAGGTCGTAAAAATAAGACTACTAAATGGATGGCCGGTGGGAGTGGGTCGACATGAGGTTTAGCTCGAGAGAGTGAACCCTAGTCCTTCTCCAACAGAGTTAGCTCGACAGAGTGAGTGGGCTAAGGTAGAGGTTGTTCTTCATGTGGCAAGTGGGTGTTCGAGAGGAACCCATTTGATTCGGGTAAGTTGCTCGAGAGAGAATTTACCCCTACTGTAGTCTAGCCTAGTCAGAAATACTCAACGTATTTACTATCAAAAGCATGTACCCAATAGTCTAGTCTAACCCGTATTCCTATCACATCCCAAGAATCCCGTCTCCCTATTCGTATTGGGGTTTTTAGCCATACATCAAGAAATAAGAAATTATACCTAAACTGATAAAGAAATCAAATGGGTATAAGAAATTAGACATTGATTTAAGCAAAGGAATAAGAATATAGAAGACCCATATCCAATTTGGGGAAGATGTTCCTTTCTTAAAGTCTCCTAAAAACCCTCTCCAAATATGAGAGAAAATATCTAAAAAAAAAGTACTATTCTATTATGAAAATTATAATAATGGTTCCATACCCTAAAAATTAATAGCAAGTTTAGTTTTTATAGAATTCAGTAAATAGTGCTAGCGGATCTTTCGGTGAGGTTAGTCGAAGTCGACGAATGACTCGGCGACTCGCCCTTCTTCTGTCTCTTCGTCATTTCGAACTTGCCTTCAGTATCTTCACATTCTGGACCATTGGGTGGTATAGTGCTGCTTTGTGGAACAATTCAGCGAAGCGCCGACTGCTCCTTTCATCGCCTTTCTCATCTTCCTCCATCAAGGATTCGCATACTGGAACAAAGGGCGGAATATGTCCCTTCAGCGACTTGCCAAGTGTGTTTGGCGATGCTTAGGCTTCAGCCTCTTCATTCTTTTCATCCGTTTTGTTCCTTTTTGTGCCTACGTGTCTATGCTTCCACTAAAACATAGAATACCTGAAACTTAAGAGCTTTCATAAGATATTGACACAAAATAAGCATTCGAGGACGCTATTCCTATCAAAATAAAGCCCTAAAAGAGTCAAATTTGTGGACTCATCAGTGTTTAATTACTATGTATGATTATGATGTGAAGTATATGCATGTGATTTAAATTATAGAATGATGATCATGTATACAATCTAAATGTACTATTGTTAATAGTATTTTCTCAATTGAAACTCATGAACGATGGTGATAGAATGTATATGGCTTCTATGATGTAGTGTTCCAACTTGAATGGGTAGGCTCAGACACCCTTTCTTGAGTAATAAATATGTCTTGACTTGATGAATATGAATTGATAGGCTATGTGATTCCTTTCATATATGAGTGATGCATGTGTCTTGACTTGATGAATATGAATTGATAGGCTATGGCATTCCTTTCATATATGAGTGATGAATGTGTCTTGACTTGATGAATATGAATTGATAGGTTATGGTATTCATTTCATATATGACTGATGCATGTGTCGTAACTTGATGGATATGAATCGATAGGATTGAGGCATTCCTTTCATAAATGATCTAATGTAATGAAGACTCTAGAATGAATAGGCTAGTCACATTCCTTTCTTAATGAGTCAATGTACCATGAATCGATAGGATAGTGGAATTCATTTCATGAGTATAAAAATGTAATGACGGGCCATGAGTCAATAGGCTAATGGCATTCTCTTCATGAGGACCCTAGAGCTATCCCTGAATGTACCATGGATAGATAGGCTTATAGAATTCTTTCCTTCGTAATGATGTATCATAGGTCGATAGAACTACGGCATTCCTCCCTAATACACTACTGTAATGTAAATGAAATAATCTATGGGAATGTAGGCTAAGCACCAAGTGGATATGGTTAGATGGAAACTCTCCCAATGTTATATTAAAGTTCCAAGGAACATCTTCCTATCCCATAACTATGTGCCTACATAGGATATTAGCCAGCAGATATCATCCAAGCTAAGGATTCATCCGAGCAAATGTTACTGTTCTACCTTAGGAAAGTGGAACACCTCTTTACGGTGTGGGGCTATATGACACCGTATTCCATGTCTAGCTTTCATAGTCTATGTTAGTTAAACACTTATTCCCATCATGTGAGATGTCCATTATGGTTTCTTGAGAGGTTCTATAAAGTGTAGGTGGTAGTATGGGATGTCATCTATGCATTGCACTAGTAGGCTTTGATAGGATCATAGTGAGTTCTCTAAGTCTTAATGACTAATGTATGAAAGTCCTCTAAATGAAGCAATTGAAGATTGTTGACTCTTAAATGCTTAATGTGATATGCATGCCATACTTGGGTTATATTATGAGTTATTTTCTCTTGCCATTCCTTATGAAATGTTATGTCTCTTTTATATGTATATGGTGTGAAGATGAAAAGGAATGGATGGTAAGTTCACCTTTTGGTGACCTTAATGTGCTACCTTGGTGTGGATGGCTGTATGGGACGCTATCCATACATTGCACAAGGTATAACGTGAGGGTTACTTAAGGTGAAGGCCTAAGGTACAGATACTGGTTTACATGATGATATTGTCTAAATGTGGTATTATCACTTATATGATGATTATATTTGTTTTGTATGTCTCTTATGCAATAGTACATGATATTTCCAAAGAGTGGCATAATGCATGGTTTCCAACCAAAATGTCCCTTTTTAAAGCATGTTTTGCATGGTCATCATACTTAGTACTTTTTTATGTGCTAACCCATATTTTCCTTTTTTTTTACTACAAGTGTAGGTTCCGGCGAGTGATTGATTCTAGCTAGGATTGAAGTGCTTGGATAGAGTTTTCCTCTAAGACTTGTTATGTCCTCATAGGTCGAGAACAAGGACTTTTATTCTTTCTAGTTCTTTCTTATTTTGAGACTATTGTTAAGATTTCGATTATAAAGGGTTGTGACCCTATCTTCTTAAAGTTTGGCCTAAGATAAAAGTGTCATTTGAAAGATTGTTAAATGAATGTTTTGAATCGTATGGTTTTAAATGAAAAGTTTTAATTCCGCACTATTTTCATTATTGAATGCAATGAATGACTATGAGTCTTGTATAAGACCCCTTCAGGGTCAAATACGTCGAGTTACAATTACGGGGTGCTTTTAGGTCATGACACCATAACGGTTCCGAATCATCATTTATGATATATGCGAAGTGTAAGCAAGGCCTTGATCCTAAATTAGTTGAGTTGAAAAAGTCGATACTCAAGAATTTCATTGAGGCTTTCTCCCAAAGGGGAGATAGAGTGCTTCGGTAACAAGGTCTGTTATGTTTTCCAAATGTTGAAGATTTGAAGGAACAAATTATAGAAGAAGCTCATAGTTCTCGACATTCTATTCATCTGGGAGCCACAAAAATGTACTATTAATCTATGGGAAGTCTATTGCTAGAATGGAATGAAGAAAGATATTGCAGGATTTGAGGCCAAATGTCTGAAATGTCAACAAGTTAAGGCCGGGAATCAAAGGACGAGAGGTTTAGCCCAAGATATAGATATCCCCACTTGGAAGTGGGAAGAAATTAATATGGATTTTATTGTGGTTTTTCCTCGTACCCGAAGGCACCATGATTCTATTATGGTCATTATGGATAGGATGACAAAATCAGCCCACTTCATTCCATCCAAGGTTTCTTTTTCGGCAGAAGACTATGCCAAGTTGTATATAAGAGAGATAGTAAAGTTGCATGGGGTTCTGTTGTGTAGTACTTCCGATCGGGGTACTCAATTTACTTCTCACTTTTGTAAGTCATTCCAAAAAGGGCCTGGTACTAAGGTTAAGCTTAGCACGACTTTTCATCCCTAAACCTATGGGAAAGCAGAGCGTACCATCAAAACTTTAGAAGATATGTTGAGGGCATGTGTTATAGAATTCAAGGGTAACTGGGAAGACCACTTGCCATTAATAGAGTTTTCCTACAATAAAAGTTATCACTCAATTTCGATATGGCTCCCTTTGAAACCTTGTAAGGTAGGAAATGTAGGTCTCCAGTTGGTTGGTTCGAGGTTGGTGAATTTTCTTTGATAGGCCCCGAGCTAGTTTATGAATCCATTGAGAAATTTTGACTCATTAGAGAGAGGTTGAGAACGGCCAGAATCTTATGCTGATGTTAGAAGAAAGGATCTATAATTTGATGTTAATAATTGGATCTATCTAAAAATCTCACATATGAAAGGTGTGATGAGATTTTGCAAGAAGGGAAAACATAGTCCCCGTATGTGGGCCCATACCAAATTTTGAAGCATGTTGGAAATGTTGTCTATAAGTTAGATTTGCCAAATGAGGTGGCACCGGTGCATCCAGTGTTTCATGTTTCAATGCTTAAGAACTGTATTGGAGATCCGACATCTATTATCCCGTTAGAAGGGTTGCGAGTCGATGAGAGTCATTCATATGATGAAGTTTCGGTAGAAATTCTAGACCGGCAAGTCAGGAGGTTGAGAAATAAGGAAATAGCTTCCGTGAAGGTTTTATGGAGAAATCATTTAGTTGCGGGTGCTACTTGGGAGGTCAAAGCCGATATGAAGTCCCAATACCATCACCTTTTTCCTTCTACTCCTATTCTAGTTTGAGGCAAGTAGTTCCTCTTGTATTTTTTAGTGTTGTGGGAGTCAAGTTAATATATGTTTTCCATGATTTCCTTATTATATGTATGTTCTTGATGAACTCATGTTTAGTAGCAAAATAAGTTTTCTGGATTGATGTATTCCTTATGTTGTTGAGTATTTAGTATGAGTTGCATAGTTGACTTCATGAGATGAGTTGATCAACTTGCTTTAGTATTCTTTTGAGAGTAGTTGCATATTGGCTCCATGATATTGTGTTGATCATGCACAATGGGTTGTCAGAGTAATTCCTACTTTTTTGTGTTGCATTGATTATGTTCGAGATGGAGTTTATGTATCTTCCTTTTAATTGTGCATTACTTTGATGTTTCATGCATGATGGGTTGCTAGTCTTGAGTCTTTACTTTCATAAGGTGTCAACATTGCTATTCGAGGACAAATGTTCCCAAGAGGGAGTTAATGTAACATCCTGGAAATTATTAGGCTAGAACTAGAGCTAAACGTGAGGGTTAATATCAAGGGGGAAAGTCAAGAGCCAAGGAAAATGGTCAAGGGCCAAGGTAAGGTCCCAAGGCTGCCCATTTTGGCCAAGGCACTGCCCACCAAGACCACGAGGGTCTTCACGACTCGTAGTGGACACCACGAGTCTTGGTGACTCTCGTGGAGGTGGAGGCAGTAGCCTCCTTAGACTGCCTCAAAAATGACCCCTCCACACGAGCCACTTCACGGCTCGCAGGAGTGGTCTTGATCTTTCCTTGGGGGTTGAGGGTGGATTGAAAAGTGGCTTAGCCATTGCCTCAAGGTCCACGAGAGGGACCATGGCTCATGGTTTCCTGCACGGTTCGTGGAGCCCTTCGTGGAATTGCCTTGGTCTTGTGAGCTAAAGGCACAAGGTACCTAGCCACTACCTCAAGACCACGGCTGGGACCACGACTCTTGGTCATGACCACGGCTCGTGGAGGGGATGTGGTCCCTGGCAACTCACTTAAAGTGAGGGGTGTTTTGGGTATTTTCTTTTTAAGTCCTATCAAACTGAAGTCATTTTTTCCTTCACTTTGTATACCTATATAAGTATTTTTAACTCAAAATACAATCATTCACCCCATTATTTCCCAAAACCCAAATCAAATCCAGAAGTTAATCTTCTACAAAAATATTCTCTCTCTAGAAAATTAAATGAAGAAGTAGAAGAAAGAAGTGGAAGCTAGGTTTTCTACTTGAATTCCTTGGGATTCATCACTATGGTATGGTAGCTTTTCATCCATGGATAGAATTAATCCATGGAGTCCCTCCAGATTCAATTTCAAAACTATTGATTTTCCCAAAAGCTAGAGTTTGACTTCAATTTCATGGGTTCCATTCAAAAATGTTTCTAATGATTGATTCATGATATATTGTGTATAAATTGATGGTTTACTATAGTTTTTATGTTGGTTTCAACCAATAACCCATGAAACCCCAATTTACTCAATTATGATCTTGAGATGTGGGTTTGTTGATTATAGAAGAATTTTATGTGATTATGCAAGTAGTGTTTGGATTACTTGAATTATGATTACAAGCATGTCTAATGTAGTAATTCTAGATTTTTTGATTGAATATGGTGTATGGTCCTTGAAGGAAAAATTATGTGAATTATGGATTATCATGAGATTATGAATATGCTTAAGGAACACTTTGAGAGTAAAGTGTCACGACCGAGGGGTTTCTCCTAGATGTAACACGGCATACTCGACCCCGAAGGGGTCTTATACAAGCCCTTAACATATCATAAACATAAGATAAAATAAATAATGTGGAATTTAAAATTTTATTTTACAATCAAATTCATTCATAAAACCCAAAAATAGAAGCCTAGACATTGTCTTTATAAGCCATCAATTACAATATAGAATGAATAGGGTCGCAGCCCTTTACAACGTAGTCTCAAAAGGGAAATGTAATAGGAGGCTAGAAATGAGCAACTCTTGTCCTCAAAACATGAGGACTCACCAAAAGTAGGGATAGAATGAATCCATATTTTGGATCGAAGGAGAAGCAAACCTGAACAGTCGGGCCCTACATTTGTAGAAAAATAATGTAGAAAATATGGGTTAGTACAAAAATGCACTAAGTATTATAGCCATGCATAAAATCATTGAAATATGCTAAAAAGGACATTTTAGTTGAAGTCATGCATTTTAACAAGTTTAAGAGTCATCATGTATATTAGTGTAAAAACATAAGTCGAACCATCTCATATGCAACCCAATGCTATACTTGTGCAATATATGGATAAGATCCTATAATAACATGATTCAATTACTTCAATCTATCTAAGAACAATCTATTCACATACTTCTATAATCAATCAATCAATCCACATCACAAGATCACAAGTTAGCAATATGGGGAATCCATGGGTTCTTGGGGAAATCCCATCATAATTCAACACTAATTAATCAATTCAATCATAATCCATCATAAATAAACAATGGAAAAAGTTTTTAAAAGGAACTCACGGTTTCGAGTGAAACACTAACTTTTGGGGGAAATTGTAAACTTGAAATCATATTTTGAAGGGACTCAGTGGGTGAAGACTACCCATAGATGAAGAGCTACCATACCTTCGTATAATTCCTCAATGGAATTGAGGAATAAAGCCTTCATTTCTTCAAGCCCTACCTTCAATTCTACTCTTCTTCTTTCTTGAGTCCTAGAGAGAAATTATTTTTGTGTAGATAAAGTTTTGGGTTTTCTTTTTAATTCTATGAAAGTGACTTCATTGGGGAAAAATTGAGTCTAAAAAGCTAATATACTTACTAGGGAAAGAGTAAAATAATGTAAAGTAAATTTAGGGAAATTAACTAAAGACCCCTAAGACTTAACTTAAAATCAGCCTACTTTCACAACTTAGCTCGCCAAGGGTGCTAGATGACACACCAAGTGGTCCCTTGTGTCATATCCCACCGCTTCACAGTTCAAATTTTGCACTGGAAGAAGGGAGGAATAACCTAGATTTGAGGAGAGGTTAGTGGAACACTCTAGACTTCCCTAGACCTTTCCTTAGAAAACTCTAGAAACCCTTAGATATTATAAGAATACTTTGGAATATCCTAGAACATGTGGAGAGTTCTAGAGAGGGACCAAAGTGTAATTATTAGAGGGACTTGTAAAGTAAATATTATTTACTCTTTAGCCCCTAGGTTGTAGTATAAATAGAGGGGGCGGGCATTCATTTGTAAATCATCCAAGCTTGAAGCAAGCAATCAAGCAACTCTAAAGAAATCTTCCAAGCTAATACAAGGCCTTCTTCCAAACATTCCAAACCTTTCTAAGTCTTTCTTTGCATTCTCTTAGCTATCTTAGTCTTGAACGCTTACTTGAGCTTACGAGATCTTGAAAGAATAGTGAGTTAGTTGTCAAGTGTCACACGAAACATTAGCAAAAACTGTAAGTCTATGACAACGTGGTATCAAAGCAAAGGTTTGATACTAAGAGAATGGCTAACAAAGGAGACGTGAACGCCGATAGCACCACCAACTTTAGGCTGGATGGTGGAAGGAAGAACCGCAAAGGAAAGAAGCACCACTAGAGTAGTGAGGACATGCTGCTCAACCCGACACCAATCAAGGCACTTACATTTCACCCACCTTCGACCACCGAAGCATGTGACGATGACCTTGGCGAGGAGCCCATTTACTTCACACTTGGAGAGGAGTGTATTGTAAGGGTTGAAATGGCGAGGCAGGCCGTGGAGTTGTAAGGTTGGCGTTTAAATGTGGTCGACGGTAAGTGCAAGACTCTTGAAGACTTCACCCTTAAGGAGACCGAAAACATCCACAAGGAGTTGAAGGGACACCAGTGTGCCAAGTTCGAGATGAAGGAGGAATTACTTCCTTAGAGTGTCAGCTCAGGAGGCGTTGAACACGATTGAGACCATGAAGGGCGAGATGATAGCACTCAAGGACGGCGTGGAAGTTGGAGGATTGTCATCGTTCGACCGAGATAGGGATGCCAGGAACGAGGCTCCCAAGCCACCTATGTTCAAAGGTGTCTATGACGTGCAAGAGGTGGAAAATTTCCTTTGGCATTTGGAGAATTACTTCAAGTGCAACAGGCTAAAGAGTGATGAGAGTAAGATCAACACTGTGGTGTTATACCTCTAAGAGATGGCCATGCTATTGTCGAAGCATAAAGAATTAGAAATAGGGAAAGTACTTTGCCCCATCAACACTTGGGAGCAATTCCGCAAGAAGTTCAAGAAAGTCTTCTTCCCTAACAACGTCATCTATAAGGCGAAGCGCAAGTTTAGGGAGTAGAAGCAGACAAGTAGCATTCGGGTGTACATGAAAGAGGTCACCACTCTCACGTTTCAAATTCCTAACCTCACGGATGATATGTTGTTCCACATCATGGATGGGCTAAAAAATAGGGCCAACACGGACTTGGAATGTTTATAGGTCAGGACTATCGGTGAAGCTATCACTCAGGCCGAAACTTTGACAAACTTCATGCATGAAAAGTCTGACAAAGACATAGGAGAGGAGGTGAGAGGTAGTCATGAGCATGGTGGGGGAGATCATGGAAAAGTCAAAGAGCAGCGGCCACATCCCAAGAATCATGATACCTTTAAGTTTGATGGCTAGAAGTTTGGATGTCAAAGCAATGTTGAGAAAAAGTCAGAGTCTACAAAGAGAAATGGTTGCTACATATGCAGTAGGCAGTATGGCTATGCAAGGTGCCCTGAACTAAAGAGCCTTGGTGCTATCCTATGAGAGAGGAAGGAGAAAGATGCACAAGTGCAAGGAAAAGGCGCAGAGACGACGCATTTGGGCTTGATAGGACTATGCAGAGCCATCACGAAGTAGCCGAGGAAGCAGAAAGAATATGGTGCATAGTATGTCGACCTCACGATTAATCGAAGACCCGTTCGTGCTATGGTCGACATGGGTGCAGAAGCCAATATCATGACCAAGACGGCAGCGATAAGGTTGGGGCTGAGTTAAAGTCCAAGTAACGCCCAACTCAGGATGGTCAATGTACCACCGACTACTATGTACGAAATCGCACATGGATTTAGCATCACGCTAGCTGAGTGGCAAAGTAAGACTAATTTCACCGCCCCTCTGTTATATCTTTTTGACATAATTCTTGGCCAAGGGCTCTTCCAGTAGTGTCACGCGGTGATCGATCCTTACCTCCAAACACTCTTGGTCATGGAGCAAGGAGGATCATGCATGGTGCCACTAGTTAAGGTACCAATGCCGGAAGGATGGGTTTGACTAACTGCCATACAACTTGAAAGAAAATCTAAGAAGAAGGAGTCGGAGCTTACGGCCACCATTGCAGGTTCGAAAGAAGATAATGGTGCTAAAAAGTACTTGCCACCATGCATGGAGAAGGTTCTAGAAAAGAACAATGCCGTGATACCAAAGAAACCGCCAAGGCATTTGCCTTCTAGGTAGGAGGTAGATCATAAGACCGAGCTAGATGGGATAAGGAAGAAGCTGAAGGAGTTGCGCAGGGGCATTGATCGAGTCAATGGACTTTTGGTCGCACTTACGAGAAGGTAGGACTTGGTTGTCGATGCAGCGACGATGCAACGCGGTCATCGCATAAATAAGTGGGGGAGAGTTTCTTGTCCCAGCACTTCACAGTTCAAATTTTACACTGGAAGAACGGAGGAAGAACCTAGTGTTGTGGAGAGGTTAGTGGAATACTCTAGATTTCCCTAGACCTTTTCTTAGAAGACTCTAGAAACCCTTAGATATTTTAAGAATACTTTGGAATATCCTAGAACATGTGGAGAGTTCTAGAGAGGGACCAAAGTGTACTTATTAGAGGGACTTGTAAAGTAAATATTACTTACACTTGAGCCCCTAGGTTGTAGTATAAATAGATGGGAAATTCATTTGTAAATAATCCAAGCTTGAAGCAAGCAATCAAGCAAGTGTAAAGCAATCTTCCAAGATAATACAAAGCCTTCTTCCAAACTTTCCAAATCTTTCTTAGTGTTTCTTTGCATTCTCTTAGCGATCTTAGTCTTAAAGGCTTACTTGAGCTTACGAGATCTTGAAAGAGTAGTGAGTAAGTTGTCAAGTACCACACGGAACTTTAGAAAAAACTTTAAATCTATGACAATTGGCTTGCCAAAATATCAAGAATGCTCCCTCATGGAGCAATTCACTTAGGCGATACGCCAAGTGGATTGGTGAGCCTCGACCTAGCTCGCCCAAATTTCCAGTAGCTAGGTCATGGGAACAGTCCACTAGGTGCTCCCAAGTACACTTCGGAGACATGCCAAGTCACTTGGGCGACCATGCTGCCCCTCGCCAAAAGGTCGAAAGGAGAAAATGTTTTCCTTCACTCTTCCTAGGTATCCTAGGCCCTTTCCCTCTTTCTCCTTGATGTTTAACCCCTCAACCCTTCATTTTAAGTACGAGAAGCAATTTATTTGACTCTAACTCCCACAACAAGTTCTAACTAAGCCTACTAGTTTCCGTAGTTTAATATAAAGTGATTATGATTATTATCTAATTGTTGTGTTGTTGAAGGAGTATCCTCATGAACACACTTATGTATGATTTATGATTTGAGATTAAAGGTTTTCTCATATATGATGATTCTAAAGTTAAAAGGCTATTCTCACTTATTAAATCTATGGCCTATCTTATGTATTATGTTGGATTGAGTGTTAAGACATTCTTTCATAAATATGAACTTAAGTCAAGGCTTAACATGAACTTACTGAGAATTATGCTTAGCAACGAGTGGATATTAATTATGAGATGAAAGCTTTTACTCTAGTTGAGTTCGGCTTTCCAAATGGGTTCCTTTTATGCTAGTTAAGTCTAGGTTCCCAAAACATGTATCTGATGAGATGGAAACCTTCTACCACAGTTGAGACCAGGTTTCTAGTAACAATCTCGGTATCCCATAACTATGTGTCCCCATAGGTTTTTAGCTAGTGGATTCACCTAAAAGCTAACAAACCATGGTCTTAACTTAGCCAAGTATTGCAACCCTTTTCGGTGTGGGTAACACTGGATTCCATGTTTAGCTCACATTGTCTATGTCAGTTAAGGCTTATTCCCACCATGACAAAACATGAACAAGTACCTGAATTATGAACTATAGTTACTCACGGAGCTTTACTTAGCGTGGATGGTATTATGGGATCTCAGTCATGCATTGCACAATTATGCTTTGAGGGTATTTATTGTATGTTTCCACTATGTTATGATGAACTATATGTTGAATATGCTTGTGACTTATGATTTTACACTAATCTTCATGATGATCCTTAAACTTGGTAAAAATGCGCATGCTTTTCAACTGAAATGCCATTTTTAGCATGTTTTCACGATTTCATGCATGGCGATCATACTTAGTGAATTCTCGTACTAACCCATATTTTCGTACATTTTTAACAAGTGTAGGGTCTGGTTTTGAGGTGATCTTCCTTTGGTTCAAGTTTGGATTCGACTATTCTCCTTGCTTGTGGTGAGTCGTCATGTCACGACCCAAGCCTAGGGCTTAGACGTGACCGGCAAATGGGGAACCCGAGGGAATCCCAAACAAGCCTCATAGCATATCATTACACATCCTTGGTCGCGGAAGCAATTAAAATGACCATAAGTAATAAGCATAATCAAGGGAAAATCGGGACTAAGGGAACAAGAAAAAAAAAGGGAGAATAATACATAAATACCATAGATGAGTCAAGCTCAAGTAAAATACACAACTTGTCCAACACCACCTCTAAACATGGATACTTAGCGGGGGCCGAGACAAACTACCGGGCTCACCCTCATAGTCAATACATAATTAAAAAGGAAAAGTCTTATACCTAGCAAGAGATCATAAGCAACGTCTCCGGAATGGAGGACTCACCAATAAGCTCGATAGAAAATCGAATTAGCCACGCGGAGGAGGATGGTTAGACGGTGCTCCGGTCCCTACATGGTGACATCATGTAGGCACAGAGTATGCATTAGTACGTTTGAATGTACTAAGTATATGAGATGCAATGCAATGCAACAATAGATGGACATCATAGGAAAAATGCATAATCGTACCCGATAGATAGCATATTAATGAGATGATATGTATAATGATGCTTATATAAAAATCATATTTAGTAGGGCGTAGTATATGTGTAGTGAATGACCATCAATATAGTATTTCCAAGGCCTACCACCCCCTTGGAGAGGCGAAAGAGGTACAAACCCCTCAATGTGGTTAGGGCCTACCACCCCCGAGCTAGGGACCAAGGTACAAACCCTCGATATGGTTATACGAGCCTACTACCCCCGTACTAGGCAACCAAGGTACAACCCCTCGATACGGTAATTCGGGCCTACTACCCCCCGTACTAGGGAACCAAGGTACGAACCCCTCGATACGGTTACCTCGGGCCTATAACCCCGAGCTAGGCTTGGTCGACTCACAACACTATATAGAGAAAACCATATACATGTATCCATTTCATCATCATTTCAATACTTATATAATCATCCGACTCATAGGACGTACATTGGACCTTCCATTTCATAAGAATTCTATAAATGGCATTTTATCAAACATATGGTGGACTACTTGTTCATGTAAATAAAATCATATGTTTCAAGAGTACTAAGTCCAACCAATTTCAAAATCCATATAACACAGCCCACCAATAACATACATATATATATACATATATTGTAAACCTTCATAATTTGATCATGGAGGCATGAAAATCATAAACATCACATAATAATACCATTTCATGATAATATGCAAGATAGACCTTAATAGGGTGTGTAGTAGTGATTCCATACTCAAGAGTTCATAAATAAACATAAGGACCCATAAACTTGAAGTAGTAATAGAGGATAAATGGTTGGGCTTGTGGAAAGGAAAGTTTCCACAATCAAACCCACATACCTTGAGTTTTTTTATGAAGGTCTTGAGAGTGTCTTCAATGGAAGCTTGGAACTTGGAGCAAAATCTCTTCAATCTTGATGAAGTTTTTGGATTAGGGTTCTTGAGAGAACTTGAGAGAAAATGTGTCTAAGTATAGGAGAGGTGTTTTGGGAAATGTTTTAGAGATGGGAATTGAATTAATGTTATATAGGAAATAACAAATGCCCTTTGGAAAAACGGAACCAACACTTAGAAAAAAAAATGAGGCGGGTGAACAGTAATTTCGGTCACTGGAAATTGCATTTCCTGCCGACAGATTTTACGAAAATGGGCATAACTCCTTCGTACGAACTCCGAATGAGGTGAAACAAATTGCGTTGGAAAGCTAACTCACAGAGCTTTAATTTTGATAGTTTGAGCTCCTTCCAGTTCCTTGTGTGCTAAGAGATATGCCCCTTTAAAGTTGACCCTCAAAATCACATTTTTTGCGATTTTCGAATTTTGATACGGTTGCTCTAAAATTCGGGTTAGACCCATTTCCCACTCAATTTGACCCCCTGAATAAGAATATGAAGTCGAATTTCCAAAATGATGCACGGATTTTGAGATATATGGAAATTACAATTTTAGGTGTTTCCGAAGCACATTTTCGGACATTTTTTTGGGGTCATTTCACGTCATGGTTTGAGGACGGATGATATCTTTGTAGTTCCTTTTTCTTGTATTTGACTTTCGGATCATATTGTAAGGGCTATGACCCTATATGACTCAAGTATTGTAATAGATGGCTAATTGAGACAAGTCTAGACTTCTGCTTTTCTTTATGAAAATTTTGTACTTAAAATGCATTTTTACTCTTATTGTTCTAATGTTTTATGTTATGATATGCTATATGGCTTGCATGGAGCCTTTCGGGGTTCAATGTGCCTTGTTAAGTCTAGCGGTACCCTTGGATCGTGACATGATCACTAGTCGATGATTGACTATTGCCTGGTACTAGGAGTTGCAGAATGGGTAATTAATATGGGTATCTGCTCATATTTACCCATTTTAAATGGGTTGGGTATCCAACTCATTTAAAAATGCTTTAAAATGAATAATATCCATATTATTCATTTAAAAGTGAGTAGTTAAATTGATAAAATGGGTAAAAGATGCACTTCACACAAACTTAAAAAAAGTGATAAAGGGTGGGGTAGTAAGAAAGTATTTTTATTTTTTTTAAATGAAATGTACATTTTTTTGGGATAGGAGGGTGGGGGGTGGGTTGGTAAATTTTTTATAATTTTTTTTTAAAAAAAAAAGTATCGGAAAAAATTAAAATTTTCTAAATTTTTTTTTGGATGGGGTGTGGGGGGGGCTGGTAGGGGGAAGGGGGTGGGGTGTTAATTTTTTTTAAAAA
The DNA here is from genome assembly GCA_029007595.1 of Solanum commersonii. Taxonomy (NCBI): domain Eukaryota; kingdom Viridiplantae; phylum Streptophyta; class Magnoliopsida; order Solanales; family Solanaceae; genus Solanum; species Solanum commersonii. The sequence continues at coordinate 163,088 of JAJTWQ010000194.1, forward strand.
ATTGTAATGAAATTTTTTTTAATTTTGTTAATTTTTTTTTTTTGGAATGGGGTGTGGAGTGGGGGGGATGGAAATCTTTTTTTAAAATTTTTTACTGATAAAATTTAAAATTTTGTTAATATTTTTTTGATGGGATGTGGAAGCGGGGGGGGGGGGGGTTGGTAGTGGGGTGGGTGGTAAATGTTTTTAAAAAAAAGTTAAAAAAATTTTAATGAAAAAATTCAAAATTTTGTTAATATTTTTTATTTTTTTTGGATTGTGTGTGGGGCGTGGTAATTTTAATTTTTTTACATTTTTTGGGATAGGGAGGTATGGGTGGAGTGAAGTGATTAAAAAAAAACTTTAATTTTTTTTTTTTTTATAAAGTTTTTAACAAGATTTCTATTATAATATGGGTAAATATTGGTACCCATATTATTTATTAGGTAACTCGTTTTTACTCATTTTAAATATAAGTCGAGTTGAGTAACTTGTCTATTTTCATTTAACTGATTTTTTTATCAATTCATATTCGACTCGACTCGCTCATTTACCAGTCCTACCCGGTATGAAAATCTACAAAGAAAATATATTTATTAAACCAATTTATTTTCTATTATAAAAGGGGATTTAGGTAATATATATACAGAGAAATTTGCTGCCTAGAATAATAAACATATTTTCATGATTCACCATTTATTAGAACTAATATATGTTATCCAATAAAAAAAAATAAAACTACATATGGTTGTGCGAACAGGGTATTTTGAAAGAAAAAAAAAACTATGCATAGATCACCGGGAAGAATATAATTGTAGAAAAAATCCTCAAGTTACAGTAGAAGAGTTATACGTTCTATGAAAATGTTTAACTTGTGTACTATGATCTCGTCCTCTTGGAATTTGGGTGAGGCTTTCTGTGTAAACTACAGCTCGCAAAGTTCCAGCAAAACCATGTAAATTTAATTCCTTGACCTTGTCGGTATGAAGATTATAAGAAATCAGAACACCACGTGTGCTTTGAAAATACAACAAATAGTCTTTCCAACCTGCTAAAGGATATTCAATAGGCAGAGGTTGAATTGTGTATTTCTTAATCCAAGACTCAGAAACACCATATTCCTTCATTATCCAAATATCTATGAAATCTTCTGAAGGATCAACCTTTGGCTCTCTGTCGTGGTAGCAAATTAACGTTAGACATTCCATTAAGATAACGAGCCCATAACGTGGTCCGTAAAAGAAGAGACAGCAATCCGGCATATTCATAATGCGAAAAGTCTCTGTTGTAATGTCGAAACAAAAAACTGCCACATTATTATCGTATGCAGTATTTGTAAACCAATGACAGGAACCGTTGTAAAACTTCTGGGAACACGGTAACCAATAAATACCAGGTAACTGTTGATCCAAAATATCTAACTCTCTCCACGAATCTGCCCACACATAATAAACCTCGACTTTTTTCTCTCTAGTACTATGATATCGATAATCATGAGGGTCCATGAAAACCTTCGAAATTCTAACAACTTTATAGTCATTCATAATTGGGTCAAAGCCGAATCCCAAGCCATCAATGTCGTGATAAAAACCTTGTGGACAAACAAAAGGACTGGGTGTGAGAACCCTATAATGTCTAGTACTTGGATTAAATATGACTGTGTCAATCGAACCCACCAAGGCAATCAAACCATGGCTAGGACCAATAAGTTCATCAAAATTACTACTCAAAGTAGCAGTCATTTCTGACACATCACAATCTTGAAAAAGAGGGTCAAAATTATCATTACTATCATTGGAAAGAAAAGACATGTCAGTTCTATATTTTTCATACTCCTCTTGGTAGATAGAGCATGTAAATAGAATGAGTTCCATTTTTATACGATTAAGATGTAAATGGGTGAAACTGGACGAAAGTATGAGAATGTACCATGATTTAGAGATGCTTTTTAATCGCATAAGCGATTTAACAGGAAATCTTAAAAGTACATGAATAACTATATGTTGAGGCAATTTCTTCAGAATTCCATCCGCCATCTTACATTCGCTTAAGTGAATTATGTTTTCTGTAGAGATTTTCCTGTCTTATTTGTGTGGGATCCACCACTTGTCGAATATTAACATCCCCAACAAATTATCCATTAAACAAGCATTTTTTGTGGTTCTAAATTATTCTCAATGCATCCTCTTTCGCTTCAAAAAAGAATTCTATGACGTATACCATAGCGGCTAATTAACTGAATTTGGAGCCACTTCACAAAAAAAAAAGTGATTGTTAAATATCTATTCAGTTTAATTTTGCCAACCATTTATATAATTTTGTCCTTGTACATATTCACGTTAACAAATCAAAAAAGTTATTATTTTTGTAACATAAACTTTATCACTAAATTACTATATCAAGTACTACATTGTATTCTCCATTTTTTTAATTTCTTACTTGTCATGACCAGAAAACTCGAGTCATGATGATGCCTACCATAACCAACTAGTAGGTATGTCGACCCTCATCCTAGAACAACAAGTAACAAGCATATTTGGATACTTTTTGTTGAACTTGAACTTGCACAAGTAGCAGGTATTACGAGCATGAGAATCTTTGGTAATGGTGTGTCACAACTTGAATCTTTGAGTACACAGTTGATCTTTGCATAAGTAATTTGAATCTTGTTGTGTATGTTCATGATTGAGTCTTGTGTAGCACTATTTGAGACACCCTTTTTCAACAGCTGAACTTGAGTTTGCTTGAAGACAAACAAAAGTTTAAGTTGGGGATGTTGATGAGTCCACAATTTGGACTCATATAAGGCTTTATTTTGATAGAAATAAAGTCCTCGAATTCTTATTTTGTCTCAATATCTGATGAAAACTCTTAAGTTTCAGGTATTTGAAAGTTTTAGTAGAAGCATAGACACTTAGGTGCAAAAAGGAACAGAAAGGCTGGAAAGAACGAAGAAGCTAAAGCCTGAGCATCTCCAAACATCTTTGGCAAATCACCGAAAGGATAGACTCCATCCTTTGTTCCAGTGTGCGAAGCCCCTGAAAGAAGAGGATCAAGCAGGCAATGAGAGGAGCAGTCGGCGCTTCGCCAAATAGTTCCGCGAAGCAGTACTATACTGCCCAACGGTCCAGAACGTGAAGATACTGAAGGCAAGCGTTAAACGGCGATGAGAGAGAAGATGGGCGAGTCACCGAGTCACTCGACTAATTTCGCCGAGCTATTCGCCAGCACTAATTTTTGATGGCTATAAATACTAAATTTGTTATTAATTTTAGTAGTTTCGAACCATTTTTATAGTGTTCACAATAGAATAGTACTTTAGAGATATTTTTCTCTCAAGTTTGGAGAGGGTTTTGTGGGAGACTTGAAGAGAGAAGGATTTCATCTTCCCCAAGTTAGAAGTGGGTCTTCTTCATTCTTTCTCCTTTGCTTAAATCAAGGTTTAATTTCTTATACCCATTTAATTTTTGTATCATTTTAGGTGTATTTTGTTATTTGTTGATATGTGGCTAAAAACGCCCTTTCTTAGGGTGTGATTTAGCAAATATGTGTTGATATTGTTATTGGGTCTTACTTACTGATAGGCTAGATGTATTTTAATGTTGATTTCACCTAGTGGTTGTGGTTTAATTTAATGGGTTTGTAAATGCAAATACAAAATCACCTATGTGTTTTCGGCTTACCTAAGAGGGAGGTCGAGAAACCAAGACCACTAGACTGATGGCCTAAGGAGTGGGTCGACATGAGGTTCAGCCCGAGAAGGTGAGCCCTAGTCCCATATCTTAACACTCAGCTCGAGAGAGTGAGTGGGGTAAGGCGTAGGCTAGTCTTCATGCGGCAGATGGGTGTTCGAGAGGAACCCATTTGAAACGGGGTAAGTTGCCCGAGAGAAAACTTATTTCCATTTAAAGCTTAGCCTAGTCACTATAATTTTGCAAATTTCCTTTCAAAAGAATGTACCCAACGATTTATTTCAACTTGTATTGCAGTCACACCCCAAGAACTTCTCCCCATACTTGATTTTCTTGTTATTTTTTGTTGGTTTTACTACTTGTGACAAAAACCCCATTTGATATTTGACACTTACTGAAACGACCCAAAAAGTTTCTTCACTATATAGTAGTTCTAGTTTTTCTTGGATTATTTTTACTTTGTCTATTGAAAATATTATTATTTCTATATTATGGGTGCTTTCTTTAATATTTTCTAATTTTTGTGTTATTTTTTCACTTCCTTTAATCCATGGTGTGGATTTTCTATTTTTATTAGTTACTCTTTTTGCTCCTACTTTTTGTTTACATGGTGTGGTAAACCACCAGTGTGTTTTTGTTATTATGTGGGGATATAGTTTTTCTAGAAACGGCATTCCTAGAAGCATATCTTTATTAATAAATTCATAACTATATATATCTTCTATAGTTAATATTTTATCCCATATTTGTAGTTTTATATTTTTTGCTTTGTATGTTATCATACTTCCTTCATTATTAAATCCAGTTACTACTATAGGGGTTTTTAATTTTTCCCATTTTTCATCTCGGTAGACAATTATGTTTACACATATTTGTTTCTCGCTCCCGTATCTAACATTGGAGTATAGTATCTATTATAATAGTTTTCTACTATTATTTTTGCAAGTATATAGATTTTCATAATGCTCTTTTTATTGTGACTTTTTTGGTTTTATAAGTTATGATTAGTTGTGTATTATCTAGATTATAAGGTTTCATTTCTTCTAACCATTTTATTCCTAATATTATATTATCACCTTGGTATATTGTAAATTTAATTAATATAATGATTCCTCCTATAATAACTTCTTTTCTTCGATACATGATAATTCTTTTGGTAAGTCGGGACATACTACTTTTTTTAGAGATTATCTCTTCTTCATCCACTAGTTCTCTTGGCATATAATTTTCTTCTTGTCCGGTATTTATTAAAATAATGTGTTTTCTTTGTTCTATTATTCCGGTTTATATAATAATGATATGGTTCAATTTCTTTTATTATTGGGTATTCTAACTGATTTTCGTTGAGGTTGAGATGTTTTGTTTTATCTATATTTTTCATTCTTTTTGATGTACTTATTCGATCACTTACTATTTCTAAATCTTCTTCTATATCGATTTCTTTATAACTATAATCATTATTATCTATGATTTGTTACAATTTGTTCAAAGGGGTCTTCTATTTTTATCTTGTTTATCTTATTTTTGGCTGTTATTTTATGTTTTGTGGTTAGTACGTATAGGTTTTTACAATGAGTTTGTGAATATTTTGTTGCCTGGGGCTAACTCTATTCCCCGACATCTTCCAATATAGTACTAATGATTTATCTATATTTTTATCATCTATTGCTACTTTGAATAATTTGCACTAATTATGAATTTAAATTTTTGGTATATTAGATTTCCTTTTACTGCACTTATTATACTTCTTTCTATTGGCTCTATTATCCTATCATCCGCTAAATATATTTCTATTGGTGTATCTATTCCTTCTCTAAAACAGGCTTTTATCAATATCTCTGTTCCTCCTAAGTGTACGTATTTTATAGGGTCTTTAGCTTTAATTGCTTGTATTTCTTTATTTATTATTCGTTTATTTATTATAGGTATTCTTGCTTTTCCTTTAGCGTATTTACAATCTATTATATGTTCTTTTTGGCTCACTACATAGTATTCTTCTTTTTGTCTTTTAAAAATATTTCTTATTAAGGGTAACTTAAATATTTTTTCTACACTGAGATCTAATTCTTTTCCTTTTATTTGTTCAAATATATTAACATCAAATATTACTTTTTGTTCTGTAGATTCTTCATTTGTATATTCTTCTTTTATTATTTGTACATCTTTGTCAGTCATAATAATTATTATCTTCTTCTATTTCATTTTCTGGTTGTTCGTGGTCAAGATCGTTTATATCAAATTCATATATACTATCATCACTATCGGGTCATAATCTATATGATCTAATTGTGTATATATTTCATCATTAATTATTATTTCAGATATTTGTTTTCTTTTTGGATCTCTAGGTAGTTTACAATCTTTAGCTAAATGTCCTAATTTTCCGCAATTATAACATGTACATTCTCGTTATTTTTTTCTTTGGCCTAAAGGGTCTTTTTTCTTTAGTGTTCTTTATATAATATCTTCTTCGTGGTTTCTTATATTTATATTGGGATTTAAATTTTTTAAATTTTCCTGGCTTTCTATTTTTCTTTTTATAGTAGTTATCATTACATCCAAATTGAGGTGCTATTCTATCTTTACAACAAGCTAGATTTTTTATTATTGATTTTTCCATTTTTATGTCTTCTCTATATTTTTCACATATTTGTAATACCATTTTTGTAAATATCTCATACGTGCTCCTAGTGTATCTTGTAATCCCGCATTATTCCAATCTTTTATTATTTTGGAACTAAATGGTTACGGTAATTTTGTAAAATACAACTTTCTTATTTCCCGTGCTTCATTTGTGTCATAAGTTCCTTTATAATAATATTCTAAATGCGCATGTATATTCATCTATGTAGCACATATTACATATAGCTAATTTTAACATTAGATTTCTATGTAACTGTTTTTCTTTATGTTGTTCTTCTAGTTTTTTTTTTGTACGGCTAAATTGATTTGTTATAGCAAGCTCATATTTGTTTAAGATATCAATGGGAGTAGTTGCATTTTCTCCATCCATTTTCTTACTATTTCTTAATATCTTAGTACTTTCTTCTCCTAAATTTTGTAACCATAATTTTCTTGTTCCTATAAATGTTCTTTCTATATATCCCGGTACTTCAGTTATTCCAATTTTATTATCTACTAGTTGTTTTGATATGTAGCCTACCCATAGTTGTATTGACTTGTTTATGTCAGCTACGCAATCTAAATCTAGAAAATTAGTATTTCCGGTTGTTGTAGATGTTGTCCATTTTTTAATTAATCTTTTGTTCCATAAAGTATCATATCTATCCGATTCTTGATAACTAACCGTATAATAATTCGGACTCATTGTTCTAGGATTTTTTAACTTCTGCACTTGTGCTTGTACTTGCTTTATTTTCTACTTCTTGAGATTTACTTCTATACCGTGATTTATTTCGATTTCGTTTATTTTTTCTAAAATTTCGTATATGTTTCACTTATTTGGAACCTTGTTCGAGCAATTTTCTTCTATGTCGACATTATCAATGCTTATATCATTTCTAATTGTTCTTTAAATTTTTTAATTTCTATTTCTAATTCAGTCTCTTTTTCTTTTTCTTTTTGTTTAGCTGCGTATAATTCTTTAAGTATGGCTAGTTCTTTTTCTAGTGCAAGTATCTTATCATTTTTTACCTCTTCTATCTGTTGGATTTCTAATTTTGTTTGTTGTTTTATTGTTTCTATTTCTTTTTTCCTATCTATTTCTTCATTTTCTTTAGTTATTCGTACCATTGCCGTTAAACTATCTTCTAATCTTCTTTGTTTCTTTTTCTATCATTAAATGTAAATTATCACCTATCTTTTTATATCTCCTTCCTAGGTTTGAAAATATTATCTTTATTTTTAATCCTTCCGGATTTTCGCAAGTTTTTCTTCTATAGCAATTTCTTCCTTATTTATTTTAAATTATATTTTAGTTTATACTCTATAGTTTGTATTTCATGTTCTAGTGTAAATATCCTTTTTCTTTGTGCTAATATAGATTTCTGACATACACCTGCATATATGTTATATTCAAGTCTTTCTTGTTTATATTTTAATTCTTGTCGTTTTGTTATTACTGTTCTGATTAATTCATATCTATGAACTTCAGAATGGTTATTCATGTCTAATAATTACTATCTAGCTCTGATACCAATTTTGGGGGAGGTCCGTTTTATTCATAAATTCGTTCATAATACATTTTTTCTAAAGGTACTAATCTGATAATTTCTTTTATATTTTCCAATATATATTCTATATATTCTATGTTGTGTGTTTGTTGAAATATTTCTATATTTTCTTTTATTAAATTACTTAGTATAGTAATATCTCGTTATAGTTTGTTGCCAATATTCTAAGTATTCTTGATTTATCATTAATCTGAATATTGAATTTCTAAGTCGTATATATTAAAATCTGTGATTTCATTGTTTATTCTTCTTATTTCATCTAGTTCATACCACTCTTGGTTCATTAATTCTATTTCTTCTTCTTCAATTATATTTTCCCATATGATTTGTCTTATTTCCGTTGGTATAGTTCTAAGTATATGCAAAATTAATATCTTATATGCTAAAATCATTTCATCATGTAAGTAAGTCATATCAATCATCACAATAGCAATTTAATATAATTCCTTCATATCATAATCTTGACAGATAGCATTCATATCAGATTATTATAACTAGACTATTTTCAAACATTTTCTCGATCCTTTGTTAACACCGTACTTTCGAAAATACTTTCTTCCTTCGCCTCAATCGTGTTTACTCCCTCACGGCTCCTCATGCCTACGGTTTCAACTTTAGGATGGCATAGTCGGAAGTTTTCTTTTCTTTCCTCATGTTAACAAACTTAAAAACATTTGACAATAATTCTAGTATATAACAACTTAATATAAATTCATCTTATCAATCTTATGATATTCGGGAATCAAGTAATTTAGCTATTCATATTCATGATTGTAGATATATTGATGGATATGTGTACCTGTGGAGTATCTTCATTATGTTGATCCATTGCTTAGACAAAGTTTAGCCGAGAAAATATTTATTTGAGAGAATATTTGTTACAAAAGAGCAATGCTTTCCGTGTAGAAAGTCTTGCCTCTATCTTGCCTAATGGCTCTCTATTTATACAAGTATAAGTAACCTTACTATGGTTACTTTTTCTAACCTATAGTTACTTTAGCTAACTATGATTACTTTACATATTACTTTACATTATACTATTCCTACCACTATCCGCACTAATTTACAATATTCCTATCTTTACATAAAATGACAAACAACTTTTTACATATTTCCACTATCTTTTTTCTTCCATTATCTTCATGCTTTATCTTCCATTATCTTTGCTTTTGTCTTCTTGCTATCTTGTAGATATTTTCTATTCCAAGTTGATTGTTGGAATGATATTGTCTTCTCCGTAGCATTTTGAACAGTTGTGGTCCTGGATATTTGTGTCCTATAGTTTTGCAATAATTTTCCATTAGCTCGTTGAGATAAAGTTTTGCCTTATAGCTCTTGTCGTCGGTTTTTGTTCTGGGTTTTAGTAGGCTTAATACCCATTTGTCTTATTTCCTCCATATCCGCGCGTCTTGTTTTCTCGCAATTTGAATATATCATTGTTTGCTCCCGGCGTAGTAGCTCCATATTGTATTTTGGTTCAAATAATTTGTTGCTAGTTCATTTAATATTGTGGCTAGGCCAATAACTCTTTTTCTTGCATAAAATGCTGGTATCTCAATCTTTTGAATTTCGTCTTGTTTTTCTATCTTTTCGGGATGATCATTTCTCTTGTCAATCCTATTTTTATTACTTGTATAATTGGTTTGATTTCGTCATATAATATCTCGGCGGTCTTTGAATAAAATTTTATATAAAATAATGTCCCTTTGGTAATTCGTTTATAGTGCATAAATGCCTTGTGTAGTTCTGGAATTGTAGCTATCTCGTCTCCTGTTGTCAGATATATCTTGTGTTTAGCAATCCATAATGGTAACAAGTACCTACTAGATTGGCGTTTGTTTTTGGTTGTGCAATTAATTTATTGTATCCTTGTAGATGTTGTGTAATGTAATCTTCATGAGGATTTTTTGTATTGGTAGATCTAGGATTTTGGTTTAAAAAGGTTTGGATTTTGTGGATATTTTCAATATATGCTCGGGTTATATGGTTGTATGCCTGTTTATGCTGTCCTAGGCTTTCTTTGTATGTATTGACTTGGGGGGTATAAATATATCTTTTTGGATTTTTGGTGTAAATGGTTTATCAAATAATTTGGTCATATTTGTATTGACATATCTTTTGGTTTCCTCCTTTGTTGCAGAGGTACTAGCTCCTGTAGCCGCATTTAACAAACCGTTAGGTTGGGTTTTTCGGTGTTTCCCATCGTCACCTTGTAGCTCGGAATTTTTGAGTCGTCCGATGGACTTAGCTCCGCATGTTTCTTGTCATGCTGCTGACTTCTTATATTTTGTAGCTCTTTTTCCATTGTATCTAGCTTTGTATGAAACAATGTCATTGTATTCAATATTTTCTCAATCGTATTTTCATTGTCTCGATGGGATTCAGTAGCTTTGTCTTGATATGTAATCCGCAATAACATTTTTGTCGGTACTTATCACTTCTATTGTGAATGTGAAATTTTGTATATTTAATACGAGTCTTCGTATTTCTTTAGTTGTTACTGAATCTTATATCTTTCTTGTAATCCACCATTTCACCCGCGTGTTATCTCGTTCTTACAATAAACTTGTTATAAACAATATATGGTTCAAAAGCTAATAAACATTTATACAAAGCATATAGTTCCTTTCTATTTATTTCCCATTTTATTTCGGGATTTGTAAATGTTCGGAGTAATATCTACAATGATGTTCTATTTTTTCTTTATCGTATTTATATTTTAATACTCCTCCATAGCTTATTTCACCGGCATCCGATTCTACTATGTATATGAATTTTTATTTTCGTCCGGAAAGTATAATTTTGGTAGTTTTTACACAATAGTTTTATTTTTTGTATTTGGACTTGGTCTTTTTGTCAAAATAATATTCTACATCCTTTTTTAATTTTTTATGTAATGGTTTAAGATTTTCTGCTAAATTAGGTATATATTCTCGTACCCGATTTACTAGTCCTAAAAATGATTGTAATTTTTTTTTTTGTGTCTATATTTTCTTCAGAATTTATTATTTTTTGTACTATATGCTTTTGCATTTTTATACCATTGTTATCTATTTGTATTCCTAAAAATTGTATTTGATTTTTCATAATTCCTTGTTTTTTCTTGGTTAAACTTATTCTGAAGATGTTATGATATGAATAAATTTTTCTAATAGCCTTATATGTTCTTCTTCTTTCGTGAATATAATAATATATCATCTATGTAGACGATGCAATTTTCTAGTTGGTTAAAATAATTATCCATAAAATGTTGGTATCTACTGGTGCATTTTTATATCCAAAAGGTAATACGTTCCATTCATAAAATCCTTGAGGTACTGTAAAAAGCTGTTAATTTTTTAGACTCTTCTTCTAACTTAAGATGGTAAAATCCCGATTTACAATCAAATTTACTAAAATAATTATAACCTTGTATTTGTCTAACTTTTAATACTTTATTTGGTATGGGGTAATTATATGTCTTAGTTTTTGCATTTAAATTTCTATAATCAATAACCATACGGCTTTTTCCTCTTTTTTGTTCACTATGTTTATTTACTATGAATTTGGGCTTGTATGTTTACTATTACTTTCTTGAATATATTTATTCTCTAATAATTCATTTATATGCATTCTAAATTCTTTTAAATCATCAAAATTGTATTTCAATGGTTTTTGGGTTATTATGCTATTTTCATCAATTAGTTCAATTTTTACCTTTGTTTTATGTTTTTCCCATCCTTTTAAGGGATCTTCACTATATAGTAGTTCTAGTTTTTCTTGGATTATTTTTACTTTGTCTATTGAAAATATTATTATTTCTATATTATGGGTGCTTTCTTTAATATTTTCTAATTTTTGTGTTATTTTTTCACTTCCTTTAATCCATGGTGTGGATTTTCTATTTTTATTAGTTACTCTTTTTGCTCCTACTTTTTGTTTACATGGTGTGGTAAACCACCAGTGTGTTTTTGTTATTATGTGGGGATATAGTTTTTCTAGAAACGGCATTCCTAGAAGCATATCTTTATTAATAAATTCATAACTATATATATCTTCTATAGTTAATATTTTATCCCATATTTGTAGTTTTATATTTTTTGCTTTGTATGTTATCATACTTCCTTCATTATTAAATCCAGTTACTACTATAGGGGTTTTTAATTTTTCCCATTTTTCATCTTGTAGACAATTATGTTTACACATATTTGCTTCTGCTCCTGTATCTAACATTGGAGTATAGTATCTATTATAATAGTTTTCTACTATTATTTTTGCAAGTATATAGATTTTCATAATGCTCTTTTTATTGTGACTTTTTTGGTTTTATAAGTTATGATTAGTTGTGTATTATCTAGATTATAAGGTTTCATTTCTTCTAACCATTTTATTCCTAATATTATATTATCACCTTGGTATATTGTAAATTTAATTAATATAATGATTCCTCCTATAATAACTTCTTTTTCTTCGATACATGATAATTCTTTTGGTAAGTCGGGACATACTTGTTTTTTAGAGATTATCTCTTCTTCATCCACTAGTTCTCTTGGCATATAATTTTCTTCTTGTCCGGTATTTATTAAAATAATGTGTTTTCTTTGTTCTATTATTCCAGTTATATAATAATGATATGGTTCAATTTCTTTTATTATTGGGTATTCTACTGATTTTCGTTGAGGTTGAGATGTTTCTGTTTTATCTATATTTTTCATTCTTTTTGATGTACTTATTCGATCACTTACTATTTCTAAATCTTCTTCTATATCGATTTCTTTATAACTAATGTTGTGTGCCCATACAATTTCTCATTCATCAGTGAGTCCATAATATCCTTTCCCACTCAATTCTGTCTTTAACCTCTTTTAGGATCCATATGTAATACTCACGTGTGCATAAGGCCTGTCGTGCACCCATAGGAATGGTCAACACCCGCTCCCATCTTCGAAATATATTGTGGACTTGTGGTTTATCTAATCCAAACTCATACTTAAATTGCTCCATGTCAGACCGCAGTGGTATTATTTGAGTTCGCCCAAATTGGCGGAGTACTTGAAGAGGAATGTATGGTTGAACACCCTTTAAGCCAATAAGCTCAATGAAGATCGGTCTTCGCCTCTTATTATCGCATGAGGGGTGGACAACCAATGAAGCTTCCATTGGATATGGCCGCTTTCAAGCTGTATCAAAAATATCTGCCAGTCCACGAATCCAACATGGGTGGTGAAAGCTATCATTCCTCTTGGATGATTATCAATCTTGTTGCCATAACCAAGAAAGATATCTACCGCGTTAGACCGAAGGTAGAAGTGTTCAATAGCCCATAATAGAAGAAAAATATTGCATCCCTCGAAAAGCACTCTACCATTGAAGAATTCTGACAGACTCCTCATTATTCCTGCCAGGATCATGGGCACTATGGTTTTCCTAGGTTCGCCCTCTCTTTGAACTAAATCTCAAACCATATAACCCAATCGTGTGTCAATCCTTCTCCTTATTTAAGGAAAACCCAGGGATCCTAATAGGGCAATGGCAAAGGCATTTAGACGATATGTTTCCCATTCCTCTACGGAGAACTCAAAGTCATTGCTGAAAGAGTAATAACTATCCTCTCTACCAAAGAGTGATTATAGAAAGTCGAAATGAATCCACCCAAGGTGTAAAGAAGGCAATGTTGGATTTGACTTCATTCCCAAACTTTTTAGAAACTCCTTAGATGATGGCTTATATGGTACCATCATTTGACACTCGTGGTATGGAAGGTCGATGAAACTACGTATCTCCTCAATCGTTGGCGCCAAGTCGAAATCCATGAATTTGAAGACCATTCTCACAGGGTCCCAAAATTCGAGCAAGGCCCTAATCAAGTGAGGATTTGGAATGACAAAGATGAGTTAGGTAAGCCCGCCCAAGAAATGACGAATTTCTCTTTCGCGGTCTCTCTTAATATCAATCCACCAATTTCTTAGCTTGTAGTTAAAATCCACGACCATTTGCGGGTTTGGGAAATTGAGAGCATCCATGAATCTGCAAACAGAACAACACACGATTTCTAAACTCCATTTTGGTAAAGGTTGGCTTAATTTAATTATTGTGATCACATTGACGCATGAATATGCAATTTGACTAAAGGCTGTTGGGGCCGTTTAGACGATAGGGTGGGTACAAATTATGTGGATTGACACCAAGGGTCAAGCCACCTAGGGTTTATGCATAATGTATGACCTAAGTAAAATTTCTAAGAGTTGGCTTGACACGGACTTGAAAGAGATTCTATGCGAGAAGGCTCGTGGTTTCCTGGTAGTAAAACTATCCGTTCCGTCCACATATACCGACTTTCTATAAAGGGTATTTGAAGAGGAATGGAGTAGTTGTGAGAGGTGCAAAGGTAAAACATCACGATGATTTATTTATTTTAAAGGAAGAGGGTCCCAATTGAGGGAAGTATGAGCGGAATGCCAGTTTATCAAGGCAGTAAACATTTAGCATGTAGATGGAAAGAAGTAACATATAGATAGTTATAGAAAGCAATAAATAAGTAAATACATAAATAAGCATGCAAGCACATAGATTAATTAAGCAAATAAGGAAAGGGAATAGGGATTAAACATGGAAATACTCAAATAATGGAAAAGGGAAAGGGTGAAACATGCATATAAACAAATAAGGAAGTAGGAAAGAGACTAAACATAAAATAAACACTATATAAGGAAAGCGAGTAAACACGGAAACCAAATAACAAATTAGCATGGTAAATCCCAAATAAACAATGAAAAAACCTAATCAAGTAAACCCCACATAAAGCATGAAACACGTAATGGTTAGAACCTAATATCTCCAGTAGAGTAGCCATTCTATCGCACCCCATTTTTTCTCAAAATGGACTTTCCTTTCGGATGCACGACCTAATAACTGTTTTGGATTTTTGGGCAATTGAAGAGTCGTCACCTAACGAATTTAAGCGCATTAGGGCACCTATCTAACCTAACTAATCTAACTAATCTAACTAAGGCCAACGAACCAGAAATCAAGGTAAGGGTTCAAGTTACCTCGAAGGAAGGTGTTAGGCATCCCTCGAGGTCCACAAATGTGGGTACCGACCATATCTCAATTTATGTGGGGTTACAAGTAGCAAGTATGGTCACATCATTTATTTAGGTTATTTAACTTAACCATGCTTACTAAGTGATAACATAATATTTGACAATTTACATTACTTCATTTAATTAATTAAATATGCAAAACTAGGTGATAACATAATATTTAACAAATTAGTTAAGCATGCAAGACTAAGTGATAACATAGTAACAAATAAACATTAAACAATTAATAAAGAGATAAGTGAGGATTCAGAAATTACACAAGTAGATAAGCAAACAATTTTATTTTTTATTTAAGCTACCCGAAACAATTATCATTATAAACAAATAAAGGGACAAAAGGAAAGGGAGACTCTGAAGGACTTTATGAATCAACACTTGACTTTTCCTTATTTTTTGATAGGCTTCTATGTAGGGACAGAGAAAACCAAGGTTTGTCGCTTTGTGCCTAAGTCCATGTCATCATCTCTGTAGGGTCTAAACTACCCCAACCCCACCACCGCATGCTTTTCATTTCTAAAAGGTGCCTAGTGACACCGCTTCAGATCCAAGAGGCATTGGACTACTATTAGGTTGGATTTAGACTAAAATAAAATATATGCTTTTAATAGGCCTTCTAGACACCAAATCAAACAAATAGGACCAGCATTTAGCACATAAATCTCAAGTTCGCCTCTAGGTTTTAATTTAACATGCTTGCAAACACAAATAATTATGAAAGGTCTCATGCTAAGTGTGTGCGTATAAACAAGCATTAGCATAACAATTAATTTACAAAAGGACATAAAATTATTACAAATGTAGAGAATAGTTATAATTTAATTTTAAGGAGGGAAGAAGAGTTATCATAGATGCAGAAATATTTTTTGAACAGTAGCAGATTTTATCAGAAAATCCATTGGCGGCATTCAATTTATTAAATGCACACATTAATAAGGAGCCAATTTTGAGTAGCAAAACAGCATGCAAAAAATAGTTAATTCAAGCCGGATTTAATTAGGCAGCAAATATTTAAAGTTGCCAATCTTATGTAACATGAAGGAAATTATTAATTGATTTTTAAAAGGTAGGACAAATATACTAATTACAGAATTTATCTTGGGCAGGTTCAACAGGGCAGAATATTTACAACAGTATTGTCATGTAGGACAAATTATTATCTTACTTAAGTGTCGAAATAAATTCATTGCAGAAATTATTTAACAGTGAGTAGAACATATTCAGAGCAAATTTATTTGAAAACAATTTAGATTTTAGTTTCACAAAAATAATATTTAGTTATAACGTGCTGAAGAATTTTATTTTTATATAATTTATTTAGCCCTACAGGCATTCTTTTCTATTGTTAATCTCTTCTGCTACTTAAAAATCAGTTAATGATATTCCTTTGTTGCGTGTCTTTTCTTAAAATCTGCTACCTTAGATATCCGCTACCCCGACTAATTCCTGTCTAATAATAATTAACTTCTGCATTAATAAATCGCTTTTCCACTTAAAATAATTTTTTTATTAATAATAGAATCGGCTAATGCTATGAAACTTGTTTGCATTCTGTGATCACCTTTCTGCTATATTTTAAAACCAAGTAATAAAATCTACATTTTGTAATAACTTTCTGCCTCCCTTATTATTGTAATCATGCTGCTTAATTGCTTGTTATAATGTTTGTTTCTATGCACACACTTAACATGAGACCTTTCACAATTACTTGTATTTGCTAGCATGTTTAATTAAAACCTAGTGGCCAACTTGAGACTTTACGGGCTAAATGATTGTCTAACTTGTTTTCCTTGATGTCTAGGGGGCCATATAGGAACCTATATTTTATTTCAATCTAAAACCTCCCTAGTAGTAGTCCAAGGCCTCTTGGACCTTAAGCGGGGACGTTAGGCACCTTTTAGAGATGAAAAACATGTGGTGGTGGGGTAGGGGTAGTTTAGGCCCTACGTATATGATGACATCGACTTAGGCTTAAAGCGACAAACCTTGGCTTTGTCTATCCCTACACGGAAGCCTATCAAAAAAAAAAGTTGAGTGATGATCCGTAAAGTTCTTCAGAGTCTCCCTTTCCTTTTGTCCCTTTATTTGTTTGTAATTATAATTGTTTGGGGTAGCTTAAATAAAATGTTAAAAAAAATTATTCGCCTATCTACTTGTGCAATTTTTGTCTCCTCTCTTATCTCTTTATTAATTGTTTAATTTTTATTTGTTTTTATGTTATCACTTAGTCTTGCATGCTTAACTAATTAATTAAAATACTTAAAATTCCCTTAATTCTTTAATATTATGTTATCACCTAGTTTTGCATGTTTAATTAATCAAATAAATAAATGAAGTAATCTTAATTTTTAAATATTATATCACCTAGTTTTGCATGCTTAATTAATTAAATAAATTATTGAAGTAACCATAACTGTTGAATGTCATTTAGCTAGCATGTTAATTAATTAAATAAATAAATGAAGTGACCTTAATTGTTATCTGTAACTGCCACATAAATTGCATGAGATATGGCCAAGACCCACATTTATGGACCTCGAGGGATGCCTAACACCTTCCCCTCGAGGTAATTTGAACACTCACATGATCTCTGGTTCGTTGACCTTTAGATAGGATTATTTAGGTTAGATATGTGCCCTAACACGCCTTAACTCGTTACGTGGTGACTCTTCAATTGCTCAAAAACCCAAAAGAGTTGTTTGGTCGTGCATCCGAAAGGAAAGTCCATTTTTTCAAAAAAATGGTGGGCGATAGAATGACGACTCTGCTGGAATGCAAATTCCAACGAACGACAGCAACAACCAGGCGAGCAACGAGTGTTGCCTCCGCCTCTTCTCTTCTCCGACCAGCGAGCACCAAACAACAACGTCAACAATGCCACCAGTGCCTCCCACTGGCGAACCCCAACAGCGAGGACAAGGCAGGCGAAGCCACCAGCGAACAACGAACTCTGAGGCAGCGACCATCGACTACAACAGCAGCTCCGGCGAGCTACTGGACGCCTCCACTCCTCTCTTCTCTGGGGAGCCTCGAGATTCTGGAATTTTGTACTAAGACGAATCTAGACATATCCGTCCAGGTTTGTCTTCGTTTTAATTGTTATCTGTCTTCTAGCGACTAGCGTGAATTCAAATATGATTTATGAAAATATATACTAAAAAAATATCAATAATAGTAGTCAATCCTGTTTTAAGTATGAATTGTTGTTATTTTGTTTGTTCTTTTTACATATAAATTTATTTGGGTGTTTGATTTTGAATGAATTTGCATTTGCTCATGATTCGTATGCGCCTGCTATAACTTGCATTTGTACAAGTCGGTTTTAAATTTTTCCCATTAATATAAGTTGCATTCACTCCCGTAATTGTGATTCTTTGAATTGATTATTTCCTTGTTTAGTGTGAGCAATTCATATTCATCGAGTGTGCTAATTCAACCTTGCTGCAAATTTGGTGTAGATCCCTACTTATTTTCTCTGTTTATGATAATTGATTTTATGTTGATTGGTACTCTTAGATGATGCGTGTTTGTTTCCTATGATAAAATTTGCTAAGGAACTTAGTCTCTGAATCCGTATTTTATTCCCTCCCTCAATTAATCTACATGGTTTTGTTGTTCTTATGGGATTGTCATAGTTAAATTTAGGTGCTTATTTATGAATCAATAAATTAATCATGGCTTTATTTACTATAATTTTGGTTCATCCGATTATTTAAAATTGAGTTAGTAATTGTTATTGGTTTGCTTTGCTATTAGAATCTATTAACTTTTGTTTCGATATGACAGAGGTGCTAGAAATTAACATGTGGAGGTATGTAAAATTTGATCTTTGACTTATGTTTGAGAATTTCTTTTCCTTAAATTGTATTCCTGCTGTTTGATTATTACCTATCAATTGTTCTTAATTGTTGTCCCTTACCTTTAATAAATTAGGGTAGATTCTTACATGTTTAGTTTATGGTTTACTCTTATTCAATTGATGTAAAAAGGGAATTTGGCTGATTCGCTTTACCCTATTTTAAAAATTGAGCATATTTCGTATTTGGATATAATTGGCAAAAAATAAAATAAAATAAAATAAGGTTTTGTCTTCCTTCTTAACAAGCAAAATGTTTTAATTGAACCTTAATTTATTTCCTTCCCCTTAATATGTGTCCTCCTACACCCTATATATATCAGACCCCCTCTCACTCTTTTCTCACCTACACATCCTTACTTTGCTCATACTTGAATAGAAAAGAAATATTGCTCTCTACTCCTAAAAGAATTAAGATTCCGATAAACATTCTAAGTGCTGCTTTACTTGGTTTTGCTGTGTTCGAATCTAGTATCGATTCAAATTGGGTCTTCATTGCTGATAAACTTTCTGCATAATTGGTTAGCCCTTCTTCATTAGTTTAAATTTCGTTTTGCATTATTTTATTATGAATGTCGTGTTGTGTTTGAATAAAACAAACGAAGCACTAAGGTCCGTTTCCTATCCCTCCTTCCTTAATGTGCTTTGATATGACTATGTGTTTTCTTTGAATAACTTTATGAACTAGAAGGGTTGAACTAGAAGTTCAAGGTAAGAAGAGTCGTCATGGAGGGGAAACAATAGACGATGAATTTATTTAATTTTTGTTTTGTATATTATCTAATTTCTGTTATTAAGTTTGTAATATTTGTATAACTCTAACTCTAGTATATATGTGAAATATTTGGGGATCGTCTAAAGGGGAGGGGATTTATGTGCTACTTGTCTATTTTATCGTAACTTATTTGTGTTAGAAAGCATGCCTATAGGTTCGTGATTGTTCGGTAGTTCATATTTAGAAATTTTACTTTAGATCTAATTAAAAAATAAAATAAAATTGTTATTGCCATTAATCACCTATTTAATGTTGTTTAACTATATTTTAAAGTTGATCATGTGCTTAAATATTTTAATTGTTCATCATAGTACACCTATTTGATTTGCACGGCTATTTCTTAATTAGGTCATTAAAATAACTTTGGTTGTTCCTTGTTTTATTAATTAAATCAATTCCTTTTTATAGTAATTGAAGAGTAAAATATTAATTGATATTCAACAATCTTGTATTAGTGAATCTGTTATATATTAGGCTCATATAAGATTTAGTCAAAATTGATTAGACTTGATCAATCAACCCCTAATAGCTTAATTAATTGGTTTTAATAACCTTGGCATGTTAATCAATTAACTTAAATAATCCTTTTATAAATGTAACACTATAATCAACTCATTTTCTATATTCACGCTTTGGCCGAGAGGATAGTTATTACTCCTTTATTGATGAGTTTGAGTTCTCCGTTGAGATATGGGAAACATATCGTCTAAAAGCCTTTGCCATTTCCCTATTAGGATCCTTGGTTTTTCCTAAGATAAGGGAAAGGATTGACACACGCTTGGGTTATGTGGTACCAGATTTAACTCAAAGAGAGGGCAAACCAAGGAAAACTATATTGCCCATGATCCTGGTGGAAATAATGAGAAGTTTGTCAGCATGCGTCAATGGCAGAATGTTTTTTGAGGGATGCAACATTGGTCAAAATTGGGTGTCAACAACACCCATGAACAAGACTTTACTAGACGTGGTTTGAGACAACCTAAAATTTATCCCAAAACCTTATGCTCTAATACCAAGTTTGTCACGATCTAGAGTTACCCCCTAGAAGTAACACGGCGTAATTGACCCCGAAGGGGTCGCATACAAGCCCTTAGCACATTCTTAACATAAAATAATAGAAAATACAGGAAAATTTAAAACTTTTACAATTGAAGTCATTTTTCATAAAAGCAAACGGAAGACTTTCTACACTTTCTCTCAAACCATCTAATACAACTCTTTATAATAAACTCTTGGGAAACAGCCCATACAATAGTCTTAACATTAAAATAAAAGACATAAAGGTAAGGTGGGTTTTGTCCTCGAAGCTATGAGGGCTCACCAAAATCTTCAACTCTTCTTGTACCTTAGAAACCTAGCCTCCAAAAGCAACTCAATCTCTTCAACCCTATATTTGATTAGAATGTAGGCAATATGGGTTAGTACAAAATGTATCAAGTATGGAAGCTAGCACAACAACATAAGAGCATCGCAAAATGGTTAGCCAACATAGGACATAAGCATAAGAGATAATAACACAATCGTCATAGTCTTAGTAAAATCTCCAATATAAGCACCACATCAACATAAGCCAACATAAGACATAATTAATGAGCATAGGAGATTAGTCATAATAATATAAGCACAATTGACTCTTGGTCGTAATTACCATAATAGAACTATTCTCAAGTAACGTCCAAAGCAAGAATATCATCCCATAATACCACCCAAGCCAAGTATCCCTTTTTGGCCATCCTAATCATGGTCTATAGGCATAGTTAAGTCTTAAACCTTTCAACCGTGAGGGTACCATACTCCTAAGTAACCTCAAGGCACACTTGTGGAATTCACAAAAGGCATGCCATAATACCCTTCACACTAAACATAACCTTGAAGTCATCCTAGTCATATTGACCCTCCTTTGGTATCACTATTGGCTTACTTCACGTTGACAAAGGAATTATCACTTCTAGTCAATCCTATCTTGGAAGGCATCTATAGCAACAATTCATCAAGCATCACTCATCTTAGACAACACTCAAATGGTAAACTTTTGTCATACTTGTGCAGGGCATGAGTAGCATCCCATACTACTACTCATACTAAGTACTTCTTTAGGTCATCATACTCATGTTCCTTAACTTAGAGACTAGCCCTCTTTTTAAAGCATTGGAGCTGTAGGAGACACTTTACTAAGTCTATCTTAGTTTCTCCTAATTTTGAACCCTAAGAGATACTATACTAGGTACATCTTAGTTCATCATGTTTGCACTCTAGGAGATGCTACTTAAAGCATAATATAAGTTCATTATAAAGTTGGACCCTATGAAATACCCCTTTTAGCACGTCTAGTTTCATTTATCATTATGGACTCTATGAGGCCTTACTCAAGCATATCTAAGTCAATTTATGCTTTGAATATGATGAGGTCCTTTAATAACTTGTCGTAGTCCCTCACTTCTTACAAACCTATTATATACTACATTAAGTACATCTTAGTTCATTAAGCTTGAATCCTAGGAAATGCTACTTAAAGCATAATCTTAGTTCATTAAGTTTTGATCTCTAGGAGATGCTTCTTCAAGCACAATGTTAGACTATAAAGGTTGAATCCTAGAAGATACTAAAATAGGTACATCTTGGCTCATCATGATTGAGCTCTAGGAGAAACTACTTAAAACAGACTCTTAGTTCATTTAGTTTGTTCTCTAGGAGATGAACATTCAAGCATAATCTTAGACCATTATTTGCATTGGAACCTAGGAGCTGCTACTTTATGCATAATCTTAGCCCATGAGGTTTAAACTCTAGCAGATGCTATATTGAGCATAATATTAGTTCATTACCTATCTTGTTTAATGGGGATATAGCCTTAACCGACATGAAAACATATTAGTTATCACAAGGGCTCTCATGGTGTTACGCACACCATCAAGGGTTGGTCCACTTGCCAAGGTAAGACCTGTTTGTTAGTTTAGTCGAATCCACTAGCTAACTTCATACGGGGCATATAGTTATGGGATACGAAGATTGCTACTAGAAACCAAAACTCCACTAGGTGAGTGTTCCATCTCATGAGACACACTTGGGGAAATCAATACTCTTCTAGGTGAGAGATCCCTTGTGGGAAGCCCAAACCAACTAGGTGGGAACCTCCATCTTATTTCAATATCCACTCGGTGCTAGGCATAAATCCCACAAGATAATCGTTAAGTCTCTACTTGGACTCAGGTTAATGGAAAGGTGTTCTTGACCACCAACCCATGCTAATACCTCTTGTAGACCATGTGTGAACAACTATCACCATCCATGACCTAGCTATAAAGTCTCTCTAGCCTTAGGTTCAATTAATTAAGAGAAGTCCTTCAACCCTAGAACCATTACTACGTGAGATGTCTTTCATGTTAAGTTCATATTCATGTTTAACATCATGTCTAGAATTCTTCATTAGCCAAGGATGTCATCATGACCATAGTGACCCTATCACTTCCTACCATCTATGATTCATATGGTGAATTAAGTAGGTAAAGGTGTCTCAACACAATCCTATTTATTAGCCTTGGGCTCATATGTAAGTTTTACTCTCAAAGCCTTAGGATCTAAAGTTATTCATATTAACATCTTGCTTAAGCCCTAATGATCATCATTCATTACTATGACTCCTCATTCTCAATGAATCTACATCTTGAAAGCATAATATGAACCTAGATTACAAGACATTCAATCACGTTCTTAGATACTAGGTGATCTCAGTCGTAAATTGCTTTAAAGGTTCAATTCCATCTTTACAAGTCAAGATCAATCATGTAGTATAGAGTCTAGTTTAATTCATTTCTAGGTATTCCTAATCTTGATCAATTACTACACAACACATTGATTTTGGAAGATCACTTACGGACCTTCAATTTCACCTTTAATGACATAAACCCACAAAGAACGCATTCATCAATTTAGATTAGGATTCCCCATATAAATCACATGAAATCATCATAATATCACTAACAAAAAGTTTAATCAATCATAATTGGGTGCTATCCACTAGATTGGAATAACACCCAAGTCCTACCCACAATGAAATCACAACCCTAGCTAGAATTGGGTTTTTGAGTTCACAATTGGGGGGAAACTATGGGGGCTCTATGGCTGGAAGAACCCATGGATTATTAATCTTCACATACCATCAATTAAATCCCTAAAAAAAGCTTGAATAAATAGGGAAAATCGCGCTAAAGTTGCTGCCCTCTTCGCTTTTGTTCTTCTTCTTCTTATTCTTCTTTTTCTTCTTCTATTCTAGAGAGGTATTTTTTGGAGAGAGTTTTGCGGTCTTTAGTTGAATGAGTTAAAGTGATTAGTTAAGGTCTATTAACTATATATATGAGGTTAATTAACTGACTAATCTTCCCTCCTAACCCCTAAACTAATTACTAAACTAACCCTCAACTCCTCACTTAAAACTAAATTACCAAAAACTGGCAGCATTAACGAATCCCCATCCACGGACCGTGGATGGGTTGACTGGGCATGGTTTAGATCCGTGGTTTCGACCTGAGGCTCATATGTTGCGGGCCAACTCAGGCCTAACCTACGTCCATGACCTACTGGGCGTAGGTTGATCTACTGGCCATGAATGGCCAACTGTGGTTCAACATTTTTGACAGCTTTTGGGGACTGTTTTGGGGTTCTCATCAAGGACCCCTCGGGTGGTCCTTGGGGAGTCATACCTAGACGTTTAACACCTAAACATGTTATTATAAGTACGGGAGTCATTTATATAAGCTTTAACCCTCATACAACACTCCAAAACTCCACTACAAAACTATACAACACACTAGTTCAACTCACTAGTTTGCGGGGTGTTACAAATGTCTAGCGGGTTCCAATTCTTGCTTTGGTTGTGGTAGGAGGGGCCACAAGATAACACATTGTCCTTCAGTATCTAACAATGCGAGAAATTGTCACCGTAGGGCTCAACCCTAGCCTTAATCCGCTCCAAGTGGTTCGGGTACTAATGCTCCCAAGCAAAATAGGTTTTATGCATTTCAGACTAGTGGTGAAAGAAAGGGTTCACCCGATGTGGTTACTAGTATGGTGATAGTCTTTCAACTTAATGTTTATGCGTTACTTGATCCTGGTGCCACCTTGTCTTTCGTGACACCAAATGTGGCTATGAGATTTGATGTGCTCCTTGATGTGTTTTTAGACCCTTTTATGTGTCTAGTCTTGTTGGTCATTCTACTGTGGCTAAGAGGATTTATGGAAAGTGTCGCATTTTCTTATCCCATAGATTTACTCTTGTTCATTTGGTAGAGCTTGATATTCTAGATTATGATTCTATCCTTGGTATGAATTGGTTGCACTCTTGTTATGCTTCTATTCATTGTAGAACAGGTGTAGTAAGATTTTAGTTTCCAAATAAGACTATCCTAGAGTGGATGGGGGGAAATTCTATGCCAAAGAGTTAGTTTATTTATTTCTTAAGGCTAGGAGGAGGATTTCTAAGGGTTGTATGTACCATCTAGTTAGTTTGAAGGATATGCATTTCGAAACCCCTACTCTTGATTCAGTCCCTACTGTTAAGTAGTATTCGGAAGTGTTCTCGGATTATCTACCCGGTATTCCTCTAGAAAGGGAAACAATTGTTGGTATTGACCTTCTTCCAGATATGCAGCCTATTTTTATTCCTCCTTATAGAATGGCTCTGGAAGAACTTAAGTAAGTAAAGGAGTAATTGAAAGATTTGTTGGATAAGGATTAAATTCGACTGAGTATCTCTTCATGGGGTGCTCTAGTGTTATTTGTTAAGAAGAAAGATGATTCACTCCGAATGTGTATTGACTATCGACAATTGAACAAGATGACCATTAACGATAAATATGCTCTTTCGAGAATACATGATTTTGTTTAACCAACTCAATGGAGCGAGTTACTTCTCCATGATTGACCTTAAGTCAGGTTATGACAAACTGAGGGTGAAAGAGGAAGATATTTGAAAACGGCTTTTAGAACCCGATATGTTCATTATGATTTTTTTATGATGTCGTTTGGTTTTACTAATGTTCCAATGGCATTTATGGATTTGATGAATAAGGTGTTTAGACAAAACCTTGATATGTTCGGTTAATAGACCCTACCAAAGGTGGTGTTTTGGGTTAAAATGGTTCAGAATCATTTTTTTGTGACAGATGTGAAAGTGAAGCAATGTTTTGATCCAACCTTAGTATAATTTAAAAAATCAGTACTTAGATATCAAGGTCGTTTGTGTGTTCCTAATATCGATGACTTGAGGGAAGAAATCTTGTCTGAAACAAGGATGTTTATCCCAAGGCATTAGTATTCCTCCTTGGAAGTGGAAAGAATTTGAATATGGTCTTTATAGTGGGGTTTCATGGATAGGACCCGAGTTAGTTCACGAGGCTATGATAAAAGTTTGACCTATTAGAGAAGGTTGAGGATAGCCCAAAGTCAACAAAAGTACTATGCCGATGTTAAAAGAAGAGATCTTGAGTTGATGTTCATGATTGAATTTACTTAAAAATCTCACCCCTGAAGGGTGTAATGAGGTTTGGGATGAAAGGAAAAGTTAGTCCCCATTATGTAGGCCCATATAAGATTTCGAGACGTGTTGGTAAGGTTGCTTTTATGCTTGATTTGCCAAATTAGTTGGCATTCGTGCATCAAGTTTTTGATGTCCCTATCTTGAGAAAGTGTGTTGGAGATCCGACATCTATAGTTCCCTTAGTAGTGTTGGGAGTTGATTGAAATCTTTCTTATGACGAAGTTGTGGTTGAGATTATAGACTGGCAAGTTATGAAATTGAGAAAACAAGGATGTTGCTTCCGTGAAAGTATTATGGGGGAATCATTTAGTTAAGGGTGCTACTTTGGAGGCCGAGGCCGATATGCTGTCCCAATATCATAAACATTTTCCTTCCACTCCTACTCTAGCTTGAGGTAATGAATTTGTCCTGGTTAGCTCTTTTTTTGGTGTTATGTGTTGAGATTTTCCAATGATTTCCTTATTTTATGCATGTTCATGAAAAATTTGTGCTTGGAAAGAAAATGAATTTAGATGATTGATTTTCTTCATATTGTTGTGCATTGAGTGCTTATAGACTTCATGAGATAAAATGTTGAACATGCTTTTGCTATGCTTTTGAGAATGAATTTCATATATGATCCATTTGATTGTGTTGAGCATGCTTTTAGCTTTGAGATGGTAGTTCGTCCTTGATAATAAGGAATTTAGAAATTTGATGCATATTAGGTTGGTAGGTCTAATTCCTACTTTCCATATGGTGCATTGAGTATGTTTAGCTTGGTGTTGATGTTTCCTTCTTGATTTGTGCATTTGGATCATATTGTATGCATGGTGGGCTGCTAGTGTTGAGTATTTTCTTTTTCTTTCAAGAGGAGTCTAGAATTCCATTCGAGGATGAATGTTCCCAAGGGGGAGGTAATGTAAAACCTCGGAACCTAGTAGCCTAAGCAAGGGACCAAGTGAGGGGTCACAAACCTAGAAATGAGCCTTGGCACCCTCCAGGAAGGTCCACACGAAACGTGAAGGGCAACATGACCCGTGGTGGTGCCCGTGGACCCTTAATAGGGAACCACGAGAATTATGATGCCTCATCAGCGACACAATGGTTCGTGGTGATTATCATTATGGGCAAGGAAGTATAACCATTTAGGTAGCCTTCTCCCAGGAGACACTTCACGGCTCATGAAGGCCTAGACGGCTTATGGAGTTGGGCGTGGGGATGAAGGGTTTTAGGATTGTTTTTCCAAGCAACTGCTCTAGGACCACGGCGTGCACAACGAATCGTGAGAGCCACCATGACTCATGGAGCATTGCGTGAAGTGGTTCATTCCACTGAAAGTTTAGGGTCTTTTGGGTCTTTTGGGTCTTTTCCGGTTTTAAGTAAATTAATACTATGTCCTTTTTACCCAAGCCTAGGATCCCTGTATAAGTGATTTTAACACCAAAACTCACCCATTTAAGTCATTACTAACACAACACAAAAGAAATCCCAAGTTCTTCTCTCAAGATGTTTTTCTTTCTAGAACTTGCAAAAAAAGAAAGATTTCAAGCTATGATCAAGGTCAAGTCACCATTCCTCAAGCATTTGTGTGCTTTGATATCACAATGTATAATGGTTTTTCATCCATGGAATCATTTCATCCATGGAGCACCAAGATTCCCCAATTGTAAAGTAGCAATTTCCCAATCTGAGTTCAGGTTATCTTCTAATTTAGTGGGTCTTGATGAATGTTGATCCAATTGATTCGGTTGTGATGGTTTATGATTGAATTAATAGGATGCTTTTAGGATGAATTTGCATGTACCACACTTAACCCATGTTTCTAGGTTGAAATTTATATAAATGGGTTTGATGCCATGAATGGAGAATATATGGGTTTAGATGTATTCTTATAGGACTATTGAAGAATTTCTTTCAGATTGGAGAATAGGTTATGATTATGATATGGATTGCTTTGAGAGTAAAACATATATGAAAATTATGAGATATAGTGATTTGAGAGTAAAGCTTACGTTATGGATTGTTGTGGAAAGGATAGTTCCCACATGAGTTTCTTAAGTAGGAATGTGAAAGGCTTTCTCACATTCAGTGATTATCCATGACCTCTTGATTACAATAATATTAGGTGAGTACACATATCTTATGATGAAAAATGTGAAGGCGAATACCCGTGTCTTAATATGTAAGGACATGGAGGCGAGTGCCTATGATTCCATATAGAAATGATGTTGAGGCAAGTACTCATGTCATATCATGTGGGGCATGGAGGCGAGTACTACTGACCATATGTGTAAGGAAAGAAGCTACTATCCATTAGCCTTTACGTAAGGCAAGAAGCGACTACCCATTAGACTTTAGAGAATGGAAATGAGGTGATTCCCTATGTCTATAAAAGGTAAGCTAAAGATGACAATGATAGGTGATGAGCTTGGATGATGGCCTAAGGCTGCCTACTATTATAAGCAAGACTAGTGGGGGATTAGCTATGTCTTGGCTAAGTATGCTTTGAGGTTACTTGAAGAAGTATTCCGTTTATATTGATATAATATATTATGTGCATTAATAATGCTTATGACTTATATTTTCTAACTCTTATATTTATCTGATGCTTATGCAAGCTACCGTATTTAGTACATTCTTGTACTATCGCATACTCTTGCCTAAATTTCTTATCCAAATGTAGGGTCCGTCATTCCCGACTCTCATCCCCGTGGCTAGGATCTTAGTAGAGGCAAGACTTGACATTTTGTGAGTCCTCATCGCACTCGAGGATTGGGCCATTATTTCATTATGTTCTTTCATTTTATGTTTTCAACATTGCTGTATGGGTTGTGTCCCATTGAATCTTTTGTATTAGATTGTTTTGAGACAAATGGATGAGACTTTTGTTTCATTTTATAAAACTTTGATTGTGTTGAAAATGTTTAAAATTTTACCAATTTTTATATTATCTTTGATTATGAAAGTTAACCGGCTTATATGAGGCCTCTGGGGTCTTGTATGCCATATTACGTCTATGATGCCTCCCAGGGTCGTGATACACTTTGTAATTAGAGCATAAGGCTTAGAAAGGTTCAAGGATGTCTCAAAACCATGCAAGTCTCCATTTGCACCATTGAAGATAAGCAATTGGCTTCAAAGTATGATAGTTTTCATCTATAGATTCTTACCACTCATGGAGTTCCCAAATTCCTCTATTTCAAAGTTAGAATTCCCCAATTGACTTAGGGTTTTCTTCAATTATCATGGGTTCTTTTCATTATTCATCTAAATGATCAAATTATGGTCTCTTATACATGAATTGATGAAATACTATGATTTTACGATGATATCCCCATGAACCCATGTAATCCCCATGTTGTCAAGTTCTGAATATTATGATATGGGAATTTGATTGTAAAGGAAGAGTTTTATGAACTAAGGATGTAGTGATACCTTTATATGAATTAATGATGAAATCCATATCAAACCCTTATTTTCTAAAATGTTGACGATTGAAAGAGGGTTTTGACCTTCAAAGGCAAATTATGGATTTATGCATTTTCTTATGAAATCTGTGCAATTGTTTTAAGGATGCTTCGACAGTGAAGGTATAATGATGATGATCATGATGTGTTATTGAGAGGATTTTGTCATGTACACATAAGAGCTATATGGAAAGGCTTTCTCACATAACAAAAGATTCTATGGTTGAAAGGCTTCCTCACTTAATTGAATAAAAAATTAAGAGATATCCTAATGAATCTAGCTTGGATTGGTTACTGAAAAATACTTTTTCATAGATGATGACTTAGCTTGGATTGGAAAGATGATGTGCCTTTACATGGATAATAGGAACAAGAATAATTGACTATTTCGTGGGATTTATGCTTAGCACCGAGAGGATATTGAGATGGAGGGTCTACGATTAGTAGAGGCCAGGTATCTAGAAGGAACCACCTTCTCAGTTACCTATGTTCCTACATAGGATTATTGTCTAGATAGACACTAGCTAGTGGATCTACTTTAGCTCAAATTTAAGGTCCTTACCTTGGCAAGTAGGACAACTCTTTACGGTGTGGGAGATACCGAGGGTTCATGTTATATATCACATGGTCTCTATGTCGTTTAAGACTAATTACCCACATTAATAATGAACTAAGGTTACGTCAAGAACTATCTCATGTGTTGAAAATACTTTAAAGATGATAGCTTGCATTTACCACGGTTTTATGACTAATGTTTCTAACTCACTTATATCATGTTTAGCTTGGTAAATTTCATCTCACAAAATGTAATGTCCTCTTCTAGCATGATTTAATTGTTTTATACATAGCTATCATTCTTTGTACATTGTTTTGTACTAATGCATACTCTTGCCAACATTTCCCAAAATGTACGGTCCGATAGTAAAAGTCATCAGTTTTGTGGCTAGTGGT
Organism: Solanum commersonii; assembly: GCA_029007595.1. Classification (NCBI taxonomy): domain Eukaryota; kingdom Viridiplantae; phylum Streptophyta; class Magnoliopsida; order Solanales; family Solanaceae; genus Solanum; species Solanum commersonii. Next base: position 193,597 of record JAJTWQ010000194.1, read on the forward strand.
TGAGTTAGAGATTTCCTAGCTTTGGTGAGTCCTTCTGCTTCGAGGACAAAATTTTGTTGTTTCAGTTTCTTTCATGTAATTCTCTTTTAGATATGATGTATGGGCTAGTCCCAATTTCATTCTATTGTATTTGATGGTTATATTGAGACATGTGTTTTAGACTTCCACTTTTCTTTTATAAATACTATTGGACTTGAACTATTGCTTTACTATTATTGTTCTATTTCCTACGCTATGAAATCTAAGTGGCTTGTATGGGATCCTTCAGGGTTCAATACGCCATGTTACATCTAGGGGGTATCCCTGGGTCTTGACAAACTTTGTAGTTAGAACACAGGGTTTAAATGGTCCTAGGATGTCTCATAAGCCACGTATAATAGACTATTGTAAATAAGTGTAAAGCCCGCCACACTTACGAATGAGAGGCTACAAGATGATTAGGAAACTCCACTTCTTTCATTACTATAAAGTCATGCGATAGAGTTTAACTCTATATGGTCTCTATCCTAACCCTTATCTGATACATTACAGGATATGGCTACTCGAAAAGCTTATGCTAGAAGGAATGTGAACGAGAATGCGGAACAGAAAGCTCCTACCGAAGCTCCTCATGTTCCAGTCAATCCTTTGGAAGAATAAGTGACTAATGCGGTGTTTAGGGTTGATTTTTAAGTGTTGGTTCAAGCCGTTATGGCCCAAGAGAATATAGAAGTTGTGGTTCCCATGAACCTAAATGTGGCCACGGTAGCTTCTAGAGTAAGGGAGTTCACTACGATGAATTCTCCGGTGTGTCGTGGTTCTAAGATTTATGAAAATCCTCAAGAGTTTGTTGATGAGGTCTATAAGTTTTTGATGACTATAGGAGTAATAACAGTGGAAAAGGCTGAGTTGGCCGGTTATCAACTAAAAGTTGTGGCTCAAATTTTGTATAACTAATGGAATGAAGTGAGATCGGACTATGCAAGTCCTCATGATTGGGAGAAGTTTAAGGCTGCTTTTCTTGATAGGTTCTTTCCCCTTTAGATGAGGGAATCTACGGTGCTTGAGTTTATCACCTTCGACAAGGATGTATGAGTGTGAAGGAATATACTCTAAAGTTTACATAAGATTCTAAGTATGCTCTATCAATGGTTGTCTATTCAAGGGAAAGTATGAGTAAGTTTGTTTCAGGTGTGTCCGAAATGGTAGTTAATGAGTTTCATATCGCCATGTTCATTGTTGAAATGGACATCTCCTGTCTTATGGTTCATGCACGACAAATTGAGGATGATAAACTTAAGGAAAAGTCTAGAGAGGTAAAAAGGGATAAGATTGGTAATGATAATTTCTGTCATGCAAGTTCATATGGATATAGTCGTCCTAGATTTCAATAAAAGTTTACCGGTCAACGTTCCTCCAATTCCCCTCCTAAGTTCAACAAAGATAGGGTTTCTATAACTAAGCCTCAATGAGGTAATGGTAGTGCATCCTTATTGCCCATGTCTATGTGTACTAGGTATGGAAGAAAGCACGAGGGTAAGTGCCTAGCCAGCACATATGGTTACTTTAGTTGTAGTAAGAGTGGTCACAAAATTAGGGATTCCCCAATGCTTGCGACAAAAGGAAGAGAGGGAAAGCAAGCTCCTAATAGTGGTTCGAGTCCCAATGCTCCTAAGAAAAACTGATTCTATGCACTTCAGACTCATGCTGAACAAGAGGGTTCTCTCGATGCGGTTACTAGTATGTTGAACATTTTCCAACTTGATCTTTATGCTTTACGTAATCCCATTGCTACCTTGTTATTTGTGACATCATATGTGTCTATGAGGTATGAAGCTCTTCTAAATGTGTTGTTAGAACCTTTTTCTGTCTCTACTCTTTCTGGGGATTATATTGTTGCGAAGATGGTCTATAGAAAGTGTCATGTTTCCTTGTCCAATAGAGTTACCCTTATGGTCTTGGTATAGCCTCATATGCTAGACTTTGATGTTATCTTAGTCATGGTATGCTTCTATTTATTGTATAACTCTTGTAGTCAAGTTTCAGTTCTCGAATGAACTTGTCCTAGAGTAGAAATGGCGAAATTCTATGCCTAAGGGTCAATTTGTCTCTTTTCTTAAAGCTAGAAAGATGATTTCTAAGGATTATATTTACAATCTAGTTATAGTGAGGGATATAAATTCTGAAAGCCCTACTCTTGAGTATGTTCCCGTTGCTAATGAGTTTCTAAAAGTGTTCCCAGATAATTTACACGGTATTCCTCGCAAAAGGGAAATAGACTTCGATATTGACCTTCTCCCAGACACACAACATATTTCCATTCCTCCTTACCAAATGGCTCCAGCAGGACTTAAGGAATTGAAAGAACAATGGAATGACTTTTTGGATAAGGGTTTCATCTGACCAAGTATCTCTCTATGGGGTGCTTCAGTTTTGTTAGTTAGAAAGAAAGATGGGTCTCTTCGTATGTCTATTGACTATCGTCAGTTGAACAAGGTGACCATTATAAATAAGTATCCTCTCCGAAGGATAGATGATTTATTTGACCAACTTCAAGGATCTAGTTATTTCTCTAAGATTGATCTACGATCGGGCTATCACCAATTGAGGGTTAAGGAAGATGATATTCCAAAGATGGCTTTTCGGACTTGGTGTGGTCATTATCAGGTTTTGGTAATGTCATTTGGATTGACTAATGCTTCGACGGTGTTTATGGATTTGATGAATAAAGTGTTTATACAATGCCTTGACATGTTCATGATAAGGGATAATAATATAGATCACATGGTGTCTATGTTCGTTAAGGCTAATTTTACACATTAATAATGAACTAAGGTTACTTCAAGAAGTATCTCGTTTGTGTTCAAAATACTTTAAAGATGATTAGCTTCTATTGACCATGGTTTTATGAGTTATGTTTCTCACTTTCTTATATCATGTTTAGCTTGGTAAATTGCATGTCATGAAATAATATGTCCTCTTTTAGCATGATTTAATTGTTTTCTGCATATCTATCAGACTTGGTACATTGTTTTGTACTAACACATAATCTTGTTTGCATTTCCCCTAATGTAGGGTCCGACAATCAGGGTCATCAATTTCGTGGCTAGTGGTTGAGTTCAATATTTTAGAGCTTTGGTGAGTCGTCATGCTTCGAGGACTAAGTTTTATTGTTTCTCTTTCTTACATGTATTTCTCTATTGGACATGTTGTATGGGCTAGGCTCAATTTCATTCTATTGTTTGAGATGGCTATATTGAGACAAGTGTTTGACTTGTAACATTCTGGAAACTAGTCGACTAAAGTAGAGCCTAACATAAACCTAGTAAACTAAACTAGAGCCTAACGTAAAGGTTAGAGTCGTAAATAACTCCCAGTACTCAATATATATGTTTTGTTTTTAAAGGTCAAGGTACGACTCCCCAAGGACCAACCAAAGGTCCGTTAGGAGGACCCTAAAAGAAGCTACAAAATAGTCCACCCACGAGAAGGGACCTTCGACCAGTGGGTGGACCCATGCCTTGCGGGTGGGGGTCATACGTCAATGCCCCAGAAAATGGGTTGCTAATCCCAACCCACAGTTCACCAGCTCACCACATGGGTCCGTCCACGGTCTGTGGGTGTGTGAACGTGGGTGGTCACTGAAACTGCCATTTGGCAGTTAACTTTAGGGGTCTTTTGGGGTTTCCTTTTTAATTTATTATTACATGATGTCAGTTTAGCCTATTTTTTAACACCTATATATGTGTTTTAGATACCTAAACTAACTCATCTAAATTATAATTTCTAAATCCCCAAATCAAAATCAAAATTCTCTAAAAAATATTCTGTCTAGAACTCCAAGGAAGAAAAAGAAAAAGAAAGGTGAAGCTAGGGGTGAAAGATCAATCTTTTCTACTCACTTTCATGGGAATTCTTCACGAAGGTATGGTAGTCATTCATCCATGGATAGTCTTCATCAATGGAATCCCCCCAAACTCAATTTCAAAACTTGCAATTTTCCCCCAAAAATTGGGTTTTGCTAGAAGTCATGGATTCACTTGAAAATAGATTCTAATGATTTAATTTCTTTATATTATGATCAAATTGATCATTTATTACTATTTTTATGATGATTTCCCCAAGAATCCATGAATTCCTCTATTTTCCCAATTTGGATCTTAAAGCGTGGGTATTGATTGATTCAAGTAGAATATAATGGAATTATGCATGCAGTACTTGAACTACTTGAATTATGTTATCATCCATGTCTAATGTACTTATTCTAGATGTGTTGATGGATTATAATATATGGTCCTTGAAGGGAAAAGTATGTGACTTATGCATGATTATGAGGGTTATGTATTCTCTAAGAACACTTTGAGGGTAAAGTGAATATGATTATGATCTAGTTGTTGTTGTGTTTGCATGTTATCCTCATGAACAAACTTATGTATGATTATGAATGATGTGAAGGGGTTTCTCACGTTATGATGATTCTAACGTTTAAAGTCTATTTTCAGTTATTGAATATATGAGCTACAGTATGAATTATGTTTGTTTATGTGTCAAGACATTCTTCCTTCAAAATGAACTTAAGTAAAGTCTTAAGATATACCATATGGGAACTAACACTTAGAACCGAGTGGATATGAATATGAGATGGAAGCTTATATGATAGTTGAGTCCGGCTTCCCCTTGAAAGCTTTTACACTAGTTGAGTCCGGCTTTCCAAATGGGATGCTTTTACCATAGTTGAGTCTGGGTTCCCAATGTATGTATCTCATTAGATGGAAACCTTCTATCTCTGTTGAGTCTGGGTTTTTAGAAGCAATCTTCTTATCCCATAACTATGTGCCCTCGTAGGTTTTTGCACAAGTAGACTTTGAGAGTATTTATGGTATGTTCCTCTTATGACATGATGAATTATAAGTTGATTATGCTTTGGACTTATGCTTCTCCATTATCTCCCAAATGATGCTTTAACTTAGCAAATTGCGTACATTGAACTAAAATGTCCTTTTTAGCATGTCCTCATTATTCTATGTATGACTATCATACTTAGTGCATTTTTGTACTAACCCATATATTCCTACATTTTCCCCAAATGTAGGGTCCAGTGTTTTTGGTGATCTTCATTTGATACAAGCGTGGATTCGACAATTCGCCTTGCTTGTGGTGAGTCTTCATGGATTCGAGGACGAATGCTATCTTGTAGTTTCCTTCTTTCTTGTATTTGACTTTTGAATTATGTTGCAAGGGGTGTGACCCTATTTGATTCCAATATTGTAATAGATGGATAATTGAGACAAGTCTAGACTTCTGCTTTCCTATATGAAAATTTTGGACTTGAAAAATGTGTTTTACCATTTATCGTTCTTTACTTATGTCATGATATGATAAGTGGCTTACATGGTTCCCTTCGTGGTTCTATGTGCCTTGTTACGTCTAGAGGGTACCCTTGGTTCATCACAAGACTTTTAATTTTTATTATAAAAAGTATTGGACTTGAACTACTAATTTATTGTTATTGTTCTATTTCTTATGTTATGAAAGCTAAGTCGCTTGTATGGGGTCCTTCGGGGTTCGATATGCCATGTTACATCTATGGGGTACCCCTGGGTTGTGACAAACTTGGTAATTAGAGCACTAGGTTTGGAATGGTCCTAGGATGCCTCATAAGCCACGTCTAGTAGAGTTTTGTTCATAAGTGTGAAGCACCCTACAATTATGATCAAGGCTAGAAGATGATTAGAAAACTCCACTTCTTTCATTACTCTAAAGTCATGCGATAAAGTTTAACTCTGTAAGGTCTCTCTCCTCATTCTTATCCTATACTCTACTGGATATGGCTACTTGAAGAGCTTATGCTAGAAGGAATGTGAGTGTCACGACCCAGGGGTACCCCCTTTAGCTCCTTAGATCGCCTAGTGGACTGGCCAAATTCCAAGCTCACTAGAATATTGGGCGAGTCAAGGGTTCATTTGGTGAGTTACCTAGTGCAAAGGGCGAGCCCAAGGGTTCAAAGGGCTAGCCCAAGGGTCCAACGGGCGATCCCAAGGGTCCAAAGGGCGAGCTCAAGCGGGCAAGGGGCAGAATTTGAAGTTAAAACGTTTTAGGTCCATAGTTCTTTACCAAAGTTGACCCTACATTATTCTAGTCCTTTCCTAGAAACTATTTAAGGTTATTAGACCTAAGTTTACCTCATTTAAATCATTCTCCCTACAATCAGAAGAAAACCCAACTTCATCCTCTTCATAGAATATTTCTCTCTCTAGAAAACCCCCCTTTAAAGAAAAAGATAGACCTTGAAGCTTGGGTCAAGAACAAGGTCCATTGTTCAGAGCTTGTACTAGGGATTTGATTAAAATTATGTGAAGTTTAATCATCCATGGGTTGTTCCACCCATGGAGCTCCCCCTAGTTTCACTCAAATTGAGAAGAAAACCCCAATCTAAGCTAGGGTTTCTTCCAAACTGTGGGATAGAGTTTGAGTATGATTCCAAAAGGTTGGATAGTACTCAATTATGATTGATTTAGCATTGTTGTATGATATTATGATGATTTCTTGTGATTTAAATGGTAACCCTAGTCTAAATTGATGAATGCGATATTTGTGGGTTTATGCCATTAGAGGCCAAATTGAAGGTTCATGAGTAATCTTCCTAAACCAATGTGTCGAGTTGTAATTGATCAAAGTTAGTGTCATATAATCATGAATTGAACTATAACTAATTGAATAGGATTGATCTTCACTTTTAATGTTGAAATTGAACCTTTAGGATGAATTGTGGCTAGAATCACCTAGAAATGAAAAATGTCGTCGAGTGCCTTGAAATCTAGGTTCATAAGAAGTTTCCATGTTATAGGGTTGTTAAGAGGGAAGACTCCTAGTTATGGATGTTGAAGGCTAGTATGTTTGACTATAGATGTTAAGGCTTTGATAGTAAAGTCTAAGAGAAAATAGAGTCTAATGGTTACAATTATGGGGAAAGGTCTTTATGGGGAAAGGTCTATACTCACCAAACCTACCTTATGAATGCTTGATAGATGAAAGTGATAGAATCACTTGAACATGGATGGACTATCAAGGATATCCTTCCATGAGAGATGAGTGTTTAGCAAGGCTTAACAAGTAAACCTTGGGGTGTAGTGGATATTGACAATGAGATGGAGTGTCAGAAAAGATAGGGTCTGGACTCCAAGGAGAAAGGAGAGCCACACCTTGTTGATGTGAGGACTATCTAAGAAAAGGGGGAACTCTTATGTAGTAGAGTGTGGGTTTACCCGAAGTTAGGTCTCATGAGATGTGAACCTTCACATAGTTGAGTTAAGGTTCTTAGTAGCGATATCCATATCTTATGAACTAAGACATTCTTGAGAAATATCTCATAGTGTTCTAAAGTATATATATTAACTAAGGTATGCTTAATGAAGTACCTCATAGTCTTCTAAAGTTAAGAGAGGAACTAGGTTCCAAATCGAGAAGTGTTAGTATGAGGACCTAAAGGTAGTACTTAGCATGTATAGTATTATGGGGTGCTATGCATACTTTGCAGAAGTATGACTTAGGGTCACTAAAGAGGACTCTTAAGATAGGATTGCGCTAGAGTTGCCTTTCCTAGTTATAGGTGACTAAAGGTGAGAGATCTCCTTAGTTATGAGAGTTAAGCTAATAATGAGGCCAAGGTAGGGTGAATATGACTAGGATGACTTCAAGGCTATGCTTATTGTGAAGGGTAGTATGGGATTCCTTTCATACATTGCACAAGTGTGTCTTGGGGTTACTTAGAAGTATGGTACCCTTATGGCATAGACAAGCTTAATAGTTGATCGTGTACATATATTATAATTAAGATGACATGAAGACTTAAGTCTTGACTGTGAAGGTGGACTATGCCCATGAATCACCAAAGAGAGGTACTTAGCTTGGATGGCAGTATAAGATGCTATCCTTGCATTGCACAAGTATACTTGGAGGTGGTTTGTGAAGTAATTTACTTGTAATGTGAAGGACTTAAGGTCGAAGTATGTAACCATGAAAGTATAAGTAAAGACTATGCCATGAACATGATGTGTCTCCTATGCTCATTAAATATATCTTATTTTGAATTATGTTTATATTATGCTTGTGTTGATAATTATTCTATGTCTATGTTGATTGTGTTATGATCATGTTATTATCTCTTATGCTTATGTCTTATGTTGACTAAAAATTTGAGATGCTCTTATGATGTTGTGTTACCTTTCATACTTCGTACATTTTGTACCAATGCATATTGCCTACATTCTAATCAAATGTAGGGTTTTGGAAATTGAGTTGCTTTGGAAGCTAGTTTTCTAAGGCGTTTGAAGACTTCAAGAATTGCTGAGTCCTCATAGTTTCAAGGACAAACCCACTATGTTCCTTTATGTCATTTCCTATGTTTTAGACTTATTATGGGCTGTGTCCAAAGACTTTTATTCCCGTTATTCATACATGTATTGAGACATAGACTTAGTAAAGAATTCCACTTTTATGAAATGCTTTCAATTGTTTGTTCAAAGAAAGTTTTTAAATTTCTCGTATTTTCTATGATCTTATGTTATGACTATGCTAAGGGCTTGTATGCGACTACCTTCGGGGTCAAGTACACCATGTTATGTCTAGGGGGTACCCCTGGGTTTTGAAAAACTTGTTATCAGAGCATAAATTTTTGGGATGGTTTTAGGATGTCTCAAACCACGTCTAAGTAGAGTCTTATTCATCGGTGTGAGTCGCGACACATTTATGGATAGGAGGCTATTGGATGATTAGGAAAAGTCTCACTTCTTCATTCTCTTAGTCGTTCCATAGAGTTTGGCTTTAGTAGGCCCTCCTTCTAATCCATGTTATTGTTTTTCAGGGTATGGCTAATACAAGGGCTAATGCTAGGAGAGTTGAGAAAGGTGATGAGGAGCAAGAGGTTCCTATTCAAGTTCCACACCAAGCTCCTCCTCAAAGTTCCTAATGAAGCGGGGACTATGACTAATGTGGAGATAAGGGCAGCTCTCCAAATATTGACTCCAGCCTTGATGGCCCAAATCATTGATTATCTAAAACACACAGGACTTCAAACAAAGAGCAAACCATGAGGTTCTCATTACGTACATCTACGGAAAGAGTAGAAGGAAAGGGTTGAGGATATCAGGACATTATATCATACTCAGCCTCCCAAGTAGAACCCTCAGCTAAATGATTCATCCACAATACTTTCATGGAAGAAACTTCTTTGTATCTCAACTTCTTAACTTTCCCGTCTAAAACCTCACCAGAATTCCTCATAAGAAAGACATTCATCAACTCCCAAACCTTCTAAGGGAACTATGGATGTTGGATCTCCAACACACTTTTTCAACATAGAGACATGGAAAATGGGATGCACCGATGCAAACTCTTTAGGAAAATCTAACTTATACGCAACCTTATCAACACGTCTCAAAATTTGGTATGGGCATACAAAATGGGGACTAAGCTTCCCTTTCTTACCAAAACTCATTACATCATTCATGGGTGAGATGTTTCAAGTAAACCCAAATCATGAATATTAGGAATACAACGGCCTTGATATCTAAGCACACCATGTCCCCCTTGGAAGAAAGCCTCAACAAACTTTTTAAGCACCATTTATTTCAGTTTTTACTAAGGTTGGATCAAAATATTACTTTGCTTTCATATCTCTCACAAAAGATGATTTTAAACCATTTTAACCCATAGCACCACCTTTGGTAGGGTCTACTAACTGAACATATCAAGGTATTATATAAACAGCCTATTCGTGAAATCCATACATGCCACTAGAGCACTAGTCAAACCGAACGACACCACCAAAACTCACAATGACCTTATCGAGCTGTAAAAGTAGTTCACAATATCATCTTCTTTCACCCTCAATTGGTGATAACCCAACCTAAGGTTAACCTTAGAGGGGTAACTAGCTGTTTTGAGCTGGTCAACATTGAAATCTATTGCCTTCACTCTAACTAGGTGGTACATGGAACCCTTAGAAATTATTTTTCTAGCTTTAAGATAAGAAATAAACCGACCTTTTGACCTAGAATTTGCCCCTTCCACTCTAGGATAGGCTCATTCGGGAACTAAAATTTGACTACACGACTTTTATAATCAATAGGAGCATAATAAGAGTGCAACCAATCCATCCCAAGGATGACATCGAAATCTAACATATCAAGCTCTACCAAAAACTCTATGGGATAAGGAGACGGGACACTTTGAATAGACCCTCTCAGCCATTACAAAATCACCAAAAGGAGTAGAGATAAAAAACAGGATCTAATAACACATTGAGAGGCACATCAAATCTCATATCTACATATGGCGTCACAAAAGACAAAGTAGCACTGGGATCAATTAAATTTTAAGCATCTAGTTGAAAGGATTTCGACATGCCGGTAACCACATCAGGAGAACCCTCTTGTTCATCTTGAATCTGGAGTGCATAGAATTGGTTTTGCTTAAGAGCATTCGAACATGAACCACTTTGAGGGGGCTGCTTGCCTTCTCTTCCCTTAGCATTAATCATTGGACAATCCCTCATTTTATGACCACTGTCACCATAAATTAAGCAACCATCAATGCCGCCTAGACACTTACCCTCGTGTTTCCTTCCCCACCTAGCACAAGTAGGCAATAGGGATCCACTACTATTTCCTTCTTGAGGTTTAGGGTTAGACGCCCTTTCATTTTTCGACCTTGGATGGACATTAGAAGAACCTTGTCCGAATAACCTTTGTCGAAACCTAGGATGACCATGTCCATCGGACTTAACATGAGAGAAATTACCATCATCATTTCTAGACCTCTTGGCCTTCCTAGAATATTCCTTATTTCTCTCTCCTTCAATTGTTTGGGCATGGACCATGAGACGAGAAATATCCATGTCATAGAGAAGCATACTTGTACGACACTCTTTCACAACCAATTCGGACACACCCGAAATGAACTTGCTAATCTTCGCCCTAGAGTCGGCAACTATAGAAGAAGCATATTTTGACAATTGATTGAACTTCAAAGCATATTCTTTCACACTCATTCTTCCTTGTTGAAGATTAATAAACTAAGAACTTTTGCCTATCTCATCTCAAGAGGAAAGAACTTATCAAGAAAAATGACTTAAAACCTTTCCCATTCCATGGGACACACATCTACCGGTCCTGCTGGCTTCTATTGGTTGAACCAAATTTGAGCAACCCCTTTAAGTCAGTCGATAAGCGGCGAATTTTTCTTTCTCCACTGAAATCACTCCTATATTAGTCAACACCATGTCCACCTAATAAATGAACTCTTGAGGATCTTCCTCAACCTAAACCATAGAATTTCGGAGGATTCATTCTTGTGAAGTCCCTCACTCTAGATACCATCGTACCCGCATTTGGGTTCGCGGGGTTCATAACTTCCCTATTGACTTGGGCCGTAATGGCTTGAGATAACACTTGTAAAGCAGTCCTAAACTGCGCATTAGTCACTTGCTCGGCCAAAGGGTCAATCAAAGCTTGAGGAGGAGCTCCTTGATCAACATTTTGTCTCTCAGTCCTTGTAGCATAACCCTTTCGAGTAGTCATAGCATGAATACCATCAAATGAGGATTAGGAGATAGACCTTATAGATTTAAAATCTATTACATGACTTAGAGTAATGAAGAAGTGAGGTTTCCAAAACATCTTGCAGCCTTTCATTCATAAATGTGGCGTGTTTCTCTATTATGACCAAGATTGTACTAGATGTTGTTTTAAGAATCCTAGAACCAATTTAAACCTTATGCCCTAATTACCATGTTTGTCATGTCCCAGAGGTACACCCAAGACGTAACATGCAATACAATGCCCCGAAAGGCCTCATATAAACCACTTAGCTTACATAACATAAGATAGTAAAAATGAGTGGAAATTTAAAATATTTTCAACAACATCAAAGTTTCATAACAAAAATGGAAATATTTTACATCTTGTCTCAAAACCATCTAAAACATGAATATCTTGGGACACTACCCATAAAGTAATGTTCAAAACTTAAAACATAAGAGCATAACATAAATTATGGTTCAATTCTCGAATGCTATGAGGACTCACCAATCTTCATGTCTGGCTTCTAATAAAATTCTAACCACGAGGATGAAAGTAGAGATCAACAGACCCTATATTTGGATAAGAAATGTAGGCAAGAGTATTCATTAGTACAAACATGTACTAAATATGATAGCTTGCATAAACATCAAAATAAATATAAGAGGTAGACAATATATTTCATAAGCACAATCAATGCACATAATAGAACAAATTAACATAACAGAAATACTCCTTGAAGTAACCTCAAAGCCTACTTAGCCAAAACATGGGAAATCGTGAACTAGTCTGACTCATCATAGTGGGAAACCTTAGGCCATCATCCAAGCTCATCACTTATCATAAAATGTGAATCTCATCTTAAAACATACCTATGTTACTCCCTTGAAGTAACCTTCATTCATCATAACTATTCTAAATTTGATGGAGAAGTAGTCCATTCTTAGTTGTTCATATTATCCATGGAAGGCATGTCATCTTGGAAATCTAAGTTAAGTCATTGTCCATGGAAGAGAACATCATAGCGCCAATCCAAGCTAACCATGGGAAGGTATTATCTCACCAACCCAAGCTACCATGGAAAAGTATCATCCCCTTACCAATCCAAGCCATCATTGAAAGGTATCATCTCTTTACTAATCTTATCTACCATGGAGGTATCACATTACCCATACAAGCTACTAATGAGTGAGATTTTAACTCATTTAGGACTTTATTTTGATAGTATAAGTGTCCTCAAATGCCTATTTTATGCTCTAAACATATGTCAACGTGTTGATTTCCAGCTATGAAGGCTAGGAATAAGGAAAGGACACTAGCAGGATAAAGGGAACTAACAAGCGTAAGAAGTGAAGAAAAGTGATTATGGTGATCGCCAAGACCACTTGGCGAACCCCCAAGTGGCTCTTTGGCTCCCTCAAAATTCCAACATGCCAGCCCTCGGAAAGAAGCAATTTGGTGACAGGAATAGGTAGTCGGTGAATCACCGAATGACTCCGCGATGGCAACCTTTATCGTCAAAAGTTATAGGACCCGGAGGAGTAAAGGCCAATGCAATTTAGCGCAGGAAGGGAGCGAAGGGTGGATCCCTGACCTGGTTGGCGACGTGTGACTTACTTCGCCCAATGGCATTTTAAGCCAAAAATTGGAACACTATAAATTGAAATTTTAAATACAGAGTGAGGAGCTCTGATCCCTATGTTTCAGAGTTAGAGTTTTCTTTGAGTTTTTCCAATTTCAATTGTAGACTATGAACATTTCTAAGCTTAATTTTGAGGATTTGTAAGTGTGTTTTTGAACTTAATCAATTTGAAGCATTGTAAAGACTTGGGGACTTTAACTCAGTTGATTGCTAATCTAGTTGGTAATTGCTTTTTTCTTTTTATGCAGCTTAGCTAAAACCCCAATTCTTGGGGTGTGATAATGTGATTATGGGTTGAATTAGCTTAAGGATATTTTTATTTACTAATTTAAATGCTTAATTGAATTGTATTTAATTGAACGCTATATTTTAATCAATGAACTATAGTTGCAAATACAGTTCTATCTTAGAGTTCTAGGCTAGCTTGAAAAAGACATTTTAGAATCAAAGGTTTTGATTGATTATTGTAGTTATTGGGTTGATGTCTGTTTAGCTTGAGAGAGAAAATCCTAAACTCGATTTTAGCTATCTAGCTCGAGAGAGTAGAAAGATTGAGGTCTTGGGCTGTTTATACTGTTAAGTTTGTTGATGTTCGAAAGAAATAACTAGAATCGTAGTAGTTGTTCGAGAGAAAGCTATTACACTTATAGTCTAGCCTACTCACTGTGATTTACCAATTTGCTAGTAATTTTAATTACCCATATGGTGAAGTTAGTCTATAATCAATCACATCCCAAGAATTCCTCTCTATATTTTTATTTCCTTTGTTTTTGTTTGTATTGTGGATGATAATTGACAATCCAAACCCCCTATCTAACATTCGTTGTTAATCCTTTAGACTTGTTTATATGTTTTTGGTATTTTATATTCCTATCACCGATTAGACCATGTTTGTACTTCATAACTGAATTGGAACACGTATCGCTCCTTATGGGTTCGACACCAACTCTTCGTTGGGTTTTATACAAGATAACGATCATCTACACCTAGTATCAAATGAGGTGTAGTGAGTGTTATTGAAAATGGCGCCGCTACCGGGGAGTGGTGTTGTTTAGAATTCTATTATTGAAGTTGAATTGTGATATTTTTGTGTTATAGTGAATCGATTGACTTTGTTGGTTCTGTTTGTGTCTGAACAGGAGAGGAAATGAGCATGAAAGGAAGCAACAGTAGACAAATTGGCCATCATGATTATATTGGGAACTTCAAAAATGTTAATAACCCTATACACAGGGGTGTTGTTGGGAAAACTTCTTTTCATGTCACTAGAACAATGCTTCGGCTCTTACAAATGGAGGGATTTTTTGGAAGGCTGGCTCATGAGGATCCCTATGAGCACATTTGGAATTTCATCGATGTTTGTGGACTGTTCTCATTCAATTATCTCTGAAGAATCAGTCTTCTTTGATTATTTCCATTCTCTTTGATGGGAGAAGCTATAATGTGGCTAGCTAATCTCTTGAGAAATTCCATTACCACTTGAGATGAGCTTACTGTAACCTTCTATGTGACGTACTTTCCCTTGTGAAAAATGATGAAGTGAAGGGATAGTATTCATGGTTTTAAACGCTTGGAAGATGAGCCAATCCACGAGACGTGGATGAGATTTCAGAATCTATTACTTCATGCCCTACTCACGGACTTCTCAACAACGTCTTGTTGCAATAATTTTATAGGAGTTTTGACTCGGTGAAGAATGAGTTGATGATCAACTTATTCCCGGAGGTATAATGCAAAAACCTAATGAGGTTGCATCTCCATTCCTCGATGGCATGACCAAAATCAATAGAGCATGGTACACTAGTGCAGGCCAAGTGTCTCCTCTCACTTTTAGGATGAAAAAAGAGTAGATCAAGAAGGATCAAGAGAGAGACCAAAATAAGGCCAAACTGATAACCCAACTGGACTTATTGTCAAAAAATGTGATGGTTAGTGGGTTGATGAGTGTTAATGATGTGGGTATTGGTAGAGCAAATCCCGATGAATCACATATTTAGGCATTGTATAACGAGGAAGTGAACTTCCTTGCAAATCAGGGAAGAGGTTTCGTTCAAACTACCCAAAGACAGGTGGAAATACGGGTTGGAATAGATATGATGGATTGATAGATCGTGATAGAGAATGGCATGACTGTAACACCGCTTGGAAGGAAAAGAAAGGCGATAACGAAATATACGTCCCCCCCATGAGCGTTAAAAACCTAAGGAACCAGTGACCGTTTGTACAGAAGACATGCTTTCACACATTCTCTTAATATTGAAGGGTCGGACAAAGTTTTGAAATAAATGAAAGGGGACGTCTCTACACATAATCTGACGGTCACCTCACTCTCAATGGTCATCAAGCAATTGGAAATGCAAATGGGTCAAAATTCCTCTCATTTGAACCCAAGACCAAAAGTGGGCCTACAAAGTGATACCTTGGCCAACCTAAAGAATGATCCTTGAAAGTGTATCCACGTCATGTCATGACGTTAAAATAGGCGATTTGATGTGAGCCCAAAATACATAATTTTAATCATTATTTGCCTCACATTTAATATTTATATTTGTCCTTTTTGAGCGTGGATTTTACATATTGTGCTAAATAGTATATTTTATTTGTAGGGTTAAATTGCTGGAAAAATATCACGACCTAGGGCTAGAACCTATATGCGACATGACGTACTCGACCACGAAGGATTCTTATACTAGCCTCAGAGCATTCTTGAACATAAGAACATAGGAAAATAGAGAAGAATTAAAACTTTCATTTACAATCTAAGAAACTTTCATCAAAAAGAAAGTGGAAGACTCTCTAGACTTTGCCTCAAACCATCTAATACTTTAAATACATCATTCGAACTTAGCCCATACAAAAGGTTTAACATAAACTAAAAGACATAAAAGGAACATAAATGGGTTCTGTCCTCGAAACTATGAGGACTCACCAAGTCTTCATCTTAAAGCACCTTAGAAACCTATCCGTCAAGCATAGAACACCAATATATCCAAACCCTACACTTTGGTAAAAAATGGAGAAGAAATATGGGTTAGCACATTAGATATACTAAGTATGGAAGGCATGCAAAAATCATGCTTAAAACAGACATTTATTTAATAGTCACGCTTTTATGCCATTTTGGTAAAACATATGAACATTGATAAAAGTGGCATAACTTAAGTCACAACCAACAGTCAAATCATATTTTCACATTTGAGCATAATCAACAAAAAAATCGTTACCTTCATATTATCGCTCCCCTCAAGTAACCCTCAAGTTATACGTTGTGCAATGTATGGATAGTGTCCAATACAACCATCCACACTAAGGTTCCACCATAAGGTCACCGAAAGTGAACTTACCATTCATCCTTTCCATCTTCATACAATACTCATACAAGAGACATAAACATTACAAAAGTCATATCATCATATAAAGACCATCATCTAAGACAACTTTAAGTCATACTTGTGCAATGTGCAAATAGCATCCCAAGCTGGTTGGCGAGCTACGACTTATCTCGCCCTTTGTTCCATAACATAGGCCAAAGGGACAGCTCACTAGGCAATCACAAAGGCACAAGGGCGATCAAGTAGTCCATTGCCAAAGGGCCCCTCAATGAACATTATTTGTTTCACTCTATCTTGCTAGCGTAGGCACTTGCTTGCACCCAAGGCTTACTCCTTGCTCAATTAAGTTCTAAAACAGCCTAGACATCAACTTAAGGTCACACTAGTCCAAACAATGAGGTTCTAGTTTACACTTTCATTTTCCGAGTCTTTACATTATCCCCCACTTAGGAACATTCGTTCTCGAATGACACTAAAACACTTTAAGGAAATAAGGACTCATGACTAGTAGCCCATCATGCATGACACATCAATATAAATGCATAATCATTGGAGGAAACATCAACTCCACATCAATAAACTTAATGCAATACAAGAAAGTAGGAACTACTTATACAAACTCATTATGTATCATAACTTCTTCATTTCTCATTTCATTGGAGGAATTAACTTCTCCAACTCATCTCATGCTCAACATAACATCATTAGGCACATTATGCAATTGCACTCAAAAGCACATTTAGGCATGTTCAACATTTAACCTCATGAAGGATTTAAGCAACTCATACTAAATGCACATTAACATGGGGAACATAATTCATGAAAATTCATTTTCTCATTCTAACATAAACTCATTAAGAACATTCATAACATAAGGAGACCATGAAAACACATATTCACACATGACTCCAAAACATTAAACAAGCCAAAAAAATGAACTCTTTTTCTTAGGCTTGAATAGGTATATAAAGAAATGGATAAGCATATCAGAACTGCCAACAACTTTACTATTCAACATACCATCCCCCATTTAGGAGAAAACCCAACTTAAGGATTAACATGAAAACAACATAGAGACCTAATCAAGCCATTCTTCAGTTATAAGAAACCATCAACATACCGTTACTTTTAAACTAGGAAAGTCCTCATTAAGCAATTATTTGCTCACAAACAACCTTACCAACACCACTCAAGGTCTCATATGAGTCTACCACACCGGGTCTAAACTCCTCAAACTCACTAAACCTCTTAGGGTGAGAACATCAAGCAAGCCTAACTCATGAACATTAAGGACACTTAAAGACCTTACCATCCAGGCACATTATCCTCCACTTGGGAGTAAGCCTATACAACTCTTTCAAACTTTACCTCTTTCAATTCTAATATCGGAGCAAAACATCAACAAACCTTCACACTCAACACATCTAGGCATTTCTAAAATACCACATTTCATCAACTCATTCAACAGACCTCAAAACTGATCATACCTAAGTTGGATTCTACCAAAAACACACATAACCATATAGCAACCCATTCATACTAAAGTCAACATCACAATCTTTCATCTCACATCTATCAAGTCACGTAGCCATAGTTGGCATCACAACCACCATTTTCTCACCCTCAACCCTTTTAACATAAACCTTTCAAGTGCTCGCACACTAAAGACCATTGTATAAGGAACAAGAGATATGATAGAGTTAAACTTCCTTAACACCCAATAGCCTCCTATTCATAATGTGGTGCGCTTTACATTATGAAGAACACTTTACTAGATGTGGTTTAAGACAACCTAAGACCATTCCAAAATCTTGTGCTCTGATACCATGTTTGTCACGACCCAGGGCATGCCCCTAGATGCGAAACGGTGTACTTGAACCCGAAGGGGTCTTATACAAGCCTCATGGCATTCTTGAACATAAGAACATAGGAAAATAAAGAAGAATAAAAATATTCATTTACAATCCAAGAAAGTTTCATTAAAAAGCATGCGAAAAACTTTCTATACTTTGTCTCAAACCATCTAATACTTTGAATACAACATTGGGACATAGGCATACAAAAGCTTTAACATAAACTAAAAGGCATAAAAGGAACGTAAATGGGTTCTGTCCTCGAAACTAAGAGGACTCACCAAGTCTTCATCTTCAAGCACTTTAGAAACCCATCCTTCAAGCATAGAACACCAATATCTCCAAACCCTACACTTTGGTAAAACATGGAAAAGAAATATGGGTTAGCACATTAGATATACTAAGTATGGAAGCCATGTAAAAACCATGCTTAAAATGGACATTTATTTAGAAGTCATGCTTTTATGCCATTTTGGTAAAACTTCATGAACATTGATAAAAGTGGCATAACTTAAATCACAACCAACATTCAAATCATATTTTCACATTTGATCATAATCAACATAAAAACCATTACCTTCATATTAGCCTTCATTTGAAGTAACCCTCAAGCTATACCTTGTGCAATGTATAGATAGTGTCCCATAACACCATCCATACTAAGGTTCCACCATAAGGTCACCAAAAGTGAACTTACCATTCATCCTTTCCATCTTCATACAATACTCATACAAGAGACATAAACAATACATAAGTCATATCATCACATAAGGACCATCACCTAAGACAACTCTAAGTCATACTTGTGCAATGTGCAAGTCGCATCCCATTCTACTACTCACACTGAGTACTCCTTTGAAATCAACATAGACAAGGCAGATTGAACATTATTCAAGAAACCATATTTCACATCTCACATGATGGGAATAGGCATTAATTAACATAGACCATAAGAGCTAACCATGGAATCCGGTGTTGTATGACTCGACACCGAAAAAGGGTGTTCTACTTGCCTAAGGTAGAACTAGGTACATTTAGCTTGGATGAAATCCACTAGCCAAAATCCTATGTGGGCACATAGTTATGGGATATGAAAGCTGTTCATAGAAATACGACTTAACATAGGGAGAACCTCCATCTAACCATATCCACTCGGTGCTTAGCCTCCATTCCCATCAAGTATTTCATTTATATCAACATTATTGTACTTGAGAGGGCGACCAACATTAGGCCTACCGACCCAAGGTACATTACACAAGAAAGAGCCAACACTATTAGGTCTACCGATTCAAAGTACATTAAGGATAGCTCATTGATCTTCCTAGAAAGAGATATCACCATTAGGTCTACCGTTTCTTGGTTCATCATATCACACAAGAAGGAAGCCACCACCATTAGGTCTACCGCTTCAAGGTTTAACATCACACACAAGGAAGGTCCACCACCATTAGGTCTAACGGTCCAAGGTTTATCATCACATTTGTTCGTAGACTTCTCATGAAAGGCCACCAACATTAGGTCTACCAATCCGAGGTTTTTCCTAGAATACTTCATCATTCATTCATTAATGAGGAGGCTACCCACATTAGGTCTACCAACCTAAGACATTAAGACATTAAGATAACATACATTCATTATTAAAGAGGAGGATGCCTAGGCCTACCAATTCAAGATACTTCATTCATAATCACATTCATCAATAGAAGAAAAGGATGCCTTAGCATACCAATCAAGATATTCAATATTACATTATAGAACCCTTCACATTCTATTATCAACAATCATGAGTGTCAATTGAGAATATACAATCAACAACAACATAATTACATTCTCTACATGGTCATTATTGTATCATTGAAATCATATGCATATCTTCACAACATAATCATACTTAGAAATTAAACACCTCTACCTTTTAAGTGGATCAACATCTCTAGCACAATTCTACTTCTCATATAAATAGGTCATAACTTGCCCCTTTCAAGGACATGAATTCACTTTCACCAACAAATCTTTCATTACTACAATTAGGCATGAATAGCGATGCAATTCAACAATCTAAATCAATTAAGGCATAATCCATCAACATTCATTCATGATCAACAAACCCACTACATAAGGGCACAATTTAGGAATATAGAGAAATCATGGGTTCATAGGGTATTTTAATCATAAATCATCAATTAAACACCAATAAATTCATAATTTGTCATTAGAAACCATTTGAAAAAGTTTGATCAAAGAACCCATGATATTGAGTAAAACTCTAGATTTTTCATAATTTGTAATCACCTTTGAATTGGATCCTTGAATGAAAAGTTAGACAAGGATCAAGACTACCTATAACACCCCTCAAAATAAAGTAGGATAAAGTAGAGCCTCACATGTATTTTATGCATTAATAACTTGTTAAAATAATGAATAATAGCCTTTTTAGTCAGTTTAAAGAGTTTGGAAGTCAAACGTCAAGGGATGGCCAAGACATTCGGAAATTAGTCTTTTACGTGTTGGTGTATTCTAGTATGTTGTTCATGTTTTTATGTGTTGTTTGGACTGTAAAATCAGTGGAGGTGACTAGTGTTTTAGTAAATGTTTTTAGGATTAGAACATTTGGATACGACTACCCATGGGCCACCCTAAGGGTCCCCGAGGAGAAACCCCCAACCATGGCCAAACAAGCTGCCAAGGCAGCTCTAAGTTGTGCTTGAAGGGAGCATGTCCGCGTCGTGGACTAGCTCAACCAAGGGCCAAATGTTTGGTCTGCATCGCGGACGTGTCGCTGACTCTTTTGTCTCGAAATTTAATTCTCAGAAACTTGTGGGAATACCTCCGCATCACGGACTTGTTTCTCAATGAAATCTGGGAAAATAAAACTCAAGTTAGACTTATTTATAAAGGTCCAACTAAGTGAGGGGTAGTTTGGGTACCTTGGGTTACTATTTTAAGTGTTTTTAAGTATATTTAAACATTTAAAGTCATTATGCTAAATTCAAAACCCTTCCTCTCTCAAAACTTTGTCAAAAACCCCATGGAAGCTCAAGGTGAAAGATAGAGCTAGGGTTGATGGTGACTACTGATTTCTTCTTCAATTTTGTTTGGTTCTTGATGATTAAGGTATGTGGATCCTTTATCCTTGATTATTCTTTCTTTCAAGGAGCCCAATCAAAATGTTTTCAAGGTCTCTCAAATATACAAAACCCTATTTCGAATTCTAAGCATGGGTTGTTGCATTAAATGATTTTAAATGATGTTTCATGTTGTTATTAATGATTATTTATGGTTTTAAGAAAGAAATCTTTGTGAACCCATGTTTTCTCAAATTCATTAAATTTGGCCTAAAGTGGGTCTATTAATTTTGACTAATTGATGAAGGATTATTTAGTGGTTTGATGTGGTATGTAATTTTATGATCTTAGCTATGTTGAATTGCTGGAAATTGTTATTGAATTGTATAATGTGAGGTATTAGCCTTGAATGGTCATAAATTGGGATTTAGCCTTTATGTTAGTTATTGGATATTGTATAGCTTAGCTTGTATAGTTGAATGTTCTTATTATCATTGCTATTGTATTGTTAATTGTTGGAATATGAGGATGATGAAGATAGCCATGGAAAGAGGGTAAGTTGACCAAACTGATGAATATTGTATAAGTGGGATGTAATTGAGTATTGTGCCTTAAGGCCTTGGAGAGGTGGTAAGATGGCTTGATCTCTTAATATTTATGTAATTACTTCATAGGTTGGATCCACCTTTGGTGGAAGTGTAGCTTGTTGCTTTTGAATTATGATTGTGGCCATGAAGGGCATTATATGAGTATTGTTGTATTATTGTGTTCATATATAAATGAAGCTATATGTAAAGTTCTATATGAATCTAATATGTAAAGTTCTATATGAAACTATATGTAAAGTATTATGTGAAGCTATATGTGAAGATATGATGTGAATGAGTTTATGTGATCTTAAGATAATCCTATGTAAAGTGGATAGCATTGTGATTTAAAGTATGATTTCTCATGATGTATATATGTGATGATGTTGGATTATGAAGTGTCCTCAAATGATAATGTTGTGACTTGATTAGTAGACTAAAGTGTCTCCTCTTGTTACTTAAAGTCTTGAATGCATGAATGTGTGAAGTGGGCTAGAACTAAGAAATGGTGCCCTTTCATAAGTCTAGTTTTCCTAAGTAAATGTATAACCTTGAAGGATGGGCCTTAGGGCGATTTTCCCTTCTTGTGTGAAATGATAGACTTAGAGATGGATGGAGCCGTAACAGCATGAGAATCCTTATGTAAGAAAGTTAAATGAGCTATCCTTATGAACCATGATTGGCAATGACTAAGAAATGGGGCCTTTCTTGTGAAGAGGTACTATGAGTTGGTTGAACTAGAAAAGGAACCCTCTCTAGTACATATTTGATTGAATATTCTATGGGAAACAAGGCTAGCACCGAGTAAATGTGGTTAGGAAGGTGGCCTAGTTGAGTATGAAATTAGGCACAATGAACTTCCTTGGGCATCCCCCAAATCGTGTGCCTACATGAGTTGCTTTCTAGTTCTACCCTTGGCAAGTAGAACAACCTCCATGGAGTAGGATAGACTCCTGATTCCATGCCTAGCTAGTTTGGTGTATGTCGGTTATGCATATTCCCATCATGCGGGATGTGCACTATAGTTATTGGATAGGTTCTACAATGTCTAGGTAGTAGTATGGGATGCTATCTACACATGGCACCCGTAGGCTTTGAAGATACTAAAGTGAGTTCCCTAAGTCTAACGACTATTATGTGAAAGTCCCCTTATGTGCTTGAAGGTCTCCTAAATGGTTTCTTAAAGAATGTTGGTCTATTGATGTAATGTTGTAAAGGAAATGTCCTTATCTAAGGTAATCTTGAGGAACACTTCAATGTGCTTGAAGAGGTTGTATGGGCACTCACTTCTTGTCTCACTCAAGTGTGTCTTAAGTTTATATTAGGTAGAGGTCCTATGGTAATGAAATAGCATGTGTTCTTTTAAAGTTAAGCATGGGTTGTAGATGGATATATGTTGAGTATATGTATGGTTGGCAATGGTCTTGTATGTGAATGTTGACTTGTATTATGTCTATTATACTTGCGAAGTGAAGGTTTTATCAAAATGATATGATAGCATATATTCCCTGTAAATGTCTGTTGAAGCATGTTTTTGCATGGTCTCCATACTTAGTACTTAATTGTGCTAACCCCTTTCTTTCCCTCTTTGACTAAAGTGTAGGGATTGGGAGATGGTGACATGTCATGGCTACTTGATAGGTTTCTAAGTGTTGACCATGAAGACTTGGTGAGTCCTCGTAGATTCGAGGACAATACCCTACATGTTCCTTTTGATATATTTCTATTATTGTGTTTAAATCTTGTATGGGTTTAGTTCCATTGTTTTATTAAAATATTAGATGGTTTTGAGACATCATATATAAAGTCTAGAAAGTCTTCCACTTGTTTTTTAATGAAATGTTTTTCTTTGTAAGGAAAGATTTTAAATTCTTAGTGACTTTTATGATCTATGCGATGAATGAATGCTAAGGCTTGTATGAGACCTCCGAGAGGTCGAATACGCATGTAACGCCTAAGGGGTGCTCTCGGGTTATTACAAACTTGGTATCAGAGCATAAGGTTCCTGGTATGGTCTTAGGTTGTCTCATGACCACATCTAGTAGAGTCTTGTTCATATTGTGAATTGTGCCACATTATGAATAGGAGGCTATTGGGTGCTAAGAAAGTATCACTTTTTCATTCTTTTAGTTGTGCCATGGAGTTCCTCTCTATAGTGTCTTTCCTTGTTCCTTATGTGATGGTCCTTACAGTGTGACCTTTTAGACGTTGTGGTTCCAAGGGTTGATGGAGAGGAATAGGTTTGTTGTGAGGCCAACTGTGGCTTTGTGACTTGATGAAGGTGGAATGGAAAGGTGTGATGATGACTCTAGGTTGAATGGGTTACGTTATGATTATGTGTATTGTTGATGGAACCCGGCTTAGATGTGTTGAGTTTTGAGGTACATTGCAAGAGATGATGAAATGTGGTGTTTTAGAAATGTATAGGTGTCGTGAGTTTGAATGTTTAGTGTGTCTTGCTAAGACCATAGAATGGGAAGGAGTGAAGTTTGAAAGAGCTAGTATGAGTTTTCTCCTAAGTGGGAAATATTGTGGCTAGATGGTAAGGATTTTTAGAGTCTTTGATGTTCATGAGTTAGGCTTGATTAATGTTTCCATCTTTAGAGGTGTAGTGAGTTTGAGGAGTTCAGACCCGGTGAGGTAGACGAATGTGAGACCTTGGAGTGAGTTGCTAAGGTTGAGATGAGCAAGAGTTGCTTACTGAGGACCTTCCTACTTTAAAGGGTCTGGTATGTTGATGGTCTTTCCCCTGATATTTTTATGGCATTTCCATGTTGACCTTAGCTTGGTTTACCCTTAAGTGGGGGATGGTAAGTTGAGTAGTGAGGGGGTTGAGCAGTGTTGACATCCTTACCTTTTCTTTATGTGACTATTCAAGCCTAAAACAAAGAGTTCCTAGAAGCGTGTAGCATGTCTTAGAATCTTAGATGAAAAGAGCTTTCCATGGTCTCCTTATATTAGGCATGTTTTAAATGAATTCTTGTTAAAGTAAGAAAAATGGATTTTCATAAAGTTAAGTTCCTCATGTTGTTGTGCATCTATAATGATTTGCCTAAATGTTGCATTAGTTGACTTTCTTAGCATGCCTTATGTGTTATTGAGAAGTCTCATATTGAGCCTTTATGATATAATTGCTTAAATGTGCTCTATGGTAAAGGTTGCATAATTGTGCTTTTATGAGAAAAATTGCATAATGTGCTTAATAATGTCGGAATGATCATGATGTGAATTGGAGAAGGAAGTTCCTCCAATAGCATGAGAAAAGGTAGATAAATTGGTAATCCCTTATTGTCCTTTATGTCAAATAAGTTGAGATTTGACCCTTTTGTGTTTCCATCTGTTTAATGGACACCGAGTGAGAGGTAATAATCTGGTTTAGAATTGAGATATCCTCTTTCATATTCTAAAGCATTTTTCGACCTTTCCACTTTATTGAGAATGCGTGCAAGCATATCTTTAGTGCAGACATTTTCCGGATCAGTCCTTTTTGCTTTTTTGGCTTTTGATATTCATGGGAGGTACATATCTCTCTTTGTCACTATCTCGTTCCTTGCAATTTGTACCACCGTCCCGCCATTCCCTATCACGGTCCTTCCAACATTCATCACGCTCTATTCAAACCTTGGTTTCCACCGACTACTAAACTTCCTCCAAGAGGGGTAAATGGCAAGGGCAATGGCCCTGTGCAGTCGACACCTGTAGAAGAGAGCTGCAAAACTATGCATAAACAATGTTTTTGTTCAAACAATGAGTTTTCACAAATTAGTCGACGATGCTCGACATGCTTCGACTTAAGGTCCTGAAGAACAAAATTTTGGAAACTATAAATTGAAATTTGAAAAGAAGAGGAAGAAGAAAGTGGGGAATCCAGTCTTGAATCCAATTTTTCCTGAGTTTTCCATTGTAGCACTTAGAGCATTTGAGCTTTGGTTTTGAGGAATTTTCAATTGAGTTTTCAAATTAAGCTAATTTAAAGCATTGTAGAGACTTGGGAACCATTACCCAGTTCATGGCCAACATTATTTGGAATTCTTTCTTCCTATTTATGATGTGTGGCAAAAACCCCAATTCATGCTATGATCATGTGATTATTGGTTTAAATTAGCTTATGGGTATTGTTGTTTACTGATTTAACTGCTTAATTTAAGCGGGTTTAATTTATAGTTGGGTTAAGCTATGAATTGTAGTTGCAAATGCAATTCTAAATTAGTGTTCTAGATTTCTTGTGAAAGAGATTTAGTACTAAAGTTATTGATTGGCGATTGTGGTTATTGAGTTGTTCTGGGTTCAGCTCGAGTGTAACGACTCGGGAGCACCCCCTAGCCGTTACATGCATATTCGACCTCTCAGAGGTCTTATACAAGCCTTAGCATTCTTTCATCGCGTTCAGTAATAAAAACCATAAGGAATAAGAACACTTTTTAAAACAAATCCATTATACTCATAAAATCTTTTCAATGTAAAGAAGCAGAATTTCTAAGTCTCATGTACCATCTCAGACACTAATAGAACTTCTTAGGGCCACGACCCTTTACAACAATAGAAAATATAAGTCTTATACAATGTCTAAGTGGAAATACTAGAAAGATAACAACTATGGCCTCGAATATATGAGGGCATACCAAGCTTCTTGAGAAGAATCAATATCCCAAGCTTCCTCGAAAGATCTCCTCACTTCCCACCACCTACACTTATAACAATAGAGAAATATGGAGTTAGTTCAATAAGTACTAAGTATGATGAACATGCAAGGAAACATGCACAACGGACATATATAAGGAATGTATGCTTTTAAGACCTTCTTTAACAAACCTTTACAACCACAAGCATAAACCCACATTTCAAGTCACCATTCACAATTAAGACCATATTCACATCATCTACAAATTAATTAATACAAGTGTACAATACTTAAACAAGATAGCAAATTAATTCCTTCATTACCATTTAAGCCTCTATCTCAAGTCAGCCTAAGCCACACTTAAGTGAATAATGAAGTGGCCGCCCATACAACCTCTTCATATACACCTAAGTGTTCCTAAGAGTTACCATAGACAAGGGTTTTATTAGTACATTATAACATACTAAGTCAACATTCTTTATAAAACCATTTAAGAGACACACAAGCATACATGGGACAATCACATAATAGCCCTAAGGCTTAGAGAACTCACTTTAGCATCTTTTAAGCCTACTCGTGCCTTATGTAAATAGTATCCCATACTACTACCTACCCGTTGTAGAACCTATCCAATATTAGAGTGCACATCCCACATGATGGAAATAGGACTTAAGTAACATAGACCACACTAGCAAGGTATGGAATGCAGAGTCTATCCTACTCCGTGGAGGTTGTTCTACTTGCCAAGGGTAGAACTAAAAGCAACCCACCCATGTTGGCACATGGTTTAAGAGATGTCCAAGGATGTTCATTGTGCCTAATCTCATGCTCAACTAGGCCACCATCCTAATCACATCCATTCAGTTCTTAGCCTTGGTTTTCATAGAGTATTCAATCACATATGTACTAGAGATGGTTCCTTTTCTAGTTCAACCAAATCATAGTACCTCTTCCCATGAAAGGCCCCATTTCTTAGTCATAGCCAATCTAGGTTCATAAGGATAGCACATTTGACTTTCTTAGATAAGGAATCTCATGCCGTTCCGACTCCATCCATCTCAAAGTCCATCATTTCACTCAAGATGGGAGCATTGCCCTAAGGCCCATCCTTAAAGGTTATACATTTTCTTAGGAAAGCTAGACTCATAAAAAGGCACTATGCTTACTCTACCAATTCAAGTCTTGGCCTAGAATTTCTCCTTTAGCATTTATAGGAAGAGCTCCATTACTAAGTCATAGCCCAACCAAATATTCATATATATAATGAAGCTTCCATGACACAAGACAAGATACTCAAGTCTAGCATATGATCTACACCATCATCTTATGAAAACTCATCATAGTCCATCATCACCACATATCACCATTTCAAGAGAGACATGCTTTCATATTAGCATAATAACACTTTATACAATATCACATTAACACCATTAGAACATCTTCACATTATAGCTTCACACAAACTTTAAAAATAGCTTCATATAGGACTTTACATATAGCCTCATATATGTATAAAAATACAACGATATAATAACACTCATGTATTGCCCTTCATGGCCTCAATTCCCAACAATACCACACAAGAATAAGATATAACACTTCCACCAAATGTGGATAAAACCTACCAACAAAAATCAATTCCATAAAGAGAGTTCAAGCTCTCTTACCATAATCCAAAGCCCTAGCCAAAATCATCAATACTTCACCCATAAGGCTTACCACCCTTAATTCATCCATTATCAACAATTAATCATAAATAAACATTAAAAAACACAAGAGATATCAATACACTTCACTTTACAAATAATTCCATCAACATTGAATTTATAGAAATAGACCCACTTCATAGCAAATTTAGGGTTTTAGTGAAAACATAGATTCTTGAAGAAAGTTCATATAAATCATCAATTCCACTTTAATTCACCAATATAATTCTTTTGAAAACAATTTATGAATGAACCAATGCTTAGAATAGAAATTAGGCTTTTTGTTCTTTGAAGATTTTTGAAACCCTTTTTGAATGGACTCCCTGAAAGAAAGGATAATCAAGGATCAAGGGTCACCATACCTTAGACTTGATGAATCCCACGGAAATTTGATGAAGAAAGCTTGAAATCTAAAATCCTAGGTTCCACTTCTCCTTTTTCTTTTAGTTGAGTGAGAAATATTGAGAGAGAAGAACTTTGGAGGTTTTGATTAGGGTATTTGGGAATAATGAGTTAAAGGAAGGTTTTAAGACATAAAACTATTTACATTAATGATATAAACCATTTAAAATCAATCCCACATGTTAAAGACTTAGAATGAAATTACTTAAAAGCCCTTAACTTGGGCAGCCCCATCAGGGACCACGCCTAATTGGATGGGTCATGAAGGGTACCACGGCTCGTGGTGGTGTCCATGGTCCCTTGACCACTTAAAAGCCCTTTTGGGCAGATGTTGGGGTCCTCTTTAAGGACCCCTTGGGTGATCCTTGGGGAGTCGTACCCGGACGTTTGAACCCTAAACATGTCATTCTAAGTATGGGAGTCATTTCCATGAATTTTAACCCTCGTACAACAATCCAAAACTCCTCTACAAAACACTACAATACACTAGCTCAACTCACTAGTTTGCAGGAGGTATCGTCATATCTTGACGTTTAACCCCTAAGTTGTTCAACCATGACTCGGGACGACATAAAACACCATCAAATAATACACCAAACTCAAATGCACACACATTAGGCTCTAGTTTCACTAGTTCATTTTTTTAGGGTCATTATAGTCTATTACGTTAATAAAAGGAAACATAAAAGTTTTTGTCCTCGAATCCATGATGACATCCCAAATCTTGGGGGAAATATCAAGCCAAGCAGTTCAATCTAGATAGAAACGATCACTTGCCTAAACCTACACTTGTAGTAAAATAAGAGAAATATAGATTAGCACACAAAAATGTACAAAGTATGATAACCATACAAAAAAATGCTTTAAAAGGGACATTTGGTTGGAAACCATGCACTATGCCACTTTTTACTAATATCATGAACAATAGCATAAGAGACATACAATACAAGTATAATCATCATAAATGTCACAACTTCACATTTAGACGATATCAACATGTAAGCCATTATCTTCACTTTAGACCTTCACCTCAAGTAACCCTCATGTTATACCTTGTGCAATGCATGGATTGTGTCCCACACCACCAACCACACCAACGCACCACGTGGTCACACAGAGTGAACTTACCATTCATTCCTTTTCACTTTTAAACAATATCCATACATAATATACATAGCATTTCATAAGGCATGACAAGGGAACATAACTCGTAATCCAACCCAAGTATAGCATGCATATAACATTAAGCATTTAAGAGTTAACATTCTTCAATAACTTCATTTAGGGGATTATCATACATTATTCATTAAGACATAGAGAACTCGCTATAATCCTCTCAAAGCCTACTCGTGCAATGTATGGATAGCATCCCATACTACTACCCACATTTTGTAGAACCTCTCAAGAAACCATAATGCACATCTCACATGTTGGGAATAAGCATTAACCGACATAGACCATGAGACCTAGCCATGGAATCTAGTGTCATATGGCCCCACACAATAAAAGGTGCTCTACTTGCCTAAGGTAGAACTAGGTACATTTAGCTTGGATAGAATCCACTAGCTAAAATCCTATGTGGGCACGTAGTTATGGAATAGGAAGATGTTCATTGGTACCCTAGCCTAGAATTGGGAGAGTCTCCATCTTACCATATCTACTCGGTGCTTGGCTTCCATTCCCACAGAGTAGTTCATTTATATGTCATCATTGTGCTTGAGAGGAATGTCATTGGCCTATCGGCGGAAGACATAACATTACACATGAAAGGAATGCCATAGGCCAATCGATTTATGGCACATTACATGGATAGCTCATTGACTTTCCAAGAAGAGTGACTTAAACATTGGGTCTACCGATACAAGGTTCATCATCTCACACAAGAAAGGGACACCTACACTAGGTATACTGATTCAAGGTTTATCATCACATTAGTTTCTATACTCATCGTGAAGGGTTACCAACACTAGGTCTACCGGTTCAAGACATAGCCAAGCATACTTCACCATTCATTCATACATGAAAGGTTACCAACATTAGGTCTACCAATTCAAGACATTAAGATATGAGTCAAGATACATTCATTATACAGGAATAAGATGCCTAAGCCTACCAATTCAAGATATACAATATATAGAAGACACCACTTCACATTCCATCATCATCATTCATGAGTATCAAATTGAGAAATAGCCTCCTAATAATTACGCAAATACCTTCAAGAAATGATCACCTTAACTTCATTGAATTCACATTGACATACTTAGTAAGTAAACACGTCCACCTTTCAAGTGGATCCATAGTCAATCACATTCTACTTCAACATATAATTTAGTCATAACTTGCCATCAAGGCCATGAATCTCAAATCATCCAAACCCCAAAAATTTAGCATAATTAAGGCATAGATAATGATACAATTCAATAACTCAAAGAAATTTAAACATATTTCAATCATAAGCTTTCATAATAAACAAACCCACTTCATAAAGGCACAATTTAGGAATTGAGAGAAAATCATGTGTTCATAGAGTATTTACATCATAAATCATCAATTAAACATTCAAAAAATCATAATATGCCATTAGAAACCATTTGAAAATGTTTGAAGAAGGAAACCATGAGATTGAGTAAAACCTTATGTTTTTCATGATCTTGAAAACTTTGAAAATTTACTTAGGATGGACTCTAGGGGTGAATGCTACCCCTAGATGAAGGATCACCATACATTGCTTAAGATTTCCCAAGGAATTTGATAAACAAAACGCCTTGAATCCAAACCCTAGCTCCCACTTCTTCTTCTTCCTTGAGTTAGAGAGAGAAATATTGAGAGAGGAAGAACTTTGGGGTTTTGATTTGGGTGTTTTGAATAATGGAGTAAAGTAGATGTTAAAAGACATATATAACTATTTAAAATGACACAATAACATTACAACTTAAATAACAAATTATCAAAAGGACCTTCACTTGACAGCCCCGCTCAGTAACACGACAACTTGGATGGTTCATGAAGGGGACGGCCGTGGTGTCGCCCATGGTGCTCTAGGAAGTAGCCACATGTTGTTTCCAAGCCTTCATGAGGCCAATGCATGATCACAGAGCCTCCCACGATGCCTGATCAATACCACGAGTCATGGTGGAGGTCGTGGTCTAGCCATAGACTCATGGATGCAAGGCCTTTGAGCCTTGATAGCAAGTCACCCTCACACCCAACTTCACCCCACATCAAGGGAACCATGGCTTGTTGTCCCTTCACCAGTAGTTGCTCAACTTTGCAACACCCCCACCAAGCTAAGGCAATCCCACAATCCTTCCCATAGCCCGTGGTCATGACCACGAGTTGTGAAGTGTCTCGTGAAGGGGAGCTTGACTTGGCACCAAACTAGGGCACGCTGCCTTACCACCACAGGTGGCACCACGTGTCGTGAGGAACCTCGTGGTGATTTGAGGCAGTGGCTAGGCCTAGTTTTTAGCTAGCCTTGGCCCCTTACCATGGACTACTCCCAAAATCTTAAGCCCATTCCCTTAACTCTAGACGTTAACCCCCAAATTTAGGATCTAGTTTTTAACCTATCATTTTCCGAATCATTACATTATCCCCCACTTAGGAACATTCATCCTCTAATGATACTTTCAACACCTTGGGGAAAACAACTCAATACTAGCAACCCATCAATCATGACACATCAATATAAATGCACAATCATAGAAGGAAACATCAACTCCACATCAATAAGCTCAATGCATTACAAGAAAATAGGAACTACTTCTACAAACTCATTATGCAAAATGACAACACATTTCTCATTTCGTTGGAGGAACTTCCTTCTCGAACTCACATCATGCTCAATACAGCATCATAGGGCAATTTATACAACTCTTTTCAAGAACACATTTAAACATGGTCCACAAGTCAACTCGTAAAACATCTAGGTAACTCATCATAGATGCATATCAACGTGAGGAACAAAATCATGAAAACTCATTTTTTCCTATAAACATAAATTTCATTAAAACATGTATAACATAGGGAGACCGTGGAAATACATTTTCACACGTTACTCCAAAATATGCAACAAGCTACAAGGAAATCTTGGTCTCAAGATTGAATAGGAATAGACAAAAGTGACAAGGATATCAAAACTCATCACAACCTACCATTCAATATACCATCCCCCACTTAGGAGAAAACCCAACTAAGGCTAACATGAAAAACAACAATAACATAGGAACTTCAACAAGACATTCATGACCATAACGAACTATTACTTACCGGTGCTTTGATTTGGATTATCTCCTTTGTCCTTGGTAGCTTGAAGAGCATAGAAACGGCTCCTCTTTGGAGCATCAAGATCCAGCCCACTAAGAGAAGCCGGTTTAGCCTCCCTTCCTCTAGTCGTAAGAGTAGGACAATTTCTCAGTTGGTGATTATTCTTTCCACACCCACTAGTACTGGCTAGGCAATTCCCCAAGTATTTCTTTCCACAATTGGTGCAAGTAGGTTTAGAAGATTGAGATCTACCACCTCTCTCTTGGTTAACCCTAGGTGTGCTTGCAGAATCTTGATTTAGGAATCTCTTATTGAACCTAGGTTGACTTTGGTCATAGGTCCTAGACCTCTTTATCTCCCTATTCTTCCTCTTAAGTTTAGACTCCTCAATAGATTGAGCATACACCATAAGTCTAGAAATGTTCATGTCATTATGGAGCATCACCGTACGACACTCTTCCTCAACTAGGTTGGATATACCAGTAATAAACCTACTCATCTCAACTCTAGGGTTAGACACCAAATATGGAGCATACTTAGACAATTGGGTAAACTTCAATGCATTCTCTTCCACAGTCATGCTACCTTTCTTAAAGTTGATAAACTCCTCCACCTTACATTCCTTCTTCTCACGGGGAAAGTATCTACCAAGGAAAGCTTCCTTGAACAATTAATTCCCAATCTATAGACCATGCCCCCACCGGCCTATTACTCTTCCATTAAATAAACAAAATTTGGGCAATATGTTTCAATTGGTAGGAAGCAAGTTCTGCCTTCTCAATAGATATCACTCCCATAGCATGGACTATCTGATACACTTCATCCAAAAACTCTTGGGGATCCTCTCCCACCTTAGAACCTAGGAAAACTGGAGGATTCATCCTCAAAAAGTCCCTTAACCTAGAAGACATAGTACTCTCACTAGCATTCACTCTATGCCCCAGATCTTTAGTAACTCGGGTCGTCATAGCTTAGGCCATGGTTAGACAAACCAACCTAATTTTAGCATTAGTCATGGCTGGAGATTCAACCGGAACTTCATTCTCTTGAGGAACTTGGTCACCTTGAGGACCTAGATGATCTTGGGGAGGAACTCCCTCATTCACTACTTCCTCTTCCACTCTCCTTGCGGGTTTCCTTCTTGTATTCATATCCTATAAACACAAGAGAAGGATTAGAAAAAGGACACTCATAAATTTAAATTTTAAAGAACGACTTCTAGAATAATGAAAGAAGTGTAACATCCTAACATCCTATAGCATCTTACTCATAGATGTGTCGCGACTTGCACCAATGAACGAGACTCTACTAAACGTGGCTTGTGATACACCAACCCTAAAGACCATTTCCAAGATCTTGTGCATTGATACCATGTTTGTCACTACTCGGGCTGCCCACACCCCAGATGCGACATGGCGTACTTGACCCCGAAGGGGTCTCATACAAGCCTCACAACATTCATAACATTCGATATAAGTGAAATGGTGCGGAATTAAAAACTTATTTAAATCCAAACTATCAAAAGTTCATTAAAAATAGTTTTAAAAACAAAATGGAAGTCTAAGTCTCACATGGCCATCAAAACCAAATCTTGAAAACTAAAGTAGGGACACATCCCTTTACAATCGAAAAGACTAGAATTGTCTATTAAACGAATAAAAGGAAACATAAAAGTTCTTGTCCTCGAATCAATTAGGACATACCAAGTCTTGGGAAAATCTCATGCCAAGCACTTAAATCTAGATAGAAGCAATCACTTGCCGAAACCTATCCTTGTATTAAAATAAGAGCAATAAGGGTTAGCAAACAACAATGTACTAAGTATGATGATCATGCAAAAACATGCTTTAAAAGGGACATTTGGTTGGAAACCATGCATTATGCCAATTTTTAGTAATAGCATGAATAATTGCATAAGAGACATACAATACAAGTATAATCCTCATACAAGTCACAACATCGCATTTAGACAATATCAACATGTAAGCCATTACCTTCACCTTAGACCTTCACCTCAAGTAACCCTCATGTTATACCTTGTGCAATGCATGGATAGCGTCCCATACCACCATCCACACCAAGGCACCACATTAAGGTCACCAAATGTGAACTTACCTTTCATTCCTTTTCAACTTTACATCATATCCATACATAAGAGATATAACATTTCATAATGCATGACAAGTGAACATAACTCATAATTTAACTCAAGTATAGCCTGCATATCACATTAAGCATTTAAGAGTCAACATTCTTCAATAACTTCATTTAGCGGATTTTGATACATTAGTCATTAAGACATAAAGAACTCACTATAATCCTCTCAAATCATACTCGTACAATGCGTTGATAGCATCCATACTACTTCCCACACTTTGTAGAACCTCTGAAGAAACCATAAAGCACATCTCACATAATGGGAATAAGCATTAACCGACATAGACCATAAGAGCTAGCCATGGAATCCAAAGTCATATGGCCCCATACCCAAAAAGGTGTTCTACTTGCCTAAGGTAGAACTACGTACATTTAACTTAGATAGAATTCAATGGCTAAAATCCTTTGTGGGCACATAGTAATGGGATAGGAAGATTTTCATTAGAACCCTAGCCTAACATTGGGAGAGTTTCCATCTTACCTTATCCACTGGGTGCTTAGCCTCCATTCCCATAGAGTAGTTAATTTACATTTCATCATAGTGCTTTAGAGGAATGCCATTGGTCTATCAACTCAAGACATATCACACATGAAAGGAATCCATAGTCCTATCGATTAATGGTACATTACATGGATAGTTCATTTACTTGCCAAGTAGGGTTCCTTAAGCATTGGTACCGATACAAGTTTCATCATCTCACATAAGAAAGGGACACCTACACTTGGTCTACCGATTCAAGGTTTATCATCACATTAGTTTCTAGACTCATCATGAAAGGTTACGAACATTAGGTCTACCGGTTCAAGACATAGCCTAGCATAATTTATCATTAATTCATTCATGATAGGTTACCAACATTATGTCTACCAGTTGAAGTCATTAAGACATTTGTCAATATACATTAATTATGCAAGAATATGATGCCTAAGCCTACCAATTCAACAATACAATATATAGAAGACACCAATTCATTCCATCATCATCATTCATCAGTATCAACTTGAGAAAAAGCCTTTCAATAATTGCACAAATACCTTCAAGACATGATCACCTTAACTTCATTTAATTCATATTGACATACTTAGTAAGTAAACACCTCCACTTTCTAAGTGGATCAATGGTCAAACACATTGTACTTCAACATATAATTTAGTCATAACTTGCCTTAAAGGCAATGAATCTCAAATCATCCACACACCAACAATTTATCATAATTAAGGCATAGATAATGATACAATTCAATAACACAAAGCAATTTAGACATATTCCAATCATAATCTTTCATAATCAACAAACCTAGTTCATTAAGAAACAAATTAGGAACTAAGAGGAAATCATGGGTTCATAGAGTATTTTCCTCATAAATCATCAATTAAACTTTAATACAATCATAATATGCCATTAGAAACCATTTGAAAACATTTGAAGAAGGAACCCATGAGATTGAGTAAAACCCTAGGTTTTTCATGAACTTGAAAACTTTGAAACTTTTCTTTAAATGGACTCTACGGGTGAAAGCTACCCCTTGATGAAGGATCACCACACCTTTCTTAATATTCCCCAAGGAATTTGATAAATAAAATGCCATGAATCCAAACCCTAGCTCCCACTTCTTCTTCTTCCTTGAGTTAGAGAGCGAAATATTGAGAGAGAAAGAACTTTGGGGTTTTGATTTGGGTATTTTGAATAATGGGGATGGGGTAAAATAATTGTTAGAAGACTTACATATATATATATATATATATAATATAACTATTTAGAGTGATCCCACAACATAACAACTTAAACACGAAATTACCAAAAGGACCTTCACTTGACAGCCCCGTCTAGTCACACGACCACTTGGATAGTCCGTGAAGGGGACCATGACCCGTGGTGGCACCCATGGTCCTCTAGGCAGTAGCTCCATTTTGTTGCCAAGCCTTCATGAGGCCAAGGCATGATCACAGAGCCTCCCACGATCCGTGATCAACACCACGAGTCGTGGTGGAGGTCATCTTCTAGACTTAGACTCATTGAAGCAAGGCCTTGGAGCCTTGACACTAAGACACTGTCATGCCCAACTTCACGCATCATCAAGGGCACCATGGCCCATGGTGGCGCCCATGATCCCTTGACCAATAGCTCCTAAACTTTGCAACACCCCCACCAAGCTAAGACAACCCCATGAGCCTTTCGACGGCTCGTGTTCATCAGCATGAGTCATGAAGTGGCTCGTGAAGGGGAGCCTTGACTTGGCACCAAACTAGGGCACACTGCCTTGCCACTACAGGGGTCGTGAGGACCCCCGTGGTGATGTGAGGTATTGGCTAGGCCTAGTTTTTAGGAAGCCTTGGGCCCTCACCATGGCCTACACCCAAAACCATAAGCCCGTGCCCTTAACTCTAGACATTAACCCCCACGTTTAGGATCTAGTTTAACCTATCATTTTTTGAGTCATTATAGGAAAATTGAAAGTCTCAAATACCATCTAGTACATAAGAAGTGTTGGGATATAACCCGTAAATCAAGTTCAAATGTTAAATATGACGAGATAAGGAAGTAAAGAATTTGTCCTCCAAACATGAGGACTCATGAATCTTCAAAATTCTACTAATATATCCTTAGTCACGAAGATGTTAGATAGGAGTGTCGGACCCTGCATTTGTGAAACAATGTGCAAGACTATCCATTAGTACAAAAAGTAATAAGTATGATAGTAATGCATAAATGTATAATATTATGCTAAAAGGATAATTTTATGATATGCAAAGATCAAGTTAAGAAATAAGATAAAAATTTATAAAACTTAACTGTAATCATGATCAATGCAAGTAAAATAATCGTTTAACACATATGAGATACTTTAAAGGTAACCTTAGTTCATTATTCTGTGAAGTTGCATTAACTGACATACAAACTATTTGACTTATAACATGGAACCCCGATATCTCCCACACCGAAAAGGGTTGTCCTACTTTCCAAGGTAGAACCACGAATCTAAGCAAAAGTGGATCCACTAGCTACTGTATGTCTAGACAATCATCCTATTGGGGCACATAGGTAAGGAATAGGGAGATTATAACTAGAAACCTGGCCTCAAATCATGAGAGAATCAATCCCACGGAGTAGCTATTAATATTAACTTGTCTTATCTTTAAAAGACATAGGTACTCCCCACTTGTCTTATCATAGGATAACTCTTTAGACCATGTGTGAGAAAACTTTTCACTGTTTATTATCTTTTCATAATAGCTTTTAAGGCCAATAATCGTTAACTTAATACTAGAAATTCCCCTAATACTATGGAAATAATTTTGACATTGTGGTCTATAATCATTACTGGCATATCCAGATACTATACTAATCAATACCTTATTTAGGGAAATTGTCTAAAAAGCATTGAGGGCAAATCTAGATGTCCTTCTTGTCATGTGGCCAAGCCTCATAGAACATATATAGTGTCTCATCTATAAGCTTACTTGATTTATATAAATACTTTCATGAACATGCATTATTTCCAATAATTCATAAGCATCATCATAGTTTCAATGTCAATGCATCTTTCAATTCATTTGCATCAAATAATAAATAGAAGACATTCATATTTTCATAATTTCATCTCTCATAGTTCGGGTCCGACATTAAGTCATCATAGCTTGGAAAACATGTTGTATGCATGGGTTCATGGGAATTAAACTTAAAAAATGCAATTACTTCAGTTCATGAATAAAAAAACTTATAAAATAATCCATTGAAAAGAACCCATGAAAATTAAAGAAAACCCTAAATTTATTTAAGAATATAACTTTACAAAATTGGAGAATTTAGGGACCCTACGGAGAAAAGTACTCCTTACATGAATATTATCATACCTTGATGCAAAAAGCTTGGATGGAATGAAGGATTAGGAGGCTTGATATTGAAACTTCAAGAAAGAGAAATATTTGAGAGTAGGAGCTTGATCTTCTTTTGAGAATTTGAGAGAATGAATTGAGTTTGGGTGATTTTGTGGGTTAAAATCACTATATAAAGCTTTGGATTGAAGGACAAACAACATAGTATTGAGTTAAAATCATTAGGAAAAGATCATACAGTCCCTGACTTAAAAATGCTGAATTGGCATCAAAGAGGTATTTATGGCCCATCATGCATACCACGGCCCGTCAAACAGGTCATGAAGAATTCCTGACCAATAGGTCTTCACTATTTTGGCCAAAACTTTTTACCCCAAGCTTGGAATTAGGAAAACTCAACCGTGTTGGAAAGAGGACTTAGAGGTCTCTAATTTTATAGGTCATGGGATACCTTATTAATTTTGTTCTAAAAGATATGATCATTTAAAGTTGACCTTGAAATCTTAGTCTAATGAAAATCCTTCACGGACAACTTCACGGTCCGTGTGGGGTTTTACGAGTCATTTGGACACATGTGGTCTTTCACATGTGGCTAGGGGAGAGCCCCCTTCAAATTCGGCAACTTGATGACTACTTTGACGACCTATCAACCTCACCGCGGGTCGTCTAGGCGTCAATCAAAGGGAAGCATGCATGGGGCAAGTTTTTGAAATGTAACACCCAATATTCGAAAAAAGGGAAAAGAAGTAGATTTCAGGGAATTTCAGGTTTCATCCACGAAGGCCAACCACGGCCCGTGGGTTGGACCATGGACCAGAGGTGGGTCTGTGGATGGGAACCAAGGGAGATGGCCCAGGCAAGAACTACG
The DNA here is from genome assembly GCA_029007595.1 of Solanum commersonii. Lineage (NCBI taxonomy): Eukaryota > Viridiplantae > Streptophyta > Magnoliopsida > Solanales > Solanaceae > Solanum > Solanum commersonii. The sequence continues at coordinate 233,494 of JAJTWQ010000194.1, forward strand.
ACTCGACCTACGGACCTTTGGTGTGTCCACGATCAGTGGTCCAGGAGTCTGTGGTCCAAGCCAAAACTCTGTGAAGTAACTCATGCTTGACAAGGATAGACCATTGGTCAGTACACGGTCCCTGAGTAGGGTGTCGTGGGTCATGGGTAGGTAGGTTCTGTTAAGGGTAGATGCGTCTTTTCGGGTTTTAAATAAATCTAAGTGGTGTAATTTTTCCTAGGTATAGAACACCTATATTAGTATTTTTAACCCTCAAAACCCCCCATTCAAGTCATTCTCTCAAATCCCAAAAGAAAACCACAAACTCCTCTCAAATATTCTCTCTCTAGATGTTGGAAGAAGAAGGAAGAAAATGATTATAGAGTCATGTCAAGTCTCCAATCTTCTAGCTTTTGTGGGCTCTGTGACTAAGGTATGATGGTTTTTGATCAATGAGATCCTTTTTCCGAAGGAGTCCCTTAAGACCCCCCCAATTGTGAAGTCTAAATCCCCAATTCTAGTTAGGTTTTGTTCCAATATTGTGAGGGATGGTGAATGTTGATCCAATTAAGTGGATTATGATTTTTAATGCTTGAATTGATTAGATTCAATTATTTTACGATGAATTTACATGTACCCATGCCTATAAAGATGAATTTGATATAGATGGGCTTTTCTCCATGAAAGGGGAAATTGAGGATTTAGTGGTACTCAATTTAGGATTGATGAGATACAATATAATTGAAGCATATATTATGAATTCTTATTAGTATTGCTTGAGTTTGAAGCTTATGAGATTATTATGATGTTGAATTGCTTTGAGAGTGAATCATATGGAATGACTATGAGATATAGTTCTTTGAGAGTAGAGCTTATATTATGAATTGTTGAGTATTGTAACAACCCGGAAAATTAATAGATGAAACTAGAGCCTAACGTATGAATCTTAGAAGTTTATGCATAAATTGGAGTTATGAAATAGTCCAAAAATTTGACTAAGTTCAAGAGAGGGTTCAAGGAAGGAGAAAGGCATCACTGCCCTTAGAAGCTCCCTTGAACTTTGCCTTAGCCGTGTGGGCAAAAGGCATTTGTTCAAGAGAGGCTTCAAGGCATGTGAAGTAGTACACTGTCCTTAGAAGATCTCCTAAATAATTCCTTGATCATTTTTGGCACAAAGGCAGTTCACTTATTTCTTTAAGGGTTGTGAAGCAGTTCACTGTCATTGAAGGGCCTCGTGAACTTTGCCGTAGCCATTTTCAGTACATGAGGGTTTAAGGAACAAGTGGGGGGACTACCACGCGTGGGGGCTGCCCTAGTACACTAGGTAGTGCACATGTGCATGTGGGGGCCCACTGCCGTGTACTCCTTTGTAGACTTATGCCTTAGCTTTAAAAAGCTAATGACAAGTCCAATGGAGGGTTTAAGGAAGGTACATCAATTCAAGGGCCATAAAAGCTCCCTTGGTAATTGCCTTAGTTTTATTTGGGCAATCCAAGAGAGGCATAAAAAGGGGTAATTTCGTAATTTACTTTTTAGTCCAAATTAAATGGATACAGTCTGTATTAGTTTTAAATAAATATATATTTGGTATAAATAGGCCTTCGGAATACTCCTATGGTATGCCTTAGCCTTAAAAAGACAAAGGCAAAATCCAATGGAGGGTCCAAGGCTAGTGGACCACTTCAAGGACCCTAAATGCTTCCTTAAATATTTCCTTAGTTTTTTTTGGCTAAGTCCATATGTGCAGTGGCATTTTCGTAAATATTATTTTTAAGTTAAATCAGAAAGTGGGTATATTTTATATTATTTCTAAATAACTATATAAGGGATTTTATATTAAAATATCCCCAAAATTAATCACTTTCACAAACACCCACTTCAAAATAAAAAGTTCATCTTTTCTCCAATATTTCTCTCTCTACAAGTTCCTCCATTGAAGAACACCAAAAGCTTCAAGATTAGGATTCAAGCTCCAAGGTTTTCACTCCAATTTCGTGGAAAAGCTTCAATAAAGGTATGGGAACGTTCATTCATGGAATTTCTTTCCCCATGAAGCCCTTCAACACTAATTTTCAAAATTGGGAATTTGTTCAAAAACTAGGGTTTTGATTCTAGCCATGGGTTCTTCTTAAAAATGATTTCTTTATGTTAATTATCCTATATTAAGATGAATTTGATGTTTATTGATGGTTTTTATTGTGAAATTACCCATGAACCCATGTGCTTCCCATGACCCCAACTTTATGAAATTGAGATGGGTTTGTTCAAGAAATGTAAATACTTAAAATAGCATCTATGTTAATTTAGTCAAGTAGAATTGTTTGATTCATGCCTAAGTAGTAATTCTAAGTGTGATAGCAAGACATGATCTATGACCCTTGAAGTAACTTGTAAGTGTTAAATCTTGAAGTATAGCCTTGAAGGCAATGTATGAAGGTACTCTATGTTTAAGATACTTATATATGAATGGAATGATCCACTTGAAAGGTGGAGGTGCTCACTTCTCATGTATTTATGTATGAAGTTATGTTCCACTTGAATGGTGAAGATCCAATGACTAATGTGTGAATGATGGTATTGTTGAAAGACTAGTTTCCTTTACTACTACACATGATTATGTATGAATTGTCTTGGATGATTATATGATGATTCTAAGGTGAAAGGTAGTTCTCACCATGTTGAATCAATGAGCTATGTTATTAGTTTGGTTGAATGAAGGATAATGTACTCCTTTACATATGAAATTGTAATTCACCTTAACTATGTATAAGTTGGAGGATAATGCTTAGCACTGAGCGCATATGGCAAATGAGGTAGACACTCTCCTGCTAGTTTTAGGTCAGGTCTTCTACATATGCTCTAATGTGGTAGAGACTCTCCCGCTAGTTTTAGACCGGGTCTTCTAAATATGTTCTCATGAGATGGAAACTCTCCCGCTAGTAAAATAGGCCAGGTTTCTGGAAGCAATCTCCTTATCCCATAACTATGTGCCCACATAGGTATTTCCTAGTGGATCCACATTATAGCTATATATGTGTGTTCTACCTTAGGCAAGTAGGATGCCTTTTTTCGCTGTAGGGTTATATGACACCAGATTCCATGTAGCTCACATGGTCTATGTCGGTTAATGCACTTCTCCCTATGTAATAAAATAATGAATATGACTTGAACTATAGTTGTGATTTCTTGATAAGTTTACTTAGTAGGAGTGGGGGTATGGGACTTCACTTTTACATTGCACAAGTAAGCTATGAAAGGGATTGTGGGCAGGTTCATTATGCTATGGTAAGACATGAAGGTATGATATATGTTGATTGGATTGTTGTTATGGTATGATTCTCCTTATGTATATATAATGAGTATGATTATCCCTATATGATAAGAATATTAATTATGATAAGAACATGAGTTAGGTACTATGGTTCCTCCAGAAGTTCTACTTAGTATGGATGGGGGTATGGGATTTCATTCATGCATTGCACAAGTAGATTTTAAGAGTGGGCATGGTATGTCTCTCCTATGATATGATGATTATGAATGTATGCTTTATTATGAATATGAACATGGACTAATGACTTCCTAATGAGCTTTACTTAGTGTGAGTGGGGGTATGGGTCTTCACTTGTAAAATGCACAAGTAGACTTATAAAAGTGTTGTAGTGCGGTTTCCTTATGCTATGAACATATATGAATTATGTATGCATGATATGGATTGTTGCTATGAGTTACTTTACTTATTATAAGATATGACCATGAATGTCTCCTTGTTTATGAATGTTGGCTATGAATAAGGTCAAGGTATGTTATTCATGATCACGGTGGCCTATAAGTAATACTTAGTGTAGATAGGATTATGGGATCCTATCCATGCATTGCACAAGTAGAGCTCATGGTTCCAAAGGGGTCAAAAAAGTTGAAGGAGCAACTAAGGGAATTGATAAATAATGAAGTATCTCTCTATGGGGTGCTCCGTTATTGGTGGTTAGAAAGAATATGGGTCTCTTGAAATGTGCATTAGTTATCACCTATTGAGTAAGATGACGATATAGTACAAATATCTCCTTTTTAGGATTTGGTACTTAATTTTCTCATGAGAGGGTGATATTGCAAGTTGTTGAAACCATTGACTTTTGTGAACATAGTAAAGGTGAGTTCGGTCATGTCTTTGGGATTGCTTAAAAGAAGTGTTATTTGAGGACTTTAGTAAAGGCTTTCCTCCCAAGGTGGAGTTGATGTGCTTAGAAAGCATGATTGTTGAGATCCCGATATCCTTATCCCTTTCTTCTATTCCTATTCTAGTTTGAGACCAAGAGTTCCTAGTTGGGGTTGTTTTATGTTATGGAGTCATGAGTGTTTTAGAAAATTTCCATGAACTCCTTATGTTATGCTTTTTCATGAGAGATTCTTCTTTTATATAAAATGAGTTTTTCATGATTTGTAAGTTCCTCACGTTGTCGGGCATTTTAGTATGATGATGACATATTCGACTTCATGAGATGGTTTGATGAACATGCTTTGATAGTGCTTTTGATAAGATGGAACATTGGCTCCATATTGTTGTGTTGAGCTTGCTTCTAGTAGGGAAATGAAGTTCCTCCTATGATTACGTGATTGGTGATGTTTGGAAGTGTTGGTATAGGCTCCCTCCTAAGGGGGAGATGGTGTGTCTAGCTAGTGTTGTTGATATGTGCTTATGTGTTGCCATGACTTCTTTATATGATGCATGTTCATCAAAACTAGTGTTTTGAAAGAAAATGACTTTATGTGGATTCCTTCCCTCATGTTGTAGTGCATTGAGTATGAGTTGCCTATGGTACTTCATGAAAAGATTATATGAGCATGTTTAGTTTGGGGTGGAGAATTCCTCCTAAAATGGAATGCTTTCTAAGAAAAAATTGCATATGCGTTCCATGAGAGTATGTTGAGCATGTTATGCCTAGGAGAAGATAGTTCCTCCTATGAACATGAGATATGTTGCATTTCATGCATAATAAGTTTGTAGATGTAGTTCCTACTTCCATGTTTTGCATTGATCATGACTTGTGATGGAGTGATGTCTCCTCCTTGGTTGAGTGAATTGTGATGTTTCAAGCATGATGGGCTGCTAGTCTCGAGTCTTTAATTCCATTAAGTGTTTCAAGTGTCATTCGAGAACAAATATTCCTAAGGGGGAGATAATGTAACATCGCAGAAAATTGATAGGTGAAACTAGAGCCTAACGTGTGAATCTTAGAAGATTATGCATAAATTGGAGCTATGAAATAGTCCAAAAATTTGACCAAGTATAAGTTCAAGAGAGGGTTCATGGAAGGCGAAAGACATCACTTCCCTTAGAAGCTCTTTTGAACTTTGCCTTAGCTGTATGGGAAAAAGGCATTTCTTCAAGAGAGGCGTCAAGACACGTGAAGAAGTTCACTGTCCTTAGAAGCTCTCGTGAACAATACCTTGACCTTTTTTGGCATAAAGGCAGTTCACTTGAGGCTTCAAGAGACGTGAAGCAGTTCACTGTCCTCGAAGGGCCTCGTGAACTTTGCCTTTGACATTTTTGGGAAAGTTGGCAGTTCATGTATGGGTTCAAGGGACTTGAAGAAGTCCACGACCCTTAAAGGATCCTTGAACCAGTGCCTTAGTTTTTTTTTAAGGCAACCCACGTGAGGGTTTAAGGACCGACTGGTGGGACCACCATGTGGGGGGGCTGCCCTCGTACACTAGGCAGTGCACGTCTGCATGTGGGGGCCCATTGCCGTGTACTCCTTTGTAGACTTATGCCTTAGCTTTAAAACTCTAAAAGCAAGTCCAAGGGAGGGTTTAAGGAAGGTACATCAATTCAAAGGCCTTAAAAGCTCCCTTGGTAATTGCCTTAGTTTTATTTGGGCAATCCAAGAGAGGCATAAAAAGAGGTAATTTCGTAATTTACTTTTAGTCCAAATTAAAAGGGTATAGTCTATATTATTTTTAAATAAATATATATTTGGTATAGATAGGCCTACGGAATAATCTTATGGATATGCCTTAGCTTTAAAAAGACAAAGGCAAAATCCAATGGAGGGTCCAAGGCTAGTGGACCACTTCAAGGACCCTAAATTCTTCCTTAAATAATTACTTTGTTTTTTTTGGCTAAGTCCATATGTGCAGGGGCATTTTCATAAATATTATTTTTACGTTAAATTAGAAAGTGGGTATATTTTATATTATTTCTAAATAACTATATAAGGGATTTTATATTAAAATATCCCCAAAATTAATCACTTTAACAAAAACCGACTTCAAAATAAATAGTTGATCTATTCTCCAATATTTCTGTCTCTACAAGTTCCTCCATTGAAGAACACTAAAAGCTTCAAGATTAGGATTCAAGCTCCAAGGTTTTCACTCCAATTTCGTGGCAAGCTTCAAGTAAGTACGGGAACGTTCATTCATGGAATTTCTTTCTCCACGAAGCGCTTCAACACTAATTTTCGAAATTGGGAATTTTTTGAAAAACTAGAGTTTTGATTCTAGCCATGGGTTCATCTTGAAAACGATTTCTTTATATTAATTATCCTATATTATGATGAATTTTATGTTTAGCGAGGGTTTTTATTCTGAAATTCCCCATGAAACCATGTTCTTCCCCATGACCCCAACTTTATGTAATTAAGATGTGTTTGTTCATGCAATGTGAATACTTAGAATAGTATCTATGTTAAGTTAGTCAATTAGTCTTGTTTGATTCATGCTTAAAGTAGTAATTCTAAGTGTCATTGCAAGACATGATCTATGACCCTTGAAGTAAATTCTAAGTGTTGAATCTTGAAGTATAGCCTTGAAGGCAATGTATGAAGGTACGCTATGTTTAAGATTCTTCTATAAGAATGGAATGATCTACTTGAAAGGTGGAGGTGCTCACTTTTCATGTATTTATGTATGAAGTTATGTTCCACTTGAATGGTGAAGATCCAATGACTAATGTGTGAATGATGGTATTGTTGAAAGACTAGTTTCCTTTACTACTACACATGGTTATGTATGAATTGTCTTGGATGATTATATGATGATTCTAAGGTGAAAGGTAGTTCTCACCATGTTGAATCAATGAGCTGTGTTATGAGTTTGGTTGAATGAAGGGTAATGTACTCCTTCACGTATGAAATTGTAATTCACCTTAACTATGTATAAGTTCAAGAATAATGCTTAGCACCGAGCGGATATGGCAAATGAAGTAGAGACTCTCCCTTTAATTTTAGGCTGAGTCTTCTACATATGCTCTAATGAGGTAGAGACTATCCCACTAGTTTTAGGCTGGGTCTTCTACATATGTTCTCATGAGATGGAAACTCTCCCGCTAGTAAAATAGGCCGGGTTTCTAGAAACAATCTCCCTATCCCATACTTATGTAGCCGCATAGGTATTATCTAGTGGATCCACATTATAGCTATATATGTCTAGTTCTACCTTAGGCAAGTAGGATGCCTTTTTTCGGTGTGGTGATTATGCTAAGGGCTTGTATGAGACCCCTTCGGGGGTCAAGTACACCGTGTTACTTCTAGGGGGTAACCCCGAGATGTGACAATTATTGATGTAATATTTGTGGAAAATATAGTTCCCACATGAATTGATTATGTTATGAATATGAACGACTTTTTGACATTGCATTATTCTAGGTTAAAAGGATTGCTCACCTAAAATGAATATAGACTAAAGATTAAAATTGATGAGGCAAGAGGTGAATACCCATGACCTCTAGATGAGTTGGATATGAGGTCATTTCCCATATTCTATAGAGGAGAAAACGAGGCGACTACCCTTATTCGCTAATGTTGGAGATAGATGCGAGTACCCATGATTCCTTAAACTGAAATTATATGGAGGCGAATGCCCATATCTTATGTTGAAAGGCGTGGATGCGATATCACCATCGAGGGTTACCCGTATCTTATGCTCAACTCCCGGGGAAAGAACCTATCAAGAAATGCCAATTTAAACAATTCCCACTCTATGGGACCCACTCCTACCGGCCTACTTTTCTTCCATTGGTCATACCACACTTGACAACATCTTTCATTTGGTAAGCGGCTAACTCCTCCTTTACTTCCAAAGACACCCCCATAATAGCAAGTACTTTGTAGACATCGTCTATAAACCTTTGTGGATCCTCTTCTACCTTGGAGCCATTAAATTACGGGGGGTTCATTCTTGCAAAATCCCTCACTCTTGAATCAACCGAATTCACATTGGATGCATGAGAGCTACGACCTCTGCATTGGCTTGAGCCATAACAACTTGAGCTTGAGCTATCAAAGCTTGGGCCAACATTTTAAAAGTCGACCTAACCTCCACATCCGACATAGCAGAAGGATCAATGGGAGCTTGAGGATATTCTTCATTCATATTGTCACCCTCAATTCTTCTAGAATTTGACCTTCTACTATTGATATCCTGAAGAACATAGGGCAAGGATTAGGAGAGTGACTTTATAGAGTTAAACTCTATGGAACGACTTAGAGTAATGAAAGAAGTGTAGTTTCCTAATCATCTTGTAGCCTCTCATTCATAAATGTTACGCTCCACACTCATGAACAAATCTCTACTAGACGTGACTTATGCGACGTCATCCTAGAATCATTCTAAACCGTGTGCTCTGATTACAAAGTTTGTCACGCCCCAGGGTACCCTCTAGATGTAACATGGAATATAGAACCCCGAAGGACTCCACACAAGCCACTTCGCATATCATAACATAAGCAATAGAACAACTAGCGTAAAAACACATTTTAAGTCTAAAATTTTTCATTAAAGAAAAGAGGAAGTCTATATTGTTAGTCTGAACATAGCCATCTACTATACTATTCGAAATGAGAAAGGGTCACAAACCATACAACATAGTCCAAAAAGTAAATACAAGAAATAAATCTACAATGTGAAAACATTTGTCCTCGAATCAGGAGGACTCACCAACAAGCTAGGAGAAATGAGAAAATCCAAGCTTTAGCCACAATGAAAACCACCTTGAGAACTGGACCCTACACTTGGTGAAAATGTGGTGAACTGGACCCTACACTTGAGAACTGGACGCCTGTTAGTACAAAAATGCACTAAGTATGATAGCCATGCATAAATCATTGAAGACATGCTAAAGTGGACATTTTAGTTGAGAACATGCAATTTACTAAGTTACAACATCATAATGAAAATAGTGGAAAATCATAAGTCATAAGCATAGTCAACATATAGATCTTCATAACATAATAGAAAACACCTCACCAATACCCTCAAGACATACTAGTGCAATGCATGACTAATAATTCATAAATCTCACCCATGCTATGTAAACCTCTTTAAGCTAACCGTCATATTCATCACCTTTAAGACTTTGAGTAACCATAGTTCATAGTTTATATTCTTGTTCATATTGTTGTTTGTGGGAATAAGACTTAACCGACATAGACCATGTGAGCTTAACATGGAATCAAATGACTTCCACACCGAAAAGAGGTGTTCTACTTGCCTAATGTAGAACTAGACACTAAGTTTAGTGGATCCCCTAGCTAAATACCTGTGACGGTACATAGTTTATGGGATAAGAAAATTGCTACTAGAAACCCAAACTCAACTAAGGTAGAAGATTTCCATCTCATGAGACATACTTTGGGAACCCAGAGTCAACTAGCATATAAGGAACCCATTCGGAAACCCAGACTCAACTAGTGTAAAATCTTCCATCACGTATACAATATCCACTCGGTGCTAAGCATTAATTCCCATGAATTACATATTAAGTGTTGATTTAAGTTCATATTTATGGAAGAATGTCTTGACACTCAATCCAACATAATTCATAAGATAGCTCATAGATTCAATAGGTGAGAATAGCATTACTTCAACATTAGAATCATCATATTGTGAGAAAACCAATGACATCATATCATATGCATACATAGGTGTGTAAATTAGAATATCCTTTCAACAACACACAACAAGATCATAATCATAATCACTTCACCCTCAAAGTGTTCTTAAAGCATATACATAAATCTCATAATCATGCATAATTCTCATATTTTACCCTTCAAGGATAAAATATCATATTCAATCAACAAATCTAGAATTCACTATATTAGACATTGATATAATTATAATTCAAGTAATGAAATAACTACATGCATAATCACATTATACTCTTATATCATACAACAAACCCACATCACAAAATCATAATTGAGTAATATAGGGGTTTCATGGATTCTTGGGGAAATCAACTTAAAACCATCAGAAATAATTACTTTATACATAATATAATATAATTCAGTCATTATAAATGATTTAGGAAGGAATCCATGAATTTAGAATCAAACCCTATCTTTGAAATTGAGATTTTGAAGGGGCTCCATGGATGAAAAGCTAACATACCTTAGCAATGAAGTCCAATGAATTTGAGTAGAAAACCATGCTACTTCAACCTCGCAATTTCCTTCTTCTTCTTCTTCCTTGTAGTGATACAGAGAGAATTTATGGTGAAGATAAAGTTTTGGGAATTGATTTTGGTTTTAGGAATAATGAGTTGGATGAATTAGTTTAGGGGTCTAAAGTCCTTTTATAGTTATTCTAGATTAGAATAAAATGACGTCACTTATTATTAATAAAAACTGTAAACCCCAAAGTACCCCTTAACTAATTCACCAAAACAGCCCCTAGGTCACCACCCACGACACAACAACCACAAGCCGTGGATGGAGCCACGTTGCGTGCTGGTGAACAATGTTTTGGTGTCTGGGTCTCGATTTTTGGGAACCTAACCCACAACTCCTCACCCACGAGGCGTGGGTGGACCAATGGGGTGTGGGTCCCTTAGTTGGTCACTGCCCAGGCATTATTATAGGGGTCCTCCTCAAGGATCCTTGATTGGTCCTTGGCAGTCGTACCTTGACATTCTAATATAAAACCATTTATTTAAAGTACGAGGAGTTACATTTATGACTCTAACCCACACGTTAAGCTCTATTTTAGCCTACTAGTTTACGGGATTTTACAATATCTCCCTCTTGGGAATATTCATCCTTGAATGACAATCTAGACACCTTATGGAAATAAAGACTCAAGACTAGCAGCCCATCATTCATGAAGTCATCAAGATAATGCACAATTCTTAAGGAGGAAACTTCCACTCCATCTCAAACATCATCGACGCAACACAAGGAAGTAGAAACTACATCTAACAACTCATTATGCATGAAAAAACAACATTTCTCATATTCATAGGAGGAACTACCTTCTCCAAACTAAAAGCATGCTCAACACAATTTCATGGAGTCAATATGCATTTTACTCTGAAAAGCATACTAAATCATATTCAATAATTCATATCATGAAGACAATAGGCAACTCATACTCAATGCACAATAACATGAGGAACACCAATTATAAAAACTCATTTTCTTACTAAACATAAATTTCTCAAAAAGATGCATAACATAAGGAATCATGGAAAAACACATATAGAATACATAAATTGCAAAACAAGAAAACTCAAGAGGAATTACTTACCCCAAGCTTGAAACAGCAGATATACTGGAGAGAACTCATTTGCCAAATCTAACACATAGGCAGCATTAACAATTCATTTCAAAATTTGATATGGGCCTACATACTGTGGACTAAGTTTCCTTTTCTTGCAAAATATCATCACACACTTCATGGTTGAGATTTTTAGATAGACCCAATCATTAATCTCAAATTCTAGGTCCGTTCTACTCACATTGGTATAAGAATTTTGTCTAATTTTAGCCATTCCAAACCTCTCTCTAATGAGTCAACCCTTCTCAATAGCTTCATTAACCAGTTCGGGAACAATTAGAGTAACTTCACCTACCTCAAACCATCTAACCAGAGACCTACACTTACTACCATACAAGGCTTCAAAGGAAGTCATACCGATACTTGAGTGATAACTATTATTGTAGGCAAACTTTATTAATGGAAAGTGGTCATCCGAAATACCCTTGAAGTCTATAACACATGCCCTTAATATATCTTCCAATATTTGGATGGTATGCTCCGCTTACCTATCGATTTGGGGATGAAAAGCCATGCTAAGCTTAACCTTGATGCCAAGACCTTTTTGGAATGACTTCCAAAAATATGAAGTGAGTTGAGTGCCACGATCGGAAATGATGGATAAAGGAACTCCATGAATCTTCACCATTTCACTTATATACAACTTGGCATAGTCTTCCATCGAAAAAGAAACCTTGATGGGTATGAAGTGAGCCAATTTTGTCATCCGATCTATGATGACCCAAATAGAATCATGTTACCTTCGGGTGTCACGACCTAGAGGTACCCCTTAGATGTAACACGGCGTACTTGACCCCGGAGGGGTCTCATACAAGCCCTTAGCATCATAAACATAGCTAATAGAAAATATGGGAAAATTTAAAACATTTACAATCGAAGTCAATTTCATAAAATCAAGTGGAAGCATTTCTATACTTTTTCTGAAACCATCTAATACAACTTTAGAATAAACTCTTGGGACACAGCCCATACAATAGTCTCAAAATTAAAAACATTTACAGTCGAAGTCAATTTCATAAAATCAAGTGGAAGCATTTCTATACTTTTTCTGAAACCATCTAATACAACTTTAGAATAAACTCTTGGGACACAGCCCATACAATAGTCTCAAAATTAAAATAAAAGACATAAAGGTAAGGTGGGTTTTGTCCTCGAAGCTATGAGGACTCACCAAGATCTTCAACTCATTACAACTTCTAGAAACCTATCTCCAAGTGTAGCACTCAATCTCCAAACCCTACATTTGATTAGATGTAGGCGATGTATGTGTTAGTACAAAATGTACTAAATATGTTAGCTAGCATACTCATAAGAGCATAAGACAAGGCTTAGTCAATATAAGAAATAAGCCAACATCATATGAAATACTTCATAAAACATAAACCATAAGCATAAGTGATCATATCATAATCATAATAAGCAAAGTTTACAACATAAGCATCATATAAGCATAATTTGACTCTTAGTCATACATAACATAATAGAACCATTCTCAAATATCCTCAAAGGCATACATATGCAAAGCATGAATAGCATCCCATAATACCACCCAAGCCACGTATCCCTTTTTGGTCATCTTAATCATAGCATATATGCATGGTTAAGTCTTAAGACATTCTATCATACTTCTAAGTAACCTCAAGACATACTTAAAGACATACTTATGCAATGCATGAAAGGCAACCCATACTACCCTTCACACTAAGCATAACCTTGAAGTCATCCTAGTCATATTCACCCTCCCTTGGTATCACTATTGTCTTACTTCAAGTAGACAAGGGAACTATCATCTTTAGTCAATAATTTCTTGGAAGGCATCTATAGCAACAATCGATCAAGCATAACTTATGTAAGGGAACACTCATTAGGTATCCTTTAGTCATAGTTGTTCAATGAATGAGTATAATCCCATACTACCACTAATACTAAGTACCTCTTTAAGTCATCATACTCATGTTACTTCATTAGGGAGTAGCCCCTTTTTAAATCTTGGGAACTCTAGGAGACAATTTACTAAGTCTATCTTTGTTCCTTCTTGTTTTGAAACCTAAGATATACTATACTAGGTACATCTTAGTTCATTATATTTTAACTCTTGGAGATGCTACTTAAAGAACAATCTATGTTCATTAAGCTTGAACTCTAGGAGATGCTACTTAAAGCATAATCTAAGATCATTATTAGGTTGAATCCTATGAGATACTTCTTTTAACATGTCTAGATTCATTATTTTCATGGACTCTATGTGGCACTACCTGATGCATGTCTAAGTCCATTTATACTATTGAAAATTTTGAGGTACTTCACTAAACTTATCTTAGTTCCTCATTACCCCGAACCTTAGGATATATTACATTAAGTACATCTTAGTTCATTAAGATTGAACTCTTAGAGATGCGCCTTAATGCACAATTTTAGTTCAATAAGGTTGAACTGTAGGAGATGCTTCCATAAGCATAATCTTAGTTCATCATGTTTGATCCCTAGGAAATGCTCCTTTAATAACAATCTTAGACCATTACTCACACTGGGCTCTAGGAGATTCTATGTGATGCACAATCTTAGCCCATAAGGTTTGAACTCTAGGAGATTCGACATTGAGCACAATCTTAGTTCATTAGTAATCTTGTTTAATCGGGATATAGCCTTAACCGACATCAGAACATATGAGTTATCACATGACCTCTCACGGTGTTACCCACCCAATCAATGGTTGGTCAACTTGCCTAAGGTAGGACCGGTTTATTAGCTTAGTCGGATCCACTAGTAAACTTTCCTACTGGGCACATGGTTACATGATGCGGAGATTGCTACTAGAAACCCAAAACTCCACTAGGTGAAGCTTCCATATCATGAGACACACTTGGGAAAATCCAGACTCTTCTAGGTGAGAGATCCCATTGTTGGAAGCCCAAACTGAACTAGGTGGGAACCTCCATGAAAGCCCAAACTCAACTAGGTGGGAACCTCCATCTAATTTCAATATCTATTTGGTGCTAGGCATAAATCCCACAAGATAATCATTAAATCTCTACTTTGACTCAAGTTTATGGAAAGGTGTTCTTGACAACCAATCCATGATAATACCCCTTTTAGACCATGTGTGAGAAACTATCACAATAATGACCTAGGTATAAAAGCTCTCTAGCCTTAGGTTCAATTAGGTAAGAGAAACCCTTCAACCCTAGAACCATTACTATGTGACAAGTCTTTCATGTTAAGTTCATCTTCATACTTAATATCATGTCTAGAATTCTACATTAGACAAGGATATCTTTATGACCTAGGTGATTCCATCACTTCCTACCATCTAGGACTCATAAGGTGAATTAGTTAGGTAAAGATCTCACATCCCTATCCTATTCATTGGCCTTGTATTCACATGTAGATTTTACTCTTAAAGCCTTAGCATCTATACTTAATCATATTAGCTTCATTCTTAAGCCCTAGTGATCAACATTCATAACTGTGATTCTTCATTCTCAATGACTCTACACCATGGAAACATATTATGAACCTAGATTACAAGGCATTCAATCACATTATTCATTACTAGGTGATTCTATCCACAATTCATCCTAAAGGTTCAATTTCAACTTTACAAGTCAAGATCAATCAAATTAAAAACATTCTAGTTAAATTCATGATTATATGATCCTAACCTTTAACAATTACTACACATGACATTGATTTAGGAAGATCACTCATGAACCTTCATTAAGCCTCTAATAGCATAAACCCACAAAATATCATATTCATCAAACAGACTAGGGTTTACCATAGAAATCATATAAATTCATCATAATATCATAATTCAATGCTAATACAATCATAATTAGGTATTTTCAACTGGATTGGAATCATTCCTAAACCCACAATGTAGAGGGAAACCCTAGCTAGACTAGGTTTTTGACTTCACAATTTGGGGAAAACCTAGGGGACTCTATGGGCAGAAGAACCCATAGATGATTAAGCTAACATACCTTAACTCATAGCCCTAATCAAGCTTTCATAAATGGATGAAATATGCCCTTTTCTCTTCTCTTTTTCTTCTTCTTCTTCTTTCTCTTCTTCTTTCTCTTCTTCTTCCTCTTCCTCTTCCTCCTCCTCTCCTCCTCCTCCTCCTCCTCCTCCTCCTCCTCTTCCTCTTCCTCTTCCTCTTCCTCTTCCTCGTCCTCTTCCTCTTCCTCTTCCTCTTCCTCTTCCTCTTCCTCGTCCTCTTCCTCTTCCTCTTCCTCTTCCTCTTCCTCATCCTCTTCCTCTTCCTCGTCCTCTTCCTCTTCCTCTTCCTCGTCCTCTTCCTCATCCTCGTCCTCTTCCTCTTCCTCGTCCTCTTCCTCTTTCTCTTCCTCTTCCTCGTCCTCGTCCTCTTCCTCTTCCTCTTCCTCTTCCTCTTCCTCTTCCTCTTCTTCCTCTTCCTCTTCCTCTTCCTCCTCTTCCTCTTCCTCTTCCTCTTCCTCTTCTTCTTCTTCTTCTTCCTCTACTCCTCCTCCTCCTCCTTCTTCTTCTAGAGAGAGAACTTTTGGAGAGAATTTGGGGTTGTTTGATGAAGGAGTTAAATGCTTTAGTTTAGGGGCCTATTAAAGTTATATAGGTGGTTAAATAACTAACTAACCGATCTACCTCAACCCCTAATGAATTACCAACTTAACCCCTAAACACTTAACTAAAAACTAAACTTAAAAAAATTGCTTGACCTACGAGTCCCCTACCCACGGACCGTGGGTGGGCCAACGGGGCTTACTGCACCTCGGTAGGTGCTGGTCAGAGGCCTAAAGTTGCAGGCCTTGACCAACGACCTATACCTATGGGTCACGGGTCCACCTATGGTTTGTAGGTGGCCAAGCGTAGGTGCTATTTTTTTGACAGTTTTTGGGCTATTTTGAGGTCCTCCTCAAGGACCGCTTGGGTGGTCCTTGGGGTATCGTACCTTGACGCCCTAACCCTTAAACTCCTATTCTAAGTATGAGAATCATTTTTACGAGTTTTAACCCTCATAGAACATTCCAAAAATCTTACGAAAAGCTCTAGAACTCTCTAGTTCAACTTACTAGTTTTCGGGGCATTACATCGGGTGCGAGGCAAACCTGAATAAAATCCTAGTTGATTTCTTCCAATTGCACGTGAGGATAACTATATCTTGGGAAAAGCCTGCCGACCATTGATTCTCAACCTTAACTTGTTGACTATTGGGACATTAGGCCACAAATCCTACAATATCTTTCTTCATCCCGTTCCACCAATAGACTTCCCGTAGCTCACGGTACATCTTGTTGGCTCCCAGGTGAATAGAATAGTGAGAACTGTTGGCTTCTTTTAAAATTTACTCCATTAAATCAGCAACGTTGGAACACATAACTGACCTTGGTAACAAAGAACACCATCTCCCCCTGGGAGAAAGCTTGATCGGATATATTAAGTACTGCCTCTTTCATTTCTACCAAAATCGGATCGACGACTTGCTTAGCCTTCACATCGACCACAAAGGACGATTCGGACCTATTATGAATCATGACAACATCATTGGAGGAATCCACTAGTTGAACACCTAGTCCGGCCAACCTATGCACATCATGAACCAACTCTTTCTATTCATTCTATACATGAGCAACACTATCGATCGACAATCTACAAAGAGCATCATCTACCACATTAGCTTTAACGGGGTGATAAAGGACACTCATAACATAATCCTTCACAAGAGCTCTAGCATCCTTCTTTGTCGTAGATTGAAGTTATTTTTACTAAACACTTATTGATGACTTTTATGGTCGGTGAAAACATCCCCATGGGCCCCATACAAATTATACCTCCATAACTTTAAGGAAAACACAATCGCCGCTAACTCAAGGTCATGGGTAGGATAATTCTTCTCATGGATCTTAAGTTGCCTTAAAGAATAGGACATCACCTTACAATTTTGCGTAAGCACACATCCCAACTCAACTCTAGAGGCATCAAATTACACAACAAAACCATACGTACCTTCTGGTAAGTCAACACCGGAGCGAAACTAAGTCTATCTTTCAACTTTTGAAAACTTTTCTCACAAGCTTCCAACCACACAAATTAGCCTTATTTTGAGACAAAGTTGTCAAAGGAGAAGCAATGGAGGAAAATTCCTCAGCAAATCTTATAAAATAATCAACCAAACCCAAGGAGCTTCTTGTCATGACCTAAGCCTAGGGCCTAGACGTGACATGGCGAATGAGGAACCCGAAGGAACCCCAAACAAGCCTCTCAAACTTGTCATCACACTTCATTGGTCGCGGAAGTACATTCAACATTAAATAACGGGAATTAGGGGCTAAGGACAAACCATTTCAAAATAACATCATAGAATAAGAGTCAAACTCATTTACAAAATACTTGTCCAACGCACACCTCTACATACATAGATAGGACGGGGGCCATGTCATACTACCGGCTCCCCTCATAGTCAAAATACAATTGCAAGCTAAAGTCTCAAAACATAGGAGTAGGAAACATAACATAGCCCTCGAATCATTGAGGACTCCCCAACAAACTTGGATAAGCACTGTACTAGCCACGTGGATGGAGAGAAGGATCAAGAGTAGCTCTGGTCCCTACATGGTGACATCATGTAGGCAAAATATGTGTTAGTACTTTGGAATGTACTAAGTATGCGGGGTGTAATACAACAATAGATAAGGACACAATCGAAATGCAAGAAATAGTTCCATAGGCATAATGAATAACAATATGAGGATGCATGATCAAAGTGAAGTCAAAACATGTTTAAGTAGATCTATACTAATAGTAGATATCATCTGTGTGTGCATAATCCAACCAATCTATAACCCCAACTTAGGATGGGGGATGCCGTTTACACCCGAACACCCTGGTGGCAAGGTATAAACCCCTCACATGGTTGATGTTGGTCACACCCCAAGCATCCTAGGTGGTGAGGTATAAACCCCTCACATGGTTGATGTTGGTCAAACCCCAAGAATCCTAGGTGGTGAGGTATAAACCCCTCACATGGTTGATGTTGGTCACACCCCAAGCATCCTAGGTGGTGAGGTATTGTCATGACCCAAGCCTAGGGCTTAGACGTGATCGGCGAATGGGGAACCCGAGGGAACCCCAAACAAGCCTCATAGCATATCATTACACATCCTTGGTCGCGGAAGCAATTAAAATGACCATAAGCGATACGCATAATCAAGGGGAAATTGAGACTAAGGGAGCAAGACAAAAAGAGAATAATACATAAATACCATAGATGAGTCAAGCTCAAACATAATACACAACTTGTCCAACACCACCTCTAAACATGGATACTTAGCGGGGGCCGAGACAAACTATCGGGCTCACCCTCATAGTCAATACATAATTAAAAAGGAAAAGGTCTTATACATAGCAAAAGATCATGAGCAACGTCCCCGGAATGGAGGACTCACCAATAACCTTGATAGGAAATCGTATTAGCCACGTGGAGGAGGATGGTCAGATGGTGCTCCGGTCCCTACATGGTGACATCATGTAGGCATAGAGTATGCATTAGTACGTTTGAATGTACTAAGTATATGGGATGCAATGTAATGCAACAATGGATGGACATTATAGGCAAAATGCATAATCGTACCCGATAGATAACATATTAATGAGATGATATGTATAATGATGCTTATATAAAAATCATATTTAGTAGGGCATAGTATATGTGTAGTGAGTGACCATCAATATAGCATTTCCAAGGCCTACCACCCCCTTGGAGAGGCGAAAGAGGTACAAACCCCTCAATGTGGTTACTCGGGCCTACCACCTCCCGAGCTAGGGACCAAGGTACAAACCCCTCGATATGGTTATACGGGCCTACTACCCCCCGTACTAGGCAATCAAGGTACAAACCACTCGATACGGTTATACGGGCCTACTACCCCCGTACTAGGCAACCAAGGTACCAACCCCTTGATACGGTTATCCGAGCCTACAACCCCGAGCTAGGCTTGGTCGACTCACACACTATATAGAGAAAATCATATACATGTATCCATTTCATCATCATTTCAATACTTATATAATCATCCGACTCATAGGACGTACATTGGACCTTCCATTTCATAAGAATTTTATAAATGACATTTTATCAAACATATGGTGGGCTACTTGTTCATGTAAATAAAATCATGTGTTTCAAGAGTACTAAGTCCAACCAATTTTCAAAATCCATATAAAACAGCCCACCAACAACATACATATATATATACATATATAACAACCTTCATAATTTGATCATGGAGGCATGAAAACCATAAACATCACATAATAATACCATTTCATGAAAATATGCAAGATAGACCTTAATAGGGTGTGTAGTAGTGAATCCATAATTCAAGAGTTCATAAATGATCATAAGGACCCATAAACTTGAAGTAAAATAGAGGATAAATGGTTGGACTTGTGGAAAGGAAGGTTTCCACAATCAACCCACATACCTCAACTTTGGAGAATTCTTGATGAAGATTGGAATGGAGAATTGCTTGAGATTGGATCTTGAATCCGAATTAAAGCTTGGGATTTTTGAATTTGGTGGATGATCTTGGTGGAATTTTTGGAGAGGGCTTAGAGAGAGTTTTTGGATGTTTTGAAGTTAAATGACTAAGTATGGATATGTCCCCTTTTTATAAAAAAAACGTCCCAACATTTAGAAAAAAAAATGAGGCAGGTGAACAGTGTTTTCGGCTACTGGAATTTGCATTTTCTGCCGGACAGGTTTTACGAAAACGGTCATAACTCCTTCATCCTAACTCGGAATGAGGTGAAACAAATTGCGTTGGAAAGCTAACTCATAGAGCTTCAATTTTGATAGTTTGAGCTCCTTCCAGTTCCTTGTGTGCTGAGAGATATGCCCCTTTAAAGTTGACCCTCAAAATCGCATTTTTTGCGATTTTCGAATTTTGATACGGTTACTCTAAAATTCGGGTTAGACCCATTTCCCACTCAATTTGACCCCCTGAATAAGAATATGAAGTCGAATTTTCAAAATGATGCACGGATTTTGAGATATATGGAAATTATAATTTTAGGTGTTTCCGAAGCACATTTTCAGGCATTTTTGGGGTCGTTTCAATATCTCCCCCTTGGGAACATTCGTCCCCGAATGTCAAAGAAGTGTACATGAGAGACACAAATATGGAAAATTCAGCCTACATAAGGATGCAACAATGCACTTACACCTCATTTCAAAAACTTCAACATAGTTGTAAAACCACAATGAACTTGTTAACTTAAACATGAATGTATGCAATGACATGGTGGCTGAACTTAAGACCTGAGATTTTATAAAGGACTTAGATCAATACCTTAAGCTTGAGTGGAGTGAAAAAAGATAAGGATATCGCCTTTGCATGTCCGCTTCGGCCTCCCAAGTAGCACTTTCAACTTGTTGATTTCTCCAAAGGACTTTAACGGAAGCCACATCTTTGTTTCTCAACCTCTTCACTTGTCTATCTAAAATCTGGACCGGAACCTCTTCATAGGTTAAATTATCTTCAACAACACCCACAACATCAAGAGGCACGATGGCATTCGGATCACCCACACACTTCCTTAACATAGACACATGAAATACCGGATGAACCAAATCCATTTCGCTAGGCAATTCCAACTCATAAGCTACCTTGCCAATTCTCCTCATCACCTTATAAGATCCCACGTATCTTGGGCTCAACTTGCCCTTCTTACCAAAACGAACCACACCCTTCATGGGTGACACCTTCAAATAGACCCAATCACCAACTTGGAATTCAAGAGCTCTTCTCCTCACATCGGCATAGGACTTTTGGCGACTTTGGGCCGTCTTCAACCTTCTCTAATCATCCTAACCTTCTCAAGAGCCTCCATAACTAGATCTGGTCCTAACAAGGCCACCTCACCAACCTCAAACCACCCAACCGGTGATCTACAACGCCTCCCATAGAGAGCCTCAAAAGGAGCCATACCGATGCTAGAATGATAGCTATTGTTATAGGCAAACTCAATCAATGGAAGATGATCATCCCAACTACCCTTAAGTTCCAATACACAAGCCCTAAGCATATCTTCAAGTGTTTGGATAGTCCTTTCGGCTTGTCCATCCGTTTGCGGGTGAAAGGCCGTAGTAAGCTTAACTCTCGTACCTATACCCCTTTGAAATGACTTCCAAAAGTGTGAAGTAAATTGAGTACCACGGTCCGATATGATGGATAGAGGAATCCCATGCAACCTTACCAAGTCATGAATATATAATCTTGCATAATCTTCCGCCCCATATGTTGTCTTTACCGGTAGAAAATGAGCCGATTTTGTCATCCTATCAACCACCACCCAAATAGAATCAAAACCTTTTCTAGTCTTGGGTAAACCAACTACAAAATCCATATTAATTTCTTCCCACTTCCAAGTAGGAATCTCTATGTCTTGGGTTAGGCCACCCGGCCTTTGATGTTCGGCCTTGACTTGTTGGCAACTATGATAACCGGAGACGAATTTGGCAATGTCCTTCTTCATGCCTCCCCACCAATACACATCTCTCAAATCTCTATACATTTTGGTGGAACCGGGGTGGATGGAGTAGAAAGAATTATGAGTCTCCTCAAGAATTTTCTCCCTCAAACCATCAACACAAGGCACACACAACCTACCTTGGTACCTAAGGATACCATCTCCCTTGGGAGAAAACTTCCACCTTGCCCTCTTTCACCAAGGCCTTCAATTCTAACAAAGAAGAGTCAAGATCTTGTTTTTCTATCACCTCGTCAACCAAGGAAGACCTAGCACCATCAACAACGACCACACCACCATTACCAACCTCTTTCAACCTAACCCCCAACCTAGCCAACCGATGCACCTCCCTAGCCATTTTCCCTATCAGCAATATCAACATGTGCTAGGCTACCCATAGACACCCTACTCAAAGCATCCGCCACCACGTTAGCTTTACCGGGATGATAATGCACACTCATATCATAATCTTTAAGAAATTCTAGCCACCTTCTTTGTCTCAAGTTGAGATCTTTTTGGTTGAAGACATATTGGGGGCTCTTATGATCGGTAAACACATCAACATGTACCCCATACAAGTAATGACGCCAAATCTTTAAAGCAAACACCACCGCGGCTAATTCAAGATCATGCGTAGGATAGTTCTTTTCATGCACTTTGATTGTCTAGAAGCATAGGCTATCACCTTACCATTTTGCATTAGAACACAACCCAAACCAACTCTAGAAGCATCACAATACACAACAAATCTCTCAAGCCCATCCGGTAGTGACAATATAAGAGCGGACACAAGTTTATCTTTCAAGGTTTGAAAACTCCTTTCGCACTCATCGGTCCACTCAAACTTAGCCTTCTTTTGTGTCAACTTAGTCATGGGAGAAGCAATAGAAGAAAACCCATTCACAAATCTCCGGTAGTAACCCGCTAAGCCCAAGAAGCTCCTAATATCTGACGGGGTCAATGGCCTAGGCCAATTTCTAATCACATCAGTCTTCTTAGGGTCTACCTTAATACCATCCCCCGACACCACATGACCTAGGAAGGCAACCTCCCTCAGCCAAAATTCACACTTTTCATACTTGGCATACAACTTCTCCTCTCTCAATCTTTGCAACACCACCCTCAAGTGACCCATATGTTCTACCTCGCTATGCGAATAGATTAAAATATCATCAATGAAGACCACAACAAAGGAATCAAGGTAGGGTTTAAAGACTCTATTCATTAGGTCCATAAAGATAGCCGATGCATTGGTCAATCCAAAGGACATGACCACAAATTCATAATGCCCATACCTAGTCCGGAAGGCTGTCTTAGGAATGTCACACTCCCTCACCTTCACTTGATGATACCCGGACCGAAGATCAATCTTAGAGAAGTGGCTAGCCCCTTGCAATTGGTCGAACAAGTCATCAATCCTAGGAAGAGGATATTTATTCTTGACGGTGACCTTATTGAGTTGCCGGTAATCAATACACATCCTAAGGGACCCATCTTTCTTCTTCACAAACAACACCGGTGCACCCCATGGTGATTGGCTAGGCCTAATAAAACCCTTCTCCAATAAGTCCCTCAATTGTTCTTTCAACTCCTTTAACTCCGCCGGGGCCATACGGTAAGGGGGAATAGAAATAGGTTGAGTATCGGGGAGGAGGTCTATGCCAAAATCTATTTCCCTTTTAGGAGAAACACCGGGAAGGTCATTAGGAAAGACATCAAGAAATTTATTTACGACCGAAACTGACTCTATAGGAAGGGTTTTGGACTCCACATCTCTAACCCTCACAAGGTGATAGAGACACCCCTTAGAGATCAACTTACGGGCTTTAATGCAAGAGATGAACCTACCCTTGACTACCACATTTTGGCTTTCCCATTCAAGAATGGGTTCACTAGGGAATTGGAATTTGACACTACGGGTTCTACAATCAATGGAAGCATAGTATGCATGCAACCAATCCATCCCAAGAACAACATCAAAATCGACCATGAACTCAACAAGATCACAAGGCAATATTTTATGCAAGATGCAAATAGGACAATTCCTATAGACCTTCCTAGCAACCATATATGCACCAATAGGAGTAGACACCTTATGTGACTCATGCAACAAGTCGGGCTCAACATGAAACTTTTTGGCAACAAAGGGGGTGACAAAAGAAAGAGAGGCACCCGGATCAATTAATGCATATACATCAAAGTCAAAGATTTTTAACATACCGGTAACAACGTCGGGGACTTCATCGACCCCTTGCCTCCCATGCAAAGCATAAAATCGATTATGCCTTGGGGCACCACCTTGTCGGCCCCCTCTCCCCAAAGAAACCGCATTGGCACCTTGTGGACGGACCTCCTTACCCTTGTTGCGATTCCGAGGACAATCTATTGCCTTGTGCCCCATTTCTCCACAACTATAGCAAGCACCGGTATTTCTCAAGCACGGGCCACCATGACCCTTACCACACTTCGGACATACATCAATAGGACCCATACCACCAACACCTTGGGCCCTTGGAACATCATTGGCAAACCCCTTATGGGGCGCATGAGAAGACCCTTGGCCTTGATGAAACCGGCCTCCCCTTCGACTTTGGAACTTGCCCTCAAAACGGGCCCTCTTGGCCTCATGACCCCTCCTCTTCCTCAACTTCTCCTCCTCCATTTGTTCGGCATAGACCATCAAGCGGGACAAGTCCATGTCACTAATCAACATTGCGGACCGGCATTCTTCACTCACTAGGTCGGACACACCCATCACGAATTTGTTCATTCTAGATCGTGAGTCGGCAACCAAGTGTGGAGCATATCTTGAAAGTTGTGACCTCATGCCCATGATAGCTAATATCTTGTGGAATTCATCAATGAACTCTTGAGGGTCTTCATCTAACTTAGACCCATAGAATTCCGGGGGATTCATCCGCACGAAGTCTCTCACCCGAGATGCCGGGGTAGGAGCCTGAGGAACTTGGGCCCCATGGTTGGCTTGATTAGCCATAGCTTGAGCAAATAAAGTAAGGGCATCCCGAAGATCCCCATTGGTCGGTTGTTCCTCGGGTGCGCGGGCTCGTCTTCCTCTTGTATTAGGCATGATCTAGCATAGCAAAGAACAACCGTTAGGGGAAAAAAACTTAATTCAACTCTACCGCACGACTTAGAATATGAAGAAGGGAAACATTTCCTAAAACGTCTCATAGCCTCCTACTCATAATTGTGGTGCACAACACAACCATGAATCGACTCTAATCAACGCGGTGTGTTGGACTCCGAGGATCTATCAACTCCGCTCGATACCAAGTTTGTCACGACCCAAGTCTAGGGCTTAGACGTGATCGGCGAATGGGGAACCCGAGGGAACCCCAAACAAGCCTCATAGCATATCATTACACATCCTTGGTCGCGGAAGCAATTAAAATGACCATAAGCGATACGCATAATCAAGGGGAAATTGGGACTAAGGGAGCAAGGCAAAAAGAGAATAATACATAAATACCATAGATGAGTCAAGCTCAAACATAATACACAACTTGTCCAACACCACCTCTAAATATGGATACTTAGCGGGGGCCGAGACAAACTATCGGGCTCACCCTCATAGTCAATACATAATTAAAAAGGAAAAGGTCTTATACATAGCAAAAAGATCATGAGCAACGTCCCCGGAATGGAGGACTCACCAATAACCTTGATAGGAAATCGTATTAGCCACGTGGAGGAGGATGGTCAGATGGTGCTCCGGTCCCTACATGGTGACATTATGTAGGCATAGAGTATGCATTAGTACGTTTGAATGTACTAAGTATATGGGATGCAATGCAATGCAACAATGGATGGACATTATAGGCAAAATGCATAATCGTACCCGATAGATAACATATTAATGAGATGATATGTATAATGATGCTTATATAAAAATCATATTTAGTAGGGCATAGTATATGTGTAGTGAGTGACCATCAATATAGCATTTCCAAGGCCTACCACCCCCTTGGAGAGGCGAAAGAGTTACAAACCCCTCAATGTGGTTACAGGGCCTACCACCCCGAGCTAGGGACCAAGGTACAAACCCCTCGATATGGTTATACGGGCCTACTACCCCCGTACTAGGCAATCAAGGTACAAACCCTCGATACGGTTATACGGGCCTACTACCCCCGTACTAGGCAACCAAGGTACCAACCCCTTGATACGGTTACCCGAGCCTACAACCCCGAGCTAGGCTTGGTCGACTCACACACTATATAGAGAAAATCATATACATGTATCCATTTCATCATCATTTCAATACTTATATAATCATCCGACTCATAGGACGTACATTGGACCTTCCATTTCATAAGAATTTTATAAATGACATTTTATCAAACATATGGTGGGCTACTTGTTCATGTAAATAAAATCATGTGTTTCAAGAGTACTAAGTCCAACCAATTTTCAAAATCCATATAAAACAGCCCACCAACAACATACATATATATATACATATATAACAACCTTCATAATTTGATCATGGAGGCATGAAAACCATAAACATCACATAATAATACCATTTCATGAAAATATGCAAGATAGACCTTAATAGGGTGTGTAGTAGTGAATCCATAATTCAAGAGTTCATAAATGATCATAAGGACCCATAAACTTGAAGTAAAATAGAGGATAAATGGTTGGACTTGTGGAAAGGAAGGTTTCCACAATCAACCCACATACCTCAACTTTGGAGAATTCTTGATGAAGATTGGAATGGAGAATTGCTTGAGATTGAATCTTGAATCCGGAATTAAAGCTTGGGATTCTTGAATTTGGTGGATGATCTTGGTGGAATTTTTGGAGAGGGCTTAGAGAGAGTTTTTGGATGTTTTGAAGTTAAATGACTAAGTATGGATATGTCCCCTTTTTATAAAAAAAATGTCCCAACACTTAGAAAAAAAAATGAGGCAGGTGAACAGTGTTTTCGGCTACTGGAATTTGCATTTTCTGCCAGGCAGGTTTTACGAAAACGGTCATAAGTCCTTCATCCTAACTCGGAATGAGGTGAAACAAATTGCGTTGGAAAGCTAACTCATAGAGATTCAATTTTGATAGTTTGAGCTCCTTCCAGTTCATTGTGTGCTGAGAGATATGCCCCTTTAAAGTTGACCCTCAAAATCGCATTTTTTGCGATTTTCGAATTTTGATATGGTTGCTCTAAAATTCGGGTTAGACCCATTTCCCACTCAATTTGACCCCCTGAATAAGAATATGAAGTCGAATTTTGAAATGATGCACGGATTTTGAGATATATGGAAATTACAATTTTAGGTGTTTCCGAAGCACATTTTCGGGCATTTTTGGGGTCGTTTCAGGTATAAACCCCTCACATGGTTGATGTTGGTCACACCCCAAGCATCATAGGTGGTGAGGTATAAACCTCTCACATGGTTGATGTTGGTCACACCCCAAGCATCCTAGGTGGTGAGGTATAAACCCCTCACATGGTTATCCGATTCTTTTCCCCCGGACCGGGCATTGTCATGCAACACTTTATATAGGAAATTCACATTAGGCTGTAATGCAATCTCATGTATGGAATGAACATATACACAAGCTTAGTTTGTCATCAACACATTTATGGAATGCCATACATCTCATAACTCAAGCCTTAAAGCATCAATTCATCAATTCTCCATAATTGGACATTTTGTCAAACACCTTGAAGGCGTGTAATGGGGTCAAAGAGCATGGAAAATAGGGTAGTAATTATGCAGCAAAACCAGTGAACAACCTGCAACAACGCCTTTTAATACCCACAAGACCACATGAACAATCTCCAAATCAATTCCAAGTTTAGATTCAAGTTCTGAAGTCACAACATACTCAAAACAACCACTTTTCATGCTAGAATTCACTGTGCAGGAAAATTTATACAAGAAACAAGACTAATTTATGAATCTCAACTTAAATCATGAATTAGTGAGTAGAATAGAGTCTAGGCACTATGGGTGGAAGGACCCATGAGTTCAACACCACATACCTTGAGTTTTTATGAAGGTCTTGAGAGTGTCTTCAATGGAAGCTTGGAACTTGGAGCAAGAATCTCTTCAATCTTGAGGAAGGTATTGGATTAGGGTTCTTGAGAGAAAATGTGTCTAAGTGTGGGAGAGGTATTTTGGGAAATTTTTTTAGAGATGGGAATTGAATTAATGCTATGTAGGAAATAAAATATGTCCTTGGAGAAAAAAACGGGTCCAACACTTACAAAAAAAAATGAGGCTTATGAACAGTAAATTCGCTCTCTGGAAATTGTATTTCCTGCACGGACGGATTTTACGAAAATGGGCATAACTTCTTCGTCTGAACTCCGAATGAGGTGAAACGAAGTGCGTTGGGTAGCTAACTCAAAGGGATTTCCATGGATATGTTATGGGCCACCCAATTATTTGTGTGCTAGGAGATATGACCCTCCAAAGTAGACCCTCGAAAAAGGCTTCACTTAGAAATTTCGGATTTTGATACGGTTGCTCTAAAATTTGGGTTAGACCCATTTCCCACTCAATTTGACCCCCTAAACAAGAATATGAAGTCGGATTTTCGAAAAATGAAATGGATTTTTAGATATAGCTAAAATAAGTTTTCGGTAACTTCCGAAGCACATTTTTAGGAACTTTTATTTTTATTTTTTTTGGGTCGTTTCACTTCTAGTATCCGAAGGAGTTATAGGTCTACGCCAACTCTTTACCACATCCTTCTTCATAGGATATACTTGAATACCCTTGGTTGAAAGAATATAACCATGGAAAGCTACAGACCTTAACAAAAATTCACATTTGCTAAACTTTTCAAATGGTTTTTGGTCCTTAAGAACTTGCAACACAGTTCTCAAATGGTCCACATTTTCATTCTCATTCCTTGAATAGATCAAAATATCATCGATAAGCACAATCACAAACATGTTAATGTAATGCCTAAAGTATTAATTAAGTCCATGAATTCCGCTGGAGCGTTAGTCAAACCAAAGGACATTACTAGAAATTCATAATTACCATACCTAGTTTAGAAAGTCGTCTTTGGAATATCTTCCCCTATCACCCTTAATTGGTTATAACGCAAATGAAGATCAACCATAGAGAAATAGCTAGCCCCTTGAAGTTGATCAAACAAGTCATCAATTCCTAGGAAAGGATAATTGTTCTTAATGGTCACTCCATTTAAATTGATAATAATCGATGCACATTCTAAGATACCCATCCTTCTTCTAACAAAAAACATGGGAGCATCCGATGGAAAGATACTCAGTCGGATAAAATCCTTGTCTAACAAATCCTTCAATTGTTCTTTCAACTCTTTTAACTCGGTCGGAGTCATTCTATAAGGAGGAATGGAGATAGGTTGCATATCCAAAAGAAGGTCAATACCAAAATCTATTTCCCGCTTGGGAGGAGTATTAGGAAAATTATCAGGGTATACTTCTAGGATCTTATTAACCACAAGAACTAACTCAAGATAGGGGGTTTTGGAATCTGCATCCCTCACCCTAACAAAATGGTAAAAGCAACCTTTCGAGATCATCTTCATAGATTTAAGTTAAGACAAATATTGACCTCTAGGCATATAATTTCCCTCTTTCCACTCTAAGATAGGCTCATTCATAAATTGGAATCTAACCACCCGAGTTCTATAATCATTAGACGAATAACATGCATGTAGCCAATCTATACCAAGAAGAACATCAAAATCTAACATGTCAATCTCTACCAAGTTAACAACAGTAACTCTATGGGACAAGGAAACGAGAAATCTTCTATAAATCCTCTTAGCCACCACATAATCACCAATAGGAGTAGAGATAGAAAAAAGCTCTTATAACACTTTCGAAGGAACATCTAAACTCATTGCCACATAGAGCGTCACAAAAGATAAATTAGCACCACGATAAAACAATGCATACACATCTATAAGAAAGTCTTTTAACCTACAATTCACTACCTCCGGGGAGTTCTCTTGATCACCTCAGGTTTGTAGAGCATAGAAGACGTTTTGCTTTGGAGCATTAGAGTATGAACAGCTAGGAAAAGCTTGCTTGCCCTCTCTTTCTTAAACCTTAAGCTTTGGACAATCTCTCATTTTGTGACCACTCTTTCCAAATCTAAAGCAACCATCCGTGCCAATTAGGCACTTACCATCATGCTTTCTTCCACACATAGCACAATTAGGCCTAGCCAGATAATAAACACTACCATTACCTCCTTGAGGTTTTGAGTTGAAAACCCTATCTTTATTAACCCTTGGAGCACTAGAGGATCCTTGGTTGGAAAACCTTTGTTTGAACCTTGGTGGACCTTGTCCATCAGACCCAGTGTTGGAGAAGTTCTCTTATGTTATGTTAAACTATATGCACATATTATGCCTCAAACTAGGTTGTTATCTCTTATGCTTATAGTCAATGACTTATGATGATGTCTCTTATGATTATGACTGATGTTACTGTCTCTTATGATTATGGTATATGTCTTATGTTGACTAATACCTCTTAAATGCTTATGATTGATGATATATACTAGCCATCATATTTAGTACATTTTGTACTAACACATACTCTTGCGCACATTCTTTACAAATATAGGGTCCAGCGATATTCATTTACATTCTCGTTGCTAGGTTTCTAGTAGAGCAAGAAGATGAAGACTTGGTGACTCCTCATATGATCGAGGATGTGATCGCTTTTCTTTTATATATTTCTTTTATGTTATAGACTTTTGTATGGGCGGCATCCAAAAGATTTATTCACATTTTTTAAGATGGTTTTAGACAAAGTTTTATAGACTTCTGCTTCCTTTTATAGAAGACTTCTATTGTATAGAAAAAATTTATAATTTTCTGCATCATTCCTATTATCTTATTTTTTAATATGCTAAGTGGTTACATGGAGCCTTTCGAGGTTCTATGTACCTTGTTACATCTAGGGGGTACCCTTGGGTGGTGACAAACTTGCTAATTAAAGCACAAGGTTTAGAATGGTACTAGGATGTCTCCAACCACGTCTAGTAGAGTCTTTTAATAAATGTGAAGTGCACCATATTTATAAATAGGAGGCTATTGGTTGTTTAGGAAACTTCACTCTTCATTCTCTAAGTCGTGCATAGAGTTTATTTCTATTAGGTCTTTCTCTTGTTCTGTATCCTATGGTTTTCAAGATATGACTACTACAAGGGATAATTCTAGGGGGAATAAGGAGCAACAAGTTCCTCTCCAAGATCCTCCTCAAGATCCAATTAAACCTATGGATGAGAATGTTACGAATGTAGAGTTTATGTCGGAGATCCAAATGTTGACCCTAGATATGACGGCACCAGTGAATATAAGGAGGTGGTAGCTCTAGTGAACCCAATGGTTTGTATGTCTGCTTCAAGAGTGAGATATTTTATGAGGATGAACAATCATGAGTTTTACGGCTTCAAGGTGGAAGAGGATCATGAACCCTCACCTTGAGAGGTGCAGTGAGTTTGGGAAGTTTACTCCCCGTTCTGTAGGCTGATATGAGATATTGAGTGGAATGGGTAAAGTTTCTTGTGAACTAGAGTTTCTTAATCAGTGGTACCGGTGTATCCAATTTTCCATGTCTCTAAGATATAGAAGGTTGTTAGAGGTCCGACATTAATAAATTCTTTAAGAAGAGTTGAGAGTGATGAAAATTTCTCTAATCTAGAAATACCGGTAAGGATCTTAACTGGCAAGTTAAGAAATAAGAGAACAAGGACGTTTCTTTCATGAAAGTGGTAAGGAATGATCATTTAGTGAGGTTTTTAGGTGAGGGTGCTACTTGGGAGGCGGAGTGCCAATAAGATGTCTCGATGTCCTCATCCTTTAACTTATATTCCTCCTTTGGTTAGATATGATGAATTTCTCATGGTGTGTTCTTTAGGTAAAGCAATGTGTGATTTATGTGTTTCCATGATTTCCTTATGTAGTGCATGTTCATAACAAACTTGTGTGTTGAATGAAAATGAGGTTGCATGTTTTATTTCCCCATACTGTTTTGCATTGAGTATGAGTTGCCTATTTGACTTCATTACATGAATCAACGAACATGTCTTGATATGATTTTTGATAGTAAATTGCATTTATACTCCATGATAATTGTTGAGTCTTCATAATAGCTTGGAGAAAGTAATTTCTCCTAAGCACATGAAGATTGTTGAAATTTCATGCATAATGTGTTGTTAGATTTAGTTGGTACTTCCTTGTGATAGATTGATTATGTTAGAGTTGGAGTGGCAGTTTCCTCGTCTGAACTGTGCATTATTTTGGTGTTGCATGCATTATGAGATGCTAGTCTTGAGTCTTTACTCTTGTAAGGTGTCTGGATTGTCATTTGAGGATGAATGTTCCCAAGTGGGAGATATTGTAACACCCCGGGAACTAGTAGGCTAAACAAGAGCTTGACATAAGGGTTAGAATCGTAGATATAACTCCCTGTACTTAAAATGAAGAATTTTGGGTTAGAAAGGCAAGGTACGACTCCCCAAGGACCAACCAAGGGCCGGTGAGGAAAACCCTAGCAAACTACCCGAAGAAAGCTGCCCAAGCTCGTGCACCCACGAAGGGACCCACATCACGTATGGAGGTCCACACCACGTGGATGGCTTCGTGGGTTAGGGTCCCAAAGACATTGCTTCAAACCACCATCCACCGATGACCAACATGCTCCGTGGGTCCACCAAAGGCTCGTGGGTGAGGAAGAATGTTGACTTAGGCGGTTAAGTGATGATTTAGTGGAACTTTGCGGAATTATTGAAGTATTAAGTGACTTCATTTTACCCTATTTTAGACCACCTACATAAAGACTTTAGACCCTTAATTATGTCATTCCAAATGATATTTTCAAGACCCCCAAAAAGAAACCCAATTCTCTCTCAAAAATCCTCTCTCTAGAAAGTGAAGAAGAAAAAGAAGAGAATCAAGCAAGGTACAAATCATCCGATCTTCCAATCTTTGTGAGGGATTTGTAACCAAGGTACGATGTATTATTCATCCATGGATTATTTTCATCCATAAATTCCCCAAGTTTCACCCAAATGTCAAGATGAATCCCCATTTCTAGTTAGGGTTCCTTCCTATATTGTGGGTATTTTTGTATGTGGATCCAATTGAGTGTATAATGGTTGTTTATGATGTAATTACATGTGTTTAGTATGATTATACATGCATTCTGTATTAATCTAATATTTTAGGATGAAATTGATATAGTTTAGCTTATATGCCATGAAAGGGAAATTGAGGGCTTAGATGTGATGTTCTAAGATTGATGAATTACTTTATGAATTGCTTGAGATTAGAGCACCTATATATGAATTTCTTAAAAGTAAAGCTTTTAGACATGAATTGATTAGATTAGGACTTATTTGTTGAATCATGATTAGTAGTGTTGAGATTCAGTTTATATGATGAAAAATGATTAGAATCGCTTCAGAATGAAGCATGTGGTTAGATTGTCTTGAGAATTAGGCATATATGATGACCATGTGAAGTATTGTATGAGGGTAAGGCTTGCAGTATGATTGTGAATCTAGGTCTTTTAGGGTAAAAGCTAATAAGAATGAACTAGGAATGTTAAGGCTTTGGGAGTGAAGTTATCATGTATGTCAATTTGTATATGGTATTATTGTGGAAGGACCTTCCCCCCACTACACCATTTTAGGTCTACAGCCACACTAATTCTGGATTACATTTGTAAAGTGTTGCCTAAAGCAGTTTTGGGAATGCTTTTAAAGCGTAGCCAAAGTTTTTAACTTTTAGTCACGATAATAATGGAAACACTTCAAAAGTGTACTCTTTAATGGTATAAGCCACACTTTATAAATGTTGTTACAATATGATATAATTGGCAACACCTATTTACATATATGGCCACAATTTTAAAGTGTCCTATTTTTATAATTTTAAAAACAATACATTATAAGTGTGGCCTTAAAATTTTCACTAAAAATTTATATTCCCTCCAATATTTTTAACCCTCCCTCCCATTTTTTAATGGCCAAAAAAATAAAGATTAATAAATCATAAAATATTAATCAGTCTTTCACACTTCACTTTCCTCATTCATGCTTTCCTCTTTCACTGAGCTAGCTGAACCTAAGTGAAGAGAGGTGAAGAGAGCTGAAGAACCAATGAACCGATTCTCTTCTCCGATACAGATTTGTGAGAAAAAGAGGTTGAATAGTTGATGTCACCAAAGATGAGCTGAAGAGTTTAAGTCATCAAAGAGTTGAAGTCACTGATGAGTAAGTACGATTCTCTTTTCCAATACCTATTTCGTCAAGCTTAAGTACTAAATCAGTCTTTTTGTTAGCTGAAGTGATTGATTTTTTTTTGTTTTGAAGAGGAATAAGAAGGAATTGATTATTTGGGGTTGTTGGCAAAATGAACTGAAGTTAATTAGTCTCTCTGTCAAGCTTTTCACTCAAATTTCTCACTGAAGAACACGATTTCAGACAAATTTTGTTGGAATAGGGTTTATTAGGTAAGAAATTCTATATTTGAAAGTCTAAATTTTAGCTTTAGGATTTTGATATTCTTGTGTTTTTATACGATTTTTTGAAGTGTAGCTAGTAATTTAGCTTCATCAGTTCAATTCACTGTTAGGGGTTGGGAAAAAGTTGGGATTTATTTAAGCAAAAACATTTAGACCAACTGAAGAAAATAGTTAATATATATATATATATATATATATATATATATATATATATATAGAAACACATTCAAGGTAGGGAGAGTTAAGTGTCGATAAGAGTATCACATTTTCTAATTTGTTTGGCAGATCAGTTTTCCCAAGCTTTGTTCAAGTTTGAGATTCTGCCAAGAATTCTCATCCGTCGTTAGTGTTCGAGTTTTGTGATGATGATTGTTTCCCTGCTCGTCCCGTTCCAGTTCACTGCCCTAAGAAAGGTAATGTTGTTGTCCTCATAGTACTCTTTTTGCCTCTTCTATTTTAAGAGTGATATTGTGACTCTTTAAAGTTGTTTTGATTAGTTTCTTTCTTTTTAGTTGATTTATCTTTGAGTTGATGTTGATTTAATATGAGATATGTGTTTCTTAATTAGTTACTTTTGCAAGTCTGATGAATATCGCTTTAAAGATTTGACAATTTGTATTCATTGTTGTTATTCCCCTACTTGTCATTCAAAGTTTTGTTTTGTTGTTTCTTTTCCTGATCTTGCTTTTGGAATGTGCATTGGAGTACTTGGTATTGTTCTGCTAAATGCTAGATTGCTCTCAGGAGATGTGTATTGTTACCGGACACTTTTATTCTCCCATAATCTCATAGGTTGCATATGGTTGTAACCTGTCATATCTCTCTATCTATCTATTGTCTTATGAAGAAATCAACAGTTGTGTTGCTTCCATAGTTTTGTAGTAAAATATATCAATAGGTATAAATTGTAACTGTAATTTTATAGGAGGAATGAGCACTTATAGTCTCTAATGCAACATCAATTCAAAATATCATTTTTTGATAGATATTCAAGGTAACAATCCTATGTAGCCTTCATATGATTATATAAAAGCTTCTTTTATTTTGTTGGAATAGAGTTTATCATGTAAGAAATTCTATCTGTGAAAGTCTAAATTTTAGGTTTAGGATTTGATATTCTTGTGTTTTTATATGATTTTTGGGAGTGTAGCTAGTACTTTAGTTTTATCAGTTGATTTTTGGGAGTGTAGCTCGTATTTTAGCTTCATCGATTTATTCTTTGCCCTGAGCATTAATCATTAAATAAGTATAAGTTGGCTGACTATTCACTTGAGAATTTCTTTTTTATTAGGCTTATAAGCCGATTAGGGCTGAAATCGTCCATGATAGTTTAGAAATTTGAGTTCATGTAATCGATTTTTAACTCTTACAATAAATATGCCTTGAGTTCAAACAAGTAGCTAATCCATATAGTTTGATTCTTCACTTCAGGTAATCAATTTAGAAAAATGAAGTTTGCTCATACTTAGATTCTTTGTTCCAGTATCTAAGGTGTACAAAAAGAGTACTGGAATTACTCGATATAACCTAGTACTTATTTGGATATCTGTTTTATGGTTTGAAGGTTGAACATGGATTCTCGAATCTAAATTATGTGAAAGTTTCTTCTCTCTCACGATAGATGTTGGATATGATATGTATTTCCTTTATCAAGTCAATAGCATAGTGATGGTCACAATATTATTCGTTATCCAGATAGTAATTGAGCAATGCATTATTGTGAATTGATATTCTATGAACACTGAGAAGAAGGATCATCTAGCTGGCTGGAAGAGGAGTTTGAAGATGAGTCTGCATATGAGTTTGAAGACGAGTCTGAAAATGAGTATGAAGATGAGTTTGAAGATGAGTCTGAAGAAGAGTTTGAAGATGATGCACCATGAGTTTCATGATTTTTGTGATGACCATATAGTGCTCACTTACTATTTTTATAATTTAATTGTTTTTTTTGTACAAACACATTAAGATATCTAATATATGTAATTGAAGATTAGATCGCTACAATGTTTAAGTATTCTGTTGGCTTTTTTCATGTGCCCAATTGTTGTTTGGCTAAGTAATTTATGTTGGCTTCTTATCTGATTATTATTTTATTGAGGAATTTGTACTTCTAGCTGAATGTTGTTTTATTTGGCTGTTTGTTATTTATATACTTATTTATTAGGTAGTAGGCATTAGAGGCAGAATAGTGAGCTCCGCAATTTGAAGTCGCTCCTAGTTTTGTCGTTGTCCCGAGTTCATCACTCCTAGAGAGGTATATTTATTTACCTTTAATTCTTCCTTGTTTGTTTCAGACTAAGAGTGTTATGCGTTGTTGTGACTAAAATAGTGAGTTGCTAGTTTGTATCAGTTTCTTAGTAGATATGATTTGATCTGTTTTCTTAAAGTTAACTGAGTCTCCTTTTAGTTTGTTCAAGATGGTCTGTAGTTCATTCAGTCGCGATTTTAAGTGTGCCTGCTATGTGTTTTGGGTTCTCGAAATGGGGCAGTAAAATTTGGTTGTTTACCTTTCTCTCTAAGTGTAGCTCAGTTCTCTTTTGAGCATCTTTTAACTTGGTCGTTGAATATCTCCGTCTAATTGTTCTCAAATGCTACCTGATGCTATGAGGCTTCAAGTTCTAATGTTCAATTTGATCAAAAATAGTTTGCCTAGGTCCTGAATTTGTTTGAATTTATAGAATCAGTTTAGTTGTGGCTCCAGCTTCCCTGCTAGGATATTGTGTCTATTAGGTTATAGAATATTCAGTTTACAGTATATACAGTGCTGGAAGTTCTGGAAATTCTAGAAACTCAGCTGCTACAATCTGCTATTATACAATTCTGGAAACTCAGCTGCTGCAATATTATACAGTGCTGGAAATTCTGGAAATTTTGGAAACTCAGCTGCTGCAATATTATACAGTGCTGGAAATTTTGGAAACTCAGCTGCTGCAATCTGCTATTATCAATTACTCTTATATAGCTGCTGCAATCTGCTATTATCAATTACTCTTATATAGCTGCTGCAATCTACTATAATACAGTGCTGGAAATTTTGGAAAGAGTTGAGCTGTTCTATTACTTCTAAAGAGTTGGAAATTCTGAAAAGTGTTGGTGTGTGAATTCTGCATATGCACACGACATAGGAAGGACAATGTTTCAAACTAATAAGCTATCCACCTTATTATTTTGTAGGTTTACTTACTACAGGGAAAGAAATCAAAGAGATTAAAACAAAGTGAGAAGAATGAATCAATCAACAATACTAAAGAAAAAGGGTTTGAATCCAAACAAAGATCAAAGTCCATTTAAGAATCTGGATTTTGATATGCAATACCAATAAAGTGTTGAATTGGCCAACAAATTCAAGATTAAGAGAGAACAACTTGCAAATGAATGCAATGATAGAGCTAAGAAAGAGAAGGCACCAATACCACATAAAAGAAAGAATTATGAAGATTTCATTCCACAACAATGAAAGAGTAAATTGCTTGGGCACACATAGTACTTATAGTTTACTATGGATGCCAATTTATTCAACAAGCTGAACTTCAGAATCACCAAAATTCTTGTGAAACAGCTGATGATGCATTTAGGGCAGTGTTTAGAAAGGAGCAGCCTGGTCGACTTAGGTGCTATGGTAGATGAGTGACAACAAGTTCTTTGAAGAAAGATAAGGAAATTAACCATCTAAACCAAAAGCATGCCAGTGAAATCACTTCTCAAAAGGAAGAATTGAGAGAAGAAATACGATATTTATTCACTCAATTGCTGCAAAACAACCCTGGATTGAATTTTCAAGATATACTAGGGTGTGTTGGATCTAACCTTGCTTCACCTATTGATGCAAGTAGCACACAAGTTGTAAGAGGCACAAATCATCCACATTCTTCAGGGTCAACTCATGATTCGGTTCTTCAAAAGGTATTTTGTATTTCACAAGCTGTAGTCTACATATTTTTTTTCTTCTAGTTGAGTTGGTGTTCTTGGTAAAGAAATTCTGAACTTATTTTACTATCTTAAATCTTTGAAAGTTCAGGCTGTACTTTGTTTTTGTTACTCATTGTGTCCTTTCAGCTTCTATAACTAAATTTTTTTCTACTTTTAGTTGTGTGACTATTGTATTGTGTTGAAGGAGGACCTAGTGATTTTGGGTTGTAGTTGTATACTTTTTCCCCCTATTATTTTACTA
The DNA here is from genome assembly GCA_029007595.1 of Solanum commersonii. Lineage (NCBI taxonomy): Eukaryota > Viridiplantae > Streptophyta > Magnoliopsida > Solanales > Solanaceae > Solanum > Solanum commersonii. The sequence continues at coordinate 272,214 of JAJTWQ010000194.1, forward strand.
CTTTGAACTGTGATGGTTGTTGTGAGAGATGGTTTTAGTTTTCATTGCTTAAACTGATTCTCATAGTTAAAGCTGTTCCTTTTAGATTTCTTGGAAGGTTAGAGACTTTGTTGTATTTTGTGAGTGAGTTTGTTGTCACTTGTGCTAGTTAAGCTTTGTTCTGATGTGGTTTGAGTTGTCATCATGTTGTTGCTGGTTCTTGTTTCTAGGAATTTGTCTTTCTTGTACTTTGGTACCCTGTATCTCAGCCTCTTTTTGTTGTCTTCTTTTAATTGTTTCTCTCTTTTTCTTACTTGGTTTACCTTTTGATTTGTTGTTGGAAGGAGTCTGATCATTATCTTTCCCATTTTGCTGATTGTTATCACCTGTAGGGCCTGGATGATCCTTCTTCTTTGTTTCACTAGTAGGAGTAATAAGATCTTGCCTCCCTGAAATATTATCATTGTTGTCCTGAATTTTCTGCACTTGAGCCTGACTTGTAGCATTAACTTGAGACCTGTCTGGAACTTGTTGTTTATTCTGAATGTGATGCTGAGGGGTAGCAGGGGCTCTATGGTCTAGACTATGGTCAATCTGAGTGTTCTCATGCCCAGCATGAGACATATTCCCCCATTTGGATACCCATCCTGCAAATTAGTTTTGTTCTCCTGACATCCTCCTTCCAACCCCCCCATAACTTCAACAGCCTCATCCAAACAATTAATAAAGGGGTTCTAGGGTAGGAGAGTAGTGCAGTCAATACCTGTGCTTTGATTTTTAGAATTTTTTCATTTTTTTCCTTGTCAGAATTATTTAACAATTGGTTGGCTGTGGAAGGTAAGTCAGTGGTTGACTTATTATTAATTTGTGTCTCCATTATATCCTTATGTCTTGAATTCTGATTTTGAGCTCCTTCTTGATTGTTTGGTTGATCCTTCACAGAAAGATCAATGAAATTATTAGAAGTAGGTAGTGCATAATTAGTAGTCATACCTTTGTGATGAGTTTGCTACTGCTGCAATGTTTCCTTAGGAGATTTTGGTCTATCCATGCTATGTTGAACTGGCCTGTAAGCTTTCTTCTTTTGAGTCTGCTATTCTTCATCAGCTGGCTTGTTGTTATTTCCTTGTTTTTGAAGTTGCTTGTATTGTGAACTGTGCTTCCATCCTCTCTATTTGTGTATTGCATTTGCACGGTTCTGGAATCTTGTTTGCCTTGTTCCCCTTTGTTTTTGTTCTTTTTATCAGCCTCCAACTCTTTTCTTTTTTTAAATTCTTGATCTCTTTGCTTAATAGTACATACATGTAACAAGTGTTCTTGGTGTTTACAATACATAGCAATGCCAAGGTAGTTTCGATAGAGAAATCCAAAAAGAGACTATAGGTGTTTCCTCCTCAGGCCTAAAAGTAGGAGTCCACTTTTGAATTGGTTGGCTTGCAGTGAATACTCTCCAATTATGTACTTCCACATCTTTATTGTTATGAATTTGTTTGGCTTACTGTGAATTTAAGCATATTAAATACATGGTTTATTTCACTAATTTATAATTTTATTTTGAATGTTTGGGAAAATGCTAGTAATTGAATTTGAATTGTGACAAGAAGTAAAATCGATCTATTGTAGTGAACGATGAAGAGTTTTTGTAGTACTATTGTCATATATGTTTGAATGCATTTGGTTTTGTGGAATTTATTGATAGTGGAGATATTTAAGCATTCACTTTCTAAGTATTGGTTGTACAAGACATGTTTCTCGAAGTTTATTTGAAATATATAGCTTCAATTTAATTATTAGTTAATTTTCTTCTTTAGGTCACTTGTATATTTAATTATATGATTATTGAATATATGCAAATAAAAATTATTATTCTTAAAAATAGAAAATTGTGGCTACAAATTTCTACACAACATTGCCACAGTTCAAAAGTGTTGTTGTAGGACGTCCAATGTTATCTTGTACATAAGTTACACTTTATATGTGTTGCTCTAGATGAGATATAAAAGGCAACACTTTTTAACTGTGACTAATAACAAAGCAAAGGCCATGCTTTTAAGTGTAGTATAATTAAAAAAGTTGTCGCTAATGCATCACTATAAAGCATGCCCATAAACCTCTTTGGCTACGCTTTATAAGTGTAGTTGTGATGGCGACATTTAAAATGTGTTGCCTAATGTCAAAGGTTATGCTTCTTTAGGCCACCCCCTAAAAAGTGTTGCTTAAAGTCAGAAAGTGTAGCCTTTTATCAGAGGCCACACTTTTTGCTAGTTTAGTCTACACTTTACTGGGGTGGCCGTAGGCCTAAAATGGCGTAGTGCCCCATGACCTATATTGTGAGTATATAAGATTATGCTTGTAGTGATTTCATTACATAAATTATGATTATATCCATGGCTAATGTGGTGAATTTGAAATGTGTTAATTGAATATGACCCTTGATCCTTGAAAGGCAAAGTATGAGAATTATGCATGATTATGAGATTTATGTATATTATTTAAGAACACTTTGAGAGATAAGTGATTATGTTTATTATCATGTTGTGTGTTGTTGAAATGATATTCTCATTGACACAACTATATATGAATACTATATATGATGTAAATGGCTTTCTCACAATATGATGAATCTAAGGTTGAAAGGCTATTCTCACCTATTGAATCTATGAGTTGTCTTATGAATTTTGTTAGACTGAGTGTCAAGACATTCTTCCATTATTATGAAATTAAGTCAAGACTTAAAATGAACTTTGTGGGAATTAATGTTTAGCGCCCAGTGCATACTTTATATGAGATGGAAGCTTCTACCCTAGTTGAGTCTTGGTACCAAGAAAAGCTTTCACACTAGTTGAGTCCAACTTTCCAAAAAGGATCCTTCTAGCTTAGTTGAGTTCGGGTTCCCAAATTATGTCTCATGAGATGGAAACCTTCTCTAATAGTTATGTCTAGGTTTCTAGTAGCAATTTCCTTATCCCATAAACTACATGCCCCCGTAGGTTGCTTCGCTATAGGATCCACCTAAGCTAAGAGTATGGTCCTACCTTAGGCAAGTAGGAGAACACTTTTCCGTGTGGGTAACACCAGATTTCATGTTATGCTCACATGGTCTATGACGGTTAAGGCTTATTCCCACAACATGAATTTGAATTATGAATTATGGTTACTCAAGAGGCTTTACTTACCATGGGTGATATTTATGGGGTTTTATTCATGCATTGTACAAGTATGTTTTGAGGATAGTTATGATATGTTCTTCTTATGTTATGATGATCTATGTAATGAATATGCTTATGACTTATGCTTATGATGTCTGCGTAATTTGGATTGTAGCTTGAAAGGCTCTCCAAATGCATGTATGACTAAAAGTGGATGTTCCATTGTCTACGAGAAATAAGCTAAGGATAAGATCAAAAGATAATAAAAATGAATGAGGACTTAAAGTGACTTTCTTGGAATCAGTGCGATTATGGGTTCCTATTAATGCATTGCACAAGCTTTCCTTGAGGTGGCTTAGGAAATGTTTCTCATGTGTTATGTTAAACTAGATGCACATATTATGCGTATGACTAGGTTGTTATCTCTAATGCTTATAGTCTATGTTTTATGATGATGTCTTTTATGATTATGACTTATGTTATTGTCTCTTATGATTACGGTATATGTCTTATGATGACTAATGCCTCTTATATGCTTATGATTGATGATATATGCTAGCCATCATGTTTAGTAAATTTTGTACTAACGCATACTCTTGCCTACATTCTTATCAAATGAAGGGTCTAGCGATATTAAGTTCCATTCTCGTGGCTAGGTTTTTAGTAGAGTAAAGAGTTGAAGATTTGATGAGTCCTCATAGCATCGAGGATGTGATCACCTTTATTTTATGTCTTTCTTTTATGTTTTAGACTTTTGTATGGGATGCATTGCAAATACTTATTCAAGTTGTTTTAGATGGTTTGAGACAAAGTGTTGTAGACTTCCGCTTGCTTTTATAAAAGACTTCGATTGTATGGCAAAGTTTTAAAATTTCTGCATCATTTCTATTATCTTATGTTGTGATATTCTAAGTGGCTTACACAGAGCCTTTCAGAGTTCTTTGTGTCATTTTACATCTAGTGGCTACCCCTTGGTCGTGATAAACTTGGTAATAAGAGCACCAGGTTTAGAATGGCTCTAGGATGTCTCAAACCACATCTAGTAGAGTCTTGTTCATAAATGTGAAGCGCATCACATTTATGAATAGGAGGCTACTCGATGTTAAGGAAACTTCACTTCTTCATTCTCCAACTCGTGCCATAGAGTTTAACTCTGTTAGGTCTTTCTCTAAATCTGTGCCCTATAGGTTTCAGGATATGACTACTACAAGGGCTAATGCTAGGAGGAATGAGGAAGACAATGTGGAGCAAGAACTTCCACTCCAAGTTCATCCTCAATCACCAATTAACCCTATGGATGCGAATGTTAAGAATCCGGTGTTTATGTCTCCAATGTAAATCTTCGCCGAAGCAATGATGACATAAGTGAATAGGGAGGTGGTAGCTCCGGTGAGCCCAATAGTGGGTATGGTTGGTTCAAGAGTGAGGGATATTTTAAGGATGAACCCTCCAGAGTTTTATGGCTCCAAGGTGGAAGAGGATCCTAAAGGATTTATAGATGAGGTCTCTATGTATTGATACTGTGGGAGTGACGCCCGTACAGAAGGCGGGGTTGGCTTCTAATAAACTCAAAGGGGTTGCTCAAGTTTGGTTTAATCATTAGAAAGACGCAGGAAGGGGTCCCACAGAGTGGAAAGGGTTCAGGAGTGCTTTTCTAGATAGGTTCTTCCCTTTAGAGATCAAAGATTAGTGCTTGAGTTCATTAACCTTAGACAAGGTGATGTGAGTGTTAAGGAATATGCATGGAGGTTCTCCCAATTGTCTAAGTATTGTGTAATTATTGTGTCAGATCCTAGGTCAGGAATGAGTAAGTTTTTGTCAAGAGTGTCTGATTTAGTAGAAAGAGAATGTCGTATGACCATGTTTGATCATGATATGAATATTTATCACCTTATGATTTATGCTCATCTAATTTAGGAAGAGAAACTTGAAGAAAAGTTGAGGGAGAAAAAGAGGTTTAGGATTGATGATGATAATTCTCCTCTTGAAAGGTTCTCTGGACAAGGTCCTTCTAGGTTTTCACCAAGTTATAACCTACAAAGGGATTTCAACCCTAAGTCTCGAGGAAAGAATAGTAGAGAAATTAACATTTCCAAGACAATTCATCCAGTTCTAAGTGTCAACGTTCGTGAATCAATATAAATAGAACTAAATGAGTTGGGGTCGATCCCACAGAGAGTAGATTTCTTTAGAATTCGAATATGAAATTATGATGGTGACTTCTACAATTGAGCAAATAAGACGCTTTGGAATCTATAAATCAAACTCAAAGACGTCATTTCCAATCCAAATGGACAGTTGTCAAAATAACTAACCACTTCAATAATCAATGAGGAACACTCAAATACCGAGATAGTGCTTGTGGGATTGACTCACCAACTGCAGAGTTCAACTCAACGGGTGTATATCATTATCAACAATGTTAATTCATCATGGGTAGAATATACTATAGGTAAGGAAGTTTTCATTCGAACAATTACCTTATCTCCGCTGAGTTCTATCGAACCTCAACACTATACATAAGAAGACCAGCACACATTCTTATCAAATCTACTCTTTCGTGCTAGATACAAAGGCTGAATCTCAAGTTTCACTTTCTCAAGTTGAAATCATTAGGACCAAATAACTAAGGATATCAAATTACTACCTTAGCTCTATATTTCTATCTCGAGCAAGCACACAAATCTGAAGTATATTACACAAAACATGAAATATTTAAGTTAAACAACTGTAATAACTCATACCCACTTCAAATTAACACCAAAATTCACTATTTAATAACACCCATTAAGGCAGATGCAACAATTGGTTACATAGTCAAATCATAATAAAAATATGTAATTCGATACCTTCCACGTTTTCCATAGCTGGGTAAATGAAATTGGAAAGTCAAAAGTAAATAATATCTTCTCTATTACAAAACCCAATAGAAAAACCTTGCAAAAAATTACTTGAAATAAACAATAGCACTGTCTCTACTCTCTATATTTTGTTCCTCCCGATTTCTAAATGCTTCTCTCTCTTCAAAATCAATTTATACATTTCTAAGGAGTGGTGATGCTTATCGCGAGCAACGACACTAACCTACGGTTCGAATGTCTAAGATCATCGATAGTATAGTAACCCAACAAAAGGTTGGAGTTGTGTCCCAAGGGAGTGGTTTGGAGAATTAATAGAAAAATAAAATTTTGGTCTAATTAGTCATATATAAAGACATTAATGAACAAAAACAGTGAAAATTAAAGGGGGTGACACAAAAGCATCAAATATCAATTGGGGGGGGGGGGGGGGGTTGTCTGAAGTAGTAAAAATAACAAAAATTTACAAGAAAATCAAGTATGGGGAAATGTTCTTGGGGTGTGACTGCAATACAAGTTGAGATAAATCGTTGGGTACATGCTTTCAATAGAAAATTTGCAAGATAATAGTGACTAGTCTAAGCTTTAGATGAAAATAAGTTCCCTCTCGGGCAACTTACCCTGTTTCGAATGGGTTCTTCTCGGACACCCATTTGCCGCATGAAGACCAGTGTACGCCTTACCCCACTCACTCTCTCGAGCTGAGTGTTAGGATATAGGACTATGGCTCACCCTCTCGGGTTGAACCTCATGTCGACCCACTCCTTAGGCCATCAGTGTAGTGGTCTTGGTTACGCGACCTTTCTCTCGGGCAAGCTGAAAACGCATGGGTGGTTTTGTATTTGCAACTACAAACCCATTAAATTAAACCATAACCACTAGGTGAAATCACCATTAAAATATATCTACCCTATCAGCAAGCAAGACCCAACAACAATATTAACTCATATTTGCTAAATCACACCCAAGAATTGGGTTTTCAGCCATATATAAAGAAATAACAAAATATACCTAACATGATACTAAAAACAAATGGGTATAAGAAATTAAACCTTCATTTAAGCAAAGGAAGAAGAATGGAGAAGACCCACTTCCAACTTGGGGAAGATGAAATCCTTTTGTCTTCAAGTCTCCCACAAAACCCTCTCCAAACTTGAGAGAAATTATCTAAAAACGTACTATTCTATTCTAAAAATAATAAAAATGGTTCAGAACTTATAAAATTAATTAAGAGTTCAGTATTTATGGACTTCAAAACATAGCGCTGGTGAATCTTTCGGCGTAGTTAGTAGATGCCGGTGAATGACTCGGCGGCTCACCCTTCTTCTGTTTCATTGTCGTTTCATGATTGCCTTTAGCCTCTTCGCATTCTGGACCATTGAGAGGTATAGTATTGCTTCGCAGAACTATTCGGCGAACCGTCAACTGTTCCTTTCATCGCCCTTTTGATCCTCTTCTTTCAGGGCTTCGTATCCTGGAACAATGGGCGGAGTCTTTCCTATCAGCGAATCACCAAAGTTTCTTGGCGATGCTCATGCTTCAGCTTCTTCGTTGTTTTCAGCCTCTTTGTTCCTTTTTGTTCCTTTTTGCGCCTATGTGTCCATGTTTCGACTAAAACTTCAAATACCTGAAACATAAGAGTTTTCATCAGATATTGAGAAAAAATAAGCATTCGAGGACATTATTTGTATCAAAATAAAGCCCAAAATGAGTGCAACTTGTGGAGTCATCAACACCCCCAACTTAAACTTTTGCTTGTCCTTAAAGCAAACTCAAGTTCAGCCGTTCAAAAAGGGTTATCTCAAACAGTTCTACACAAGACACAATCATGAGTCCACACAACAAGACTCAATTTACTTATGCAAAGATCAATTGTGTCTTCAATGATTCAAGTTGTGACACACCATTACCAAAGATTCTCATGCTTGTAATACTTGCTACTTGTGCCAGTTCAATCTCAACAAAAAGTATCTAAATGCCTTCACATGAAAAATGATTCGAGATTCACACACAGAGGTTAATCAATTCAAGGTCAGTAATCCGATAAAACGCTCACACTCAAAAAGAGGAACACACTTTATGTTTTCACCCATAGGTTTGCCCTTATTTTCTAATCGACTTTCAATTCGATTTACTCAAGATCAAAAAGGTCTTTCTAAGGCTTGTAATGGGGATGAGTGCAATAGTATGGTCATTTAGGCTCAGTGGCTCCTTCCTCGTGGGATGTGGTATTTTCAAGGCATTCCCTTCTTTTCCTTTATCGATTCTTTTTCTAGTACTTCTAAGTCATCTTTTTATTCACCTCCATGGATTGCTTGCCCTATTTCTTTCGTACATTATTCCACATTTCATTTTATTCTTTAATTGAATTGAATTGAAGGGGTTCCATTTTTATGCAATACCATAGATTAAGGGGGACTTTTCTTGCACTTCTTCACTTCTCCTTTTCCCTTTCACCACACCCCCAACTTAGGCTTTTGACCTAAGTTGCTATTCAGTAAACCACAAATTAAGAGGATTATAGGTAGCGGGTCAAGTAAGGTCTAGGGTTCATCAAGGTTGTTCCAAAGAAAAGTAAGTCTCAAAGGGTGTTCAGAAGAGTTTCACACGCTTATAGATAGGCCACAAAAGAGGTATCTCACACTCTTTTAAAATTGCCTAAGATCATATCAAGAAGACACCTTTCTAAATCAATTAAACTAACAGGGCAAATTCTAGGTTTATTCATGTATGGTTCAAAGCAAGCTAATTACTCAAGGCATTGACACTTAAAGCAAACAAGACTACACACTTTCGCTAGTGTGCAATGGTCATTCCAAGAGAATCAATTCAATAAATGGCTAATCAGAAGGAGATGCAAAGAGTTCACATATTGTCTATGCAACTTCAGTTGTAATTATCCTAGCCATACATTCATGTTCGTTCAATTGATAGCACTATTCAAGTCATCTGTATTGATCGAAATTGAGACTCAATTTTTTTTTCGAAAGAACAACCACATTTCAACTCATAAAGGGTGGCAAAAATGTGTGAAAAATTCAAAAATTTTCGAAAGGGTCAAAAATCATTTGTAATTAAAAACAAAAGAGAGTCATGACAAGGTTAACCAGAACAACCCAATTATATACAAAAACATAGACATCCATAACAAGCAATTAAAGGTGAGCCTCACCCCATCACAATCAAAATATGTTTGTCCTCAAATATATAACAATAATCCAGAGGTCAAATTAAAGAAAGACAGAGATAGGGCTAGAGAATAATCCTAGTTACACAACTGTTTCGAGTTGGATTCCTTCAATAGATGTTGCCTAAAGAAGAAGGTATGTTGGGGACGTTTGGTGCATTTCCAAGTGATTCATCAAGCTCTATGCAGCTTTTCTTAGCATTCCAATGCGCCTATCTTCTGCCTACGTTCTCGCGTGATTAATCAACTTCCTTTTTGTGTGTTGGCCTGCAACTTATCCAGTTCTTTCCCATTCGATGGTCACCTTTTGTATTTTGAGTGATTCGACGCTTCGCGAAACAAATTTTTACTTCGCCAAGTTTTACAGAACATCTCAGCAGTTTTGGATGTTTAAACGGTAGTAGCCATCTGGGTCATCGATTAGGTGGGCGAATCGCCAAAACCTTCCTGATCTCGTCAAGCTATACAGACTCTAGGCTCAGGGGTGCTTTGAGTCAAACAACGAAATAGCATTGATCACTGGTGTATTCGGTGACTCACTGACTAGGTCTATTGCTCAGCATGCTGCACCTCTTTGCCACCTACCACATTTCAATCTGCAAGACTAAGACACTATTATTTTACTAGTATGCAAATATAAGATAATATAGGGTTTTGGGTTGCCTCCCAAACAGCGCCTGAGTTAACGTCGCAGCACAACGCAAGTCAAAGCGTACTCTTCATCTTCAGAATCACCCATAGTGTAATTAGGTGAATCTTTGACGAACGAAGGATAGTGACCTGTCATCAAATGGGTGAGTTGAGCATCCTACAGCTGAATAGTCATGGAGTTTGAAGTAGTTACTTCGTTTAGCATATCAATGTTGCCCCTCATGTCATTCAGTTTCTTGTCATGCTCATCAAGTGTTTGTTGGATGAGTGAGGAGATTCGTTGCTTTGCACACCCTATGCCTCTTTCCCTGTTTGCATCCTCGAAGGGAGAAGTTCTTTTCCTTCTCCCTGGTTTGCTTTTCCAATCCCGTCACCCAGTTGGATAGAACATCTACTTGCTCCACCAATTTACCCATTCATATTTCTTTTGGGCTTCTTTGTTGGTTTCAACCATTTGATCCAGTAATGTTGCAATGACTTCATAGGGTTTTTTTTTCATTCCTCCTTCAAAACGGTGATCAGCTATGCCTTTATTTTCGTGTTTGAGACCCTGATAGAAGCAATTCAGCAATGTCCTATCAGTTATTCCATGGGATGGGAATGTCTGCAAAATTGCTTTAAATCTCTACCATAATTCCAAAATTGTCTTCTCCCCTGCCTGTATGAACGTTAGTAGGTTATTCATGAGGTTCAATAGCTTCAGAAGAGGGTGATCTGTGTCATATCCATAGTTCTTATCCATTTTTGTTTCTCTGTGTTTGTCTACACACAAGCAAAACAAAACTACAACTAAGACTAGTAAAGCTAAAACTAAGGCAAACCAAAAACCACTAGTATCCCAAAAATTCTCAAATGACACCACTCCCCTGTAGCAATGCCATTTTGATGCTTATCTTGACAAATGGCACTAACCTACGGTTCGAATGTCTACGATCATAGATAGTAAATTAACCCAACTAAAAGCTAGGGCATGTCCCAAGGGAGTAGTTTTGAGAATTAATAGAAAAAAATTGGTCTAATTAGTCATAGCTAAAGACATTAACCAACAAAAGCATTGTAAATTAAAGTGGGTGACACAAAACTGCCAAATATCAATTGGGGGGTTTTTGTCAGAAGTAGTAAAAATAACAAAAATTAACAAGAAAATCAAGTATGGGGAAATGTTCTTGAGGTGTGACCGCAATCCAAGTTGAGATAAATCGTTAGGTACATGCTTTCAATAGAAAATTTGCAAGATAATAGTGACTAGGCTAAGCTTTAGATGGAAATAAGTTCCCTCTCGGGCAACTTACCCTGTTTCAAATGGATTCCTCTCGGACACCCATTTGCCGCATGAAGACCAGTCTATGCCTTACCACACTCACTCTCTCAAGCTGAGAGATAGGATATGGGACAAGGGCTCATCCTCTTAGGCTGAACCTCATGTCGACCCGCACCTTAGGACATCAGTCTAGTGGTCTTGGTTTCGCGACCTCCCTCTCAGGCAAGCCAAAACACATGGGTGGTTTTTGTATTTTCTACTACAAACCCATTAAATTAAACCACAACCACTAGGTGAAATCACCATTAGAATACATCTACCCTATCAGTAAGCAAGACCCAACAACAATATCAACACACATTTGCTAAATCACACCCCAAGAATAGGGATTTTAGCCACTCATCAAGAAATAACAAAATACAACTAACATGATACTAAAATAAAATGGTTATAAGAAATTAAAACTTGAGAGAAGACTCACTTCCAACTTGGGGAATATGAAATCCTTCTCTCTTCAAGTCTCCCACAAAATCCTCTCCAAACTTGAGAAAAAATATTTAAAAATGTACTATTCTATTCTGAAAAAATTAATAATGGTTCTGAACTTATAAAATTAATGAAGATTCCATATTTATAGACTTTAGAAAATAGCACTGGCAGATATTTCGGCAAAGTTAGTTGATGCTGCCGAATGACTCGGCGGGTCGCCCCTTTTCTGTTTCATCGCCATTTCATGCTTTCCTTCAGCATCTTCACATTCTGGACCATTGGGTGGTATAGTACTACTTTGCGGAGCTATTTAGTGAAACACCGATTGCTTTTTTTATCGCCTTTTTAATCCTCTTCCTTAATCTTTGCATACTGGAACAAAGGGCGACGTTTGTCCTTTCGGCGAATCGCCAAAGGTTCTTAGCGATGTTCATGCTTCAACTTCTTTGTTATTTTTAGCCTTTTTGTTCCTTTTTGCGCCTAAGTGTCCATGCTTCCACTAAAACTTCAAATACCTGAAACTTAAGAGTTTTCATCATATATTTAGACAAAATAAGAATTCGAGGGGAATATTTCTATAAAAATAAAGCCCTAAATGAATCCAATTTGTGGAATCATCAAGTGGCTATTTGGGGACAATCGGTGAGGAATGTTGGGCTTCACCGACCGTTCGGCGACTCGCCGATCATTCTTTCATCTCGCATTCTTTCTTCACATCTTCTTCGTCTAACCACTGTAATTTTAGGCGATCAACATTTGGATCACATTTTTATTTTGTGATGCGCCCTTTTGTCTTTTAACTCGTCCATCAGCATTTATATGGATCTCCATCAGTACATTCAGCGACATAGTCGTCCCTCGCTGATGAAGTTGGCATCATGCCGAATGGACATGTTGTTCGCTGAAGTTCCTCCTATTTCAAGATCAGTGTTTTGTAAATTTAGGCGATAGAGAAGCAAAATGGGGATTAGTCGAGTTATCTCGGGAATCATCACACTTGTATTTGCTTTCTCTTTTTCAGCTTGTGTTGTCCCTGTTTCCCATTTCTGTCCTAGCTTTATTCCTTAATCCATATATCTGAATATCAATGATTTTTCATGATTTATTGGCACAAATTAAATATTTGAGGACACTAAATTGAGGACACTAAATCTATGTAAACAACGCCCTAAAAGAGTCCAAATCTCGGACTCATCAACACCCTGAACTTAAACTTTTGTTTGTCCTCAAGTAAAATTCAAGTTCAGCCGTTCAAAAAGGATATGTCAAATAGTGCTACATTAGACTCAATCATGAATGCACACAACAAGACTCAACTTACTCATCCAAGGTTCAATTGTGCACTCAAAGATTCAAGTTGTGATTCACCATTATCAATGATTCTCAAGTTCACAGTACTTGCTCTAAATGCAAGTTCAAGCTCAACAAAGGTGCTCAAATGCCCTCACAACAAAGACGATTCCACTTTCACGCACAATTGTTCACCAATTTATAGTTGAAGAATCAAATACAATGCTCACACTCATAAACATGAACACATGCATGACTTAACCGATAGGTTTACCCTTATTTTCCAATAAATATTTGTTTCAACTCACTCAAGATAAAAAAAGGTCTTTTCAATGCTTGTAACCGGGCTGAGTTTCAAGGTATGGTCATTTAGGCTAAATGGCTGCTATCCTCCTGAAATAGGTTATGAACATAACTTTCCTTTTCTTTCTTCAGCATTTTCACTCATTCTCCAAAATTCATCCCATTATTCACTTCTCATGGAATACCAGACACCCCATTTCTTTTGCTTATTTCACAACTTTTTAATTTGTTTTCTTTTTCTTTTACTTTCTTTCTTTTTTTTGTATGGAGGGTTCCATCTTTGTCCAGTCGATGGATAAAGGGTGACTTCTTTACACTGCTTGATTTACCTTTTCTTTTAACCACACCCCCAACTTAGGCTTTTGGCCTAAGTGGGCTATGAAAACAAACCACACTTCATGAGGATTAAGGGTGAATAGATAAAGAGGGGTTACATTTGCTGTAGTTTCTTCCAAGAAAAGTATAAGGATCGAAAGCACTCCAAGAAAAGTTTACACATCTCACAATGTTGGCCACAAAAGAGAAATATTGTCAAATTGTTTCACCCCTCAAAATCATTTCCTAAGATCATTTCAGGAGCTTGCATGACATAGTCAACCTGACCAATAAGGCAAATTCTAGGTGTCATCACACAAGGTTCATGGTAAGCTCATCACAGAAGGCATTGAAACCAATATGAAACGAGACTCCACACTTTCGCTAGTGTGCAATGTTCATCACAAGAGACTCTCTTCAATAACCGAATAGTCACAGCGAGATGCAAAAACTCCACATATTGTCTATGCAACTTCTTTTGTCCTCATCGTAGCCGCACATTCATTTTTTTTTATTAAGAGCAGTATTCAAGTCATCGGTATTGATCATAAATGATACTCAAATAAATTTTTTGAATGAGCAATAAAATTAATGACGAAAAACCTACCCCCACCCAAAGCATCCAACATTGTCCCCAATGTGAGTAGAAAACAGACAATAGAGAAAATGAAAAAAAGCAAAACAAAGATCAACTACTAGTACGTAGACACGCAGAGTGAGGTGACAAAAAATCTTCACTAGGCGGCCATATGGTGAGAACTTGTAATAGTCATTGAGTTGCTTGGCGATTCGCCAATAGTTTGGATATCGCCATATCTCTAGTATGCAACCCGTTCATAAAAGGGAAAAAGTGATGAAATAGAAAGAGTTCTCCTAATAGGTTAGCACCTCGCATAATGGACTTATAACTTCGCTGACAGGTCCATTGGGTCAGGCCATTAGATTTGGGATAGAAGGGTGGGGAAAATCGGGTCGCCCTATCTCTTCGGCATGTCATCAAATGATGAAGATCCCCATCTAATATTATAGTATCTCAGTTCCATTTTTATGGTCTAGAAGGCGGACTATGTCGGTCTTACCAACAACTTTGGCAATGCGCGAATGGACTCTTTCTTCTCACACAATTGCTTGCACCTACACAATCAACGCACACTATTTGAAACACTAACTCTTGGTTTGCCTCCCTAGAAGCACCTTATTTAACCACATGGCACAACGTGGAAATGCTCTCAAGCATCTTCCAAATACACCACCTCAATCAAAGAAATCTCCTGGCAATTACCAAAGTACAACTTCAAAAGTTGCTCATTGAATGTAAGTCGCTCTTTACATTCGACTTCAATGTTACCATTGGTGAACACATGCATTACTCTAATTTGACTTGACAACTTGGATTTGAACTTTCTAAGAAAGAGTATGAGTCGAGAATTATATAGTAAAACCCAATCGTCCACTTTAAACTCCCTCTTAAAGATTCTAGAATCATTCCACTTCTTCATCTTTTCCTTGTAGAGAGCTGAAATTTCATGAGCTCTAAACCTAAATTCAGCCAATTCATCTAGCCGATCTACTCTGTCTTTTGAATTATTTGCCCAGTCAATAATTATATCCTTCAATGCCATTAATGCTTTTTGTTCCAATTCAACCAATAAATGGCAAGATTTTCCAAAGACTAGCTTATACGGAGACATACCGATTGGTGTAGTGTAGGTGGTTCGATACGCCCATAGAGCATCATCAAACTTTCGACACCAATCAGTCCTATTTGCATTCACTGTCTTGGCCAAGATACTATTGATCTCCCAATTCGATACTTCAACTTGGCCACTTGTTTGGGGATAATACGGAGTTGCTACTTTATGTTTCACTCCATATTTGTTGAATGAGGAGGCAAAAAACTTGTTGCCAAACTGGATCCCTCATCACTAATAATTGCCCGAGTAGTACCAAATAAGTTAAAGATGTCGCGTTTTAGGAATTGGACCACATTTCTCCCTTCATTGTTTTGCACTGCGACAGCTTTAACACATTTAGAAATATAATCCACTGCCATCAAAATGTACTTATTACCAAACGAGCTCACAAATGGACACATAAAGTCTATTCCCCAAACATCATATAGCTCAACCTCTAAAATAGGCGAGAGTGGTAACTCATGTCTTTTAGATACTCCACCTTGTTTCTGACATTGAGTGTTGTTATGCTCAAATTATACCTCCCTAAAGAAGTATAAAAGATTGTTGTCAAATAAAGAACCCAACTTGTAGGTTGAGGTCGATCCCACGAGGAATATGGTTTAGACTAAAGCTTAACTCACTACTATATATGTTTAGTCAACTTATTTATGAGACAAGTAGATAAAGGGGGCAGGGGAGATTTGTAAAACAAATAACTGATTGTTGTTTAAGTAAAAAGTGAGCAAGATTCAAACTTTGTTGTTATCAATGAGAGAGAGAAACTAGGGTGTATGTGTTCCCAATAGGCTTTTAATGCGGTAATCCTAATTATATTAATCCTTTCCTAGTGTTTTACATGTAAAGTTTGTAAGATAGATATCCCTAAGTGATTGGTCCTCCAAATAGGGAATTTCACCCTGCATCGTGGTACTCCTACGTGTGTATAATTTACTAACCCTTACCTTTACCTCAGATTAGACATCACATCAATGTATGGCTTAGTTTTCACTTTCACACCAATTGACATTAGACTATTAGATAGTGGCACACTAAATCTCTGTTGATAATTCTTTTCTTATTTACTACTTCCTTGGTCCGCCAAGTAGCAACGAGGAGGTTTTAACGCGTGCACTCATTAAAAAGACTTCTAAGAGAAAGAATTACCAATACATGCATAAACATTATTAAAGAATTACTTAGTTATTATTCATACGTTGTTAATTGCTGATGGTTTCCACAACCCTAGTTGTGGATTTAGCTACTCATGCTTGAAAGAACATAATTCATATTTTTGTAAAGAGAATTCATGAACCTGTGTTTAGAGTAGAAGAAACTCGTAATCTTTAGTTGAGTTTCAAATCAAAAATCATATAAACCGAAATCCAAAAATCATATTTCTAAAGTTTGTAAGTTAATTTCCAAGAAAATATCAAAAACTAAAAGTAAACAATAATGTCTAACCTTCAAAAATGAGGTTTACATACCCTATTTATAGAAAAACATGTCCTTAGAAAAAAGGAAAGAAAATAAGGAAATATACTTTCTAGACGCGACTTTGATCGATGACTTTGACCTACGAAACGTAGTTCAACTTACGGTTTGTAGGTCCCCTCCATTTGTCCATACTTACACTTTTTCTTGCAAAGGCTATAACTTTGACTCTCATATACAATCGACGGACGTGCAGAATGGACCGTAGGTTGACCTACGGTCTGTGGGTCCTCTTCCATGGCTCCATAAAATATTGACGGACGTGTAGAATGGACCGTAGGTTGACCTACGGTCCATGGGTCCTCTTCCATGGCTCCATACTTAGGAATTTTATCAGGTACTAGAACTTAAACTTCTCTGAATCATTCGACGGATGTGCAGGACGGCCCGTGCGTTGACCTACGATCCGTCAGTTGTATCTGTAATTCCACACTTGGTCCGACTTCCCTGAAGCTCTATATACGCCACCCATCTATAGACCGTGACTGGAGCTATGGTCCTTAGGTCGCCTCGATGGGTTGCTCCTTTTACAAACTTTTAGCTGTCATCTCACACTTCCACGTCCAAGCCGATTTACTGCAAATATAACACAAAAACTTTAATTCCTAATACAATATGGCCAAAGACACACACAACTCTTAAGTGCAATGTATCAAAAATACCGTAAACTCATGGTATATCAACATCCTCAACTTATACTAGTTGTTTATCCTCAAGCAACACACTAAACTATAAATGACACTTACGTTGAAGGAGACATACAAACTCAAGCGCTAACATGGCTATTTAAATCCATTCCATTTTCTTAGTGAAAATCCTTTCTCTTGGACTCAATAAGCTAACTCATGCAGAAATACATGACAAAAATTGACCAAGAGACAACACAACATACACTTTTTCACAGTCACCAAGGTACCAACTTACCGACAATGTAACTAGTGCTCACTTCAAACAAAATCCTTTTTCACACAGAAGATATGAATTTATAGTTTTAGGATTCATTATATACTCACACTGAGAAGTGACTTCAAGTATAGTTAGTGGTCAATACCATAGGCTTACCCTTATTTTAACTACTTAGACTCGCCAAACTAGTTGATAGGATCACTATAGGACTTTCTTTAGCTTGTAATGTAGGCTCGGTGTCAGATGAGGTATATTTGGTTACATTTTAGTGACTTTTTGCCCTCCTTAACATTACATTGGCTTTTACCTCTTTTCTCAACCTATTTTGACATCCTTTCATTTTACTTTCCTTCCTTTGACTCCTTTCAACATGGATGTGACTTTTGATTCTTATTTTTCACTTTCTTCTTCTTTTTCTTTATCTTATTGTCAACACTTTTATTTATCATTTTTTCATCTTTTGCACAAAGTCACATCCTCTTCTATCTTTTCTTTTTCTCTTTTCAACACAAAACTCTTTCTGTACCCTTTTTTTCAGTTTCATCTTTCATAGCCACCCTCAACTTATGGATTTTCTATTAGTTGTGGTGCAAAATATCCGATGTTGGACCAGGGCCAATATAAAGGTAACTTTTGAATTAGCCACCCTCAACTTAGGATTTTATCCTAAGTCAAGTCGCACATGTCAAAGGAGGAACCGGGTCAAAGACAATTATTTTAGGGAAGGTGAGTTAGGTGAATCAAAAGAAATGGTCTATTTTAGGCTAAAATATTTGGATCAAAAGGAACACATTGATTTCATTTTGTTGGATCATTTTAGGCTTAAGTGGACTAATTTGAACAAAGGCCTATTATCACTTCCCAACTTTAGCCTAGATCATCTTAGCAGGTCCAACGGGGCAAGTTCTAGATTGGCCTAAACTCTCTGAACATTCAACTTTTCGTACACACTCTTGGCACATAGTTTCATTCTCAGATTATCAGATTACGCAGTTCAAGTTTTAGCTTAATTCATGAGGTCAAATCGATTCCTTATTATGTCACATTGAGCTCCAACATATTCAACTCATCAATACTATCGATCTAGCACATTTCAAAATCTTTTTTGGACACAAATCATTTTTTTATACTATCTTTATGCCATCATGCTTTCATTTTTCTACTTACTACTATACATACATTCCTAAACATGCCGGTTCAACAAAAATTAAAACAATCTGTTAGGGGAAAAGAACACAGGCAAGAAAACCACAAGAGAGGATTATGAGCTGGGTGTACTTAAACTTCACCCTATCACTCACAATCTGTTTACCCCACCCCCCAAAAAATAGAGTGCGATTGTCCCCAATGCCCAAAAAGAAAAAAGAAAAGGATCAGGTGAAACAAACCTATGGCGCATATGCACCAAAGACCACTCAAATAGTGGGTGGGTCCGGTTTCCCGAAGCTCGCTGATTCAACATGTGGAATACCATTAGTAGTGCTTCCATCTACTATATCAGCACCCTCAATAGTGCTACCATCAACTTTCGCCGCACCATCAGTAGTGCTCATGCTGCTAGAAGCACCAACACCAATCTCTCTTGCCCCCTACTATCTCAACTCCTTGTCGACTATGGAAGCCCTCTGGGCCACCTCAGTCTACTAGCACTTCCTCTTGCTTGCTCTCTCAGCCTTAGTATCATCTGGATTACGACTAGACTGGGGACACTTCCTAGTAGTACGGGAAGAATCTGGCAATGGCATACCTTCTTTAAACAGAGCACTCAACACCGTATCAGCAACTGATATTGTAGGGGTAGAGTCAGTCTAAATCTATGGAGAAGCTAAGAAGCCATCAAGGTCAGCCCGTAGAAGAGCTACCTCCTTCTGGAAAGTGGAAGTATCAATGGTGGGCACTGACCTCTCTAAGATGTGTAGCTCAATGAAATCCAGGCGTTGGTGAACGTCTTGAACCTTACAGTCCATTATTTGCTTCATCAACCCCTCAGACACAGCTATCGACTGCTACATTCATGGCTTTACAAACTGGCGCAGTGTTGCCATCTGGTCCTCCAGCTTCTAGACACGGTTGATGAGTCCACAAATTGGACTCATTTAGAGATTTATTTTAATACAAATAGTGTCCTCAAATGCTTATATATTCTAAATATCTTATGAAAACACTTAAGTTTCAGATATTTGAAATTTTAGTGGAATAATGGACACTTAGGCGCAAAAAGGAATTAAAAAAAGGCTGAAAACAATGAAGAAGCTGAAGCCTGAGGATCTCCAAACACGCTTGGCGATTCGCCAAAGGGACGCACTTGGCCCTTTGTTCTAGTACGCGAAGCCCTTAAGGAGCAGGATCAAAACCGTGATGAAAGGAGCAGTCGTCGTTTTTCCAAATAGTTTCGCAAAGCAGTACTATGTCTCCCAATGATACAGAACATGATGATGTTGAAGGCTAGTGCAAGAAGGAGATGAACTACACCAAACGGCGAATCACTCAATTAATCGGTGATTTCGACTAACCTCGCCGAGCATTCCTCCAACACTTTTTTCTAAAGTCTACAAATACTAAACTATTTATTAATTTTAGGAGAGTTGAACCATTATTAGAATTTTGAAAAAAGAATAGTACTTTTTGCTCTAAGGTTGAGAGGCTTTTGGAGACTTCAAGGAGAAGAGAGTTTTCATCTTCAAGATTTGGAGTTGGGTCTCTTGGATTCTTTATTCTTGGCCTGTAACAAGACTTAAATCTTCATACCTATTAGAATGCAAAATCATTTAGGTAGAAATTTCTATCTCTTGATGTGTCGCTAAAACCCCCAATTCTTGGGGTGTGATTTAGCGAATATGAGTTAAGATATTTGTTGGGTCTCGCTTGCTGATAGTTTATTTGTAGTTTAATTTTAATTTGGTTTAATGGTTGTGTATGAATCTAATGAATTTGTAGTTGCAAATACAAGTTTATTTATTTGTTTTCGGCTTGCGAGAGAGAGAGGTCGTAAAACTAAGACCACTAAATTGATGGCCTAAGGAGTGGGTCGACATGAAGTTCAACCCGAAAGGGTGAGCCCTAGTCCCATAACCTAACACTCAGCTCAAGAGAGTGAGTAGGGTAAGGCATAGGCTGGACTTTATGCGGCAAGGTGGTGTTCGAGAGGAACCCATTTGTAACGGGGTAAGTTGCTCAAGAGAGAACTTATTTCCACATAAATCTTAGCCTAGTCACTATTAGTCTATAAATTTTCTATCAAAAGTATGTACCCAATAACTTAGATTAACCCGTATTCCGATTACATCCCAAGAATACCCTTCTCATTGCTTAGATTTTTGGTTAATTTTGCTGATTTTATCTTACTTGTGACAAACCCCCATTTGTTAATTGATACTTTTGTGTCACCCCTTAATTTACTATGTTTTTACTCATTAATGTCTTTAGCTATGAATAATTAGAACTAAATTTTATTTTTCTATTAATTATCAAAACCACTCCCTTGGGACACGACCCCAACCGTTGGTTGGGTTACTATATTATCGACGATCGTAGACACCCGTACAATAGGTTAGTGTCGTTGGTCACGATAAGTATCAAAATGGCACCGCTTCCGAGGAGTGGTGTTATTTGAGAGTCTTTAGATTAGTAGGATTTTTGTTCTTCTTTGTTGTATTGTCACTAACTTTACTTTTAGTTTTGTTTTTCGTTGACATGTCCATTTAGATGAGCATGGCTGAGCAGAGTAGTGCAAAATTGGTTAAAATGAGCCAGGGAGTCCAAAAGGACTTCACGCTGACCACACTGGCATCTCAGCTAAATGACTTGGCCACCAAAATCTCAGAGGTGGAAGTCGAATGCAACAACAAGGAGAGGTATCTACCCCCTCATGAGCGGAGGATGTCTAGAGATGGGGGAAAGATCGTGTCGAGAACAAACTTCAAATCATTCTCCAAAAAATCACCGATCAAGATCGGGTGTTGGAAGAAATAAAGGAGAATATTGAAGTGTTGAATCAAATGATTGGATCTCACTCTAGATCATTCTAGCTAATCAGGTCACTCCTCAGTTTTGCAGTTCCTCATCTCCACCCAAATGACATATTGGGGTCACCTAGTGTCAGTAGGGCTAACACCAATACCGGAGTATGAGACAGGACTTGTGTCGTTCCATGATGTAAAATAACGGGCTTCTTAGGAGGAAACACAAGGTTTTACTACTTTTTATTATTATGTTAGAATAATGGTGGGTTGATTTGTAAGTTAAAATGAGGAAAGTGTTGAAAAATACAGGTTGACTAGCAGAAGTTCCATTTCACGAAATGCCAACTAGGTCGGCCTATCCGAATTAATCTGACGTTTAGCTCAACAAAAGTGTAACCCAGAGCCTGTAAAACATGGCGATCTTGAGAAACAGTTCGACGGGTCGCCGACTTGTTCGGCGACATCGACCCAGACCACCTACTTGATTCCCATGGAATTGAAAATTCTATTGAAAAGGCAAGATAAGTGACCACTCGACGACTCACCGAATAGGTCAGCGAGTGCGACTAATGTTGCCGAATGGATACGAACTGAACGGTTATAATGGCCAAAGGTCTCATAATTTGAACTTCTTCACTTTCCCTCGCTTTCTAAACCTCTCAAGTTCACACCAAGGTATTATCTTCAATCTTCTAGCTTTTGAATAGTATTATAGTGGTGATTGGTGTTTGGAATTTGGATAATTTTGCCACCTAGGATTCCAATCATATTCTAATCGGCATTAAATGTTAGTTCCTAAAACCCCAAGTTTACTTTTGATTTTTTTTTACTCAATTGCAATAATTGTATGGTATTGACGTGTGCTGGGCCTATCTGATAGAAACAGATTGCTTTGATGTAGATTTTGATTTGAAACCTTTACCTGAAATGTTTGTTCGTCGAATGCCAATATTTTGATGTCTTTAAAAGAAATAAAATTATATTGGGTGTGCTTTCTTGTTGTTAAATTTATTGGGTGAAGTCTGAGTAGCCCACATTTGTGCTTAGATGTCGAGAATTTGATCAAGGATGGACTGGTTAATATCACTCTTAAGAGCAAATATCGTTAAATGGCCAAATTTGGCAATATCGGAAGAAGTCTGAGTATTCTAGTGTGATGGGTAGCATGGGTCTTGTTTGAATTCCATGAGTACATGCTTTGATTTTATTTTCGAGGGTTGCGAACTTAGATTAGAGAAGATGGGATTGGAAATAAGCACGTCGGGTCGATTTGTGAGCTAGGTCGAGCTCACCAAATGACTCGATGGATCACCTAATATCCCTATTTTTCTAATAAGTTGGCGCATTGATTGATATTTGATACTGTAAGTTTCAAAGAGGAATCATAGGGCGCCAAAGGCACTCGACAACTCACCAATGGTATTCGTATCGCCCTTTGTTTGCACTAATGAGTCTGAGTTGCACCATTACTTTCGGCGGATAATCATTTGCTCTCCGAAAGTATTTGGTGATTCGTCAACTAGGTTCAACCATTGCCACATTGCCAAAAATTTGCAAGCTAAACCTTTTGGTGAGCACGATCTAGTTCGCCAAAGATGTTTAGTGATTCGCCGACTGGATCGACGAGTCTTTCTACAATAAGATTCTCTATGTTTGTGTTGAGTTGAACCTAATCTCTTGATCTTTTACAAATATGGTACGCATAATCTTAAACGAGCTACCTCAGAAAAAGGCAAACAGAATTACAATCAATGAAAGAGGATCATGTCCTTAATGAAAGAGAAAGCAAGATCTCCCACCATGAGATAAAGGCAAATGAAAGAAGCATATCGCTAGAAAAGGGTCAGGTATTGAACAAGATTTTTCTGAGCCAAAAGATGAACAACCCTTGATTCACCGACAAAATAGGCTTAGAGATACACCTCAATCAATACCTACCAGAGTTACATCAGTTGCAACTCCTCCGATTAGTGAATTAGTGCCTGCCCCGGCACCACCTTCAGTGGCCCCTGCACTCCAAGTAGCTCTACGTCCACCCAAATTGCTGAACATATTAAAAGGCGATGGTTAACGAACTATTCTAGAAGAAAAGTTAACTATCTGCGTAGGATTTGTAAGGTAAGCATGCTGAGGTGATTGACACGCTCAAGTATCATGAGTTTGAGCACTTCACTAAGCCACGGGGCCCTAATATTCCTTCCTACGTCTATGAATTCTACTTAGCCTACGGAGAGTTGGTCCCAAAAAATAAGAAAAAGGCTAGTGAGTTTCGACCGATGAAGTCGGTTATGGTTAGAGGCAAGGAGGTAGAGTGTCATAGCGAGCATATTAATGTTGAATTGGGTCGACTGCTGCACTCGGTACTGCTCTACCAGGGTTTACCTATTGTTTTGTCCCTGGATGATTTGAAATATTGGTTAGATTCGATGTTTTCTGACATCACCCCGAGGTAGATGGATGCATGAGCTCATATTGAGAAGAGGGATATGAACATCGCATCTCGATACTATTTGGCTTCATCAGCTGCACTATCATGTTATCCCAGAACGAGTCCATTCAGCATCATCCTAAGGTAGCTTGCCTTAGTTCTATCATGGCCAAGAGGTGGATTGACCTGGGCTGCTGGTTTCACAGGAGATGG
Organism: Solanum commersonii; assembly: GCA_029007595.1. Lineage (NCBI taxonomy): Eukaryota > Viridiplantae > Streptophyta > Magnoliopsida > Solanales > Solanaceae > Solanum > Solanum commersonii. The sequence goes on from JAJTWQ010000194.1 coordinate 296,372, forward strand.
CTGTGAGAGCCAAAGAGACACTGACATCTCTACAATTTCCTGTTTTGATCACTGAGTTATACCGGCATGCTGGAGTACTCAAAGATCCTGCTAGCGATATAGAGGTCACCCGTCTTCCTCCATCGATATATGGTGTATAGTGGCCGAATTCACACAAGAGTAGGAGAATATCAGTCCGAGCATATACTTTTCCAGAGGTCAATGTTGACTCATTAGCAGCAGAGACACCTTCGCCTACTTCGGCCTCTGAGTCCTCAACTACTCCCACTCATTCTCCCTCTTCTTCATAGACTCTAGGTATTTCATCATCCTCCCAGCTTGCCAGGATCACTCAGCCATAATCTGGAATATGGGGCAGTTGGCCTATTCAGCTGATGTGAGAGCTACCCGACTGGAGAGGTCTATTCCAGGGATGATCGACACGGCCATACTAGCACCACTTACCCTACTTCGGACCTTTATTGATTCCTTGATAGTGAGAGTCATTGCTTGCGATAGCACACAGGGGGAAGCCTCTGATGTGGTGGCTTTAAAGTCGAGATTGCGAGTTTGAGGAAGGACGTAGACTACCTTAAGTCTATTGACTTTTCTTCATTAATAGAGAGGGTAAATGAGGAGGATGCTGCAAAGACCACCGAAGATGTGCAGAGGGATTGCGTAGCACATGCAGAGTCGGATGCAGAGACCAATAAGGAGTTGATAACAATGTATGCTGAGGAAACACAGGAGAGAAGATATGAGGGCATATTTAGAGACTTGCTACATTTATAGAGATGGTTGTGCAGCCGGTGATCCAGACTTTGCCGACTGAGACGTCCACAACAGCTCCTAGCGAATCTAGCACTGCTATTCAGTCTGAGGCTACTCCAAACACTAATGCCCATATACAGACTGCTCTATCAGCCACTGATATCCCGACAGAAAGAGACTGAATAGACAAGACCTTTCTTCACTCCCTCTGTCATTTTTACTTTTGATAATTTTATTTCCATTTAAGGACAAATACATTTTTTTGTAGTGGGGTGAGGCCCACACATTTTGTGCTGATAGTTGTATTTTGTGTATATTGTTGGGGTGTTCTATTTTAAATTATGTTAAATACTACTTTTTGTGAATATTTGAGCTTGAGGCTCTGCTTATTTTTAATTGCAAAATGATCTTGACCCTTTCGAAATTTTTTCAATTTTTTGCACATTTTTACCACCACTCATGTGTTGAATGTGGTTGTTCTTTGGTAAAAAATTGAGTAGTGGTTTTGAATCAATATCGATGACTTCAATAGTGCTTACAATCGAACGAACCTAAATGTACGGCTACGATGAGACCAAATGAAGTTGCATAGACAATATGTGAACTTATTGCATCTCGTTGTGATTAGTCATTTATCAAATTGATTCTCTTGTCATAACCGTTGCATACTAGCGAAAGTGTGTGGTCTTGTTTGACTCAAGTGTCGATGCCTTGTGTGATGAGCTTACTTTGAACGTTGCATGAATAAACCTAAAATTTACCTTGTTAGTCTGATTGATTTAGTATGGTGTTCTCTTGAAATGATCATAGGCAACTTTTTAAGAGTGTGAGCCAAATTTGACATATACCTCTTTTGTGGCCTACCCGTGAGCGTGTGAAACTCTCTTGAACACTCTTTGAGCCTTACCTTTCTTTGGAAGAACCTTGATGCACCCTAGACCATACTTGACCCACTACCTATAATCCTCTTGATTTGTGGTTTAGAAAATACTCAACTTAAGCCAAAAGCCTAAGTTGGGGGTGTGGTGAAAAGGAAAAGGAGAAGTCTAGAAGTGCAAGAAAAGTTCCCCTTAACCCATGGTGTTGCAAAACAATGGAAACCCTTCAAAATAAAAAAAAAATGCGGAATAAAGTACAAAAGAAATTGGGTTTTCAAGCAATCCATGGAGGTGAATAAAAAGATGAATTAGAAGCACTAGAAAAAGAATTGATAAAGAAAAAGAAGGGAATCCCTTAAGAATACCACATCTCACGAGAATGAAAATTCACTGAGCTTAAATGATCATACCTTTGCACTCATCCCCATTACAAGCCTTAGAAAGACCTTTTTGATCTTGAGTGAGCCGAACCGTAGATCAATTGGAAAATAAGGGCAAGCCTATGGGTCAAAATATGCATTGTATTCTTGTTTTTTAGTGTGAGCGTTGCATTCGATTCCTGAGCTTGAATTGATTAACCTCTGTGTGTGAATATTGAATCATTCTTTATGTTAGGGCATTTATACACTTTTGTTAAGCTTGAATTTGCACAATTAGCATGTATTGCGAGCATGAGAATCTTTGGTATTGGTGTGTCACAATTTGAATCTTTGAGTGCAGAATTGATCTTTGTATGAGTAATTTGAGTCCTGTTATGTATGTTCATGATTTAGTCTTGTGTAGCACTATTTGAGACATTCTATTTGAACTGCTGAACTTGAGTTTTACTTGAGGACAAGCAAAAGTTTAAGTTGAGGGTGTTGATAAGTCCACAAATTGGACTCATTTAGGGATTTATTTTAATAGAAATAGTGTCCTCAAATGCTTATTTATTCTAAATATCTGATGAAAACACTTAAGTTTCATGTATTTGAAGTTTCAGTTGAAGCATGGACTCTTATGTGCAAAAAGGAACAAAAAAAGGCTAAAAGATCGAAGAGGCTGAAGCCTGAGCATCGGCAAGCATGCTTGGCGATTCTCTGAAGGCATGCACTCCGCCCTTTGTTCGAGTACGCGAAGCCCTGAAAGACCAGAATCAAAAAGGCAATGAAAGAAGGAGTCGGCATTTCACCGAATAGTTCCACAAAACAGTACTATGTCGCCCAATTACACAAAGCATGATGATGCTGAAGGCTAGTGCAAGAAGGCGTTGAACTACACCAAACGGCGAATCTCCGAATAATTGGCGATTCTAATTAACCTCACCGAGCGATCCACCAGCACTATTTTTTAAAGACTATAAATACTAAAATCTTTATTAATTTTAGCAGAGTCGAACCATTATTAAAATTTTCACGATAGAATAGTACTTTTTGCTCTAAGCTTGAGAGGGTTTTGGAGACTTAAAGGAGAAGAGGGTTTTTGTCTTCAAGATTTGGAGTTGGGTCTCTTGGATTCTTCATTCTTGGCCTATAACAAGACTTAAATCTTCATATCCATTTGAATGCAAACTCATTTAGGTATAAATTTCTACATCTTGATGTGTGGCTAAAAACCCCAATTCTTGGGGTGTGATTTAGCGAATATGGGTTAATTTATTTGTTGGGTGTCGCTTGCTTATAGTTTATTTGTATTTAATTGTGATTCCATTTAGTGGTTGTGTATGAATCTAATGAATTTGTAGTTGTAAATACAAGTTTATTTATGTGTTTTCGGCTTGCTCGGGATAGAGGTCCTAAAACTAAGACCACTAAATTGATGGCCTAAAGAGTGGGTCGACATGAGGTTTAACCCAAGATGGTGATCCCTAGTCCTATATCCTAACACTCAGCTCGACAGAGTGAGTGGGGTAAGGCGTAGGCTAGCCTTCATGCGGCAAGTGGGTGTCCGAGAGGAACCCATTTGAAACAGGTTATGTTCCTCGAGAGAGAACTTATTTCCACATAAATCTTAGCCTAGTCACTATTACTCTATAAATTTTTTATCAAAAGCATGTACCCAATAACATAGATTAACCTGTATTTCGGTCACATCCCAAGAATCCCCCTCTTATTGCTTAAATTTATTGTTAATTTTGCTGATTTTAGCTTATTTGTGACAAACCCCCATTTGTTAATTGACACTTTTGTTTCACCCCCTCAATTTACTACGTTTTTACTCGTTAATATCTTTAGCTATGACTTAATAGAACTAAATTTTATTTTTTCTATTAATTGTCAAAACCACTACCTTAGGAAACGACCCCAACCCTTGATTGGGTTACTATATTATCGATGATCGTAGACAATCGTATCGTAGGTTAGTGTCATTGGTCACGAAAAGCATCAACGGTCTAGAGGCACCGCAACAGACCCTGAGGAGGGAGTGGCTCTAGTTGAACTTGGGGCCTGATTGGCTGTCAAATATGGGGAAGCCAGGGCATCCACTGTAGTGGATGGAGGGGCAAGATCATCTCCCTACATCTGCTCCACATCTGCTACAAAGTTAGCTCCCAAAAGTGGAACCACAACCTGCGGCTCCTTATGAGGTGCAACTACATTGGGCTCATCCTGAATCAGGCCGCTATCAAGGGGTCTTGGTCACCAGAATCAACAGATCACAGTGCAAAATAGGTACTCCAGCATTCCTGCAAAGCTGAAAAATAAGGCATGAGAAATGCAGGGTATTTATGGCCTTGAAGGCCCTCTAATGTATCTGTACAATCAGTATGTGATGTTTGCGTAAACAAGACACAACTTCCAATGCAAGTGTCTACGGTCGTACAATAGTAAAGTAACCCAACCAAGGATTGGGGTCGAGTCCCAAGGGAGCGGTTCCTAAAAATTAGTAATTAAGCGCGAAAGTTATAAAACTAACCATAGCTAAAGACTTTATCGAATGAAGACATGACAAATTAAAGGGTTTGACACGACTGTCAATTATCAATGTGGGGTTTGTAAACAAGTAAAGAGTAAAATCAACAAAAATAAAGAGAGATACGAATATGCAGACGGGATTCTTGGGATGTGATAGGAATACAGGTTAAACTATATCATTAGGTACATGCTTTTGATAGTAAATTCGTTGAATATTTGTGAATAGGCTAGACTATAGTGGGGGTGAATTCTATCTCAAGGAAATCACCCCGAATCAACTTGGTTTCTCTCGAACACCCAATTGCCACTTTAAGCACAACCTTTGCCTTAGCCCACTCACTCTATTGAGCTGAGTGTGTGGGAGAAGTACTAGGGTTCACTCTTTCGAGATAAACCTCATGTCAGCCCAATCCCACCGGCCATCAATTTTATAGTCTTAGTTTTACGACCTCTCTCTCGAGGAAGCCAAAAACACAAAGGTGACATCGTATTTGCAACTACAATTTCATTAAGTTCCACCACAACTATTAAATGAAATCACATTTACACAATAAATAAACCATCAACAACCAAGACCAAAAAAATAATATAACCTATATTTGCTAAGGAAAAGTCTCATTTCTTCATTCTCCAGGTCGTGCCATAGATCTATAGGCTCTCTCTCTTATCCCTTGTCCGATTGTCTTTAGGATGTGACTATGAGAAGTGTTTATGCTACGAGTGAGGGAGAAAGGTTGGTTGTGATGCCAATTATGACTTTGTGACTTAAGAGATTTGACATGATAAATTGTGATGTTGTATTTAGTATGATAGATGTTTCATTGTTGCCTTTATGTGGTGAAAGATGTTTATAAGAATTTGGGTTTGCTTACTCCCAAGGGGGAGATAGTGTGCCTACCTAGCAAGGTGATGGTGAGGTTTCGCTTAGTTGTTGGTAGAACCCGACTTAGTCATGATGAGTTTTGAAGTATGTTGATGGATTGGTGGAATAGGGTTTTTGAGTAATGCCTAGAGGGGTTCAGTGAATTGACTCATTTAAGAAGGGTAAAAGTGTAATTCATCATGGCTTAGAATCATCTTGGGTTATGGATAAAAATGCTTAGTGATGATTTACTCGGACCTTAGAATTGAAAGAATTGATGCTTGAAAGAGTTTGCATAGGTTGGCTCCCAAGGGTGGGATAGTTTTCTTAGATAGCAAGGTTGTTGAGTGTCCTTAATGTTCTTGAATTAGGGTTTCTTTAGTTGTGGTGAGAGTGGCCTCATGAGGAAAGGAAAGATTTCCCTAAGTCTATGGTTACTGGAGGAGAAGGTAAGCAAGTTGCCTCTAGTAATGGGGAGGTGTGGCCTCGAAAGAAGAATAGGTTCTATGCTCTCCAATCTAGAGAAGATCAAGAGTGATCTCCTCATGTCCCTTCCGATAAATGTTTCTTTCAAGTTTTAGAAAAATTTCAGATTTCTTGTCTTTTATGACTTGTTTTTTTTTGGATTTTGAAGTTATCTTAGTATGCATGATGTTTAGAAAAGTTTGAATAGGCCTGCTCCCAAGTGGGGGATAGTGTGCCTATCTAGTGGGTTATTTTTGTGCCTTATGTGTTGCCATGATTTCCTTATATGCATGTTCATGGAATTGTCTATGTCTTGTTGAAATGACTTTTGTGCATTGTTTCCTCATGTTGTGGTGCACTATAGCAGAAATTGCATCTATGTTTCATGACTTGAATTATGAGTATGCTCTTGTTCTTGGATTGAAGTTTTGTTCCTTGACGTGTTGTGGATTTAGAGTTAGTTCATGCATAATGGGCTGCTAAGCTGGATTTTAGACCTTATAAATTGTTTAGAGTTTCATTCGAGGTCAAATGTTCCTAAGTGGTGGATAATGTAACACGCCGCAAAGTAGTTAGTTGACCTAGTGAGTTCTAGACTAAATCTAGTAGGTTGAACTAGAGCCTCACATGTTAGTTTATAGTTGGAAACTTGTCTAAATGATGACTAATGGCTTTTCAAGTTAGTTTGGTGATTTTAGAGGTCCAACATCAAGAAACATTCATAACGCCCGAAATCTAGTAAGTTGAACTAGTGAGATGAACTAGTATGTTGTAGGGTATTGTAGTAGACTTTCGGAGTGTTGTATGAGGGTTAAAATGAAGATAAATTTACCCTATACTTAGATGGACACAAATAGGGGTTAAAAGTTCCGGTACGACCCCCCAAGGACCACCATAGGGGTCCTTGAGTAGGACCCCAACATTGGCCAAAAGCTGTCAAAAACAACTTGACTTACGGAGGCAAGTGACGGCCCTTAAGTCAAGCGACGCCCCGTAAGTCTGCTCCGTAAGTCAGGACATAGTCAAGGGAGCCTTAGCTCCCATCACCAAGTCACAGACCTAAACAATGAAGGCACAGGACAGCCTGTCACTCTACCTACGGTCCGTAGGTGGAGGTCTCGTAGGTCGGCCCTGTTTTCAGCTTTTAGTTTTTAAGTTAGTGTTTAGGGGTTAGTTTAGTAATTATTTTAATAGGTGATTAGTTAGTTAATTTAACTCGTATAAATAGTTAATAGACCCTAAACTAATCACTTTTACCCATTAATCTAAAGACCCCTAAAATCCTCTCAAAAAATCATCTGTCTAGAATTGAAGTAGAGGAGGAAGAAGATAAGAGAAAGGGCAGTGGCTTAGGACGATTTCATCCATTGATCAAAGATTTGTTTAGGGAATTTACTGATGGTATGTGAAGCTTAATCATCCATGGGTTCTTCCACACATGGATCCCCCTTAGTTTCCCCCCAATTGTGAATTCAAAAACCCCATTCCAGCTAGGGTTATAATTACAGTGTAGGTAGGGTTTAGGTGTGATTCCAATATGTTGGATACCACCCAATTATGATTGAATTATGTATGTTTAATGGTATTATGATGCTTTCATGTGAAATCCATGATGAACCCTAGTCTAAATTGATGAATATAATCTTAGAAGGTTTATGCCAATAGAGGCAAATTTGAAGATTCAAATTTGATCTTCCTAAATCAATGATTTCAATACTAATTGATCATAATTAGGATCATATAGTAAAGTATTGAACTAGACTTGATTTAATAGGAAAGATGTTGACTTGTAAAGGTAGCATTGAACCTTTATGATTAATTGAGACTTGAATAACCTAGTATTGAAAGATGTGATCAAATTACCTCGGAATCTAGGTATAAAGAAGAGATTTAGAAAGAAACCTTGAGAGTAAGGTTTGAGATCATGATAGCTAGGGATTTAGGGTGAGGCTAATGTGATTACCTAGTAATGTTAAGGCCATGAGAGTAAAGTGTAAAAGAGAATAGAAGTTTAATAGGTTGGATTGTGGTGAAAGACCTATACTCACCTATTCTAACTTAGGAATGCTTGATCAATGAACGTGATAGAATCACTTGACCATGGATTGGTAGTCAAGGGCATCCTTTAATGGGAGATGAGTGTGAAGCAAGCCTTAACAAGTGAACCTTGAGGTGTATGCTTGGCTGTAAGTGGATATTGATAATGAGATGGAGTGTCACATAAGATAGGGTCCTGAATCGAAGAAGAAAGGAGAGCCACACCTAGTCGATCTGAGGACTATCCAAGAATAAGGGGAAAACTCTTATGTTATCGAGTGTGGGTCTTTCCAAATATAGGTCTCATGAGATGGGATCTTTCACATAGTTAAGTTAAGGTTCCTAGTAGAGATCACCATATCCTATGAACTAAGACATGCTTGAGAAGTATCTCACAGTGTTCAAAGCATAATGAACTAAGACTTACTTAATGAAGTAACCCATAGTTTTCAAGAGTACATATGGACTTAGACATGCTTAAGATAGTATCTCATAGGGTCCATGTGAAGAAGGAACTTAGACATAGTAAAAGAAGTATATCCTAGGGTTCAACCTAATAATGAACTAAGATGTGCGTCAGTGAGACTACCTTATAGGGTTCTAAATATATAGAGGGGAACAAGGTTCCAAAACAAGAAGAAATAGTAATAGGTTCTAAAAGTAATACTTAGCACGATTAGTATTATGCGATGTTAAGAGTGCATTGCACAAAGTATGACTTAGGGTCATTAAAGAGAAGCCTTGAGACAAGATTGGACTATAGTTGCCTTTCCTAGTTATAGTTGACTAAAGGTGAGAGATTCCTTATTTAAGAGAGTGAAGTTAATAAGGAGGCCAAAGTAGGGCGGATATGACTAGGATGACTTCAAGGCTATGCGTAGTGTGAAGGGTAGTATGGGATGCCTTTCAAGCATTGCACAAGTGTGTCTTGGGGTTACTTAGAAGTATGGTACCCTTATGTCATAAAGAAGATTTAGATTGGACCATGAATATTGACTATGTTAAGATGACATGAAAGCCTAGGTCGTGAATATGAAGGTGGACTATGCCTATGAATGACCAAAGAGAGGTACTTAGCTCGGATGGTAGTATGGGATGCTATCCTTGCATTGCACAAGTATACTTGGAGGTGCCTTGTTAAGTAGTTCTCTTGTAATATGAAAGAATTAGGGTTGAGGTGTGTAACCTTTTAGGTCTACGTAGAGACCTTGTCATGACTATGATGTTCTCCTATGCTCATTTACTATGTTTTAGGTTGACTTGTATTATATGATGCTTATGTTGGAGATTTATGCTTCTGTTTATATTATTGTCTCTTATTCTTATGTCTTATGTTGACTAGCCATTTGGAGATGCTTTTATGATGCTTTGCTAGCTTTCATACTTAGTACGTTTTGTACTAACACATATTTCCTACATTCTAACCAACTATAAGGTTGGAGCTTTGATTTTCTATTGGAGGCTAGAGTTTCAACGAGTTAGAAGAGTTGAAGAATTGGTGAGTCCTCATAGCTTCGAGGACAACAACCACATTTCCATTATGTCTTTATTTTCAGGTTTTAGACTTTGTATGGGCTACATCCCAATGAGTTTTATTCTTGAGTTTTAAATAGATGGTTTGAGACAAAGAGTAGATAAGGACTTCCACTTATTGTTTTTATGAGATAATACATTGATTATAAAGTTTCAAATTTTCCCATATTTTTCTATTATCCTATGTGAAGAATGTTCTAAGGGCTTCTATGCGACCCATTCGGGGTCAATTATGCCATGTTAGACTTGGAGGTGTTCTCGGGTTGTGACCAATTTGGTATCAGAGCATAAGGCTTTTAGGAAAAAAATTAGGATTATTTCAAACCACATCTAAGTAGAGTCTTATTCAAGGGTCTGAGTCGCGACACATTTTCTGAATAAGAGGCAATTGTATGTTTACGAAAAGTCTCATTTCTTCATTCTCCAAATCGTGCCATAGATCTATAAGCTCTCTTTCTTAACTCTTGTCCGATGGTCTTTAGGATGTGACTATGAGAATGGTTTATGCTACCAGTGAGGGAGAAAGGTTGGTTGTGATGCCAATTATGTCTTTGTGACTTGAGAGATTTGAGATGATAGAATGTGATGTTGTTTTTAGTATAAGTGATGCTTCATTGTTGCTTTTATGCGGTGAAAGATGTTTAGAAGAATTTGGGTTGGCTTACTCCCAAGGGGGAGATAGTGTGCTTACCTAGCAAGCTGATAGTGAAGTTTTGCTTAGTTGTTGGTAGAACCCGACTTAGTCATGATTAGTTTTGAAGTATGTTGATGGATTGGTGGAATAGGGTGTTTGAGTAATCCCTAGATGGATTGAATGAATAGACTCCTCTGAGAATGGTAGAAGTGTAATTCACCATCATTTAGAATCATCTTGGGTTATGGATATAAAATCTTAAGTAATGATTTACTCCAACCTTAGAATTGAAAGAATTGATGCTTGAAAGAGTTTGCATAGGTTGGCTCTCAAGGGTGGGATAATCTGCTTAGATAGCAAGGTTGTTGAGTGTCCTTGATGTTCTTGAATAAGGGTTGCTTTAGTTGTGGTGAGAGTGGCCACATGATGAAAGATTGCCCTAAGGCTAAGGTTACTAGAGGAGAAGGTAAGCAAGTTGCCTCTAGTAGTGGGGAGGTGTGGCCTCGAAAAAAGAATAGGTTCTATGCTCTCCAATCTAGAGAAGATCAAGAGTGATTTCCTCATGTCCCTTCTGGTAAATGTTTTAGAAAATTCCAGATTTCTTATCATTTATGACTTGGTTTTTTTTGGATTTTGAAGTTATCTTATTATGCATGATGTTTAGAAAAGTTTCAATAGGTTTGCTCCCAAGTGGGGGAAAGTGTGCCTATCTAGTGGGTTATTTTGGTGCCTTATGTGTTGCAATGATTTCCTTATATAAATGTTCATGGAATTGTCTAGGTCCTGTTGCAATGACTTTTGTGCGTTGTTTCCTAATGTTGTGATGCACTATAGTAGAAATTGCATCTAAATTTCATGAGTTCAATTATAAGTATGCTCTAGTTCTTGAAATTGATGTTTTCTTCCTTGATGTTGTGTGCATTTAGAGTTAGTGCATGCATAATGGGCTGCTACGCTAGATTTTAGACCTTATAAAGTGTTTAGAGTGTCATTCGAGGTCGAATGTTCCCAAGTGGGGAATAATGTAACACCCCGTAAAGTAGTTAGTTCTAGACTAAATCTAGTAGGTTGAACTAGAGCCTCACATGTTAGTTTATAGTGGGAAACTTGTCTAAATGATGAATAGTGGTTTTTGAAGTTTGTTTGGTGATTTTAGAGGTCAAACGTCAAGAAAAGATCATAACACCCGTAAACTAGTAAGTTGAACTAGTGAGATGAACTAGTATGTTGTAGGGTCTTCTAGTGGACTTTTGGATTGTTTTATAAGGGTTAAAATGAAGATAAATGTCCCCTATACTTAGATGGACATAAATAGGGGTTAAACTTCCGGGTACGACCCCCCAAGGACCATCATAGGGTTGGGTTCTTCGAGGACAACAACTATATTTCCTTTATATCTTTATTTTCATGTATTAGACTTTGTATGGCTGTGTCCCAATGAGTTTTATTCTTGAGTTTTAAACAGATGTTTTCAGACAAAGAGTATTGAAAGACTTTCGCTTATTGTTTTTATGAGATAACACTTCGATTGTAAAGTTTCAAATTTTCCCGTATTTTTTTATTATCTTAAGTTAAGAATTTTCTAAGGACTTGTATGTGACCCCTTCGGGGTCAATTCCTCCATGTAAGGACTAGGGGGTGCTCTCGGGTTGTGACATATATACATCACAAACTAATTCTTTCTTTTTATCTTCTACATTTGCCACACTACCCATGGACAACCTACTAAAAGCATCCACTACCATATTAGCTTTGCCGTGGTTAAGATGGACACTCATTTCATAGTCCTTCAAAAATTCTAACCACCTCCTTTGGTGAATATTGAAGTCCTTTTGGCTAAATGAATATTGTAAGCTCTTGTGATCGGTAAATACATCTACATGAACCCCATATAGATAATGCCTCCATATTTTTAAGGCAAAAACAACCGTCGTTAACTCAAAGTCACGTGTAGGATAATTCTTCTCATGATATTTAAGTTGGCTTGAAGCATAGGAAATCGCCTTACCATTTTGCATAAGCACATATCCCAACCCAATTCCAGAGGCATCACAACATACCATGAAACCATCCGTACATTCTGGTAAGGTCAAAGCCGAAGCGGAGGTAAGTCTATCTTCTAACTCATGGAAACTATTTTCACAAGCTTCCAAACATACAAACTTAGCTTTTTTTTAAGTTAAAGCTGTTAACAGAGAAGCAATGGAGGAAAACACCTCCACAAGCCCCCTATTGTAACTGGCCAAACACATAAAGCTTCTAATGTCAGTAGGAGTTAGAGGTCTAGGCCAACTCTTGACCTCATCCGTCTTCTTAGGATCTACCTCAATACCGTTGCTTGACACAATATGCCCAATGCTATATGGACCTTAACCAAAACTCACACTTGCTAAACTTTGAAAAAAGTTAATGGTCCTTAAGAACATGCAATACAACTCCCAAATGGTCAACGTGCTCATTCTCACTCCTTGAATAGATCAAAATATCATCAATAAACACTATTCATTAGGTCCATGAACATTTGTGGAGCATTAGTCAAACCAAAGGACATTAATAGGAAATCATAGTGACCATATCTTGTTCGGATGGTCGTTTTTGGAATATCAACCCCCCTCACCCTTAATTGGTGATAACCCGAACGAAGATCAATCTTGGAGAAATAACTAGCCCTATGAAGTTGGTAAAAAATGTAATCAATTATGGAAGGGGATACTTGTTCTTAATGGTCACTTTATTCAATTGACAATAATCAATGCACATTCTAAGAGACACATCCTTCTTTCTAACAAACAACACCGGAGCACTCCATGGAGAGATAATTGATTGTATAAAACCCTTGTCTAGCAAATCCTTTAGTTGCTCTTTCAACTCCTTTAACTCTGCCGAAGGCATTCTATAAGGAGGAATAGAGATATGTTGTGTATCTAGAAGAAGGTCAATACAAAAATCTATTTCCCACTCGAGAGGAATACCAGGCAGATCATTGGGAAAAACTTCTGGGAACTCATTAACTGTCGAAATCGAATCTAGAGAAAGGATTTCGGAATCTACATCTGTCACCATAACAAAATGGTAAATATATCCTTTGGAGATCATCTTCATAGCTTTATGACAAGAGACAAATTGACGTCTAGGCATAGAATTTGCCCCCTTCCACTCCAAGATAGTCACATCCGAAAATTGGAATCTAACCACCCGAATTCTACAATCAATAAAGGCATAACATGTATGCAACCAATAAATATCCAAAATCACATCAAAGTCTTACACGTCAAGCTCTACCAAGTCAACAAGAGTAACTCTATGGGATAAGGAAATGGGATTTCTTCTGTAAACCCTCTTAACCACCACATAATTACCAACCGGGGTAGAAACCATTAAAGACTCTGATGAGTCCACAAATTGGACTAATTTAGGGCTTTATTTTGATAGAATTTGTGTTCAAAAATGCTTATTTTTTCTCAATATCTGATGAAAACTCATAAGTTTCAGTTATTTGAAGTTTTAGTGGAAGCATGGACACTTAGGCGCAAAAAAGGATAAAAAGGCTAAAAAGAACGAAGAAGTTGAAGGAGCAGGATAAAAAAGGCAATGAAAGGAGCAGTCGATGTTTTGTCGAATAATTTTTCGAACCAGTACTAGGTCTCCCAATGACACAGAGCACGACGATGCTGAGGCTAGTGCAAGACGGCTACGAATAACACCAAAGGGTGAATCGCGGAGTTAATCGGCGATTCCGACTAACCTCGTCAAAAGATTTGCCAGAACTATTTTCTGAAGTTTATAAATACTAAACTTGTTATTAATTTTTAGGAGACGAACATTTATTTTAATTTCCAAAATATAATAGTACTTTTTGGGATATTTTCCGCAAGTTAGACGTGGGTCTTCTCCATTCTTCTTCCTTTGCCTAAATCAAGGTTTAATTCCTTATACCCATTTTATTTTAGTATCATTTTAGGTGTATTTTGTTATTTCTTGATGTGTAGCTAAAAACCCACATTCTTGGGGTGTGATTTAGTAAATATGTGTTGATATTGATGTTAGGTCTTGCTTTCTTATTGGATAGATGTATTTTAATGGTGATTTCACCTAGTGGTTATGGTTTAATTTAATGGGTTTGTAGTTACAAATACAAAACCACCTATAAGTTTTTGGCTTGCTCGAGAAGGAGGTCGCGAAATCAAGACTGCTAGACTGATATCCCAAGGAGTGAGTTGACATGAGGTTCAGCCCCAGGGGGTGAGCCCTAATCCCATATCCTAACACTCAGATCGAGAGACTGAGTGTGGTAAGACGTAGGCTGTCCTTTATGTGGCACATGATTGTCCGAGAAGGAACTTATTTCCATCTAAAGCTTAGCCTAGTCACTATTATCTTGCAAATTTCCTATCGAAGGCATCTATTCAACAATTTATCTCAACTTGTATTGCAGTCACACCCCAAGAACTTGTCCGCATACTTGATTTTCTTGTTATTTTTTGTTGTTTTTATTATTTGTGACAAAACCTCCATTTGATATTTGACACCTTTGTGTCACCCCTTTTAATTTACAATGTTTTTAATCGTTAATGTCTTTAGCTATAACTAGTTTGAACTAAATTTTACTTTTCTACTAATTCTCAAAACCACTCCTTTGGGACATGACCCCAACCCTTGGTTGGGTCACTATATTATTGACGATCGTAGGGACTCGCATTGTAGGTTAGTGTTATTGGTCACGATAAGCATCAAAATGGCGCCACTACTGGGGAGTGGTGTTATTTGAGAATTTTTAGTTTAATAGAGTTTCTGTTCTTATTAGTTGTAGTTCACTAACTTAATTCTTAGTTTTCTCTAGTTTGTTTGCGTGTTGAGACAGAATAATGAGGATACATGATGTGGATGGTGGACCAATGGAGCACCTCCAAGTAGAAGTGATGAGATTCGGGGATCACATCCTGAACTTCAAGCATCTAGAAGCACAACCTATTCATGAGTCGTGGCTTAGGTTTAAAGAAAATGCCCAACTCATGAAATCCTTGATTTAGTTCTACTAGAAGGCATTTATATGAGTCTAAATTCTGGAAACAAAGGATTAATCGACCGACTTATGTCAGGTGATCGTGAGAAATACTTCTATGAGACCACCACCAAATTCCTTGACCCTGTGGCTAAAACCAACAAAGATACTGAGAAGGACAAGTATTTGATCATTTTGCTAGGTCAGATGAATAACTTAACCCAAAAGGTCGAGCAACTAGAAGTGATGTCCAAAGAGAAAAGCAAATGCAAACCACCTATTGAGCAGGGAAGATCTATGGACATTGAAAATAAATATATCGAAGATATGTTATTAGCCATCCTTCAAAATCCAAATGAGCAAGATAGAGTGCTAGAGAAGATTGGAGAAAATGTAGACGTGCTAAATTAGATGGGCAGTTCTCACTCTAGATCTATCCATCTAATTGAAACTCTCTTGGGTCATGTAATGCCTAATCTCCATCAAGCAGAAAATAGGGGTAGCCAAATGATGTTTTGACTGACCCCAAAAGTGAAATTTAGGTACTAACCCACATTGTGCCATGACGTTAAATAAGGCATTGTTTGGAAGGCAACCCAAAACCCTTAACTATTTTAATTTTGTTATTTTTGAAATAAAGATGTTTTGATCTTGTAGGATTGGGGCATAAAAAGTTTGTGAAAAGTACAGGATGAATTACTCAAGTCTGATTGGCGAAACGCCAATCATATCGGCGACCGCTACAAAGACCGCCATTTGGATTGTCACTTTGACTAAGGGTCTTGTAAAACTCGGCAAGAAATATTAACATTCGATGGATTGCCGAGTAGCGAAGCATATACAACAAATGTCACCGAATGGGTCAGATCTAGATGAGTTTTATAAAACCACAGGCTTTAACTTTCAACCTTTTTACATACCTCCTCACTCTCGATTCTCATAAAATCGTAGCTAATTAGTATTTTTAGAATTTTTGCAACTCGTAAGTATTTTAGCTATTTGAGTAGTGTTTGTATCTGTGATAACCTGCTATTAAGCATCACAGTCCCAATCTAATTTGCCTAAAAGGTTGGCTCTCCAAGCCCTGCATTTAATTGTGATATGTATGCTCTCATTTCAAGTAATTTTATGCTATGTCATGATTTTGCATCTTTCTTCGCCATCAAGTAGCGGAGTGCAGCATAATCAGCGTGTACTATTACTTTGGTGCCTAGCAAGTATGCCCGGAACTTTTTAAATACATAGACCACTGCGAGCAACTCTTGTTCATTGGCTATATAATTTTGCTGGGCACTATTCAATGTTTTTGCTGCATAATAAATTGGGTGAAATAGTTTGTTGCTCTTTTGCACCAACACTACCCCCAATGCCATACCACTAGCATCAAATATTACTTTGAAAGATTCTGACCAATCAGGACTGACGATAATTAGGGTGGTTACTAATTTTTCTTTCAAACACTTAAATGTGGCCATAAAAGCATAACCAAAATAGAAATTTACTTCCTTCTCTAGGAGTTTGCATAGTGGCTGTGCAATCTTTGAGAAGTCTTTAATGAATCTTTGGTAGAAAACGACATGCCCCAAGAAGCTGTGAATACCCTTTACTAAAATTGGCAGGGGTAGTTTCTCAATTACCTCAATTTTTGCCTTATCAACTTCCAGCCCTTGTTGCGACACCTTGTGCCCTAGCACAAAGCCTTCCTTCACCATGGAATGACATTTCTCCCAATTTAGGACCAGGTTCATTCCACGCATCTTTGAAACACTTTCCCTAGGTGTGTTAAGCACTCTTCAAACGTATCCCCTACAACTAAAAAGCCATCCATAAATACTTCCATAGAGTTTTCGACCATATTCGCAAAGATAGACAACATGCAATGTTGAAATGTGGCTGGGGCATTACATAGTCCGAATGGCATTCTTTCGAATGCAAATGTTCTATAAGGGCAAGTGAAAGTGGTTTTTTCTTGGTCTTCCAGCGCAACAGAGATTTGATTGTAATCGGAGTACCCATTCAAAAAACAATACTACCCTTTTTTTGATAACTGGTCAAGTATTTGTTCTATAAAATGCATTGGAAAATGGTCTTTCTCGGTCCATGAGTTAAGATTTCGATAGTCCATGCATACTCTCCACCCAGTCACTGGTCCTGATGGCACAAATTCTCCTTTAATCGTATCCTTTGTTTGTATTGGTGGAAAACAAAGGTTCACATGTGTGGAAGATCACTTGGGCAAGTGAACGGAAGAAACTGGCCAACACTAGCACTTTGGCGAGCAGGAGGTCTTTGGCGCGTCGCCTAATGGCTTGGGCGATGACCTACAGATCTCCTAATGCTATAGGACTAGGCCAGGTGCAAGATCCCTCACCAAACCGTTTGGTGCATCGCCCAATGACTTAGGCGATGACTCCCAGACCGCCCAAAGTTACAGGGTGTTGGCAAGAGCAAGATCCCTCGCCAAACCCTTTGGGGCGTCGCAAAATGACTTGGGCGATGACCCTAGCTCCCTTAATGTTCTAGGACGTAGCTAGAGGCAGAGTCCATGCAGAAAGCATTGCCGACCAGTCGGTGTGTTGCCCAGCCCACTTGGCTCGCCCGACTTGGCTTGCCCTTTATCCTTTCAGGTCACTTTTGGGCCTTGTTCACCTAAAACTATAAATAGGCCTTTAGGGGTTCATTTTATTTTAGATTATTTTGAATGTTAAAAACTGAAAACTCATGTTTGAGCATTGAGAGCTTGGTAAAGCTTGTGTTGCCTTTTGTTAGAAACGTTGGTTGCTTGGGATATAGATTCCCTTGAGGTCATCATAAAATTTAGGTACTTATTGTAGGATTAACGAATCAAGCTCATTGCATTTAATATACACTTTGGTTGCTTTTTGCTTTCTTTTTTTGTATCTATCTATTTATCTTTACTTTTCGTCTTTGATTTCCACTGTTTATCATCGTTTCTCTTGTGAGAATCGTATCATTTGGTATCAAAGCCAAACCTAGCTTTTTTCCTACAAATCTAGTATTGGGGTTTGTTACAAAAAAAATTAAAAATTT
The DNA here is from genome assembly GCA_029007595.1 of Solanum commersonii. Classification (NCBI taxonomy): domain Eukaryota; kingdom Viridiplantae; phylum Streptophyta; class Magnoliopsida; order Solanales; family Solanaceae; genus Solanum; species Solanum commersonii. Next base: position 314,478 of record JAJTWQ010000194.1, read on the forward strand.
CTGTTCAAATACATTTTTGAGATTTTTGCTGAAATGGGTTTCTTAGATCTAAGTCTTGTTTGAGTTTCTAAGGTTGGAATAGTGTTCTCCAACTATATTTAAGTCTTAGGCTGAGATTTGAAAGGGTTTGGTTCACTATTGAAGAATCCACCATTATTGGTTGAAGAATCTTTGAAGAAGACAACTGGGTTTTGAAATCTGGAAGTTTTGTCAAGGAATTGAAGGCAAAAAAGTATTGGGGTTTGTTGCCTCTATCTAAGAGATTTTGTTTCTCGAATTTCATGAAATTTCGAGCTAAAAATCTAGAGGGTTTTATTTTGGGTCTTCATCTTCTTCATAGTGTTCTTGAAGTTCTTGAAGAACATTCAAATCTTCAAGAAGGGAATATTTGAAAAAGGAGATGTTTGATTCTAAAAGAGAAGAAAGAGAAAGTATTAAAGTGTTTGTTAAAAGGGAATTTACCTAAAAGGGTAAAGACTAAGGACAAAGGAAGGAGGGGACCACAATAGGTCCAATTTTGGAGTTTTACAGTTGCAGATGCTGGACATTGGGCGAGCCCCGATTTGGATTGCCCATTCCACTTGGCGCCTCACCCTTTCGGTAGCTAGGTCGCCAAGTTGGACCTCATTTTGGTGGAGACACTGGAAATTTCTGTGAGCTAAGCTGTGGTCGCCGAATCCATTCGGCTCATCTCCGAACTTCCACCCAGATCACCGAGTTGCCTTGTCCAAAATTCAATTTTGATGATCCTATCTTCAAGTTGGTCATGTTAGGTGAAGAAAATAGGCCATTTGGCGATCGAAAAACGCATGTTATGTCCCTTTCTTCTCAGGTTCTAATTTCTAGTTTCTTTCTTCTGATTCTCATTCGTTGTCAAGAATCCTAACTGATTTTCAACTCGTAATTACTCTACTTGTTGACTATTGGTTCTTGAATTCACTTCTTTGTTAGTGCCTTTTCTTTTGTGCTTTATTCATTTTACTTCGTAGATAACTTCTTGATTCAAGTACGTTTGCTTTATTCAAGTCGTCCGTCTTTCTTTATACAAAAATCCATTCCAACCAAAAGTAAAATTGGTACCTTGTGATAGGCCAAGTACAAACAATTGTCAACATTAACCGCGCCAATTAAGAGGCAATCAAAGGGGTGTGAACACGAGCTATTGTGAGTTCATTTTACTAACACTAACATTGTTGTTTTATGAATTGGCATTTTTTAGGTACAAGGAGTTATAAGGAAGCATGTCCTCTATAGCCTCCGACCCATGTGACTATGATATGGGAGATTATGATTGTGATGATGAGGGTTATGGATGTGAGGATAATGGTGATTATGGGGGCTATGATAGTAGCCTTGATCAAGAACCGAATGGGAATGTTAGCTACTATTCCGGAGGAGGTTATGAGAGAAATGTTGAACATAGCTCTTATGGTGAAGATGGAGAAGAAGCATATTTTGGAAGCTCCTATGGTGATGAGGGAGCATGTTAGAGATCTTACTCTCACTCTGCGAGTGAAGATGGTTCCTATGATGAAGCGGGAACATGTTACACTTCCCACTCCTAGGATAAAGGTAAGGTGAGGTATAATACTCAACTATATACAAAGTATCAGGAGCATGCCTCTAAGGCTTGTGAATATTCGTATTCTTACTCTTGTGCTAATCCTTACTCTAGTCGAAGTAGTGCGTGTGGCTACACTAGCTCAAGTAAAAGTCATCCGAGGGGAAGGAGAGAATGCAACTCTAAAGTCTAAGGATACTTTATCCTATACTTCTCATGGAAATGCACACTATTCGGGATTTGGGAACCAAAGAAGTCATGAAGGATGTGTCAAGGGTCTCGGAACCAAAGGGATTGATTTTCCTATCTTTAAGGGATGGAGTAATCCAAAGGCATATCTTGATTGGGAGTGGCAATGTGAGCCAATTTTCCAACGCCATGATTTGAGAGGTCCAGAACAACCCTTGTATGCCCTTGGTCATTTGAAAGGTCTTGCATTGGGTTGGTGGACTCAAGAGGAAAGGCTCCAAACACTCCAAGGAAATACCCACCCATTGACATCGAAAGGATTGAAAGGGCTAATGAGGTTCAAGTATGTGCCAAAAGGGTACACAAAGCTTTTCAATGTCAATCCGAGAAGACCTTTTCTTAGGACAAAGGTTGGCATTTGTGGGGCTTTGGGATTTGACCTTGTCATCGATAATGTGTACAATCTAAACTACATCACTCCAGAGGTGGTAGATTACTTGGGACTACCTCGACTACAAAGGACTTACCCATACACCATGAAGGGATATAAGATTACCGAAGGGGTAAGAGTCTCTTTCACACGCGGCAAATACTATGAGGAGGTTTGGTGTGATATAATGCCCATGGCTTCTTGCCACTTAAGTTTGGGGGCCAACTGGTTTATTGAACATAGGGTCCCAAATGAGCAGAATGGGTACAAGTGTATTGGGGATCATTGGGGAACACCTCTATTTCCTCTTCCTAAGGTGAAAAATGAGAGACCAAAGATTGAGATGAGTCATGGAAAGCAAGGTGGCAACCTTAGAGTGGAAAAAGGAGAGGTTGAGAGGAGTGAAGTGAGAGGGTTGCCACAATCTCAATCTAACCTTTTTGTTCATCCTTTAATTTGTAAGGATTCTTATGTATGTACAAGCATGATGAATGGAGGAACACAAGTTCCATCCAATGAGCCTACATTAGGAGGTGTGATAGATGAACTTATGGGATGTCCCAACATCTAAGGTAAAGAAGATCCTTCTAGCGAGTGTCAAGGTACAATAGCTAAACTTAGCACTTTTACCATTGCAAATGAACAAAGTGTGAATGTTAGCTTGTCTTTATGTGAGCCTACTGATTATTTACCATGTGGTGATAATGTGCTTGTTGAGAATGTGGATACACTAGTTGATCCTATTGATGACCGAATTGATTCTTCTAGTAAGATTGATTGTGTCCACCTAGTGTTGAAACCTATGCCACTATTGCGAGCTCATTATTTTGTAATGATTATGTAGATCAACTTATTTGTGAGTGTAGTTCACTAGTTGAGGGTTCTTGTAATATGATAAAGAAACCTCAATTTGGTGGTACTAATGATAATGTTGATAATTTGAATAGGACTGACTCTTTGAGCATATCTTCTGTGGAAGGTCCGACTGTTTTCTTTGCTCATAGAGATCATGTGCTTGAAAATGCTTCAAAAAATGATGTGTCCTTTGGAGGGTGAACTTGCATGCTTTAATTCGTCCATAGTGGTTGATTATTCCCTCGTGAAGTACAATATCTTGTTTGAAGGTGATAAAATCAAATACAATCCAGATTGCCTCAAGGCTATCCATTCACAAACTTCAATACTTTGATGGAGTGTTCACAAGGGTGGAGGCTGTTGAGAATGTATGGATGACAAGGAGGGAGTTCCATACCTTGCATGGGAACATATGCACTTTGAAGGAGCTCCTAGTTGGGCAACATGATATTTGGATGATAGCCTGGATTGTGCGAGGCCAAACAAAGTGAGGAAGAGCAAGTGAAGATGTGCTCCATTCGGCAAGCTGGAGACCCTTGGCGCTACCAGAGAAAGCTGCACAAAGGGTGAGCTGAGGACCATTGGCGCATCACCAAATTGATTCGGCGATGGTCCCCAAACCGCCTAATGTTCCAGTAGCCCCAGCCAAGGCCAGAAGTAGAGTTCCTGGCCGAGTTCATTGGGCGCATCGCCGAGTCATCAGGCGAGCCTAACTTGGCTCACGTATTGGCCCATTTCGGGTCACTTTTGGGCCTATCTATGTAATAATGCCTAAAACTATAAATAGGCCTGTAGGGATTCATTTTAGGGTTAGACTGATTTTGATTATTGTGGTTGTAAACCTAAACTCCTTGTGTGAGTGTTTGAAAGCTTGGTAAAGCTTTCGTTGAACCTTGTTTAGAAACAGGAGTTGCTTGGGATATCAATTCCCTTGAAGTCTTTATAAGAGTTAGGTGCTTCTTGTTGGAATAATGAATTGAGGTCTTTGGGTTTAATATACCCTTAGGTTGCATTTTGTTTCCTCTTTTTGTGTCTATCTATTTATCCTTTATTTCTTGTCTTTGATTTTATGCTATTTTTGTGATTCTTCTTGTGAGAATTGTATCATTTGGTATCAGAGCAAGGCTTAGTTTTGTTCCTACGAATCTAGTCTTGGGTTTGTTACAAAAAAAACTGTCAAATTCATTTTTGTGAAATTTGCTGAAATGGGTTTGTTAATTTGTGTCTTGTTTGATGTTTCCAGGGTTCGATTAGTGTTCCCTAACCGTATTTGAGTCTAGGGCTGAGATTTGAAAGGTTTGGTTCACTATTGAAGAATCCACCATTGTTGGTTGAAGAAGCTTTGAAGAAGACAAGTGGGTTTTGAAATCTGGAAGGTTTGGCAAGGAATTAAGTGCTAAAAAGTGTTGGGGTTTGTTCCCTATATCTAAGAGAGCTTGTATCTCGAATTTCATGAAATTCCGAGCTAAAAATCTTTGGGGTTTATTTTTGGGTCTTCATTGTTGTTCTTGTAGAACATTCAAATCTTCAAGAAGGAAATATTTGAAAGAGAAAGAGTTTGTTCCAAAAAGAAAGAAAGAGAAAGTTCAAAGGTGTTTGTATAAAGGGAATTTACCTAAAAGGGTATGTACTAAGGTACAAGGTGCAGGGTGGGACCACAACAGGTCAATTTTTGGAATTGTGCAAGTGCAGCTTGAGGAATTTGGGTGAATCTTGACTTTGATTGCCCATTCCACTCGGCACCTCACCCTTTGGGCAATTAGGTCACCGAGTTGGACCTCATTTTGGTGGTGCTACTGGAAAATTCGGCGAGCTTAGCTTTGGTTGCCGAATGCACTCGGCGTATCGCCGAACTTCCATCTAGATCACCAATTTTCCTTGTTCGATTATCAAGTTTGGCGAGTCAATCTTTAAGTTGCCTAGCTAAATTCACGTTAGGAGAAGGAAACAGTGCATTTGGTGATGGGAAACTTGTTTTATGACCCCTTTCATCTCAAGTTCTAATTCCTAGTTTCTTTTCTTTGATTCAGGTTCGTAATCAAGAATCCTAAACTGATTTTCAACTTGTAAGTACCTACTCGTTGACTATTGGTTTTTGAAATTCACTTCTTTGTTGGTGCTTTGCTTTGTGTGCTTTTATTCGTTTTACTTCGTAGTTAACTTCTTGACTCAAGTCCGTTTTCTTTAATTGAGTCGTCCGTTTTTCATTAAAAAAAATCCACTCCGCCCAAGAGTAGAAATTGAGATCTTGTGATCAACCGAGTATAAGAAATCTTCAACATTAATTGCGCTAATTTGAGAGGCACTTAAAGGTGTGTAAACACGAGTGATTGTGAATTTATTTTGCTATCGCTAATGTGGTGTGGCAACCGAAAGTGAGACTGCCCCACTTAAGAGGAAGGTTACCTGGGAATCCATAATAGAGGAAACTGCTGATGTGAGTTGGAGAATGGCAAACATAGAAGAGCGAATGGCCTCCGTGGAGGGTAGGCTGTCAGGAGCGGAGGAAAGGTTGAACACCTCTTCGAATAGGGTGCCACAATCTCAACCTAACCCTGTTGCTTATCCTTCACTATGTAAGGATTCTTATGTAGGTACAAACGTTAAGAGTGGAGGAACACAAGTTCCAGCCAAAGGACCTACAGTTGAAGGTGTGATGGATGCACTTAGGAAATGTCCCCACGTCCAAGGTAAAGAAGATCTTTATTGCGGACGTTAAGGTACAATAGCTAATCTTAACACTTCTACTTTTGCAAATGAACAAAGTGTAAATGATAGCTTGTCTTCAAGTGAGCCTAATGTTTCTTTACCATTTGGTGATAATGTGCTTGTTAAGAATATGAATACACTAGTTGATCCTATTGATGACCGAATTGATTCTTCTAGTAAGATCGATTTGTGTCCACCTCGTGTTGACACCTATGCTTTGAATGCTAGCTCATTATTTTGTAATGATTGTGTTGATCGACATGTTTGTGTGTGTAGTTCATGGTTGAGGGTTTCTTGTAATGTGATTAAGAAACCTCAATTTGGTGGTACTAATGATAATGTCGATCAATTAAATAAGAGTGACTCTATGAGCATATCTTTTGTGGAAGATCTGATTGCTTGTTTTGCTCATAGAGATTATGTGCTTGAAAATGCTTCGAAAACTGATATGTGCCTTTTTGAAGGTGAACTTGCATGTTTTAATTCTTCCCTATTCGTTGATCATTCCCTCTTCAAGTACAATATCTTATCTGAAGATGATGAAATCACTCCTAGTGATGTACCTAGTGGTGTGAATCTCTAAAGCAGTATAGTTTTTGATAGCTATACTTGTTACAGTAACCCACTATGGTGTGAGGCTTTCCCTTCTAAAGATGGAAATCTCTTCTTGGAAGTTGAGAATACTCTTTTGGGGAAGGAAGGTGATGAGGAGGAAAATGTTGTTTATTTTCCCATTACCTCTTCTTCTTGGTGTGTTTCACTTCTTAATGGTATGACTAGTACTTTAGAGCCTACTCGTAGTCATACTCATGTAGACACCCTACAGGAAGTTGATTTGAGAGACACCTTTCTCTATTACTTGTTTACATATGATAAGGCTCATGTTGTTGAGTGGAGTATGTTGTTTGAATAAAAGAGTTCCAACCTGGTTAATGGATGTGCACTTGATCCTAGTACATGGCTTGCCTTTTCACTTGCCCTAGTAGTGCGCTGATTTGTAGCCTTTGTGTAGGAATATTTGGTCAAAATTGCAGGCATATGGGGGTCAACATTGTTGATTCCTTTCTCTATGCAGGAAAGCTCTTCTTGGGGTTTTTCCATCCACTTGAAGAGCCTACATTGTGTGTGGGGAAGGATAGCTTCCTAGACCCCTTTTCTATTTGCTACCCTGAGCATGATCTTGTGGAAACTGCATCTTATGAGGGTAGGAGATATTTGCCAAGAGAAGGTGAAGTTTGTACCTTCCTTTACTTTCTATTTGTATATGATTATATATCCCTAGTGGGATTAGAAGTACATTGCATCCGGATCAGGGTATCCTTGAGGTCTACAATTGTTGGTATGACCCTGTTCTGTGGACCTTCTACCCTATTGATCCTAGTGGATGTTTGAGGGTATTTGAACTGGTGGGAGTATCATCCTTTAGGTGGTACTACCATGTTTATAAGAAGACTAACCATTGTCCTTGTTCTCCATTTGTGGGTTTAATAGCCATGACAATAGAGGATTTTTGGTTGTTCCTTGAGTTTGAGCATCCTTGTTTAAATGTTTTAAGTGCTAACCTTTGTACTACCCATTATGCTAAAAGCATACGCTTCTTGCTTAATCTATATGCTTTTACAAGGTATGGATTCAAGGACTCACTTTTATCTACTTGCATATGATGATACTCATACTTGTGTGGGTTGCATATCTTATGTTAGTAGTGGTTTAAATTAGGCAAATGAGAGTCTCCTTGACTCGATGCTACACAATCCTTTTCCATTTGACCCCGATGCCATCCTTAAGTGTTCTAAATATGGTAGTTACACCTTCTATCATTTGCATGATTCTTCCATGGTATTATTATTTGATCCAATGTACTTGAATGAGGTAAGTTTACCAATTTGGGTAGGGAATACTTATGTACTTGAACCTGCTCATGAATTGGGAATGATTACTCTATTGAAGTTATCTAGTGCATTGGATGGGGTCTTAACTTGGGTCAACACTACTTATGCCTTCGCACTTAGGTATGAGAGTGTTCTTTTGCTGCTTGACATAAGGGAGGCCTCGTGCTTATTTGGATGTGGAACCAATAAGGGCTTACACATGAAGCTGTTTCAGTGTATTGGTTCCTACGCTCTACCCCTTTCTCAATGTTTCTTACTTAGCCAAGTATCTATTGCTTTGATGGGTTACAAACCCTTGGTTGATATTTATGATGGTTGGTTATATGTTAAATTTGTGCATCCTTGGCATGGTGATGATATTGTTATTGATAACGCTAACCCTCATGTCATGAGGATCTTTTTACTGTTTGCTTCCCCTATGGTTTTGCAAGGTTTGGATTCGAGGACGAATCCTTTTCAAGAAAGGGAGAATGATACAATCTAGATTGCCTCAAGGCTATCCATTCACGAACTTCAATACTTTGATGGAGTGTTCACAGGGATGGAGGCTGTTGAGCATGTATGGATGCCGAGGAGGGAGTTCCATGCCTTGCATGGTACATATGCACCTTGAAAGAGCTCCCAGTTGGGAAACACCATGCTTGGCTGATAGCTTGGAGCCTGAGAGGCCTAACAAAGCGAGGAGGATCAAGTGAAGATGTGCTCCATTCCGCAAGCTTGAGACCCTTCGGCAACTCGCCAAAACCCTTTGGCGAGGGTTCCAAGATCGCCTAAGGTCCCAAGGAGCTACCAGAGAAAGCTGCACAAAGGTGAACTGAATACCATTAGTGCATCGCCAAATAGATTGGGCGATGGTCCCCAAACCGCCCAGTGTTCCAGTAGACCCAGTCAAGGCCAGGAGTAGAGTTTCTGGCCGAGTTTATTAGGCGCATCGCCGAGCCATTAGGCGAACCTGACCTAGCTCGCGTATTGGCCCATTTCGGGTCACATTTGGTCCTATCTATGTAATAATGCCTAAACCTATAAATAGGCCTTTAGGGATTCATTTTAGGGTTAGACTTATTTTGATTATTGTGGTTTTAAACCTAAACTCCTTCTGTGAGTATTTGAAAGCTTGGTAAAGCTTTTGTTGAACCTTGTTTAGAAACGGGGGTTGCTTGGAATAACGTTTCCCTTGAGGTCTTCATAGGAGTTAGGTGCTTCTTGTTGGATTAACGAATTGAAGTCTTTGGGTTTGATATTCCCTTAGGTTGCCTTTTTTGCTTACTCTTTTTGTGTCTATCTATTTATCCTTTATTTCGTGTCTTTGATTTTCCACTGTTTTTGTGATTCTTCTTGTGAGAATCGTATCAAAGTGTCTTCTACCGTGTCTGAATTGATAGACATCATACACCTTCGGAACTTTGCTGGTGCGTTACATAGTCCAAATAGCATGCGTTTAAATGCAAAGGTGCCATAAGGACATGTGAAGGTAGTCTTTTCCTGATCTTCAAGATCAATTTATATCTGGTTGTAGCCAGAGTATCCATCTAAGAAGCAGTACCACCTTTGCCGGCCAACCTGTCAAGCATCTGGTCCATGAAAGGCAATGGGAAATGATCCTTCAAGGTCCATGTCACTACCCGAGAGCACCCCCTAGTCGTAATTGTCGTACTCGACCTCACGGAGGTCTAATACAAGCCTCTTAACATTCATTCATCGCATAGATACTAAAAACCATAAGGAATTAAAAAAGTCTTCACACACGAAGATACTTTCATTAAATAACAAGCGAAAGACTTTCTAGACTTTATACATGATATCTCAAAACCATCTAATACTTTAGAGTACAACATTCAAGACTAAGCCCATACAAAACTAAAAAAATACTAAAAAGACATAAAGAGGAACATGTTGGGTATTGTCCTCGAATCTATGAGGACTCACCAAGTCTTCATCTTCAAACACCTTAGAAACCTATCCATCAACCATGGAATATCAACATCTCCAAATCCCTACACTTTAGTCAAAAGGGAAAGAAAGGGGTTAGCACAATTAAGTACTAAGTATGGAAACCATGCAAAAATATGCTAAAAAGGACATTTATTGGAGAATCGTGCTTTATGCCATTTGGTAAAACATCATGAAAATACAAGTATAAGAGTCACAATACTCAACCATAACCAACATACAAGTCATTAACCACTTTAGCACATACTCCACACATAACCCATTCCTTCACCTTAAACCATCCACCTCAAGTAACCCTTGGACAACACTTTGTGCAATGTATGGATAGCGTCACATACCACCATCCACACTAAAGCATCATCCTAAGGCCACCAAACGTGAACTTACCACTTATCATGCTTCATATCACAAGCCATCATAAATAACTAGTACTAATATACGACACATAAACATATTAGTCAAATAAGCCATTTCATGATCTTAGGACCTCCATCTAAAGTTACCCTAAGAAACACCTAAGTAAGACATGAAGTGGCGGCACATCCAACCTCTTCAAGCACACCTAAGTGTTCCTCAAGGCCACAACAGACAAGAACCTTTACATTTTAATACAACATACTAAATAGTTCATTTCCTTAATATAAGAGAAATATGAAACATATTAAAAGGATGAAAAGTCAACATTCTTTATAAAACCATTTAAAAGACACACAAGCATATAGGGGACAATCACATAATGGCCTTAAGGCTTATGGAACTCACTTTAGTATCTTCTAAGCCTACTCGTGCCATGTGTAGATAGCATCCCATACTACTACCTACACATTATAGAACCTATCCAATACTAGAGTGCACATCCCATATGATGGAAATAGGCCTTAACCGACATAGACCACACTAACAAGGTATGGAATCCAGAGTCTATCCTACTTCGTGGAGGTTGTTCTACTTGCCAAGGGTAGAACTAAAAGCAACCCATGTTGGCACATGGTTTAAGAGATGTCCAAGGATGTTTATTGTGCCTAATCTTATGCTCAACTAGGCCACCATTCTAACCATATCCACTCCATTGCTTAGCCTTGGTTTCCATAGAGTACTCAATCACATATGTACTAGAGAGGGTTCCTTTTCTAGTTCAACCAACTCATAGTACCTCTTCCCAAGAAAGGCCCCATTTTTTAGTCATAGCCAATAGGTTCATAAGGATAGCTCATTTGATTTTCTTAGATAAGGATTCTTATGCCGTTTTGGCTCCATCCATCTCTAAGTCTATCATTTCACTCAAGAAGGGAACATCACCCTAAGGCCCATCCTTTAAGGTTATACATTTACTTAGGAAAGCTAGACTCATGAAAAGGCACTTTGCTAAAGTCTACCAATTGAAGTCTTGGCCTAGAATTCCTCTTTTAGCATTTATAGGAAGAGCTCCATTACTAAGTCATAGCCCAACCAAACATTCATATATATATAATCAAGCCTTCATGACACAAGACAAGATACTCAAGTCTAGCATATGAGCTACAACACCATCTTATAAAGACTCATCATAGTCCATCATCACCACATATCACCAGTTCAAGAGAAACGTGATTTCATATTAGCATAATAGCACTTTATACAATATCACATTAATACCATTAGAATATCTTCACATTATAGCTTCACACAAACTTTACATATAGCTATATATAGGATTTTACATATAGCCTCATATGTGTATAATAATACAACAATATAATAACACTCATATAATGCCCTTCATGGCCTCAATTCACAATAATACAATATTCCAACATTATACAACAACTTCACCAATGCCTTCATGGCTACAATTTACAATAATACCACACAAGAATAAGATATAGAACTTCCACTAAAGGTGGATTAAACCTACAAAAAATAAATCAATTTCATAAAGAGAGTTCAAGCTTTCTTACCATAATCCAAAGCCATAGCCAAAATCACGAAAATCCAAACAATCACCAATACTTCACCCATAAGGCTTACCACCCTTAATTCACCCATTATCAATAATTAATCATGAATAAACATTAAAAAAACACAAGAGATAACGATACAATTCACTTTACACATAATTCCAACAACTTTGAATTTATAGAAATAGACCCACTTCATAAGCCAAATTTAGGAAACTTGGAAAGACATGGGTTCATGGAATTTTCTTTCTTAAAACCATCAATAAACATCAATAATAGCATAAATCATCATTAAAAATCATTTAATGCAAGAATCCATGCTTACAATCGAAATTAGGGTTTTTGTGTTTTTGGAAAAACTTTGAAAACATTTGAATTGAGCTCCTTCAAAGGAAAAATAATCAAGGATAAAGGATCCCCATACCTTAACCTTCATGAATCCCATGAATTTTGAGAAGAAAACACTTGAAACCTTCAACCCTAGCTTGAACTTGACCTAACCCTTCAATGAAGTTCTTGAGAGAACTTTTTAGGAGAGAAGGGTTTTGATTTAGGGAAAAAATGAAGAATGAATTCTAAAATACCATATAAATGTTTAAATACATTTAAAATACTTAAAAACACTTAAAACAATAATCCACATTTTATTTAGGACTAGGGGTGAATTTACCAACTCACCCCTAAGTTGGTCGTGTCCCTTACAACTTTTGCAGGTCCATTCCATGCCAACTAGACCACGGACCATGGCCTGGTCAACGCCCCGTCAATGGGGTCCGTGATTTGGGACTGAGAGTCAGCCTGTAGGTTCTGCAACTACGGACCAAGACTACTGGCCGTGGTTTGACCCACGAGCTGTAGGTTATGACCATAGTTTGGCCACTTTTGGCCAACCATGGTTTTTCCTTGGGGCTTAGACTTAGGGTCCTCCTCAAGGACCCTTAGGGTGGTCCTTAGGGAGTCGTACCTTGATGTATAACCTCTAAACAACTCAACCATGGCTCGAAACAACATCAAACACCATCAAAACTCAAGATGAACACAAACGAACACACGTTAGGCTCTACTTACTCTAGTTTGTTTTTAGGGTCGGCACAGTCCACTTGTTTAGTTTCCTGTAATCCATGCACACTGGCCATCCAGTAACTGGCCTCTGTGGGACCAACTAATTCTTGGCGTTTGCAACTACATTCATACCGCCCTTTTTGGGCACACATTGCACTGGACTAACCCAATGACTGTCAGAAATATGGTATACCACCCCAGTATTTAATAACTTGATGATCTCCTTTTTGACCACCTCTTGCATAGGTGGGTTTAGCCTCCGCTGATGTTCAATGCTTGGGCTTTAGTCTTTCTCAAGTTGAGTTTTATGGGTGCATATACCCGGAGGTATCTTGATGATGTCAGTAATAGTCCACCCAATGATCATCTTGTACCTAATCAACACCTTAATCACAGCTTGGACCTCTTCATCATTCAAATATGCAACCAAAATCACAGGTAAAGCGTTTTTAGTTCCCAAAAATGCATACCTCAGGTGACTAGGCAACTGTTTAGCTCCAGCACAGGTGGCTCCTCAATGGATGGTTTTGCTGGAGGACTTGGCCTATTTTTTAGATCCAGGTCCAACTTCTTTGGATCATAAGAGTGTGCTCCCATACCTACAACGCATTTATGATCTCTACATAATCAAACCTGAAGTCAGCTTCAAAGTTCATCAGTACTGCGGCTAAGGTTTTAACAACCATCCTCTCCTCAATTGATGCTCCAATTTCTTCTTCATCAAAGACTGTTATTGCAAACACCACATTCATATCATGTGGCTACTTCATGGACCTACAAATATTAAACTTTACCTCTTCATTGTTGAGTCTGAATTTCAGTTCTCCTCGTTCAACATCTACCAATGCTCGTCTTGTGGCCAGAAATGGTCTTCCCAAAATAATGGGAATCTCAAAATCCACTTCGCAATCCAAGATCACAAAATCTGCCAGAAAGATGAATGTATCCACCTTTATAAGCACATCACATAGTATTTCCACTGGTCACTTCACTGACCTATTTGCCATCATCAACCTCATGGGTGTAGGTTTTGGAACTCCTAAACCCAGCTGCTTGTAGATGACTAGTGGCATCAAGTTTATGTTGTCCCCTAGATCACACAAGGCCTTTGCAAATTTGATCGATCCGATAGTGTATGCTATTGTGAATGCACTTGGATCTTCCTTCTTCTGCACCAAAGACCTGGTAGAAATAGCATTGCAGTGATGAGTATGGTTAGTCAAATCAACACTCACTGCTCTTTTATTAGTAACCAAGTCCTTCGTGAACTTGGCATATCCTGGCATCTGCTCAAGAGATTCCACCAATGGGATGTTAACTGACAGTTGTTGCAGCATGGTGATGAACTTTGCAAATTTACCAGCTTCAGCTTTTTTTAAGCCTTTGAGGGAAAGGAGGAGGTGGTCTTGGGATTTGCTGTAACGTTAAGGTTCCCTCAACTTCTTTTTTTTAGCTCCTGCTGGTTTAACTATTGGTTGAGCATCCTCCAAGTCATCTACTTGCTCAACTTCATCCTCCTCTCTTCCAGCTTCCTCCAACACCTGCTCATGTTTAGTACTTGGAGAAATAGGGTTAATAAGGATCTTACCACTCCTGGTGGCGATAGCCATGCAACGCCCGTCCTTTTTGGGATTTTGGATTGTGTAACTTGATAGTGACCCGTTCATCCTCTGATCTAATGAGGCTTATAGTTGCCCCAACTACTGCTCAATCTACTTGATGGGGGTGCTGTGAGAGCCTACCAGCTGACTCATACCGAAGAATTCACCTTTCATCACCTTTACCCCTACATCAATTGATTCAACTTTTTGGAGAACCTTGGCCAACATGTCTTCCAACTTAGACCCGCTGGAACTACCACTTACCCGGTTTCTATTACTTGGGGGCACATATACACCACTGCGGTCATTTCTATGAACATCTCTATTTTGCCAGTTTCCCTGCTCTCTGTTTGATGGCTTATCATACTGTTCTTCCCTTGAGAAGTTCCAACCTGCATTTCCAGAATTGTAACCCTGGTTCCCTGAGTTACAATTCTGGAAACCTTCTTGGTTTCCTAGGTAATTTGCCTCCTCATCTAGATCAATGTTCTGATCTTTAAAGTTGTTTGGTTGGCTCACAATATTTACCTTTTCAGACTTGGAGACAGTGTGCTTCGTGAGTAGATCTATTTGGGTCCTCATATATGCCATATCCTGATCTCTTTCTTCTTCTCTCTTCCTTTGTTCAGCTGACAGTTCAAATGTGTACCCAAGATTTCCTACTTCTACATCCCTGGTGTACCATGCCCTGTTATTTTTTAATACTTCGTCCATCAGTTACATGCTCTCTGAGAATGGCTTCTTCATAAATGATCCTCCACATACTGCATCAACAACATGTTTAGTGACATAATTCAAAGATCTATGGAAAGCCTGTTTTGAATGTCTCTCATTGAAACTATGGTTTGGGCACTTTTTTAGCTTTTGGTTGAATCTCCACTAAGAGTCATGCATCGCTTCTCCTAGTAGTTGCTTATGGGCACTAACCTCGTCTTTCATCTGTAGATCTTTTTATTCTGGAAAGCCTCATTCAATTCAGTCCAAGTACTGATTGAGTCAACCGACATCTCATTCAACCAATTGGTTGCCTCTCTAGTAAGAGACCAGGGAAACAACCTCAATCTCATTGTTGTTTGTCTTACTCTAGGAATCTCTTGCGATTTTCAAATCACCACAAAGTTCATCAAATGTTGGTTTGCATCATCACCATCTGCACCCCTGAACATACCTTTCGAATTCAACAATTCAATCATCGTGCGGGTGATTGTGAACTTCACACCTGGAGATACTGCAGGTAACACTATCGCTCCTGTAACTACAGCTCCATCCAAGTCTGCATCATCTTCGTCATACATTATGTGAGCTGGATGTTTGCTCTACCCCTTAGACCAATTGGTTGGCGGTGGGGAGGAACATCCACTGCTACGTTTTCATCCACTGCCCTAGGTTGATTGTTCACAACATTCGGTTGAATACCTCTTGCAACAGTTTCAACTTCCAATCCAAAGGTCTTTGCACCTCAAATTCTTGTGGATTCACCATCTTACAAATTGTCCTCCTGAGTTCTGGATCATATGGGACTAATGGGGCTTCCTTACTTCTAGTAGTTGGCATACACAGTCGAACTTACCTGAAAGAGACAGACAAAAAACAAGACATAAAATTAGGAAATCTAACTACACTTAGAATAAAAGCTAGTAAGAACACTTTTAAATTGAAATTCCCCGGCAGCAGCGCCAAAATCTGATACATCTAAACTTACTCCCCAATTAAGAAATATAAATGGTCGAAGTCAATTTATAGAACTCAATGTGAGTTGAGGCCGATCCCACAGGGAATTTCTTTACAGAAATGATTTCACTATCACATTTTACCCAAATGTCATTATTATTTCCTAAATAAACAATTGCGGAAAGTAAAATTGGGTTTAGCAGTAATGGTTTAGAAATCAAAGTTGCAAATTAAAGTCTATTTGAGCAATTAACAAAATATTAGTTTTGGAAGTTGTTCCAATAATTAACTGAAACTAGGATTGTGTTCCCCATAACGTTGCATCTAATGTTCTTCCGTAATTTAGTTTCAGGTAACTTACGTCTACAAATTACATGCGAGTTAACTATATCTGACACTTCTCAGTCTACTCAGATAATCTTCACTCAATTCCTCTAGGTCCCAGAGTGTTACACAATTTATCCTCGCCTACAATGGTGTTAAGATTCTTTTCTCTCAAACTTGAACTTTGACTCCATGTAGTTAGATTAGCTCAGCTTTTCCCTAACTATCATTTTTCTCTCGAACAAATGACAGATACAGGCTTAACCAAATGCGTGCACTCATCAAGATATATGAATAACGAAACCTAAACTACAATTTATAACCACAAATTGCCTTTCACTTATTTTACGAAATCACAGTTAGAATTTCGTCATGGATCCCACAACCTCAGTTGTGGTGTTTAGCCACTCATGATTTCACATAAATGCTCTGAAATATAGAATAAAAACATATTAGAAAGTACTTACGAGAATAAGCAATCAACAACCACTTTAATATTTCAAGAATTCGAAATCGAAGTCAAACTTAATTCCAAATCCAAAGTCAAAATGAAAAGCTATAAATTCTAGAAACTTGTTCGTTCTTCAATGAATGATGAGTTAAAACATAAAAATTGACCTAATTAATTCAAATAAGTGTTTTAAAAAGAGTCCTACTTGAAGTAGGATTGAACTGTCAGGCCCTTTAACGGCCACTTCCATGACCCATCAAGGGCTTCACGGTCCATGAAGCTCGTTGTGGTCTTCCCTTGGAACTCCCCAAAAGTGGGTCTTCAACACTTGACACTGGAAATTCTTCACGATCACCACGAAGGACCGTATGACGATCACGGTCCATGAGGCCTTCCGTGGTCTTCACTTGGTCGAAACTGCATTTCAACTTCTCACCACTTAAACACTAGATCCACTTCAGATTCAACACCATGGATCGTGATGATGACCATGGCCCATATAGGTGTCCGTGGTCTTAACCTCACCACGATCAATTTGTAACTTTTCGTTTCCCTTTCACTGGTTCATTACTATGACATGCACCACGAGCCGATGTGAGGATCACGGCTCGTGAAGTCGTGTGTGGTCTTCACTTGGTAACTTCTCTCTTTAACTTTCAAAAGCTCCTTCACTATCTCAATACAATGACACACACCACGGGAAATAGTGATGGCCACAACTCGTAAGGTCGTCCATGGTCTTTACTTCCAATTTCACTTAATTTTCATCTTTGCTATCTTCTTTCACTTTCATTTGTTTCACCTATACAAACACTACCAAACACATTATATCCACATAAATATACTCGAATCTAGTATTAATCCTTAGTTTTCAAGCATCAAATGTGCCAAGATTTCACGGCACAACAGGTGTCTGGGTTGGTTCGGGCAAATCCTAGATTTTGGACCCATGAGACCCCATCTATGGGCCATGGGTCGACCTACGGACCGTAGGTCACTAGACACTTAGAATTTTGGAGGACTTAGCTAGTGGTCTACGCACACCATTCACGGTCCGTTGATGGTCCCACGGATTGTCGAAAGGGTCTGCACAGCCTATTTTTATGCAGATTCAGTTGTTCATCCCTGCACATGTAGCAACTATGAGGCCTTTCTTTTTTCATTTTCTGTACACTTTTTAGACACAGACCCTATTCTATATCTAGCCAACACTAGTACAAAAATAAAAACACCTATCTAAAGAATTACATAAATTAAAATAAAAGAAGAAAACTCCTAAATCGAAAAGAAAAACATATAGTTGGCTAGATTGTACATCTTGGGTTGCCTCCCAAGCAGCGTTTGATTTAACGTCGCGGCACGACGCATGCCCCTTGACTACTCAGACTTCATCAAGGTAGTAGGCCTCAACCACTTCTTCCACACTCTCATCTTTCCTATGTAGACCTTGATCCTTTGCCCGTTCACCTTGAACCATGTTCCCTCCTTGTTCTCGAGCTCCACCGCTCCATGTGGGAACACTTGAGTGACTATGAATGGCCCGGTCCACTTTGACTTAAGCTTGCTAGGAAACAAACGCAACCTTGACTGAAATAGAAGCACCAGATCACCCACGGCTAATTCATGATTTTCAATATTTTGATCGTGATACTTCTTCACCTTCTCCTTATACAAGGCTGGACATTTAGTTGATTTTAGGCGAAACTCATCAAGCTCATTCACTCTTTGACTTGATACGGCGCCCCAATCCAAATTTAACTTCGTTAGTGCCCACAACCTTATGCTCTAACTCTACCAGTAAATGGCAAGACTTCTCATATACAAGTTAGTAGGGGGACATACCTATGGGAATCTTAAATGCGTTGCAATAGGCCCATAGAGCATCATCAAGCCTTATTGACCAATCAGTTCTATTTGCATTCACAGTTTTAGCAAGGATTTGCTTTATCTCTTTGTTGGACACTTCAACTTGCCCACTAGACTTTGGATGGTAAGGAGTGGCTACATTGTGACGGACTCCATATTACTCTAGAAATGCCTTGAACAACTTATTACAAAAGTGGGAGCCTCCATCGCTGATAATCACCCTAGGTGTACCAAATCTGGAGAAGATATTCTTTTTCAGGAATGCGGTGACACTTTTACCTTCATTGTTTGAAAGCGCAATTGCTTCCACCCATTTCAACACATAATCAATCACAACAAGAATATACTTCATCCCATGTGAACTCTTAAATGGACCCATAAAATCAATACACCATACATCAAACAACTCAATTACCAAGATCAAATTCATAGGTAGCTCTTGCCTCTTTGAAATTCCTCATTATCTTTGGCAACGATCACAAGACTTGGTGAAACATGAGCATCTTAGTGGATAGTAGGCCAATAATAAACACACTGCAAAATTTTATGCGCAGTCCGAATGCCACTATATTGCCCACCAACAGGTGAAGAATTACACACCTCTAGTATACTCATCATCTCAACCTCGGGAACACAATGACGAATAATCCCATCAGCACAAATACAGAAAAAATAAGGCTTATCCCAAAAGAACTTCTTCACATCATGCATAAACTTTTTCCTTTGGTGAAAACCCAAATCCGATGGAACCAGCTTACTTGCCAAGTAGTTAGCAAAGTCTGCTAACCAAGGAATAAGATCATGAAAAGAAGCCAATAAATGTTTGTCTGGAAAAGCATCATTAATTTCAACCCCATCTCCTAACTTGAGCATAGCTTCCTCCTCTAATCTGGACAAATGATCGGCAACTTCATTTTCTATCCCCTTTATGTCTTTCACCTCCAAATCAAATTCTTGCAGCAACAATACCCATCTGATCAACCTCGATTTTGCATCATTTTTAGCCATCAAATACCTCAATGCAGAATGGTCAGTATGCACTATGACCTTAGTACCAAGCAAGTAGGATCGAAATTTCTCGAATGCGAAAACTACCGCAAAGAGTTCTTGTTCAGTCACTATATAATTCTTTTGAGCCATATTCAAAGCTTTGCTAGCATAGTAAATAGGATGAAGAATCTTCTCTTGCCTCTGTCCCAATACCACACCAAGAGTCACTCCACTCGCATCACATATCACTTCAAACGGTTGCCCCTAATCCAGTGAAATAATGATAGGTGCAAAAACTAGCTTTGCTTTCAACTCTCCAAATGCTCTCAGAAAAACATCATCAAAATCAAACTTACACTCCTTTTTCGAGCAATTTGCACAATGGGTGTGCAATGTTGAAGAAATCCTTGATGAACCTCCTATAAAAACCTGCATGCCCAAGAAACTTTCTAACACCTTTAACAAAGATAGGTGGTGAAAGCTTTTCTATTACCTCGACTTTAGCTTTATCAACCTCAATACCATTCTCAAAAATCCGATGACCCAAAACGATCCCTTCTTTCACCATGCAGTGTCCTTTCTTCACACCTTTCAGTACTTCGGCCAAATGCATCAGACAACCAGTAAATGAGTCACCTACCATAGAAAAATCATCCATAAATACCTCAAAAGTGTCCTCCACCATATCTGAAAATATCGACATCATGCAACGCTGGAAGGTCGCTGGGGAATTACACAACCCAAATGGCATTCATTTGAAGGTGAAAGTCATATAAGGTCATGTGAATGTGGTCTTCTCTTGATCTTATGGAGCAATGGAGATCTGATTGTAGCCTGAATAACCATCAAGAAAACAATTCCAAGCCTTATTAGCAAGGAGGTCCAATATCTGATACATGAACGACACAGGGAAGTGGTCATTCTATGTCTAAGCATTCAATTTTTGATAGTCCATGCATACTCTCCATCAAGTCACGGGCCGCATCGGCACAAGCTCATTTTTCACATTAGGTACCACAGTAATCCCACCTTTCTTGGGCACACACTAAACAGGACAAAACCAACTACTATCTGCAATGGGATAAATGACTCTAGCATCCAACCACTTGATGAATTCATTTTTCACTACCTCTTGCATAGACGGATTTACTCTCCTTTGGTGCTCGATACTAGGCGAGCGATCCGGCATGACTTGGATTTTTTGACAACAATTGCCAGGAGGAATCCCAATAATGTCCGCAATAGTCCAACCAGTAGTCCGCTTGAACCTCTTCAACACAGAAACCAATACCTCAGATTGCACCTCACTCAAATTGGCCACAATGATGACTGATAAAGTATCCTCTCTCCCAAGAATACATTCCTCAAATGAGATGGTAGAGCCTTGAGCTCCAATTTTGGAGCGTCATCAACAGACGATTTTGTGGGTGGAGAGTCGCGATTCTTCATATCTAGCCAATCTGTTTGGTTTAGAACGAAATTCGAACCTCAAGTGCGGCAACTAATTCATCATAGTATTCAATACCATCACCTTCAAAATTCATCATTACCACTGC
The DNA here is from genome assembly GCA_029007595.1 of Solanum commersonii. Lineage (NCBI taxonomy): Eukaryota > Viridiplantae > Streptophyta > Magnoliopsida > Solanales > Solanaceae > Solanum > Solanum commersonii. Next base: position 335,522 of record JAJTWQ010000194.1, read on the forward strand.
AAGTGCATCAACACCTAACCTCTCTTCAACAGACACATTAGAACCTCGCTCCCCAATAGGATTCACCACTGACACTAACTTGAGATTACTTTCTTGCTTAATGGACCTATAGATATTAAAAGTTACTTCTTCACTATTCAATCGAAACTTCATTTGCCCTTTCTCCATATCGACCAAGGCGCGCCCAATAGCAAGGATTAGTCTCTCTAGAATGATGGAAACCTCAAAGTCAACCTCACAATGAAGTATCACAAAATCCACCGAAAATATAAACGACTCCACTTTCACTAGTACATCTTGGAGAACACCAATAGGCCTCTTCACAGTTCTTTCGGCGAGGACTAATCACATCGCAGTCGATTTTGGAGCCCCTAAACCCAACTTCTTGTAAATAGAAAATGGCATCAGATTAATAATAGCACCCAAATCACATAACAGCTTCGCAAAATACAATAACCCAATGGTACAAGGTGTAGTGAAAGCACCATGATCCTCTTTCTTCTACACAAGCGGCCTAGTAGCAAGATCACTGCAATGTTGCAACCTTTCATCATCTTCAAAACTGACGAACCTCTTCTTAGTCACCAAATCTTTCATAAATTTCACATACCCAGGCATTAGCTCCAAAGCCTCTATCAACGGAACATTGATGGAAAGTTGTTTCAACATAGTAATAAACCTGCAGTATTTCCCTTTTTCATTTTTCTTTACCAACCTCTTTGGGAATGGAGGCGGTGGTCTAGGAATGGGGACTACTTTTTAGGTTATCTCTGCTTCCTTCTCTTTAGCATTTTTGGACTCTCCAGTAACCTCAATCTCATCATCATATTTTTCAACCTCAGATGGCATAGGTGGATCAATGGTTTGTTTACCCCCTCGAGTAGTGATTTCCATACAATGCCCATCATTTTTAAGATTATAGATGGTGTTGCTAGGAAGTGTGTCAGGCTGCTCAAGTTACTTGATCGGCACTGCATAGGCATCAATTTTTTGTCCGATTCCAGATAAGTCATTTAGCATCTCCTTCATATTCTCATAAGTTGAATCAAACCTCTTCATCATCTTCTGCATCATATCCTTAATCTGTGACATACTATCCCCAACTTCCCTATTGCCAGATTCCCAATTTACAGAAGGAACATAAGGCCTAACCCTTCGTTTCTGTTGTCATAGTTGTTTCGGTTGTAGTTTTTGTCGCGATTATAGTTCTTATCCCAAACAGAGTTACCCTCTTGGTTGTAGTTTCCATAGTTTCGACCTTGGTTTCCTTTCCCTTTGCTCCAATTATCCGAGTTGAAACCTTGGGCGTTGGCTCAAAAAACCCCCGCCTGATCATTCACCAAGTAAGCATCCTCCTTATAGTAACATTTCTCAACCGGTGGTGGTGGAGGCCTAGTCAAGTAATTTACCACATTTACCTTTTCTGGACCTCCGCTTACATATGTTAATACCAACCCAAGTTTTGTTCTTATCTGAGCCATCTCATCACGAATGTCATCGGTAGATTGACTAGGAGCAGTTTGAATTGCAAATGTGTTTTTTCCAGTGTCTGACTTTCGAGTGCTCCATGCTTTATTATTTTGGGAAATCTTCTCCAGTTTCTCAGCGATCTCCTCAAAAGTGCACTTACCATATGATCCTCCAGTGATAGTATCAAGCACAACCTTACCATTGTCATCCTGACCTCTGTAGAAATACTCCTTTAGTGACTCATCATCAATGCGGTTATTCGAAACACTTCTTATGAATGCAGTGAACCTATCTCATGAACTACTCACCGACTCTCCAGGTAGTACTACAAAGTTGTTCAATTTTTCCTTGTGATTCAAGTTCTTGGACAATGGAAAATACTTTGCCATGAACACCTTGTGCAATTGATCCAATGTGTGAATCAAATTGTACGAAATCTCAAAAAACCATACCACAGCATCACCGATCAATGATAAAGGGAAGACTCTCAACCCTATGACATTCATGTTCAAATCCAGTCGCCTTACACAACTCTCGCAGACAGTTCTCAACTTTGACATGTGCCCATGTGGATCATCTGAAGCCATACCAGAAAATAAACCCTTAGCAGTAAGCATCTGCATCAGACTGCTTGTCACCACAAATATATGCACTGGAGGTAGTTGAGGGAGAACAATGAGTCCTTCAGATTCAACTGTATTAAACTCGACCATGTAGTTATCTTGCAGCCTTGTATCTGGCAGATTTTGTACCCTCAATGTATCTCCAAGTAGATTATCACCATGAACATGAGCATTCTCATTAATAACCCACGAGGCTGCAACTCAACTCCATCACCTAGATTCCCTCTGATCGGATTGATTTGGACCCCTTGATTATTCATCCTTCTCAAAGTTTTGCTTAACTCTGGATCATATGGGGTCAATGGTTTGCCTCGATTCCGTGTTCTTGGCATACACTAGAGTAGAAACCTATAGAAAACAAAATCAAAAGTAAACATAAAATTAGGAAATAATTGACTAAAGTTCAATAATGTAGTTAAACTTAATCTAAAAGCCTTATTACCTAGCAGCGGCGCCAAATTACACCTCCCTAAAGAAGTATAAGCGATTGTTGTCAAATAAAGAACCCAACTTGTAGGTTGGGGTCGATCCCATGAGGAATATGGTTTAGACTTAAACTTAATTCACTATTATATTCTTTTAGTCAACTTATTTCCAAAACTAGTAAGTAAAGGGGTGGGGGGGGTTGTGAAACAAATAACGTTTGTTGTTAAGTGACAAGTGAGCAAGATTCAAACTTTGTTGTTATTAATAAGAGAGAGAAACTAGGGTGTATGTGTTCCCCATAAGCTCATAACGCGGTAATCCTAATAATAATAATCATTTCCTAGTGTATCACATGAAAAGTGATAAGATATGTATCCCTAAGTGATTGGTCCTCAAAATAGGGAATTTTACTCCGCACCTTGGTCCGGCTACGTGTGCAAAATTTAATAACCCTTACCTTTACCTCAGATTAGACATCACATCAATGTATGGCTTAGTTTGTACCCTCACACCAATTGGCATTATACTATTAGATAGTATAACACTAAATCTCTGTTGATAATTCTTTTCATATTAACCACCTCCTTGGTCCGGCAAGTAGCAACCAGGTGAGTTCTAACACGTCCACTCATTATAAAGATTTCTAAAGGAAAGAATTACCAATGCAAGTATCAATACTAGTCAAGAATTACTTAGTTATTATTCATATATTGTTAATTCATCATGGTTCCTACAACCCTAGTTGTGAATTTAGTTACTCATGCTTGAAAGAACACAATTCATATATTTAGAAGAAGAATTCATGAACTTACGTATTGAGTTGAAGAAACCCATAATCTCAAATTGAAATTCAAAACAAAAATCTTTTAAACCGAAATCCAGAAATCAAATTGCTAAAGTTTGCCAGTTAATTCCCAAAGAAATACCAAGAACTAAAAGTAAACAATAAAGTCTAGCCCCAAAATACGAGGTTTACATACCCTATTTATAGAAACACTTGCCCTAAACAAAAAAGAAACCAAATAAGAAATAAAACTTCTAGACAAGACTTCGATCGACAAGACTGACCAATGGACCATGGATCTACCTACGGTCCGTAGGTCCCTTTCGTAGCTTGATACTTAGAACATTTCCATACAGGCTGGAACCTTCAACTCTCAGATACAAACGACGGGTGTGGAGTACGGATCGTAGGTTGACCTACGATCCATGGGTCCCTTTCTATGGCTCCATACTTAGAACGTTTCATCAAGTACTGGAACTCTGAACTCTCTGATCCATTGATGGATGTGCAGGATGGCCCGTAGGTCGACCTACACTCTATCACTTGCCTCCATAGTTCCATACTTAGTCATGCTTCCCTGATGATCATTGGTCATTTCGCATCTACCCACGACAAATTGTAACTAGACCTACGGTCTGAAGGTCACCTCCATAGGTAGCTCCTTCTGCAGAATTTCAGTTGTCATCTCTCTCGACCTCGTCCAAGCCTATTTCCTGCAAATACAACACAATAAACATTAGTTCTAATACAAAATGGCCCTAGGCATACACAACTCTTAAGTGAAATGTATTAAAAATACCGTAAACTCATGGTGTATCAACCACCATCCCTCTTAATATCGTTTACAATCGGTGACCCGTTCACACTTTCTCCATCGCCTCCCTCTTTAGAAATTCCAAACCCTAACCCCATTCTTTCCCCATCTCTACCCCCAATCGAAACTCCCATTCCTACCACCACCAACACTTTTCACTCTCCAGAAGAACAAGATCTTGATAAAGTTCTCCTAAGTAATTTACATCCACAAAAACCCCGGCGTCCACGCAAATACATCCCTGTGAAGCAAACCGCACTACAGGTGCCTTTCGCTCGTAGTGCCAATCAGGCCCCACTGAAAGAGTCCATGGCATCAGGCACCAAACGTCACCATGTTTGTAAGTCCCCTATTCCATCAGCCTCTTCTCCAGTGATACTTGATTCTGAATCAGAGGAAATCTCAGTATCTGTATCATCTGCCTCTCCTTCCTCCCCCCCCATCCCAAAAACCTAGTAAAAATATGCTAAAATTTCTGGAAATCAGGAAGGAGAAATATTTTAGTACCAAAGCAGTGCTTAGAGGCAGGACATTTCACTTTAAAATCCTCCATATTGATGCAGTGAAGAGGGCTTTTGGGTTATTGAATTTTTAGGGTGGGGGGATCTGTTTCTTGATTCTAAACTGTTGGTATTTACAAAGAAAATGGTCGAGTTCTATACGAATCTTACAGTTTTGGAAAGGAATGTTGTAACCTCTATTATAAATGGGGCAGAATTGGTTTTTGACCATATTAGGCTTGGGGAAATACTTAAGATACCTACTAATGATCTTGTTGAGTATGTTTGGTTGAATGATGAGAACTGTCTTCTTACATCTAAGTTTTCCCAGGGTAGGGTCTCCACTAGGGCTAGGAAGGTATTAAAGAGTGAAATGCCTCCTTTTCATAAACTGTTGTTTGAAATTGTTCATAAGGGCATTTTACCTAGGGTACATAGACGACATGAGGCTTGTTTTCGTGAAATGGGAATTGCACATGCTTTGGAGAACATGGAGCCCATAGATTGGCCATCCCTAATGATTAAACACATGGCTAGAATTATTGATCCTCAACCTAGTTCACATCAACTTGCCTATGGGAACCTCCTTATTGTAGTGTTCAAGGAATTTGCTATGCCATTGGGTGAGGGCAGAAGTTTGACTCGTGGTGACATGTTGACTTGGTCCTCCATTGTAGAGTGTGGACTACTTGTTGAACCAGATCAAGATCCTATTGCTTCTCCTCGTTCATCTGGACCCGTTGCTAGCTTGCTTCGTGATCTCAAAACTGACAGGGACCAGGTTTTTGCTCTTCAGGATAAAAATGCATCCTTGTGTGCTGACTTGACTATGTCTCAAGGGGAACTAGCCAAGTTGCAGGAGCAGTTAGTGAACCAACAGATTGATAACAATGCCCGCATGTACCGGGATCTTCAGCTCCTTGCTTCTTCTTTCTCTCCACCGAAGCCTAGTTCTTAATGCTCCTGCACATAGATATCTCGTTCCAGTTGTCTGTGCTTTTTGTTTAAGACATTGACATACTTTACTATGTGTTTGCATATTTTGGATATTTTGATGGTGCTCTCATGAGCTTAAAATGTAGGTGCATGTTGATTTCCTTGCTTAATTTGGTCTTGCTTGTGCTGCGTTTGTGTTACCTATGTTAGAGATGACTAATATCCTTAGATTGGTATCGCTTATGCTATGTTTTTCTGGATTTTTGTCCCTTCGTGGGGCTCTGAGTTTTGGTGAGGGTATGTTACTATTTGTTGTTAACACTTCTTTTTGATATGCCAAAAGGGGGAAGATATTATTTGTCTTGTATATATACGGTGTTGATTTTTCACAGGAGGTGGAGTAGATTTCTCATCATCAAAAAGAGAGAAATTGATAAATCAAATACAGTTTTGATGATTGACATCATAAACCAGGTTCACCTTGCAAAGCGTATAACTCAAAGGCTAAATAACGACAATAGATCTAGCATCGAAAAAGAAAAGTTGTTCGCACTAAAATAGAAAGTCAAGTTGGAAGAGGAAAGCTTCAACAAAAGAAGTCCTGCACAAATAAGGAGACATGATTAGTTAAGTTGTAAAAGAAAAAGGTTTTGCAATTAAAAGAATTAATTAAAATAGCTTCCTAGTACAACAAAGACTTCTCTCCTTATACATGTTGGATTCAAACAAAGTTAAAATCTATAAAAGGACAACGAGACAGAAAGAAGAAGTCATCTTTGCATAATTTAAAAAAAAAGAGCGAGAGAAACAGAGAGAGAGTTGTAGCGAAGGCCAAAGTGTTCGAGAGGTAGAAATGAAGGAATTCTAGAGTTAGAATTACATTCAAATAGTGAGTTGCATTAATCTATCCTTGGATCAATGTTTGTTAGGGATACGATTGTGAGAATTGTAAAACAACAAAATGGGTTTGACTTCTTGGGGGTTAGAGTTAGTAGAGAGATTGAGAGTTTTTGTAACCAAGAAGTGAGTTTGACTTCTTGAAGAGTTGAGGGTGTTTTTGATTATAGTTAATCGAAAGGGTAGACTTTTAGAGTTAGGTTCATCGATTTACTGAGTTGTAATCGTTGAATTAATATAAAACTCTGTGTGGTTTTTCCCTTCCTTGAGTTAGGAAGGTTTCCACGATATATTGGTGTTACTGTCATTAACATAAATATCTTGTGTGCATTATTCATGAACCTAGTTCTTGATTATAGGATAAGGTTTCTTCATCTTTGTCATTTTTTCCTTCTCATTTTCATCCAATTTTATTGCTATCTTATTAGCATTGTGGAAGAGTGACATCACATAGGATGACATTCATTCAAATACTACTATTAATTAGCATCACTTTTCCCTCATAGTTTGTAGCTATTTTTTCTAACCTAAGTTGACGTAGGATTGAGGAACAAAATCAAGATTCAATGCCCCAATCTACTTGGCCAGAAAAGGAAAATTCAGGTTCAACAATAGAGAAAACATACAAAATCATCATTTGACAAAATTTGAATGAGAAATTTAGTTTAAACAAGCATCTTATAGTTACCACAATCTCTATCAACCCTATATCATAGTCGAGTAATTTTCATTAAAGTTAATTTTAACGGTACAAAAAAATAATTCAAAAACATCATTTGAACGACCTCAAATTTACCAAATCACTGTATAATAATAAATATTTTTAATTTGACCATTTTTATGAACCTACCAAATTTTAGATTAATGAGTGTTCAATAATAATATTTATCTCCAAAGCTATGAGCAAATTAAGATTCAAACAATTTAAGGAAAAATAATAAGATCTATATCCTTATCACATATCAATTCATGTTAACTCATCATATGTAATCATGTACCACATTTAACATAAATAAACCTGATATAAAGGATTATATTAATACTAATTCAAATTTTTATTTCAAATAACAACTATAAAATCTTCTTAACGACCTCAAAAAAATATATAACCACATAGCAATGAGTAGTTCTTACAAGGTTATTACCGATGAACTTACCGAATTTTAGGTTAATTCGAGTCTGGATAAAATCTTTATTTCTGTAACACCCCATAAATCTAATGACCTAAGCTAGAGCCTAACTTGTAGTCAAGGGTCCTAAATAGGGTTAACATGAAGACAAGAGTCGTAAAATGACCTCCCTAACTTAGTACTAATATTTTAGGACCTACATGTCAAGGCATGACCCCCAAGGACCCTTGGGGGGTCCTTGAGGAGGACACAAGTAAAGGCCCAAAAAGTTGTCAAAAGACAGCATGATATACGAATAGGCACCCACTATCCGTGGGTGGACCCAGGGCCCGTAGGTTGGGATCGTGGCTTGAGAGTAAGTCTCCCCATTTTTACCTTGGTCATCCCCCTCTCCTATGTGAACCACGGTTCACCAGTACGTGGCGTGACCCCACCCACGGTCCGTGGGTGGGGAGTCATAGGTCACCCCTAGGACTGCTTAGTCTCGGCCAACTAAGGGGCAAATGGTTAAAATCCTAATTAATTAATTAAGGGTGGAGACAGCTCCTATTAGTTATTTTAGACATATTTAAGTGCTTTTAACTATTAATCAACTCTTTTAACACCTCATAACTCACAAGACTCAAAATATAACCAACTCTCCTCTACCAAAATTTCTCTCTCCAAGACTCCATTGAAGAACAAGAACAAGGTCAAGCTTAAGGTTCAAGTTTGAACCTTCTTACTCCAATTTCATGAGGAAAACATCAATCAAGGTATGGGAGTCTTGATTCATGGAACACTTTTCTCCATGAAGCCCTTCAACTCTTTAATTTTGAATTGGTAGATTTTTCTAAAACTAGGGTTTTCAATCTAGCCATGGGTCTTCCTAAAAACGATTTCAATGGGTCTGTTGTCTTATATTATGGTTGATTTGTTGTTTAATGGTGATTTTTATAGTAAAATTCCCCATGAACCCATGAATTACCCCATGACCCCAATTTCATGAATTGTGATAGGTGTATTCATGTAAGATGGATACTACGAATTGTGTCTATGATATTTTAGTTATTGAAACTTGTTTTATTCATGCCTAGTGTAGTATTTCTAGGTGTAATTGAGATACATGATTCATGATCCTTGAGGGGTGAAATTATGAAGGTTTATGCATGTTGATGTTGAATATGAACTTAAGATTCACTTAGAAAGTGAAGATCGTATGACTATTGTGTAAATTGTGGTATTGTTGAAACATCACTCTCCCCTTACCCTTACACATGACCATGTATGAATTTTCTAGGAAGTTGATAATGATGTTGTGTTGATTGCAAGGCTATTATCATGAAACACTATGAACGTAATATAAAAGGTTTACTCACAAGTTAGTGATGATTCTAAGTTTGAAAGAAGTTCTCACCTATTGAATCTATGAGCTATTTTATGAGTTGTATTGAATGTAGGGAAAAATATTCCTTCACACATGGAAATGCAATTCAAGACTAACTATGTATAATTTGGGAAATAATGCTTAGCACCGAGTGGATGTGGAAAATGAGGTAGAGGAATTCCCGTCAATACAATAGGCCGGGTCTTCTACAAATGATCTCATGAGATGGAAACTCCCCTATCAATACAATAGGCCGGGTTTCTAGAAGCAATCTCCCTATCCCATAACTATGTGCCCACATAGGTCTTTAGCTAGTGGATCCACCTAAAAGCTATACATTTAGTTTTACTTTAGGCAAGTAGGACACCTTCTTTCGGTGTGGGGTTACACGACACAGGATTCCATGTAGATCATATGGTCTATGTCGGTTAATGCTATTTTCCCTACATGATAAGATAATGAATATTAGATGAACTAAACTTATGACTTCTTGATGAGTCTTACTTAGCAGGAGTGGGGGTATGAGACTTCACTTTTACATTGCACATGTAGACTTAGAAAAGGGATTATGGGATGGTTCTTTATACTATGATAAGACATGAATGTATGCATGTATGTTGAATGGATTGTTTCTATGAATGACTTTCCCCATGTTCAAGTAATGTATATGACTAGTTTCCTTATCTATGATTATTGACTACGATGAGGTCTAAAGATGATATGTATGACTAAGATGGTTTCAAAGGAGTACTTAGTATGGTTGGCATTATGGAATGCCAACCATATATTGCATAAGTATACTTTAGGGTTTCTAAGGCATTATAAGGATTTATGTGATGAAGATGCTATGACTTGTAGTATACATTAAAATGAATAAATGGTTCTTAAACTTGACAAATCCATGCTTTCCAACTAAAATGTCCTTTTTATCATCACTACAAGAAAAATAGCCTCTAAGGAAGGGAAATCTGGTCCCTAAATGTCCAAATCTGATCCTAAATGAGCTATTGAGACGGAAAAAGGCTGGTTGCCACCCGTCCTAAAAGCCTTCTTCGCTAAATGTTTACTGCGACGAGTTTCATTAGTCGGTCGTTAAATGTCTTTTGGGATGGGGGAAAATATTGGTCGTTACATTATTTTAAAGACGACAATTTTGGTCTCAAATAGATGATTATATTTTATAAATGTTGTACTTCTAGTAGTTAATCTTCTTTAGCGGCTAGAAAAAACCTGGTCCTTGTACTCTTTGGCGACAAGAATGGTCTGGTCTTAGATATCTTTTAGAGACGAGCAATATTTCTGGTCTTATATTATCCTTTAGAGAGGAACAACATTTCTAGTCCTATATTTACCTTTAGAGACAAGCAATAATTCTGGTCTGTAATTAACCACCAATGGTTCTAGAGCTCGATATCACAAAAAAAAAGAAATTTCATCTACAAAAAAAGAATTGCTACTGAAAATCTCAATACGAAAAGATAGAGAGAGAGATTAATTGCAATAAATTAATTAACATCTCAGATGTTAGTTTTGATATTTGCTTAAGAAAAACCTTATCTAAGATTTGAGTTAGACTATAATATCAAGTATTGCGTAACATTCAAGCCAAACAATAATGAGTTTGTGCATCTTCTTTAGTTGCATCTTGGCTTGTAACTTCGATCTTTAAATTCTGCAAGTACAAAATGTGAGATGACGTTAAATAATGATTTGTATAATTAATACACCAACAAAAGCATCTTAGCTTGTATAAAGATCCTTAAGGTTGCAAAGTATATGGAACAAATAGGACTGAGCAGTTGTAACATAATGGACTAAGGAAATTTACTTGGTTGTGGTACATGCAAGAGCTCATTCAGTTGTTAATATCTATAGAATATGGTCAGCTACTGGAGTATATTACATTTGGTTAGAGAGAAATATGAGGCTATTTCCAACATAAAGGAGGCATAGACCAACAGTTGATCAAATTCATTACACATGAATTCTTGCACTAAGGTAACATGCAGAAGAAATATCTAGGAAATTGCAACACCTTGAGAGACATCCAAGTGAAGATTGAAGTGTCTATATACTAGCGTTTTTTATGTTCTCCTTTAGTCATATTTGAACTATTATGCAAATAAGTCTACCTGCAATACTTGGGACAGTTTACCCAAGCTTGCAGCAACCTTGTGCTTAATGTGATTTTTCTTGTGGGTAAGAGAAATTCTTTGCTTACCAAAAAAAACATAGCTAACTTTCACACTATAATTAATTAAACTACTCACTTCAAATGGAGTCTAACTTTCTTCAAGTGCTATCCAAAAGCATCAACAAAGCTGCAAGAATAAAATTAAAAACTATTTTGAAGAAACACAACTAAATAGAACTGGTAAGAAAATGGAAACAAATGGACTAAAGAATGAAAAGTACAAACATAGAAGTTGTGCAACTATGCAGAAAATAAAATTTGAGCAAGAAGAAGTTGAGAAAGCGATTAGTTCTTTTGATCTTATCCAAGCTTGGAAAAGCTTTCTTTTTCAATTCCTGAAGTGAAGGATACTATTGTTGAGTGTGCAACTGGGCAGAAAATATAAAAGAAGATATATGCGCGTGCATAAACAATGTTCCAATAATCATACAAGACAAAATTCTAATATTACCGAAATTCATTTGTAGAAAAATAATGGTGGCTCAAGTTCCTCATGATGATACAAAAATTGATGTAGTATATCTTAGAGGCCACTAAAAGATCTATTTTTTTTTATCAAGTCCCCTCCTATTTGAGAAGAGGTCATTACCGAAGTAACTAACAATCTGATTGCATCTATAAACATTTTGTCAAGGCTATGTAATGATAAAATGTTCACATAGAGACCATGCTTTAATAAGTCATCAATTACATACTCATGCAACATTTAGAATTATAGGACATGATGTTATGAGTCAAGCTGCCAGATTTATATGGAACTCTCCAATAGATTGTAACAATTCGACTTTTACTGGAATCATTTAACAATGAAAAGTGGAGAATGAAAATAGCCTTCAAAAGAAGACAATCAAGAAAAGTAGTTCACAGCACTAAAGCTTTATTCTATCAAAGTGTTTAAGTAAAGCTAACTTCTTACTAGTATGCACCATCAGGTTGAGTAAAATGGATAAGATTTTTATGCTAAAAAATTTGAACCCTGAGAAGTTGTGCGTAGCTGCGCATAAAATAGAAACAAGAACATGTTTCAAAATTACATGCACGACTGAGTGATCAGAACAAAATTTAACATCACAATTTCCATAATGAAAAATGTTTTTATGAGTCTTCTGGTAACTTCAACAAGAGGTGATGACATTCAGGTAATTCAAATTATTTTTTGCAAGAAGAGTATGGTAACGAGAGGAACTCACTTCAAACTAAAACGAATTCAAATGATAAGTCAAGGAACTAAGCCCCTTTAAAAGTTTACAAAGACTTGAGAATAACTAGGCCACAAATTCCCACTGGCATAAAATATAGAGAAACATATGGGAATGCTAAGACTTTAGCTGCAGTACTACACAAATAGGATGGCAGCTGAATCATGTTTATCAATTTAGAGTCCTAAATGGTTGGAAAAAACACCTTGAGGATCATTTTCTACAACATATATAGTGTTTCAAGTGAGAGAAATGGTTGTAGTGAGTAGATACATGATGGACGAGTACTTTCGACTTTGATATTTAGAAAAATTTACAAGGCTGAGATGTATACACATTTGAATTGAAATGTTCTACAAGTAGAAGACAACATACGATAGCCATCACTCATCAAGTTGGGGTCGTATTCATTTACTTGTCAACTATTTCAAACCAAGAAAATAAAAAATATAGAGGAGGTCTAGTTAAGCACAGTTGTGTAGAGAAGTGTGAAAATAGAGCAAGAAGAAGATGTGCAATAGAGGCAAGAAGTTTAGTTAGCTTATGAATCCTCTTTTAAGCAATTTATGTTTGTTAAATTACAAGTGCATCAAACAAACACAATAACATCATGCTCGATAGTTATGAAGTGAAAATAGAGCAAGAAGAAGATTTGGAATAGGGGAAAGAAGTCTACTTAACTAATGGTTTATCTTTTAAGCAACTAGTGCTTGTAAAATTGCAAGTGAAAGAAACAATAAGAACAATAACATGTCTAAGATCTTTGCAGAAAAGTGTACTGAAAATAGAGAAAGAAGAAGATGCGCAGTAGTGTCTATACAGGATTGAAGTCGAGCAACTTCTAAAATGACTACACAAATAAATAAAATAATTAAAAATTAGGGTATATTATTACTTACTTGGTCAGCATAACAAGACATTGGTAATTCTGTTAAATTGAGCAATGTTGTATGCGGGATAACTGATTGTTGAGCTTTGAAGAATTATTGCATTCTTCTTATTTTTACCATTTTATCTTCTAAGGTAGACAAACGATCATTCATTGATTAATTTTCCACTTAACAATTTTCTACAATATCTATGCTAGGTAGAGATTTGTCGGCTTTCACTATTTCTTCTGTCTCAGACTACAATATATTATTAGCCAAAATAAAGATTATGAAGTGAAATAATAGTTATCAATGATAGTACTTGTAATGAAATGGAAGCAGAGAAGAAAGACAAGGAAGTAAACTTGAGACTTAGCCATTGATTTTCTATTCTACATTTTTTACTTTATTTTAACTATTAACCAACTTAAGTAGCTATATATTATAGAGATAGGGAAAACAAATTTTGATGATGACTGCTGATATATAATTTCTCGAATAGGCTGGCTATCAATATGAGGAGGAATCTTCAATATCATTCGGTTTTGTGAGTTCATTTTGCTTCTTGCTTGTATTTTAAAAATAATAAGCTTAAAGTGACTATTGAAATGCAAATTTTAAAAGAAAGTATGGGTCAATGAACTAAAATGGAATCCAAACTCCAGATACTCAGACACTTAATTAAATTCTCCATTGTCACGATCAATGAAAGTAATGATCATTAAAGCAAAAAATGGCAAGTTGTGAATATCCCTAACAAAAACAAGCTCCAAACACACTAGGAAACTAGCATTTATAAATTTGTGAATGTCCCTGCCAAAAACAAAACTTTACTATCTCCTTTTAACTTAAGGAGAAATAAGGAGATTCCAAGGGAGTGGTGCAAAATGTTTGAAATTTCAGCAAATCAAAGTTGAAGTGCAATTTTGCAAATTAAAACTTTCATACTATTTTCTAATATTACCTCAAAACTTTTAGAACAAAAATGTTCCTTAACTAACAACTCTCATCCTTCTTTCTTTTCTACTCCCTTTTCAATATTCATAAGAACCTGAACCATTGACTTGCTCTTCACAAACATGCAAGTATCCTCTGAATTTGCTCCATAGCACATTGTTTCATCAAAGATATGATTACAATGATCTTTGATGTCAACACTTTTAAATTTATCCTACAATAATGAAAGCATGACTTAAGTTACTAACCATAGCACAAATGATGTTTAACTCTTATTTTGTAGAAAAGAAGATGAAAAAACAAACTGATGTTGTTCCTATAGAACTATATTTTCCCAAAGCTATTTAATATGATGATGTACATTTTGGATGACAGTTAAGAACCACAATAAAAGGTCCAAAGACCCAACCATAAAATATATTACATTTGTTACCTCAATGCTTGCCCACATGTGATCCAACTTTTGTTGCTTAATATTACTCCACAATTACTATTGACGGACACATATTACACTCATAATTTTTTTTCAACTGTCTCTAAAATAGATTGCTATTTGTTCCAACTGTCGTTTTATTGTAAAATTTTATTTTAAGGAGGTGATTCTTGAATATTTGAGCTTTGTGAAGAGCATTGTGGATTCTAAGGACCTTCATCTTAACATCTACAGAGGTATGTTGTAGCAGAACAAGATCCTTGAGGTTATTAGCAAGAATTTAGTGAAGAGTTGAGTTGAGGTGTTCTTTTAAATTACAAAGAACAAAGGGGATTATAACATGTTTTATGAGGCTTTATCTAAGAACACAAAGCTATTGTCAGCTTTGGAAACATTTCCAGCACTCTTTTGCTAAGCCAAGGAACAAGAAGTAGATTTTTTTTCTCATGGGAAGAGTTTGATCTGATTGTAAGGACGAAGTGTTAATGATGCAGATCTCATATGCAAATATCTGCATTCTAATAACTAGTTATTGCTCCATTCACTTAAGTGTGGGTGTCAATATATGTAGGGAAGTTTGAATCATGAACTTCCTTAGAAAAGGAATACTGATATTTGCTCGATTATGTACACTAGCAGAAATACTGGAGAACAAAAAGGTGTCATTCTGACTAATGATGCTTTCAAGGAAAAAGTTCTATCGATGAATCAATTTCTTCTTGAAACAGATAAAGAGATATTTTTGAGTTATTCTTCCTGTTTGGATTAATAAGATAACAAATATAAAGTTGGTTTATATACTTTCTATCTCATTCTCATTAGTTGAATCAAAGCTAAGTGTGATCTCACTCTTGATAAATTGGTGTCAAATTAAGGAAACAATAAAGGACCTGTACTTTTCAATTCCTTATGCTGGCTCACATGTTTGATAAAATAATTGACACATATATTCAATAGGATTTTGTCAAGGTGTAAGATGCATATATTCTTTCTACTGTGGGATGCATATAGTTAGTTTTTAAAATTATTAGTTTGTTGTGCCTTCTATGGCAATTGATTAAACGAGATGTTTACATCTGAATAACAGGACATTAGATACTTGATTGAGGATCTTTTAGTATTCAAGTTGACAACACTCTTTGGGTTTCACAGAGTTTATGACCAAATATACATAGGTTTCTAATCTACAATTCAATAAACAAAGTTCAGGCTACAGACTTGCATATACTTCAGAAAACAAAATTATCAACTAGAAATTCTCACTCAATAATCTTTTGCAAATTAAAGAAATATAGAGAACGACCAGATGATGCATAAGAACATGAAGAGTAATTCGAACAACCCAAATGCATAATGGAATTAAGAAAAGAAAAAAATAAATGCAAAAGAGGAGGCTTACCTAAGAATCGATTAGATGGAAATCAACTCACAAAATAGGGTAGAACTTGATGACCTACAACCTGTTCTTTCTAAATTTGAGAAAGTGTAGACGAAATCTGAGAGCTTTAGCACTGTATTCCTAAAGAATTCTAATTTGGAGAGCTGCTAGAGAGATATGTGATGAAATCTATTAGGGCTTATGGGTATTGAAAAATATGTAGCGACTTAATTGTTTTGTATTAAAAAAATTGAGGATTTTCTCTTAAGAATTTTGATTGGTTAAACTTTTGGCTCTTGATGGTCTTATGTGAAAATAAAATTTTAATTTTTTTTTCAAAAGGAGCGCTCTTTTTCCCGCTTCTCTGTTTTTACTAGTATATTTAGATTTTGGGACCAGGTTGTAATTTCTTTAGAGACTAGATTTTGTATCTTCGCAATAACATATAGGATTAGGGACAGGAATAAAATCTCATCCCAATACATACACTTTTTGAGACGAGATTATTAACTCATCCCTAAATGTTGGTCTTAAATAACAGTTTTTGTTGTAGTGCATATTTCAAAGGGATAAAGATGGGTCCCTTAGGATGTGTGTTGATTACCACCAATTGAACAAGGTCACTATAAAGAATAAGTATCCACTTCATAGTATTGATGATTTGTTTGATCAACTCCAAGGGGCTAACTTTTTCTCCAAAATAGATCTTCATTTGGGTTACCATCAACTAAGGATAAGAAGGGTTGACATTCCTAAGACGGCCTTTAGAACCCGGTATGGTCACTACGAATTTTTGGAAATGTCTTTTGGGTTACCAAATGCCCCGACGACATTCATGGACCTAATGAATAGGGTGTTTAGACAATATCTTGATTCGTTTGTGATCGTCTTTATCGATGATATTTTAATCTATTCAATGAGGGTGAACATAAGGATCATTTGAGAATAGTATTGCAAGTCCTTAAAGACCACCAATTATATGCTAAGTTTAGTAAGTATGAGTTTTGGCTAAGGTCGGTTGCCTTCCTTAGTCATATTGTGTCGGTCATGGGTATTGAGGTTGATCCTAAGAAGATGGATGAGGTTAATAGTTGGCTTAGACCTCTAACTCCTACAGATATTAGAAGTTTTTTGGGTTTGGTCGGTTATTATAGGAGATTCGTTCAGGGTTTCTCCTCCATTGCTTCTCCAGTGACGACCTTGACTCAAAAGAAAGCTAAATTTGTGTGGTCGGAGGCTTGTGAGAAAAGCTTCCAAGAGTTGAAAATAGACTTACTTTCACTCTGGTGTTGACCTTACCGGAGGGTACCGATGGGTTTGTGGTATATTCTGATGCTTCTTGAGTGGGTTTGGGATGTGTCCTTATGCAACATGGTAAAGTGATTGCCTATGCTTCGAGGCAACTCAAGCTACATGAAAAGAACTATCCAACTCGTGATCTCGAATTAGCGGTAGTAGTGTTTTCTTTGAAAATATGGAGGCACTACCTATATGGGGTCCATGTAGATGTTTTCACCAAACACAAAAGTCTTTAATATGTGTTTATCCAATAAGACTTGAATCTCCGACAAAGAAGGTGGTTAGAGCTTTTAAAGGATTATAACATGAGTGTCCTTTACCACCCCGTCGAAGCTAATGTAGTTGCGAATGCCCTAAGTAGATTGTCCATGGGTAGTGTGGCTCATGTAGAAGATGAGAAGAAGGAATTGGTTCATGGTGTGCATAGATTGACCCGGTTAGGTGTCCAACTATGGATTCCACCAAGGGTGGAGTTATGGTCCATCATAGTTCTGAATCGTCCTTTGTGTTTGATGTGAAGTCTAAACAACACCTTGATCCTATATTAATAGAGTTGAAAGAATCGGTTCTCAACAAGTCCGTTGAGGCTTTCTCCTAAAGGGGCGATGGGGTGCTTAGGTACCAAGGTAGAT
Organism: Solanum commersonii; assembly: GCA_029007595.1. Lineage (NCBI taxonomy): Eukaryota > Viridiplantae > Streptophyta > Magnoliopsida > Solanales > Solanaceae > Solanum > Solanum commersonii. Next base: position 353,429 of record JAJTWQ010000194.1, read on the forward strand.
TATGTATTCCGGATGTTGATGGCTTAAGAAAGAAAATTTTAGAAGAGGCTCATGGTTCGCGGTATTCTATTCATCCGGGAGCCACCAAGATGTACCATGATCTACGGGAAGTCTATTGGTGGAATGGTATGAAAAAGGATATAGCGGGTTTTGTGGCCAAATGTCCTAATTATCAACAAGTTAAAGCCGAACACCTAAAATCGGGAGGTTTGTTCCAAGATATAAAAATTCCCACTTGGAAGTGGGAGTAGGTGAATATGGACTTTGTGTTGGATTTGCCTCGTACTCGAAAGAAACATGATTCTATATGGGTCATTGTTGATAGTATGACTAAATCAGCCCACTTCATTCCTGTCAAGGTTTCTTTTTCGACGGAAGACTATGCCAAGTTGTATATCAAGGAAATAGTGAAGTTGCATGGGGTTCCTTTGTCTGTCATTTCAGATCGGGGTACTCAATTTACTTCACATTTTTGGAAGGCATTCCAACAAGGGCTTAGTACCAATGTTAAACCTAGTACCGCATTCCACCCTCAAACAGATGGTCAAGAGAAATACACCATTCAAACCTTAAAGGACATGTTGAGGGCGTGTGTGATTGATTTCAAGGGTAATTGAGATGACCATCTCCCATTGATAGAATTTGCCTAAAACAATAGTTACCACTTAAGCATTACCATGGCTCCTTTTGAAACACTATATGGTAGGAGGTATAGATCTCTGGTTGGTTGGCTTGAAGTAGGTGAGTTTGCTCTAATTGGTCCCGAACTAGTTTATGATGCCATTGAAAAAGTTTGACTCATTAGAGAGAGGTTGAAGATGGCTCAAAGTCGGCAAAAAGCTTATGTCAATATTAGAGGGAGGGATCTTGAATTTGAGGTTGGTGATTGGGTCTACTTGAAAATCTTACCTATGAAAGGTGTGATGAGGTTTGGTAAGAAGGGGAAGCTTAGTCCCCGGTATGTGGGCCCATAACAAATCTTGAAACGTGTTGGGAAAGTTGCATATGAATTAGACTTGCCAAATGGGCTGGCTCTGGTTCACCCAGTGTTTCATGTTTCCATGCTCAAGAAGTGCATTGTTGATCCGGTATCCATCCTTCCTTTAGAGGGTTTAGGAGTTGATGAGAAACTTTCTTATGAAGAAGTCCCGGTTGAGATTTTGGACCGGCATGTGAAGAGGTTGAGAAATAAGGAAGTAGCCTCCGTTAAGGTCTGATGGAGGAATCACTTAGTTGAGGGTGTACGTGGGAGCCGTGGCCGATATGAAGTCCCATTATCCTCATCTTTTTCCTTCTACTCCTATTCAAGCTTGAGGTAAGTAGTCCCTCTTGAGTTTTAGTGTTTTGGGAGTCATGTGTATTGTATGAGTTTTCCATGATTTCCTTATGGTGTGCATGTTCTTGTGAGAATTCATGTTTAGCATAAATTGAGTTTTCATGATTGATATGCTTCTCATGTTGATTTGCATTTTTGTATGATGATTGCATATTTGACTTCATGAGGTGAATTGATGAACATGCTTGGTTATGTTTTGATGAAATGACATGTTGGCCATGATGTCGTGTTGATCTTGCTTTTTGTTGGAGAAGGTAATTCCTCCTATGAACATGATATATGTTGCATTTCATGCATATTGAGTTGGAGAAGGTAGTTCATCCCATATTTATGCAAATTGATGAGTTTCATACATATTGAGTTGGTAGATGTAGTTCCTACTTCCTAGTGTTTCATTGATCATGTTTTGAAATGGAGTTGAAGTTTCCTTCTTTTGAATAAGTGCATAAAGAGAATAGTGCATTTGTGAGTTTTGCACATTTTGATGTTTTCATGCATGATGGGCTGCTAGTCTAGAGTTTCAAACATAGTTTGATGTCTAGATCACCATTCGAGGACGAAAGTTCCCAAGGGGGAGATAATGTAACACCCCGAATATCTAATGACCTAAGCTAGAGCCTAACTTGTAGTCTAGGGTCCTAAATAGGGTTAACATAAAGACAAGAGTCGTAAAATGACCTCCCTAACTTAGTACTGCTGTTTTAGAACTTACACATCAAGGCATGACCCCCAAGGCCCCCCAAGGGTCCTTGAGGAGGACCAAAGTGAAGGCCCAAAAAGCTGTCAAAAGACAACATGACCTACGAATGGCCACCCACGATCTGTGGGTGCACCTATGCCCCATAAGTGGGGATAGTGTGTCTAGACTTAGTCTCCCCATTTTTCCCTTGGTCCTCTCACTCTCTAATCTGAACCACGGTTCACCAGTACGTGGCGTGACCCCACCCACAGTCCGTGGGTGGAGTCGTAGGTTAGGACTGCTTAGTCTCGGCCAACTAAGGGGCAAATGGGTAAAATACTAATTAATTAATTAAGGGTGGGGACGATTCCTATTAGTTATTTTAGACATATTTAAGTACTTTTAACTATTAACCAACTCTTTTAAGACCTCATAACTCACAAGACTCGAAACATAACCAACTCTCCTCTCCCAAAATTTCTCTCCATAAGACTCCATTGAAGAACAAGAACAAGGTCAAGCTTAGGGTTCAAGTTCCAATCTTTTCACTCCAATTTCTTGAGGAAAACATCAATCAAGGTTTGTGAGTCTTGATTCATGGAACACTTTTCTCCATGAAGCCCTTCAACTCCTTAATTTCAAATTGGTAGATTTTTCAAAAACAAGGGTTTTCAATCTATCCATGGTTCTTCCTAAAAATGATTTCAATGGGTCAATTGTCTTATATTATGGTTGATTTGTTGTTTAATGATTATTTTTATAGTAAAATTTCCCATGAACCCATGAATTACCTCATGAGCCCAATTTCATGAATTGTAATGGATGTGTTGATGCAAGATGAATACTATGAATTGTGTCTATGATATTTTAGTTATTGAATCTTATTTTATTCATGCCTAATGTAGTATTTCTAGGTGTCATTGTGATACATGATTCATTACCCTTCAGGGGTGAAATTATGAAGGTATAAGCATGTTGATGAAAGTTGAATATGAACTTATGAATCACTTAGAAACTGAAGATCCTATGACTACAATGAGGTCTAAAGATGATATGTATGACTAAGGTGGCTTCAAAGGAGTACTTAGTATGGTTGGTATTATGGAATGCCAACCATATATTGCACAAGTATACTTTAGGATTGCTAAGGTATTATAAGGATTTATGTGATGAAGATGCTATGACTTGTATTATACATTAAAATGAATAAATGGTTCTTAAACTTGACAAATGCATGCTTTCCAACTAAAATGTCCTTTTTATCATATTTCAAGAATTTTGTGCATGCTTCCATATTTAGTTCTTTATGTGCTAACCCATTTCTTCTACATTTACTATGAGTGTAGGTTCCGATCGTTGAGACGTACTTCTTCTTTCAAGAGAAGATTGGGTTGACTATTCCCTAAGCTTGGTGAGTCTTCATGGTTCGAGGACAAGACATTATTCATTTCTAGCTTCTATTGTATTTTCTATTTTTGAGACTTTATTGATGTAAAGGGCTTTGACCCTATTTGTACTCTCTATTGTACTAGATGGTGATTGAGACAAGTCTAGACTATCCTTTTCGTTTATGAAAAAACAAGTTGACTTTGATTGTAAAAGTTTTAAATTCCTCATCATTTCCATTTCCTATGTTTATGTACACTAAGGGCTTGTATGAGACCCCTTCGGGGTCAAGTACACTATGTTACGTCTAGCGGTACCCCTGGATCGTGACAATTTCCAAAGTTATGACCATATTCAAATTCAAGTGATTTAAGCATCTTTAGGAATTAAAATAATATGGCCTACATTTTTATCACATATCAATTCATGTAAAATTACCATGTGTAATCATGTTCTGATTTTACATGAATATAACTGACATAAAGAATGATCTTATCATATTCAAATCAAATTTTAATCCGACAAACTACGTAAAACCCGTCCAATGATTTTTTATGGAACCATCAAATTTCAGGTCAACCAAAGATAAAAAATTCATGACCACCTAAACTATGACCAAAGTTGAAAAATAACCATTTTAGGCATAGTTATTAATTAAAAACCTGATTCGGAATTTCATTCTCTTTTAATAATTATGTCACTAGCATAAGACATATTGTGTGTATTTTCTTTAACAAAGACGCACAACTAATAAACCTCCTTACAATAAATTGTCCTCACAATTACTATACACAAGAATCCAAGATATTACGTTTCTCCCTTTTAGATCGGTGAAAATCTTTAATATCTCTTCTCATTAATTAATTAAGTATTATCTCAAGGTAAATCTCCATTCAAGTAAATAAATATTCACCACTAGTTTTCACTTAGAACAATTTATACATGATACATTGGGGATATTGTAATGACCTCAAATAAATAAATCATATTAATAGATCCTGTTTATTAATTATAACTCTTAATTCATAAATAAGCTCACATATATAAAGCTTTAAGAATTTTTTTAGCGACTCCAAATAAATAAACCATTTTAATAATTCTATTTATTAATCATAAATCTTTATTCATACAAATTAATGTGAAATAATACAAAGCTCAAGTAATTATTCAACCAAGAGAAAAGAAGTACTAATACATTTATGATTCCTATTGGACCAATCATAAAAACATATAATAGAACCATCAAAATAATGTATATATGTTTTGCTAACACGTGAACTTCAAAAACTAAAGGATTTTCCAACAAGTTATTTTATCACGGCTGGAAAAAAAATTACATACCATGAATAATTTTTTAAATTAAGCCAATCCCCAATAAATGTGTTTATACCAAAAACTTTTTAAATCATCCAATTTGACCAAATATCAAACCACTATTAGTTTTGAATAATCTGTTGGATTCAATTTCATACCAAGTCAAAAATAAACAAACAATACCAAGTTAATTTTCTTTAGTGGGCTATAGGGGTCAGAATTTGAGCAAAACATTTGTTCTTATTCAACCCAGATCAAAAAAAAAACTCACAAATCTTCTATAACTTTAAAACTAATTACAACCGCCAAGAATCTGACAAGATCCATGATTGTTTTTATTAAAAAAAAATAAGAGAGAGATCGTAATTTTTTGTTCAAAATTCCTAACGACTTTATCATCATAGCGTTGAACTAACCCCTCGATAGCCGATTCCTTTTTTATTTATTTTTTTCATAAATCATACATAAAAATTAAAATCACAAATATGTATTTTATCCAAATTATCTATTTTGATGCAAGCAAGGTTCTGATACCAATTGTTGAAAGACAATATGCACAACGAAAGCATATTCGAATCATACTGCTATCATGAATAATAAACAACTAATTCGTTTATGCTAGAACACATATAATTATACTAGAACACATTAACTTTCTGAAATTAATCCAAGAATTACCTCTTATTGAAGTGTGAGAACCTTCAAGTGAATCCACAAATTAGAAAGGCCTTTAAGCGAATCCACAAGTTAGATAGCACTTCTATGATCTTCTACTGTGATCCCAAGTTCACATCCAAACTCTCACAATATTTGGGTGGGCAAGTATCGTATAGAAAACTTATTCATTTTTTAGGTTAGAAGAAACCCTACTTATAGAGATTTCTTTCCACTCCAACAAGGAGAAGAAAAATACATGTTACTTTCAAGAACAAGAAAGTCACGTTCCTTTTCCTTTTTCTCTAGAATTAGGATTTTGAATTCTAGTTAAATATGTGCACTGTAGGGACCATGAAATTAATTATTGAGCCTTCAAATTTTGAAAATAATTTCAAATAATTAATTTGAATTATTCTTACCATAGTAAATTACAAACCATTCCACTAGAAATTTGTAATTGCACTTCTCTAATTATATTTTTGAAATTTCTCATTAAACACTTATGTAATTCACATGTTAAGATTACAGATACTAATCAATAAATTAAATTACTGATGAATTTAATTCAAAGATTACTTTCCTTTAGAGAACTACTTATCTTACTTCATGTTTCAGATTCATAAATCCAGTTGCAAAGTTTGACATGATGAAAACTTATAAGCTTTGCAAAAGACATCATCAATCTCTATATCGAGACATGACTTCCATCTACTAACTTATTATTTCACCAATATATATTATTATCATCCAATCTACCAGGCATATTGATCCATCTGAAAATCTCACCTTTTAATAAATCAAAACGATAATTAATATATACAAATCATAATAGTTATATGAGGATTAAGAATATGAGTACATTTTACAGTTCAGAGAATATATTTTAGTCAGTCAGTCTAAAATAACTATCTCTACTCGGTCTCATTCATTACATACAAAATGCACTAGCACAAGAAGTTGGAACTATACTGTTCTCTTAATCAAGATAAATTATCTATAATCTTATGCTAGAATTGTATCGATGATATGTCCAATTTCCATCTTAGATTGTGAACAAAAATATTTATACTTATAAGAACTGATGATTTAATCCTCTGTGTATAAGCTAAAACACTATACACTAAATCATCTACTATATGATTAAACAGACACCATAAACAAATATATGATATATTAAAACTGAATAAATTATTATTCTATAATAAATACATATCTAAACATATATTTAATAGTATATATCCCAACAAATGGTGCTTGGAAGAGAAACAAATTGCTGAGAATAGTTCCTCACTTTGCAGTCAACACTATCATGACCACCTCTTATAATGATACAAAAAAGTATAGTCCAATAGAGAAACTGTTAACTTAATGTATTTTGAATAATGACAGGAAATCAAAGAAAACAAAATCTGTGGATTCCCACAAAAGAAGGTAACAAGATAAATCAACAGAAAGATCTGGAGATCATGTAGCCTTCATCAAAGGAAAATAAATGGATACTACATCAATCAGATATCCATTTACCAGAAGCCAAAAAGGAAATGACAATTAAGATGACAAGGAAAATCAATAACACAAATCTCTATGGACATTGAGTCAATCATATATCCAATCACTAGAAGCCTAAAAGGAAAAATGAAAGAGACAACAACTCAAGATGGCAAGAAACATCAACAAAGAATCAAGACACTAATCACAGAAGATCACTAGATTCGAAGGAACATCGCAGAAGTCTCCAACCAATTTCTGACTCAAGGCAAAAGTAAAATTGGTATCTCAATCAAGGTCTCAATCAACGAATCATTACAAATCCTTGATTGAAGGAAACTCCCTTGGGTTTTTTCTATTAGAGCAAAAGTAAGCTCAACACTCAGCCTATAAATAAAGACTTGGACAGACGACAAACTTACGCAACTTCACTTGAACTTATATTGTAATCATCTTTCATCTTTAATAAAGCTTTATACACGAGAGTGAACAATTGTAAAAGAAAAAAAGAAGGAAAGATTATAAGTGTAGGTTATACAAGTAGAGGTAATGTCGATATAGAAGCTCTGATTTGCATATCAAACTGGACTTGAAGATTACACTTCCTATACAACCAAGTTCGCACTAAGCTCTAAAGGAAAACCTTGAAACCCAAGGGGACTGGACTAGGGACCACATCGGTGATCCGAACCAGTATAAAAACATTATGTGTCAATTTACTTTCCGCATCTTATCTCGTTTTATACTATTGAACTAACTTGCAGGTGAGTCGACTACTCCTTACAGGAAGTCAACTGGAAGAATTTTTAATTCACCCCCCCCCCCCCTCTCTTAACTTTCAATTGGTATCAGAGCATGTCTCACTTTTTTAGTGTTTAACCACACGTGAGCAAAGATTTAATGGCACACTATCAGATTCATGGCGCTCTTCTTCAAGATGGACACTCTTCACATCGACCACAATACTTCAATGGACAACACTACTCTCACTAGAAAGATAGATTCAAAATCTTTGTCTCTTCAAATGATCATCAAGCTTGGATAGTGATCAAGAAGGACCCAAAGCCCATTCCTAGACTGACTAATCAAGATGGCACTAAGAAGCCATTTGATCCTGAATCATTCGATATCATAAAAAAACAACAAGAGGTAATTCAAACTAATGCTAGAGCTATAAGTTTGTTGTATTGTGCAGTGAGTGGAGCTGAAAATGATAAGATATCAACATGTGAAATTGTGAAAGAAATGTGGGACAAACTAGAAGTGACTTATGAAGGAACCACCAAAGTAAAGGAAGCTCTGATCAGTTTACTGGTAAATGAATATGAACTGTTCAAAATGACTGAAGATGAAAACGTGGAAATCATGTTCTCTAGATTCAGTAAAATTGTTTGCAAACTCAAATCGCTTGGAATGGTGTATTCAAATGCAATACAAGTCAGAAAATTTGTGACAAGTCTTCTCAAAGCTTGGGAAACTAAAGCTGCTATTCTTGAAAATGGAGATCTACAGAAAATGGCATACGATGAACTTCGAGGAAACCTGATGGCCTATGAACAGAACCATATTAACAGGTACAACAAAGATGATAAAAAGAAAGACGGTAGCATTCACATCCGAGTCAACTGAAATTGAAGAAGAAGCTGATGAAAATCAAGATGAAGGAATGGCTCTTATAAATCGAGGAGTGAGACAGATGCTTAGACAGAGAAGACAGAGGCCTCAACAGGATTTTAAGAGCAATGACTTCAAGAGAAATGATGATTGCTGCTACTATTGTGGAAAACCAAGACACATCAAACAAAACTGCCTAGAACAGAGAAGAAAAAGAAATTGAAGAAATGAAGACCCAAAAAGTCTTGGAGCCTGGGATCAAGGAGAAATAATTGACGATGATCATGATGAAATGGCTAACCTATGTTTCATGGAACTAGGTGAAACAAGTGAGGTAAGATCTTTTAACTGTTCAAATTGCAATGAATTACAAAATTCCTTGGATATGGATATTGATGAATTACAGAAAGTTATTAACGAATATAATAAGATTGCTCAAGAAAAGAAAGATTGGCAAATTATGTTAGAAGCAAGTCAGATTGAAGTTGACTTACTAACGAAAGAACTGGAGGACATAAAGATGTAGCTAAAGAGTATCACGAAATCTCCCAGTCACTGCTCTGTCAGATCTAACAGAACCATCTCCAACAAGAGAAGATCCCTTTATCTTAGTTCCAACAGATCAAATGGATCTCTATCTAATCATCACTTTTCTGAAAGTTCTGTTAAAATTACTTGCTATACTTGTGGTGACCTTGGTCATAAATCCTTTAACTGTAGAAAATATTCTTCTGGAAAATGGATTTGGAGACCAAAAGCTATTAATCATCAAGGACCCAAAATACTTGGGTACCTAAAAGAAACTAATATTGTTGTTTTGCAGGAGCAATCTAAGATAACCTACAAAAAGGGAATGTGGGTACTAGATAGTGGATGCTCCAGACACATGTGTGGAAAGAAAGAAAATTTCAAAACTATAAAAAAAATTGATAGAGGTTTTGTAATATTTGGGGACAATACAAAAGGAGAATTAACAGGAGTAGGACTATTACCCTCAGCTCTACATGTGATCTAGTTGAAGTATACTTGGTTGAAGGACTCAAGCACAATCTCCTCAACATTAGTCAACTATGTGATGTCGTATTTCAAGTTACTTTCAATAAAGCAAGCTGCATCATTAAACATCCTGATAAGAAGCTTACCCTCATCGGAGATCGAGTAAACAATATATATGTTTTAAATAATGTCGATTTTCCTTCTCTTACTTGTCTTACTGCAGTCACAAGCAATCCTTAGTTATGGCATCAAAAGCTTGGACAGGCAAGCATGCACACACTTGAAAAACTATCCAGACTTGAATTAGTCATTGGTCTACCTAAGCTAAATTTTGAGAAAAATTATATATGTGATGCATGTCAACTTGGTAAGCAAACTAGCTTTTATTTTAAAGGAAAGGATCTTGTAAGTACCTCTAAAGCCCTTCAACTTCTTATATGGATCTTTTCGGTCGTACTCGAACTGCCAATATTGGAGGAAAAAGATATGAATTTGTAATTGTTGATGACTTTTCAAGGTTTACATGGATAATCTTTCTAACTCATAAAAATGAAGCCTTTACTAATTTTGAAGCATTTTGTAGAAAGATTCAAAGAGAAGCAGGTTACTTTATCACTACTATTCACAGCGATCATGGTGGCGAATTCGAGAATAAAGATTTTGAAGACTTTTGTGCTCAAAATGGCTTCACTCAAAAAATGTCTTCACCAATATCACCTCAGAAAAATGGAGTAGTGGAAAGGAAAAATCGTTCTTTACAGGACACAACAAGAACCATGCTGCTTTATCGAAGCCTACCAAATCATTTTTTGGCATAAGCAGTAAGTACTACTAGTCATATTCTTAATAGGTGTCTTATCATACCTATACTAAAGAAGACACCGTATGAACTCTGGAGAGGTAAAAAGCCAAATATTAGTTATTTCCAACAATTTGGGTGCAAATGCTTCATCCATAATAATGGTAAGAATAACCTCGGTAAGTTTGACCCAAAAAGTGACGAAGGTATTTTCTTAGGCTATGCACCTCTTAGTAGGGCTTTTCGTATTTTTAATAGAAGAACTTTAAATGTTGAAGAATCTGTTCATGTGGTATTTGATGACACTAATCTAAGAGTACAGGAAATTGATGCATATGATGATGAATCCAGTTTTATTAAACCAACTGAAGTTATTCCAAATGTTTCCCTAGAAATTAATACTACTGAGCTAGCTACTGCAGAGACAGAGTCGACTACCTTAGTCGACAAAACAAATGTTCCCCGAGAATGGAGACACAATGCAAGCTATCCTAAAAATTTCATTCTGGGAAAACCTGATGACAAAATTCAGACACGATCTTCTCTTCAAAAACAAGCTTCTCTAGTTCTCATATCACAAATGGAACCAAAACGAGTAAATGAAGCTTTGGAGGATGAGTCCTGGATACAAGCAATAAAGGAAGAGCTTGATTAATTTGAAAGAAATCAAGGTTAGAATCTTATTGAAAGACCAAAAAATTGCTCAGTAAGTGGAACAAAATGGGTATTTTGAAACAAAATGAAAGAAGAGAGAAAGGTTATCTGAAATAAAGCAAGGCTAGTAGCTCAAGGATACTCACAACAAGAAGGTATTGACTATGATGAGACTTTTGCTCCCGTAGCCAGGTTAGAATCAATTCGAATTTTATTAGCTTATGCATCTTTCAAGAGGTTTAAGCTTTTTCAAATGGACACCATAAGCGCTTTCTACATGGTTTTATAAAAGAAGAAGATTTTGTCAAACAACCTCCTGGTTTTGAAAATCCTTCTTGTCCTGATTATGTTTTTAAACTTTCTAAAGCTCTTTATGGTCTTAAGCAAGCTCCAAAAGCTTAGTATGAAAGATTGAGCACATTTCTTATAAATAATAATTTTCAACAGGGAAAAATTGATACCACTCATTTCACATTCCAACATTCTTATTGTTCAAATTTATGTGGATGATATTATTTTTGGTAGTTTTAACCCCTCTCTTTGTGAGAATTTTGCAAATCTTATGAAGGGTGAATTCGAAATGAGCCTCATGAGAGAACTTCCATTCTTCCTTGGTCTACAAATTAAATAGTGTGACAAAGGTATCTTCATCAGCCAAGGTAAGTGTGCAAAAGAACTCATAAAAAACTTTGGCTTGGACAAAGGTAAAGCTTTTGGAACTCCAATGAGTCCTTCTACCTGTTTAGACACTAACATAACAGGAAAGGAAGTCGACGAAAAATAGTATCGTGGAATGATTGGATCCGTACTCTATCTCACTGCTAATCGATCGGATAATGTACAGCATATGCAAGTGCGCTAGACTTCAATCCGCTCCAAGAGAATCACATCTCACTGCCGTAAGCGCATCATTTGATATCTTATTGAAACCTCCGATATGGGGTTATGGTACCCTTTCTCTGAAAGTTTTGATCTCATTGGATATTCAGATGTTGACTATGCAGGAGACAAAAAGGACAAAAAAAGCACTAGTGGAACATGTCAATTCTTGGAAAAATCTCTTATATCCTGGCACAGTAAGAAACAAACCTCTGTGGCTCACTCCACTACCGAAGTTGAATACTTGGAAGTAGGCAGCTGTGGTACTCAACTATTATGAATGATGCATGAGGTTTGCGTAATCAAGACACAACTTCCAATTTGAGTGTCTACCATCGTACAATAGTAAAGTAACCCAAACAAGAGTTGGGATCGAGTCCCAAGAGAGTGGTTTTGAGAATTAATAGAAAAATAAAATTCAGTTCTATTTAGTCATAGCTATAGACATTATTGAATATAAACATCCTAAATCTAAAGGGGGTGATGCAAGCGTCAATTATCAATGGGGGGTCTGTATTAATTAACAACTACAAACATCGAAAATATACGAAAACTAGATAGAGAGACGAGATTCTTGGGATGATAGGAATACGGGATAAACTAAACTGTCGGGTACATGCTTTTAATAGTAAATTGTTGAGTATCTGTGACTCGGATAGACTACAGTGGTGGTAAATTCTCTCTCGAGCAACTTAGCCCGAATCGACTAGGTTTCTCTCGAACATCGAGTTGCCGCTTTAAGCACAGCCTCCGTCTTAGCTTATTCACTCTCTTGAGCTGAATATGTGGGAAAAGGACTAGGATTCACTCTCTCGAGCTAAACCCATGTCGACCCAATACCACCGGCTATCAATTTAGTGGTCTTACTTTTACGACCTCTCTCTCAAGCAAGCTAAAAACACTAAGATGAAATCGTATTTGCAACTACAAATCCATTAAGTTCATACACAACTACTAAACGAAATCACATTTAAACAACAAATAAACCATCAACAAGCAAGACTCAACAGATAATCTAACCAATATTCACAAAATCACTCCCCAAGAATTGGGGTTTTAGCTAGACATTTAAAAGAGATAAAAATTTATATCAATATCAGTTTCCATCAACTGTGTATGAAGGATTAAGTCTTAAAACATGTCAAGAGTGAAGAATCTTCAAGACCCAAGTCCAATTTATTGGAGTTGAAACCCTTTGAATCTTCAAGGTCATAGAACAAAGACTCTAAAACCCTCAAAAACTTACACTCTCTAAAAAACTGTAAAAAGTTCTAAGAATAATAGTGATATGATACTAAGCTAGATATTTAAACAAGTATTTATAGAGTTTGAAAATGTGTTACGAAGGACCCTTTGGCAAAGTTAGTTGGGATTGCCGATACATTCAGCGATCCGCCGTTTGGTCAATTTCATCACCTTCCTAATTTAGCCTTTAGCCTCTTTGCTTTTTGAGACGTTGGGCAATATGGTACTGCTTCGCGAAACTTTTCGACGACACGCTGACTGCTCCATTTCATCGCCAACTTGACATTTTCCTTCGGGGCTCAGGGCACTGGAACAAAAGGCGATCTCCAGGTCGATCGGCAACTCGCCAACTGGGCTCAGCGATCTTCAGGCCTTCATTTCTTCATTCTTTTTGGCCGCCTTGTTCCTTCTTGCCAAGTAGTGTCGATGCTTTGCCTCAAACTCCAAATACCTTAAACTTAAGGATTTTCATGAGATATTGAGACAAAATATGCATTTGAGGACACTAATTCTATAAAATTATTGCCCTAAATGAGTCCAAATTGTGGACTCATCAACACCCCCAACTTAAACTTTTGCTTGTCCTCAAGCAACTCGAGTTCAACTGTTCAAAAAGGGTATCTCAAACAGTGCTACACAAGAATTAATCATGAATGCACATAACAAGACTCACTTTACTCATGAAAAGATCTATTGTGCACTCAAAGATTCAAGTTGTGACTCACCAATATCGAAGAATCTTATGCTCACAATACTTGCTTCAAATGCAAGTTCAAGCTCAACCAAAGTGTTCAAATTCCCCCACACAAATAATGATTCCATATTCACACAATGGTTCACAGTTTAAAGCATCGAAATCATATGCAATGCTCACACTCACAAAGGTGAACACAATGCATAATTTCACCCATAGGTTTGCCCATATTTTTCAATCAACACTTGCTTCAGCTCACTCAAGATCATAAAGGTCTTTCAAGGCTTGTAATGGGGTTGAGTGCAAAGGTATGTTTATTTAAGCTTAGTGTCTATAGTCCTCATGAAACAAAGGTTGAATAACACTCCCTTTCATCTTCTTTCATCTTCTTTCATCATTCTCATTTATGCTCACAAGTAGTCCTATTATTCACTTCCCATGGATAGTTGGAAACCCTAATTTTCTTTATACTTTCATAACTTTATTCCACAACTTTTTCATTCTTTTTTTTTTTTGGTATGGAGGGGTTCCATTTTTCACAAAATCATGGGTAGAAGGGACTTTCTTGTATTTCTTAATTTGCCTTTTCTTTACACCACACCCCCAACTTAGGCTTTTGGCCTAAGTTGGCTATTCAAACAAACCGCAACTTCATGAGGATTATAGGTGATGGATAAAGAAAGGTCATTGTTTTCATCAAGTTTCTTCCAAAGAAAGGTAACGCTCAAGGGGTATTCAAAAGAGGTTCACAAATACTCACAAGGTAGGCCACAAAAGAGGTATATGTCAAATTGGTTCACACTCTTAAAAGTTGCCTAAGATCATATCAAAAGATAGACTTACTTAGTCGACCGGAAAAATGGGGCAAATTCTAGGTGTTGTCATGCATGGTTCACAGTAAGCTCATCACACAAGGCATCGACACTAAAGTGAAATAAGACTTCACCCTTTCGCTAGTGTGCAACGATCATCACAAGAGACTCGATTTAATAATTGTCTAGTTCCAATGAAATGCAAAGAGTTCACATATTGTCTATGCAACTTCATTTGGCCTCATCGTAGCTGCACATTCATGTTTGTTTGATTATGAGCACTATTTAAGTAATTGGTATTGATCAAAATCGATACTCAAATTTACGAAAGAACAGGCCACATTCAACACATACAAGAGGTGGCGAATTTTTTTCAGAAGGGTCAAAATCATTTGCAATTTAAAGTAAAAGATGCAATTTAAAGCAAAAGAAGCCACAAGATCAAACCTTCCACGAAAGCAGTATTAACACAATTATAGCTTCCAACGCAAATACATAAACAAAACACAATTCACGAATAGCACACAAACGTGGGCCACACCCCACCACATTTAAAACCAATTTGTCCTCAAATGCAAATAATAAAATATCTAGAATATAAAATTAAGAAAGACAAAGAGGGGGGTAAAGAGGGGATCCTGTCTAAGTGGTCGCTCCATCTGTCTAGGCCTTAATACCTGGTGTGGTACTCTGAATATGGGCATCAGTGCCCGGAGTAACCTCAGGAGGAATAGTAGTGCCAAATCCACTAGGAGCTGCTGTGAACGTCTCAGTCGGCGATGTCTGGATAACCGGCTGCACAACCGTCTCCACAAGATTTGGAAAATCTCTAAATATGCTTTCCTCTCGGCTCTCTCTTATCTCATCATCATATACCGCTATCTTCTCTTCGTCGGTCTCTGCATCCAACTCCTCATTTGTTGTGCCATCCCTCTGTACTGCTCTGGTGGTAGCCGGAGGAATCCTCGAGGTCTCAGGAGCATCCTTGTCATCTGCACCCTGAATTAATGAAGTGTAGTCGATAGACTTCAAATAGACTACGTCCTTCCTCAAATCTGCTATTTCGACTTTCAAGGCTAAAACCTCGGATGTCTTCCCTTGTCTGCTCTCACAAGCAGTGACTCTAGTATCCAGATCATCAACAGAGACCCTAAAGGGGTTCAGTGCCGCCAAGATAGCACTCTTAATCATCCCTGGGACAGATCTCTCCAATCGAGTCACCCTTACATACGCTGAATAGACCAGATTCCTCATTTTCAGGATCATGGCCTGAGTAATCCTGACAGGCGGGGAGGAGGAGGAAGCACCTAGGACATGTAAAGAAGAGGAAGGAGCGGGTTTACCTGAAGTCCCAGAGTTCGGAGTAGGCAAAGATGCATTTGCAGAAAATGAGTCAATGTTAATATTCGGAGAAATATCTGTCGGAACTACTCTCCTCCCGCCAGCCTCCTCTCATATGTACTCAACCTTAGTACACCAGATGTCATTGGAGGATGAAGGGGTGACCTCAATATACTTCGCAGTGTCCCAAGGTACTCCAGCACGCCGGTACAGCTCAGTGATTAGGACTGGGAATGGCAGAGAAGTCTGCTTCTATTTGGTTCTCATCGCCATCTCCAGTGACATCAACAGCCCCAGATTAATGTGTCTCCTAGACATAATAGAGCAAAGGCAAGCTACTTTCAGATGGCGTAGAATGGACTCGTTCTAGGATGGCATTATGGTGCTGCTGATAAAGCCAAACCAAAACCTAGCAGCATTGCTCAGGTCCCTCTTCTCAATAGGAGCTCCAGCATCCATCCACCTCGGGGTGGTGTCAGAAAATCAGAGAAGACAACCAACCCTTCAAGTCATCTAGGGATAGAGCAATGGGCAACCCTTCGTAAGGAAGTGCAGAGTGCAGCGGTCTATTCAAAACCATGTTAATATATTCACTGTTGCACCCAACTTCTTTGCATCTGACCATGGCCGACTTCACTGGTCTGAATTCGCTTGCCTTCTTCTTGATTTTGGGCACCAACTTCACATAAGTTGTATAGAATTCCCGGACACATGAAGGAATGTAAGGTCCTCGAGGCCTGGTGAATTGCTCAAACTCATGGTGGATGGTGTCCCTGACACCGGGGTACTTTCCCTCCAGGCCCTCTGTAGATAACAACTTCTCCTCTAGGATGGTCCGTACTCCATCACCTTTCAATTTGTTCAACAGTCGAGGTGGAGGAGCGATAGGGATTGCAGGGGTCACTGGACGTGCTTGAGCTGGCATTGAACCTGTTTCAGGAGGGCTGGAAGTTGAGGGAATTCTTGTGGGCGAGGATTAAGATCTAGCCTGGTGTCTATTCCTTCGGTGAATCAGAAGCTCCTCATCTTTTGATTCAGAAAAATCAGACCGGGTGTCAGCAGCTACTTTCCTAGCTTTGTGCTTCTTATTTTTGCCTTTTTCTCCCGATGGGAGTTCTTCCCTTCTCTTCTATGGGAGATTTGATCCCCCTTCGTTTATATTAATGCCCTATGCTATTTTATTGGGTGGCATGATTAGATTTGTATGGATCATATCTGCAAAAGATCGCGAGATATTATGAGAAAACCAAACCTAAGCACAGAAAAGCTATAGCAAATAGACTCACCGATCAAGTTGGCGAGTAGCCAAACCACTTTGGTGAGCTAGATCGAGCTCGCCGAAGGGATTGGCTCAGAAATTATGGAAAGTCAGTGATGGGAAGGCCCTTTCGGCGAATCGCCAACTACTTTCGGCGAGGAAGGGTTTTTCCATCGAAAGTTACAGTGCGACAAGGGCTTCAGGGGTGTAGACAAAGGGCGATAAAGCATACTTTCGGCAACCTCAGGTTTCTCACCAAAAGTTACAGAGTCAAACATAACATATAGCATGAAATTAAAGGCGAGATAGGGTCATTAGGCGAACTGAGTGGTTCGGCGAGCTTGACCCAACTCACCAAACGACCCAACATGCCTATTTTCAATCCACCTTCTGGAATTCAACCCCGCAACCCCTGAAAACAAAATCAAAACATGCAATAGTTAAATTAGGCTCAGACTCATAACACAAATCACCCCAGAATACTCAGACTTCTTTCGATTTCGCCAAATTTGGCCATTTGACGACAATTGCCCTTAAGAAGGGTGTCACCCTTTCTATCATTGAGCAATATACGTCATTTACCTCAAACACGGGCTACTTAGACTCACCCAATCAATATAAACAACATGCAAGCACAACCCAATAAAAGTTCAATTATTTAAAAACACACAAATTATGGGCATTCCATGATCAAAGCAATATGGGCAATTTTTTAAAATTAAATCGGAATTAAGACAATCTATTCCTACCAGAGAGTCCCAATACACATCAATAAGATACAATCAGTGCAAATGAGTACAAAATTTTCAAAGGTAAACTCGAGGTTCAGAAACCAACCTTAAATGCCGATTAAAATAGGATTGGAATTCTAGGCGGCAAAGAAATCCTAGTTTCGAGCACCAATCAACAACCAAAATAATAATGAAAAGCAAGAATATTGACAATATTAACTTGGTGTGAGTTAGTATGATCAAAGAAATACGGGAAAATTTTTTAAATTAAAATCGACATTAAGACAATCTATTCCTATCAGAGAGGCCCAACACACATAACTAAAATAAAATCAATGAAAATGAGTACAAAATTTTCAAAGGTAAACTCGGGGTTTGGAAACCAACCTTAGATGCCGATTAAAAAAGGATTGAAATGTTAGGCGATAAAGAAATCCTAGTTCTGAGCAACAATCAACAACCAAAATACAAATGAAAAGCAAGAATATTGAGAATACTAACTTGGTGTGAGTTTGTGAAGTTTAAAAGCGAGGGAAAGTGAAGAGTTTGAAACTTTTAAAACCATTGGCCATATATAATCGTCCAGTTCGCGACCATTCAGTGACATTAGTCGCGTCCGCCAATCCACTCGGCGAAGCACCGAATAGTCACTTACCCTGCCAATTTCTACAGGACCTGCATTTTCTTGGCGGTTAAGACGGCGGTCTTAATCGTGCTCGCCGACTCACCAAACTACTCTTGAGCTCGCCCAATTTTACAGGCTCTGAGTTGAAATTTTGTTAAGCCAAACAGCAAATCAAGTCGAGCATGCCAACCTCTTCAGCGATACATCGACTGGACCATTTGCATGCCAATTTGCATTTTCCAAACACTTTTCGCATTTAAACCTGCACAACCAAGACACCATTATTTACAAAAACAAAACTAAAGCATTTAAGGGTTTTGGGTTGCCTCCCAAATAGTGCCTTAGTTAACGTTGTGGCACGATGCAAGTCAACACTCAAACCTCATTTTTGGGGTTAGCCATAGTATCACTAGGCAACCCCTTGTTTTGCTGTGACTTGAGAAGGTTAACGCATGACCCATAAGGTTCTCGAGCAGCTGGATAGATCTGGAATGAGAACCAATCATTTGCTTCATCACTTTGATGCTCTCCTTTATTTCTTCCATCTCTCTATCCTACCCAGTCACCTTGTGGAGAATGATTAAGAGCATTCCCTCAATGCGTTTAACCTCATTGTCCTTTGGCCTTCTTCGTTCATGAAGAAGGATGTATTTATCCTTCTTTTTGAATTGGACTTCGATCTCCACCATCTTTTTGGCCAACTCATCCATCTGAGTCATTAGTGCGGCCAATATGAAGTCTTTTTCTACTTCTTGGTTCGTTTCAACCATTTGATCAAGCAATTGGGCTGCTATCACATATGGTTGTTTTGCAATTCCTCCCGGAATGAGTTGGTCAACCAACACCTTGTTTCCGAGACCAAGACTTCTATAGAAATAGTTAAGGAGGGCTATGTCAGGAATGTCATGAGTTGGGCATTGAATTATCAGTTCTTTAAACCTTGCCTATGACTTATGCATCTGTTCACCTTCCAATTGCTTGAAGGTTAAGATGCGATCCCGGAACATCATTAATTCTAATAGAGGAAACTTCATTAGCTCGCAAGTACTGTTCGATATACTCACCTCCCCTGCTTTAAAGTACCAACAAGAAAAACAAAACTAAAAATTAGGTAAGTAAACTATGATTAACAAAAACAAAATTCGTCGTAACCATTTTGATGTTTGCGTAATCAAGACACAACTTCTAATTTGAGTGTCTACGATCATACAATAGCAAATTAACCCAACCAAGGGTTGGGGTCAAGTACCAAGGGAGTGGTTTTGAGAATTAATAGAAAAATAAAATTTAGTTCTAATTAGTCATAGCTATAGACATTATCGAATATAAACATTCTAAATCTAAAGGGGGTGACGCAAGCGTCAATTATCAATTGGGGGAGGGGGGTTGTATTAATTAACAACTACAGATGTGATAGGAAGATGGGATAAACTAAATTGCCGGGTACATGCTTTTGATAGTAAATTGTAGAGTATTTCTAACTAGTCTAGACTATAATGGGGGTAAATTCTCTCT
The DNA here is from genome assembly GCA_029007595.1 of Solanum commersonii. Taxonomy (NCBI): domain Eukaryota; kingdom Viridiplantae; phylum Streptophyta; class Magnoliopsida; order Solanales; family Solanaceae; genus Solanum; species Solanum commersonii. The sequence goes on from JAJTWQ010000194.1 coordinate 373,452, forward strand.
TGAGCAACTTACCCCGAATCGACTAGATTTCTTTCGAACATCGAGTTGCCGCTTTAAGCACAGCCTCCGTCTTAGCCCATTCACTCTCTCAAGCTGAATGTGTGGGAGAAGGACTATGATTCACTCTTTCAAGTTGAACCCATGTCGACCTAATACCACCGGCTATCAATTTAGTAGTGTTAGTTTTACGACCTCTCTCTCGAGCAAGCCCAAAACACTAAGATAAAACCATATTTGCAACTACAACTTCATTAAGTTCATACACAACTACTAAACGAAATTACATTTAAACAAAAAATAAACCATCAACAAGCAAGATCCAACAAATAATCTAAATCATATTCACAAAATCACACCCCAAGAATTAGGGTTTTAGCTAGACATGTAAAAGAGATAAAAATTTATACCAAGATAAAGTTTCCATCAACTGGGTATGAAGGATTAAGTCTTAAAATATGTCAAGAGTGAAGAATCTTTGAGACCCAAGTCCAATTTCTTGGAGTTGAAACCCTTTGAATCTTCAAGGTCTTAGAACAAAGTCTCCAAAACCCTCTAAAACTTAAACTCTCTAAAAACCTGTAAAAAGTTCTAAGAATAATAGTTATATGATACTAAGCTAGAAATTTAAACAAGTATTTACAGTGTTTGAAAATGTGTTGCTAAGGACCCTTCGGCGAAGTTAGTCGGGATCACTGATACATTCGGCGATCCACCATTTGGTCGATTTCATCGCCTTCCTACTTTAGCCTTAAGACTCTTCGCGTTTTGAGTCATTGGGCGACATGGTACTGCTTCACGAAACTATTCGGCGACACATCGATTGCTCCATTTCATCACCAGCTTGACCTTTTCCTTCAGGGCTCAGTGCACTTCAGGCCTTCATTTTTTTGTTCTTTTCAGCTGCCTTGTTCCTTCTTGCCAAGTAGTGTCCATGCTTTGCCTCAAACTCCAAAGACCTGAAACTTAAGGATTTTCATCACATATTGAGACATAATATGCATTTGAGAACACTAATTCTATCAAAGTATAGCCCTAAATAAGTCCAAATTGTGGACTCATCAATGCATCAACTACTGGACTATGATTTATCCTTTGAAGGAATTCCTATGTTTTGTGATAAAACTAGTGCTATTAGTCTATCTAAATATATTGTGCATCATTCTAGGGCAAAGCATATAGATATCAAGCATCATTTTATTCGTGATCATGTTGAAAATGGGGATTTCATAGTAGAATTTGTTGATTCTGAAAATCAATTGGCCAATATTTTTACAAAACCTCTACTTGAAGAAAGATTTTTCTTCCTTAGATATTGTCTTGGTATTACTATTTTATCAAATTAATTGTTCTTATTTTTATTTATTATTATTACTAATCCTAATTGTTTGGTCAATTTATGGCCAACTTTGATCTCTGTTCCTTTTTTAATACCTAGACTTTTCTTTTTCTACAAACCCTCTCATCAATCACGTCTCTCTTTTCCAATTTAGACGCCTCTTCTTCTTCCCTTCTCCTCTTCTATATCTTGTCGCCTCTTCTCTTTTGTTCTTCATTACCTATCCTTCTCTTCTCTCACTATGACCCGCACCAGATCAATGGCCTCTCACAAAAATGTTCCCGCCTCTCCTTCTAGTTCATTTGAAATCAACTTCCTCTCTTCCGATTCTTTAGAGGCTGAGTCTGTCGGTCCTTCTTCCTCAACTAAAAAGCATCCATCTGCCACGAAGAAGAAAGTCTCCAAGAAATGCTGCCCAGTTCTCCCTGACTCTTTCACTAATAAAGACTCTCTGCGCTTTTGGGGACTTGAGCATAAAATCTGTTTTGTGTCATTCCCCAAGTGTCCCATTGTTCTGGGAACGGTGGTGAATCTAGATCAACTGGAAGCCTCTGATTGTGCTATAAATATATCTTTTTCATGCGTAAAAGCTGTCTCTATTACTTCGTCTTTGTGGCCATGAGTTTTATGAAGAACTGTTCATCTATTTTATGCTAATCTTCGAGTATCTGCTGATAGTGGTGAATGGGAGACTCTTGTGTTGGGTAATCGCATTGTATTGAATGATTCTTTGTTTAAGGATGTGTTTGGATCTGACTTTTCTAGTGATATCCCTTTCATGCATGGCAATTTGTGGCCGGAAAACTTTGAAATCTCCTTGGAAAATGTAAAATTGTTTGTTTTTGAAACTGGTGTTGTTCTTACTAACTTTGGACCCCTGTCTCTTGGCTTTGAGAATCGTATTCTTGCTCATATAGTCGCTACTACTCTGATTCTGCAGAAGGGATCTCTTAGTAACATCTCCAACAGGGATGTGTATGTTGTTTATTGTCTGTTGAAATAGCATCGTATCAACTGGGCACTCTCATTTCCTGAGTACATGGTGGAGAGTTTTGAGGATTCTAATTCCTCTTCTAGTCTGCCTTATGGGCTATTGATATCTCGCATCATAATTGACTCGCTAGTGGATCTATCCCCTTTTCGGCCTTCATTTATTAATGCTACTTATAATACTCGTACATTTTCCAGCATGGGATATGTTCTGATAAATGATAGGTGGTATAAGAAGGAGTCTGTTCAACAACTAGCTAATGCACCTAAGGTCACTCGCATCTCAGCCAACTCAGTTGCTCTACTTCTCAAAAAGGCAGACCTTATCAAAGTAAAATTGGATGGGTTGGAATGTCACATGCAAGTACTGCAGGACACTTTGTGAAGGTTCTTCATCTACACAAGGATTCCGGCACTGATGTTGGCAAATTTCATCTAGAAGTAGAGGGACTTAAAAAGAAGGTTATGCACTCTGTCAACACCATCCTCAAAGAAGTTAACTCCATTAAGACTGGAGTTGACTCAACCCACAATGAGCTAGATGTGACAGTGCACACTTCTTACTCAAACTTCTCCAGGAACGTTGAGCGCACTTATAACTCTTTCTGCAGGAATGTACTCAACACTCTCAGGTACTTCCTTGGTGGTAATCGTTAGTTTGTGGTTTTTATTATGTTATGTTAAGACTGCATTTGTGGAGACTTGAGTCCTTCCTCTTATGTTTTTGGACTGTAATATTAGAATGCCTACCCCGACACTCCTTTTCTGTATATCTACTTTTGGATTGAATTATCTACCCGTATCTCTTTTATGCTTTGTTTTCCTTTTTTATTATGCCAAAAGGGGAGACATACTTGACTCACAACAACACCGCACAATCCAAGGGGGAGCACACATTCAGGAGGAGACACATACCTACCAAAACAGGGAAGTAAAATTAAAAGCATATGGGTAAAGTTATCATTATCAAAAAGGGGGAGATTGTTAACTTAATGTATTTTGAATAATGACAGGAAATCAAGGAAAGCAAAATTTGCGAATTCCCACAGAAGAAGGCAATAAGATAAATCAACAGAGTGATACAAGCAGAAGATATGTAGATCATGCAGCCTTCATCAAAGGAAGATATGGATACTACATCAATCAGATATCCATTTACCATAAGCCAAAAAGGAAATGACAATTAAGATGACAAAGCATATCAATAAGACAATTTTCTATGGACATTAAGTCAATCAATTATCCAATCACTAGAAGCCTAAAAGGAAAAACAAAAGAGACAACAACTCAAGAAGGCAAGGAACATCAACAAAGGATCAACACACTGATCACGAAAGATCACTAGGATTCGAAGGAACATTGCAAAAGTCTCCAACCAATTTCTTATTCAAGGCAGAAGTAAAATTGGTATCTCAATCAAGATCTCAATCAAGGAATCATTACAAATCCTTTATTAAAGGAAACTCCCTTTGGTTTTACTATTAGAGCAAAAGTCACCTCAACACTCAACCTATAAATGAAGACCTGGACAGACGACAAACTTACGCAACTTCACTTGAACTTATATTGTAATCTTCTTTCATCTTTCATAATGCTTTGTACACGAGAGTGAACAATTGTAAAAGAAATAGAGAAGGAAAGATTCTGAGTGTAGGTTATACAAGTAGAGGTAGTGTCGATATAGAAGCTCTGATTTGCATATCAGACAGGACTTGAAGATTACACTTCCTGTACAATCAAGTTCGCACCAAGCTCTAAAGGAAACCCTTGAAACCCAAGGGGACTAGACTAGGCACCACATCGGTGATCCGAACCAATATAAAAACATTCTGTGTCAATTTACTTTTAGCGTCTTATCTCATTTTATACTGTTGAACTAACTTGCAGGTGAGTCGACTACTCCTTACAAAAAGTCGACTGGAAGAATTTTTAATTCACCCCCTCCCCCTCTTTACTTTCAGAAACCTAGTGTGGGATGGACTAAACTCAATGTGGACGGATGTAGCAAAGGCAATCCTAACAGTGTTGGTGGGGTGGCATAATTAGAGACCATAATGGAGCATTTTTGTGTGCTTTTTCATATTACTACGGCAATTGTAGTAACAATCTTGCTTAAGACAAGGCCATGCATAAAGGTATCCTATTGTGTATTATTAGAGGCATTGTTAATGTAATTGTGGAATCCGACTTCATTTTTTTGTGCTTATATTGGTTAAAAAAATTATGAAACCTCCTTGGAAACTTAAGCATACTATTGAGGAGATTTGAAAGTTGGTATAGAATAGAAATTTCACCTTCCATCACATGCTAAGAGAAGGTAATAATACAGTTTGACATTCTTGCCAACTAGGTGAAAAATCCAAAATTATGACTATCTTCACTGAGGTTGTCTCATTACCTCGATATGTAAGATCCTCAATGAAGTTGGAACTAAAAGTAATACCAAACTTCAGATTCAAGAATAAAAAGGAACAACTACTTCGATCAATGATTGCAATGATCTGGTATAACTTCAAATTGCAAATGAAAAGCCAACTTCAATCTCACCCAAACTCATATATTTGACCATTTTTTGTATCAAAAGATGACTACCTCGTCAATCCACAAGGCTCTGGAGGCTAAGATTTATGTCCTTCTCCATGTAATTATATTTTTTTGGAAATACATAGGTTGGAGCCATGCCTTAACTCCTCCACCATATAGTGGATTATAATTATTTTTTTGGCTAAGGGTCAAATATACTCATGTACTATAGGAAATAGTTTAAATATACACCTAGTTATACTTTTGGGCTAAATATATTCCTTCCGTTATACTTTCAGGATAAGTATACAGTTATGACTAACAGAGGACACGTGGACGGCAAGATTAAAAGAACTATTTAATTTAAAATAAATCAAATTCGGATATAACCCGCCCTGCCCCAATAATTTAACTAGGCCTAATCTATAACATTGGCCCACCCAATTTATCTTTCAAACAAAGAAAACTAATGTCCGATTGAGTCCCTCTGTTTTGGGCATAAAGAATCATTTGAATTTAAAATTTGACTGCACGCCTCATACGAGTTTGTAGGACAAAGTTCTGTCAATTAATATTATGTTCATATAATTAGAAGTAGTGTGTAAAGAGTTGAATAGTCTTCTTTGGCAAATTAAAATTGGGGCATGACACTAACAATAAGATTGATTCTTTCTTTGCTTATTTTAATGGTGAAAATTGGTGATGCTCAACAGATATTAAAGCTTTAAAATCCACAATTGATGGATTGTAGAATTGATAGAATTTATCAGTTTGGTGACCCATTTTTTGATATCGAGAACTGCCTAAGAGAAAGCTATTGTGGAACTCATTCTTGGTGTAGAAAGCTTCCTTTTGGAATGAATTTTTACCAGAATGCAACTGGGTGTTGTTTTAATGGCATACTCATCATTGATTTCATAGGTATGAATTGAATATTTGAATCTCCAATCACTATATTTGATGATTTTTTGTGTTTAATTTCTCTCTTATAATATACATCTATTGAATCTGGTCTTCCTCTCCTAAATCCGTACAAGGATGAAAATGCAGAATTTAGACATGCATAAAGAGGTTCCCAGTTCACAAACCCTCTTTGGTTGCTGGAGAAAACTTAATCGGATATTAGCTTTCTTTGTTTGAAAGATAAATTGGGTGGGTGAATGTTATAGATTAGGTCGGTTAAATTATTGGGTCCGGGCGAGTTATATGCGAATTTGATTTATTTTAAGAGAAATTTTTCAAAATGTCAATATTTTAGCATTTAATAGGATTCATTAGCCACATTTTCAATATTTATTAAAAGTGTCAATATTTTAGTTTGTTATATATCTGATTTATATATTTTTTTAATTTGTTTAATTTGAAAAAATACAATTATTTAAAAACAAAAGAGAGAAAATCAAGGGAGAAAATATTTCAAAAAAGATAAATATCACGTAATTTTCTCATCAGTTACATTTTCAAAAAAAAACTCAAACGTGTGCCTTTCTCAATGTATTTTTTTTCTAGAATTTGGTAACCTTTTTTAAATCGTATTCATTCCAATATGTATACTATTTATATTCTTTCTATTTTTCATGTTGTATTTTGTATAATGAAACTTGTATTTTTTTTTATTACTTTGTATTCATTCCAATAGGTATGCCAAATGAATATGTAGTTATTTAAGAAACATATTTGTATTCATATATTTTTTTCACTGTGTACTAATTTTTTTCTTCAGAATCTTGTATCCTTTCTTAAGTAGTATTCATTCCAATATGTGTTTTTATTTGTATGTGTATTCATTCTAGTTTTTATGTAGTATTTTGTATAATAATATATAAAATACAAAAAACAATATGATGAAAAAGTGAGGATGAAATATAAAACTGAAAAGGAATACGTGAATATTTGTTGCAATTATTCTTAAATTAAATACATAACTAGTTGGCATACCTTTAGTATGAATGCAAAGTAGGAACAAATACCATATTCATACACTATGAAACATGATTTTTGAATGAATACAAATATTAATAAGATACATACGGTTTTGAATACAAATTGAGAAAGGATACAACATTCTGATTTTTTTTTTTATAAAAATCAAAACAAACTAATAGGAAGTTGTTCTTTCAATAAATAAAATACATATCTAGTATAAAATACATATCTAGTTGACGTACCTTTGGAATGAATTCAAATTAGGAACAAATACAAGATTCATAAACTATGTAACATGAGATTCTGAATGAATACAAATATTAATAGCGTACATACTGATTTGAATATTAATTGAGAAATGATACAAAATTCTACAAAAAAAAAACTATAAATACAAAACAAACTAATAGGAAATTGTTCTTCCTAAACGTGGCCGTCAACAAGTTTTTCGAAATCTTTAGCATCCAAATATTTTCATTTTTTTTTATTGATAGTGTCTTTACATAATAGAGGGAAATCTCAAAAGATACTTGGTGACAATGTATTTACCTTTATCGGTGGGTGAAAAATATTTTGAAAGAATTGTGAGATTTCTTGAACAAATTGGAGGAAAATAGAAAAGTTCTTAGACAAGGAAAGGAGAGACCAATAGTAAAAAACTCAAGAGAGAGAAAGGAGAAATTTGGGGTAAAAACCTAGAAATAGGGGAAAGTGGGTAATGAGAATTTTTTTTCTTCTGTTGCACGAATAGGGGAGTATAATTAGTCCAATGTGAGGCCTGATTTGAGAAATAAATGGAAAGAAAATTAATTATATTAAGATACAGTTTATTTGCTAAAATATTGACATATTGACATTTTCAATAATTATTTTAAAGTGTAGATATTTTTAATAATTATGTTAGGAAGTTTGACTAGTTTGCTAATTTTCCCTAAATTGAGTAAATTAAATAGTTCTTTTAATCTTAGTTGTCCACGTTTCCTCAGTTAGTCATAAGGGTATATTTAGCCCGAAAGTATAACGGAAGGGGTATAGTTAAACTATTTCCTATAATACAGGGGTATATTTGGTCCTTTGCCGTTATTTTTATAAAAAAAATCATAATCAAGTGATATAGGTTTTTATTGAATTTACGGAAAATGGTCAAAAATACCCTTAAACTATCCGAAATAGCTTAAATGTACCCTTAAACTATATTTCGGTTCAAAAATACCCTTTCCGTCAAACTATTAGGCCACACCTATCTTTCCAGTTAACGGAAGTATCCATATGTGTGTTAAATGTCACATGGACGCCACATGTGCACACTAAATAGACCCACCTCCACATAAACGACTATGGAAAAGGGTCAAAACTACCCTTAAATTATTCGAAATAGCTTAAATATACCCTTAATCTATATTTCAGCTTAAAAATGCCCTTCCCGTCTAACTATTGGATCACACTTGCACTTCTGTTTAACAAAAAGCATCCATGTGTGTGCTAAAATGCCACATGGACTCCACATGTGCACGCCAAACACACCCCACTTCCACATAGATGGCTTAAAACCTTAATTTCACTCTTTTCCCCTCATTTCATCCTGAAAAGTATATATTGAACCAAAAAAAAGAAAAAATATTTGTGGAAACTTGTCTACGTAATCGAATGAAGTAGAGAAATTGCAATTTGATGACCATTTCAAATACAATAAAAGAAACAATCTATGGTATAATATAAAAAACTCATTTTAATTAATCAATTAACACTAATTTATTATTTTAATTCTCTTAATAAATTAATTTTGTTTAAACATATCTTAGCGAAGATTTCTTGTTGATTAAACCCATGACCATGGTGCAAAATAGCAGCTGCCGTAAGAGACCTAATATGCTTACCACCGGAACTCCAGGCACAAGGAAGAAGACTACTGTGGCTTCCCTAGCGGTGGTGACTGAGCTCCACCACATCAATGTTAGAGATTTCGCTAATGAGGAAAACTTGACGAACGGTTGGGATGACACCTTCGATTGCTACTACATCAATGAAGACCTAGCAAGTCTTTATAGATTTCTTAATTTAATTTTTTTTTTTTACCAATTACTCTATTTTTGTTCAAGTTTTGAGCTTTTGTGGTCCAGGAGAAGCTCTAAATGATTGTTAAGGAAGTTTTAGATTTTGTGGAAAGTTAAAGAAACATTCAATATATTGATGATTTAAGGATTAGATAGCAGAATTAATTTGAATTTTGTTGAAGTTGTGATCTTTAAAGTACAACATATTAGTATCAGAATAAAATGGAACTGAATTGAGTCAATGTATATTGTATATTCATATAGATATACCCAAAAAAGGAAAAGATGAAATGAAGGGGAAAAGAGTGAAATTAGTGCTTTAAGTCATCTATGTGGAGGTGGGGGTGTGTTTGGTGTGCACATGTGGAGTCCATGTGGCATTTTAGCAAACACATGGATGTTTTTATTAAACAGAAGGGTAAGTGTGGTCCAATAGTAAGACGGGAAGGGCATTTTTTAGCCAAAATATAGTTTAAGGGTATACTTAACCTATTTTGAATAGTTTAAGGGTAGTTTTGACCCTTTTCCGTAGTCGTCTATGTGGAGGTGGGGTCTGTTTGGCTTGCACATGTGGCATCCATGTAGCGTCCTTGTGGCATTTAACACACACATGGATACTTTTGTTAACTAAAAGGGTATGTGTGGAGCAATAGTTAGACGGGAAGGGTATTTTGAGCTGAAATATAGTTTAAGGATATATTTAAGCTATTTCAGATAGTATAAGGGTAGTTTTGACCCTTTTCCGTTTAATTTATAACTCTTATTATGGTATTGCTTGATTTATGTAACAACCAACTGCAAGTAAAGCATTCCAGTTGAAATCTATGCGTCCACTATCTACGATAGGACCAGGTCCTTTGGACAGTTACGATGCACTAAAGTAAATACAGAAAGTAAAGATAATGCACAATACTTTATGTAAAAACCTCCTTGCTCAAGGGAGTAAAATCACGACCTGTCTCACAAGATTTTAAAACTGTTTTCACTAATCTTCTCAAGCAAAAGCGAAATACAGTTTACACAAAAACAATAAGATTAACCTCCTAATCTCACACTAAGTAATACAACCTATTACTTATTGATCCTAAGCAATGCAGTCATTAACCATAATACTAACCCTCACTAATTAATATAAACTTTGATCGTACGATACAAAGTTGCCCTCAACTATGTTCTTACAATGATTCACACAAGGTTTTGAAACGTTTCTAACAAGAGTGAAACGAATCCTACAAGTTAAGCACAAATACAAGAAATCAAAATAGCAACAGGTTCAAGAAGCAATTCTTCTGTCAATGAGGTCCCTTGTTGTTTTGTTGAAGCTTGAATTTTCTCTCTTTGAATGAATAAATTGATTTGTTGTTTGTCATGTCGATTATATCAACCATATATAATTATTGACCGTTGGGCAAACAACCTCGTCCATTTTGATTGTTTTAGTACGCTGACGACTTCACCAACCTCTAACAAGACATCTTTTCAGTTGTAAAGCACATTGTTCTAGACGAGAATGCTCTGCAGAGGACGGGGTCCCTACATTTGTGAGGATCATCAAAACATCTGAAAATGCATTGAACTATCATTTTCCCCTTTTTGATGATGACAAACAAACTACCTCACATGAGTTCAACATTCATTCAGAGTATCAGTTCCCCCTATCACCATATTTCCCCTCTCAAAAAAACCTCTAATTTCAAAACATCATTTACAGTCAATTCCCCCTTTTGACATCATTGAAAAGGAGTGACAGTAAACATATACAAGTTGCATGCAAAAACTGTTAGGAATTCAAGGCCAAGGACCACACAGTACATGCGCAAGTAAGAAAAAATAGAGAGGAAGTAACCATACCAAATAGGGTAAAAAGAGATAATTTTCATTAGATCACTTATTCTGACCACAGAGTTCAGCTAAAACAGTACAATTGCCACAGGTTTAAAATAAGGGAAACAACCGAGACATTGAAAGACTTAAGAACACCTACACAGACAGACTCTTTTAGGATGGAGGGAAGGACCGCAACAAGAGGGTCATGCGAGTGTTGGCATCAACATGCGCTTGAATGAGTTGTTTGTTAAGAGCCTGAACTTCCTCACTAAGTGAGGCATTTGTCTCCAGCAGCTGTGCATTATTAGCTCTCAACTTTTCTACTTCCTCCTTACTGTCAGCACTAGTACTAGGTCCTCTAGAAATAGCGTACTGCAGTTGTGCCTTGAGTCGTGCAATTTCTACCTCCTTAGCACTCAAGATTACTGTAAGATCATTCAACTCACGCTTGAGGGAATCGTGATGCTCAAGAAGTTCAGACACATGAGACTTGGCCTTGACATTTCCCTCAGCACATTCACATTCTAAGAGGGTTGCTAGAGAAAACATATCTACAGCACCAGGTACGCCCCTGCCAAAAGGCACTTCGAAATGGTTGAACACATGATTCAGTAGGTACCCATAAGGTATGATGTACTTGACATTTTTCCATGTCATCACATTGTGCATGTGTTCAAGCAAAATCCTAGAAAGGCTGATAGCCTCGAGTTCATCCAATTGTTCCATGAGGAATAGATCTGCGGTAGAGGCCACAATTCTCTTTTTAATCCTGGGCACCATGACCTTGTTAACAAACACAAACAGCAACTGGTACTCCCCTTTGAGGAACTTCTTAGGTAGACCTGCACACTTCATGTCCCCATGCTTGGTAGCCCTTCGAAGGAAATTAATAGAAGGCTTGCACCCTTCAATGGACCTGATCCCTTTAGAAGGAACTCCTAATATGATCTCCAAACTTTCTTCATTCAGTGAAATTTTTATCTCACGTACCATTGTTTGAATGCCTCCATCATCAAGGAGCTCTGTTTTGTAATAGAACTCTCACACTTCTAGCTCATGCAAGTAAGGTGTTGGACATTCAAACAAGTGTTCAAACTTTGCAGGGAGACAGAATCAAAAAGGGTACACATACCATGTTCTATGAGAATGTCATGATCAAACACCCTCCCATTTAGCACCTTTTGATTTTCAAGTTCTGCAACATGCTCTTCCCTTGTTAGCGCCCTTTCTTTAACTTGCTTCTAGAATGTCAGACCTGGTCCCTTAACAGATTTTCATTTAGATAGGGTGTTTTTAGTCACCCTTTACATGTGATTTCTTCACAGACTTAGGACCTTCTTTGGCTATGACTCGTTCTTCCTCTGCCTCCTTCTTTCGTTTCACCACTACTCTAGCAATATCCTCAGACTCTGTTTGGCTTAAGCCTATTTCTTGAGGAAATGAACTAGGCTCCTCAGTTGGCTCACGACGAAGTCATCTTTGTCTTCGAAGTCTCGCAGTATGTACCTCATTTTTTGCCAAAGCATCTCCAAGTAGTTTTTGAATTGTTCCTCTAGTAACATCTCTTTTTATCTCCCTTATTAGAGGATTCCACCATATTTCCTTTTTCATTACTCTTTCTCTTCTTTTCTGATTCAGTAGGCTCCTCCTCAATTTTCTCTTCGTGAAGAGATTATGTTTGGTCTAGCTCTAGAACACGCACACTTAAAGCATTTGCTCCTCAAACCCCCTTTATTGACCACACTAAAGGAACTTCTTCATCCTTTTCTTCACTGTTAACTCCCATAGTTTCATGGGTTTGGTCAAACATAGGATGAACACTGTGAGAGACCCATTTCTGCAATCTGCACTCTTTGTCAAGAAGTGTTGTGTGAGTGTCTCCTCTAAGTGAGGCAAGACTTTGCACAACCACCAATTACTTTGTCGCCACTAGTATGTTGGATTCAATACCCTTAGACTCAGGAAAATCCCCTTCAAACAGCCTTTCAGACATTATAGATGACACAGGCCTTGGTTGAGACACAACCTCTAGATTTTCAATAGGTGTTTCAGTCCCAGGTTTGACAATGGAGTGAGCCTCAGAATTTTGGGAGTCCTTACCTGATAGAATTAAAGTTGGAGAACAAAGTAAGATATCTGTTGGATTAGGTACAGAAGACTCCAATACTTCAGTGTGGGGTGTGATAGATTCACTAGTTTCACACTGGAGTAGATGGAGAACCTTCGGGAGGAGGAATGGATAAATTGAATGAACTAGGGTTTTCAATTTCTTGGGAGAAAGAAGATTTTAAGGAAGAAGAAGGATTCGACATTTTCTTAATAGACAAGAAGAAGACAGTTGCAATGCAAGGAGAAAATTTGAAAATACTTTTGAAGATTTGATTTGTTAAAAAAGTGAACAAAGGAGTGTATTTAAGCCAGAATCGGGTCCCTGAATAGTGGAGACCCTTGGTTTTAAAACTGAAAAGGCATCTGTAACTGACACAAGAAATAGGGAAAAGACACGTGGCAGTGACCGTTGACAGAAAAATTGTGTAGTAAAAGTGATATTAACCTTTTGGGGACCAGGTCCCTTTCTATAGATTGCCCTACCTGTTATGGTTAGATCTTCCCTTTAGCTAACATGCCATGAGTGTGTACCTGCAGTTAGGTACCAGATATGAATTCAAATACGTTAAGCCATACAACAACTATAGATACCTGCCCTCCCTAGCGTAGTCAGACAAGAGGCATCATGCAAACTTCTTGTGAAATCAGGTAATCTTGTGCCTCCCCAAACTCAATTTGTTCTTGATAAAGTTTTCCTTACTCAACGCCTTGGTGAAGATATCAGCCACTTGATCCTCTGTCTGACAGTACCTCATCACCACATTTTCTTTTATCAACAATGTCTCTAAGAAAGTTATGCCTCACATCTATGAGTTTGGCCCTCTTATGCTGGACAAGATTCTTAGCCATGTTCATTGCACTTGTATTGTCGCATATGAGAGGAACAATGTCTGTGAGAATACCAAAATCTTCGAATTGTTGCTTGATCCACAAAAGTTGAGCACAACAAGAAGCAGCAGCCATATACTCAGCCTCAGCAGTTGATAGAGCCACTGAAATCTACTTTTTAGTTCCCCATGAGATTAGTGATGACCCTAGAAAATGAGTCACGCCTGAAGTGCTTTTTCTATATACAAGAAAGCCTGCATAATCAGCATCAGTATACCCAATTAAATCAAAAAAGTCATCAGAAGGATAGAAAAGAACCAGGTCATGTGTTCCCTTTAATTATCTCAATATGCGCTTGACCGCCTTCAAGTGTGACTCCTTTGGAGTAGCTTGAAATCTGGCACACATTCCCGCGTTGAAGAATATGTCAGGTCGACTTGCATTGAGGTGGAGAAGAGATCCAATGATTCCTCTATAAATAGTCTGATTTACATCAGTGACAACTTCATCTTTGTCAAGTTTGACATTAGTGCTCATTGGGGTGTCAATAATCTTGGCCTCCATCATGCTAAACTTCTTGAGTAGTTCCTTGATGTACTTCTCCTAATAGATTGATGTAACCTAGTGGGGACTGTTTAATTTGCAAACTTAAGAAAAAGGTAAGTTCCCCCATCATACTTATTTCAAACTCACTACTCATCACGGCTACAAATTCTTTACACAAAGGGTCTGTGGTAGCCCCAAAAATGATATCATCTACATGCACTTGCACCACCAGAAGCTCCTTACCTCTTGACTTTAAGAATAAGGTATTGTCAATTTTTCCTCTTTAGAACCCATTTTCAAGAAGAAATTTTGATAGCCGTTCATATCAAGCCTTGGGTACCTGTTTTAGGTGTTTTATTTAAAAAAAGAACTTAGACTAGGTTTAGGAGTCGCCACTTAATTTTTAAAGTTAAATTAAGAAAACTAATTTCAAAGGATTAAAACAATAAATCTAATGAGAAAAGGGTTCAGGGTCCATATTTGCATTTCGGGAAGGGTTTGAAAGAACCCAAAATCCCCGCTAACATGCGGTTATCCAATAATTAACTAATTGGCTAACATTTAAATATAGAAAGTAAACAAATTTGAACTCACTTTTTCATAGGAGAAAGGGAGTAAGGATGTTATTTAAGTAGAAAATACTAAATATTTTAAAGTCAAAATAAAATTAAATAAACTTATTTGATTTTAACAGTTACGATTAACTCATCTTTTTGGGGAATTGAATTAAGGAAAAAAACCTTAGAATTAACTTGCAAATAAACAATTAAACAAATACAAAATACGGATAAAATAAAGAGCGAGAAGGCGTTGGGTCCAAGTCTGATTTTCTGTTCGCCTGGACCAATACTTGGGCCTACTTTGTTTTGGGCCTTTGGCCCACTTGTACCTGTCCTAAAACTAACAAAATCTACCAAAGATAAGTGGGCTTTTGGCCCAATCCCCTGTCCAAAAACTAGTAGAGTAATTCAAAAAAAAATATGAGCCATTTGCCCAATTACAACACAAATGCAAAACTGAAATTTAAGAAGGGCTTTTGGCCCATTTTTGCCACCATATACAACATATACACTTATTATATATCACTGTATATTCTTGAATACTAACTCACTTTTCGACTCTCGGGTTCTATAATTTCAATTTTCCAGCCTTGTATATTTCCTTACTTTCGAAATTTGAATGCTTGTTTTCCAATTCTGGACTTGATAATGAAAAGGGTGATGCGGGAATGACTTTGGGCCTAAGTGGCCCAATCAATGATGCAAGGAAAGGATATGGCCCCAAATGATATGCTTCGCAGTTGCTCACAATAAACAAAAGAAAGTAAAACTAGTCAGCAAAGAAAGAATAAATCTTAGATGGTTAAGAAATGATTAGTTCTGCAAGTGATTTTGCATAGGAAACAATTACTAGAATATAATCAACTTTACATATATTTTCAAACTAGGAGAAAAGAAATTCAATAAGATATATTCCAACTAGCACATGCATTTTAAAAGAAAATAAAGAAAAGCTAATTAATTATATTGCTTCAAAACATGCTGGAAAAGAAAGAAGCTCTCATGCTTGAGCAACATCTAATACCCCAAAACTAGGACAACAACAAACATGCTTAAAATACATTTAAACTCCATGTTAACCAGTTTAAGGTTTTGTCCCCTGCTGGAAGATTAACAAATATTGAATCGCATGCTTAAATCAAGGAAAAGACTTAAGACAAGGAATTTAGTGAGATCAAAGCAATCGATAGATTTTAAGGAAGAGAAAGAGGAAATGTTCGAATCAGGATGCTATATACAGCTAGATTCAACGGCAAACAAAGAACAGTTAAGTCAAAAACTTGTAACACATAAATAGATGCTCCAAGCTAAGACTTAGTCTGTTCACAACAATGGTGTGAGGAAAGGGAGAAGGAAATTGCTAAGATAAAAATAAAATACGGATAACATCACAAACACCTTTAGCATGTCAATTAATTCAGAACAATCAGACTTAGGAACAAATGACATTAAATAGCAACAAACTAAGTGCAATAAACATTTGTGAAGAAGACTCAAAAGGGGAGACAACAAAAGCAGAATTTAAATACAATCATAGAGAAACACTAATGCTGAATATATGACGGTAAAGGTTGAATCGACACTAAAGTTTACTCATGGAAACGCCTACACACATATATGTCACAAAGTATATTTTCCAGCAAAAGGATATTTTCCAACATCAAAGATCAGAATAAAACAAGAGACGCAGAAGATATTATTGAACGAGAAGTGTTACCTTTTTGGGGGCAACGAACTAGGACGTCGAGCTTGAGACCACGAACTTTCACACCGGAATACGACTCCGAGAAACCAGATGCCCAAAGCGAGAATTGAAAGAGAACAGTGAGCTTCTTCGGCTGTATTTCTAAACTAAGATTTAGTTGCTTTCACTATAAGTTGTGTTTTGTAATCCCTTTCCAAGCTTTTCCTCTTATTTCTTTCTGTTTCTCTACCAGCCAAAATCCAACCTAAATAATGAAGAAGAAGGATGCTTAAATAGAGGAGATTTTTGGGTTGATTTAGGGGGGAAAATGGGATGAATTTTGGATGAAATTTTTGAATTCAAAATTTGAATTTCTCTTTAGGATAAAGTTTGAAGAGCTGGAATTTGTACCAAATTGTACAATTATCAACGAATAAATAATGAAGACCGTCGATTTGGAGATGAAGGACGACGAGGCGAGGAGATTTTTCCACCTTGTGCTGCTCTTCATACAAATTCATACTGGGAGGCAGAAAAAGGAAGAAACGCGTGAAAGTTGTTGCCTTCCGTCTATCTTGACGTGTACTATTATTGTCTGTATTGACGCCTTTACTGATGTTGTTGTCGCTTGTGAATGTTGGAGCTGGACGCCGTGATGATTGGGTTGGGCTCGAACCACGTTCTGGCTAGGTTTCGCGTTGCTGGACTCCACGATTCTTGGTCGATTTGAGGTTTTGGGTTTTACCTCTACACTGTTGTAGTTTTCAGGTTTCGCGTCTGGTCAAGTGAGAAAGATGAAAAATGTGCAGAGGTAGGGTTTTGGACGTTGTTGTATTGTATTGTTGGTGGGCTTGGGTTATTTGAATTTGGAATTGGTGGGCTGTCGGGATTTAGAGTAGAATTTGGGCTGGTTGGACTAAAGAAATAGGCCCAAAACTTAGTCTCAAATGGGTTTAAGGTAAGGAAGCCAAAAATGTGGTCAATTGACTTAAGAAAAATAACTACATGAATTGCAATTTCGACCAAATTGAGGCAATTGGTTGAATTTGGCCAAAATTAAAATAAGATGAATTGTTATTAACTAATTAACAAGCTTCTTAATCTCAATGAAATAAAATAATTAATTTAATTATAAACTAAATAATTCAAAATTATAACCATAATTTAAACTAAACTAATTTAATAAAATACTTATTAAAAACTAAAATCTTTTTGAGATGATTTTCGAAATGTGTATAAAATATACTTATTGTATATAAAATTATATAAAACATATATATTACTTAAAAAGTATAAAAATAATTAAAAGTAACTTGAGAAATATTTTGAACTTTAAAAGTCAATTATTCCAATTCATTTGGAATTTAAGAAACTCGATGATTAATATAGATTGTGGAGGTCCAAAATTGGGTGTTAATAATTGTCCCTCGTTTGACTTGGATTGATGAAAGAAATTTGAGGCAAATGAAATTGACAAATCCAATTTTGACCAACCACATCTTCGTCTTTCAGAGAGGGATTTTGGTATGGACTTTAGGAATCATGGTTGAACCCCAGAAATGGGTTACCTACATATCAGGCTATATGAGAATTCAGGCTACTTGTAGTTCGACTTGATTGGTTGAAAAAAAAATATAGTATGCAAGATAACCTTTGGTTTTGGAAAAGTGACGAAGTAAGTCGAGTATGAAAAAGAGGCTTGCAACATCTTAGCATGAATGTGGTACACTTCACACCCATAAGTAAGAACTTATACGGACATAATTTCCAAAGATCTTAGTATATTTTCACTCGAATTAGAAAGTCGCCTCCAGCGAGAGTGAAAAGTTTTTCGGATGTGAAACAGAAACCGATAAATCTAAAGAAAAAATAGACATATCTTCTGATAGGGGTGTGGTTTGATTGTGGTGAAAGTCGCTCCTCAGCTCGCGTCCCAAGAGTTTGATACTCCTCTTTGAATTATGTCCCAGTTCGCTGCTAAAAAAAAGTTTCACGTTGTGCTGCATCCTTGTTGATGTCGTCCGCACCTGTAGTTTGATTTGAGAATTCATCCTCTTGGTTGCTCTCGACAAAGACCGAAATAAACTCGTTAGTAGAAATTGTAACTAGAAAAAGTGGTAGCATCTCTTACGACGCGTTTCAATTACTCTTGTTGTGAAAGATGTCACATAAGTATGTTCAGTATGTGTCTACACGCTCAAAGTAAATAATTAGTAGGCATAGTGCTGCTTTACCTAGCGGTTTGAGTCAAAAAATAAAGAAAGACCATTCATATAACAAATGAGTATATCTTTATGAATAAGCATAAACTTTTTTTCAACTAGATGAGAAAATAAAGAAGTATTGAGAGTAAAAGATAATGGATGCCACTTTCGAACACAATATGTCCATTACAACTCATGATTTGCTGACGATTTAGAGATGTCATTGCTTATTTTCTGCATGGCAAACTCGGGTGATCTCATATTCGGCACATGTTCTTTTCTATAAATGTTCTGATGTTAGCCTCCATCGATTTTGACGTAGTAGATGGTGACTTGATATGATTTGGATGATAATGCTTCATTGATAAGATGATAATGATCCATTGGTAGGATAATGATGATCCATTGGTAGGATAATGCTGCTACATAATAGAACGATGACGTCGATGCTCCATTGATAGGATAAGATTGATGATCCATCGGCGTGATGATGTTGATGCTCCATTGAAAGGATGATGATTCTTCATTGATGATCCATTGATAGGATGATGTTGATGTTGATGATCCATTGGTAGGATGATGTTAATGCTCCATTGATAGGATGATGAATCTTTATTGATGATCCATTGATAGGATGATATTAATGTCTCTCTGGGTGATGACGTTTATTCTCCATTTATAAGATGATGATGCTTCGTTGATGATCCATTGGTAGGATGATGTTGATGTCCCTCTGGGTGATGACGTTTATGCTCTATTGATAGGATGATGATGTTTCGTTGATGATCCATTGGTAGGATGATGTCGATCCATTGACAGGATGATATTGATGCTCCATTGATAAGATGATGATGCAAAGTTGATGATCCATTGGTAGGATAATATTGATCAATTGGCAGGATGATGTTGATGCTCTATTGATAGGATGATGATGCTTCGTTGATGATCCATTGATATGATGATGTTGATCCATTGGCAGGTGATGTTGATGCTCCATTTATAGGATAATGATGCTTCGTTGATGATCCATTAATAGGATGATGTTGATGCTCCATTGATAGGATGATGATTCTTCATTGATAAAATGACGATGATGTCCTTCTCGATAGTGGTACTATCTCATTTGATAATATTGTAGAAATGTCCCTCTGGGAGGGTTTCACATTATCGCGTCTGATATCGACGCAATTTGTGAATTTTCTTCAAATGTTCTTCATGTTGCATCCACTGAAAAGTTGTCAATTTTTGGGAGCTCCTCGCCCTTTTGACTTCTCCATATTCATTGAATAGAGGAATATGGTGATCTTAAGGCAAGCTTATAGACCTGCATCCATGGAAAAATTATTAGTTTTTAAAATAAACTAATCTGTGTTGAGCTCTTCAATCGCTTTCTCCTTGTCTTGCTATTTTCGGTTGATCCCTCTGATCTCTTGCTTCTTGATAACCAAACAAAACATTTTATGCTAAAATATTTGAAACATAAATCTTTAAGAAAGAGGTTTATAATAAGTTATAATTGAAAAGAAAAAAAAGACATTGTCAAGTACCATGTCACGTCAAGCTTGATGAACGCATTTGGGGCTGATGTTTCAAGATCTTTCAGACAATTTATTGGAAAGATTCTGAAACTGTTGGCATTTGAGCGATCTAACTCTTGAAATGTCAAAGATTTTTTACTTCTGATCTTAAAACAACGTTGGGGCTCATTTGAAGCTAATTCTGAACTACTGATCATGCTGGAGGTATTCAAAGTTGTTCTAAACTTTCGATGAACCTTATTGAAATTTTTGAGGTCATCCTCAAAAATTTCTTTCCTACTTAACTGTATTGGCTTATCTTGAACTGTTGCTGAACAAATTATGGAATTTTTGAGAATCTCAAAAATTATATCCCAGTTGCAATTCTCAATGTGACTTCAGTTCTGACTAGTTATAGAGATCCTCTTCTAGAGAATTTTGTCAAAAATTCTGTCTCATTTCATATTGTAAAGAAAATAGAAATCTTACAAGAGACATGACCGAGCTGTTGTGGCGCCTACGTATCCCGTTGAGGCAGGAATCAGGTCAAATGTAGTTCCCACTCAAGGATTAACAAAAATAGGAGATTTTGATAATGAAACGACCGAGGACGATATAGGCCGCCTATGTATCTCATTCTTGAGAATTCAGGTCAGACGTAGTTCATGTACAAAAGAAATAAATATTAAAAAGAGATAAAGGGGCGACCGAAGCCGACATAGGCCGCCTACATATCTCATTCTTGAGAATTCAGGTCAGACATAGTTCATTACAAAGGGATAAATTCTAAACTAGGCGAATACAAGCAAATAGAATGATTACAATGAAATAACATAAATATGAACTGAAACCTCAGACATAATATCTATTGACAACATTTAAGTGGATTGACATTGACAACATTTAAGTGGATTGACGACTTGTGAGATCTAATGTTCATGCTCAACTATGTGATGTCATCAAACAAATGTATCGATGTATTCGCTAAGCAAACTGATGAGTTCTTTTCCCTATGTTTCTATCAGATAAGCAACAATTTTGATTTCTTTGATGCGTTCATTATTTTCCTGATTAACTATTCTGATCTCTTCTGAATTTGACTTATTGTGACTTTCACACTGTCTAAATTCCTCAACGAAGTGTTTGGGTACCATGATCTTCTCATTGTAGTCCTCAAATTCGTCTGCATCTACCCCACTTTGTTCATTCAGCTTGTGACATGACATGTTATTGGCAGATTTGAAAATATTTTCATTGAAATCACAGACAGATACTATTAGATAGAAAATATAAGGCAAGTAAAGCAAACTTTCGCATTAAAGGAGGTTTTCATTTGAAACAAGAAAATTAGAACTTTGGCCGTGACAATAAATCATTTTTGCCTCTTTCAAAATAATAGGAGGGAGATTAAAACATATTGAGGCAAAAATAGAGTTAAGGATGGGTCTTGAGCCTCATTCGAAACACCACCAATTTTAGAAATAACATAGAAAATTGTCTATTTCTACCAAGACAAGCGAGAAATCAAGAGCGGAGTGGATATCCAGTTAGGCATTTACTCCTTTGGATTGATGTCTAGTATGACTGATGTCTCAATCTTCTCTTCAAGCATGATATCACCTTTTTTGAACAAATTTTTGACTCCTTCCCTTAGACCATTTTGCATTGGAAAAGACCGATATGAGTGAGGCAATGATTTTGAAAAGTCTTGATCGATCTTCTGCTTTTTCTGACCCTCCTTCGGCACTAAAGCAACAGCTTGATAAGGTGCCATGATCCCAAATTTGGATTTCTCTCTTTTGGTTGGAGAGGCTACAACTTACTTAAGTTTTTCAAGGTTGGCTGATATTATAACTTTCTTACCATTCAAATCTTTTTCAACTTCAATCATACTAATAGTCACCCCTCCATGATTCGGCATGGGGTTACTATTGACATTAGGAGTGGCAGTTTGAAAAATGACAACCTTTTGATCTATCAAGTCTTGAATTTTATGCTTCAAGTTGATACAATCCTCAGTAATATGCCCAGAACCTCCTGAATGGTAAGCACAGTGAAGATCGGATCTATAAAGCTTGGAGTTGACATTGATATTTTTTGGATCAATTGTCTGTAACAGGCCAACTGATTTCAATCTCTCAAAAGTTGTGTTCGGCTCTCAACCAAAGGAGTAAAGACTCTAGAAGGTTTCTTCTCAATATTTCGACGAGGAGGATAGTAATTATTTCTTGGATGTGAAGGTACTTGATGGTAGTTTGGAGGATTTTGGTAAGTTGGTGCTGACGTTTGGAAATTTGGGTATTGTGGAGCTCGGTAGCTAGGAGGAGTGTTTTGGTAGTGCAGGGGTGGAGTTTGGTAACTTAATTGGATATTTGAACAATTAACTGATGGAGCTTGGTAATATGGATGGGTATTTTGGTAATGTGGAGGTGGAGTTTGGTAAACATGAGGTGGGATTTGGTAACTCGATGGTGAAGTTTGATAAGTTGATTGGGTGTAACAAGCTGGATATGAATTTTGTGGACCTCGAGGATAACCTTTGTAAGGTGAGGATTTTTTATAGTGTCCTTTTCCATCAGATGCGCAGGAAATAGAAGACACATCCTCTCTCTTCTTTTTCAACAATCCTGAAGATTCGATTGAGGTGGCAACACGAGAAATCTTCCCAGTTCTTAGTCCATCTTCGATTGTCTCACCTACTTTGACTATCTCGGCGAACTTTCCTCCAACGAACAACATGATCTTATCATAATATTCAAGCTCTTGAATGTGTATGAACACTTCAACGATCTCCTTCTCAGACATAGGAGGTCGAACCTGGGCGGCCTCTTTCCTCCACCTATACGCATATTCACGATAGCTTTCAGTGGATTTCTTATTAATTCTCTCCAAAGAATAGCGATCAGGAACGATCTCCACATTTTAGGTGAACCATTCGATGAAATCTTTAGCTAGTGCATTCCAGCTAGACCACTATTTTATCTCATGGGAGGTAAACCATTCCAACGCTTCTCCATTCAAACTTTGGCAAAAAAGCCACATTAATAAAGCTTCATTCCTTCCAATTCCCACGAGCTAGTCACAATAGGCCCTCAAGTGCGCTAATGGGTTCCTATTCCTTTGAAAGTATCAAATTTTGGCATTTTAAACCCTTTCGGGAGGTCCAGATTCGGATGGATGCACAGATCCTCATAACTAAATCCATCGACTTCAGGAATATAATGCAAATTCTTCATGGCTTTCCTAATCTCTTTTTTCATATTCAGCTTGGCTGCCTCTTTCTTTGGCCTCCACTCTCTCTCATGTTCCTCATAATGATCAGGCTCGAAACAGTTGGCATAGGGTTCATTTGGAATTAGAATTTGAAAAGTAGTCATTTGAGGCAATGGCGGAGCAATGGATGGATTATGGGTATTCTGAGTGACTTGGTAATTTTGGGGGAAAGTCTGGGGGTTGGTATGCTGATTTTGGTGATGGGGCAAGGTTTGCGGATTGTTAACATTTTGATTTTGAGGAGGAGGGCAAGTTCGTGGGTTGGCAATTTGATGAGGAGGGAAGGTTTGTGGGTTGGTACCTTGAGGAGAAGGTGGCCCTTGGTAAGAGACGGAGGCATGATGGGGATTTAGGGCGGTTAAGTCGATGATTGGGGGATTTTGAGCGGGGTTAGATGATGGGTTCTAAACTTGTTCCGCGCTTGGAGGAGGAAAGTGGAGTGGAGGTCTTCCATCCCCTGGAGTATCAAAATCAAATATTAGACTAGGCAACTCTTTCCTTCTCTGCATTTCAACCCTCATTTCGGTAATCTGTTGCATCAATTGCATAATTAATTCATTTTGATCAGTGGTGGCAGGATGATCCACGACAACATCGGCCAAGCCAACCTTATCATTGTTATCACCCATTACTGTCTTTCCTTTTTGTGAACTTTGATCAGGGAAGGAATCTTTGGGAGCCTTAGATCTTGTAAAATAAGGGTGTTCAGCCAGCTTATCAATACAGATCAGTTCTAAGCACCTGACATAAGAAAAATAACTCAGAAGGTAAACGTGTTAGTGCCTAAGCGTGATAAATAGTGCAAGATATCACACATATGACCGCAAACACATAAAAGTTGCTCCACTTGAAGATAAACTAGCCCATATATTTAGAGAAATGACTAAATAGACAAGAATTTGTCTATTTGATTTTAGGATTAATGAATCAGAAATGTCGACTTGAGTCAAGACAAAGTCCATTGTATCTTTCATTGTTGTATTTCTGATTTTTGATTGATATGGAACTCTAATGTCTTTGCACAAGTTGAAAAAGATAAAATTTCTTAAAATGGAGACCGAGCAATGAAAGGCTGCCTACGTATCTCACGAAGGAGAATTCAGGTCCTACGTAGTTCGACCTACTTGAATCTCTTTTGATGTTAGATGGCAAATTTCTTTCTGATATGAGAAAGTAAGATTTTAAAAATGAAGTTCGAATTTTGTTGAGAAACTAAAGACTCAAAGAGTATTTGGACGCACTTTTGATAGTGACTTGATATTTGTGCTTAGGGGTTCTTAAACAATTTGAAGAAGAGTGAGCTAGAATATCTCCAAATGAAACAACATGATCACATAAGCAGTTATAACACATAAATAAATATTGCGCGTTCTAAACAGATATGTGACTCTTTTATGCCAAGGGTAGGCCTAACGATTTGAAAGATGTATATAACATCATTTGAAACACTTCATTGCACCAAAACCAAATTTATACAAGTTTTACAAATAAACTGCATGGGGATACATATCAGGGGAAATGGGATAAAATAATCAGTCCCGCGTAGGGGTATAATCTTAAACTAAGCTTTCATGGAAGGTTCTTCGATCTTGAACTTCTTTCCATCTCTGAATGTACATGCTTTTAGATGGAATAATAGCGTGTAAAGCTCTTTCTTCAACTAGAATAAGCTATTTAATTCTACTCCCAACCCATTGGACAATGAATTTTCAGATAACGTATACATCCTTCAAAGTTAAACAAAGAAATATGATCGCCCATTTAGTCCATGGACCGTTTTGGACTTAAGGTGGGCTCTCTAATGGGCCCAACATGCCTTGGGTGTTGGATCGTCTTAGTTCAATGTGCTAAAAGGGATTTGGTTTCACTCTACGTTAGTTGACTAGAGTTGGTTTAGACAATACTTGGTTACCTGAGTTGGACAAACAATGGGGTGAAGTATAATAAACGACGTTGAATGACCACAAGCCAACTATTCGGTTATCACTTCAAAAGAATTCAGATGTGTTTTTCTGAAGGACAGTCATGGTAAGCCACGTAACCGCCTTTTTTCCTAATACAAACTATTTGCCATTTGGTGGAATCGATGTCATGAATGCCACAATTTATAATTTACATGAATTGAAACAAATAAACAATTAAAAAATAGCCAAATAAGTTAATCTTAAGGTTAAAACTCATTCAACTCCCTAGCAGAGTCGACATTCTGTTTTATTTAAAAAAGAACTTAAACTAGTTTTAAGAGTCGCCACTTAATTTTTAAAGTAAAATTAAGAAAATTAATTTCAAAAGATTAAAATAATAAATCTAATGAGAAAAGGGTTCGCGATCCATATTAGCATTTCGGGAAGGGTTTGAAACCACCCATAATACCCGCTAACATGTGGTTATCCGATAATTAACTATTTGGCTAATATTTAAATAGAGGAAGTAAACAACTTTTGAACTCACTTTTTCTTAGGGGAAAGGGAGTAAGGATGTTGTTTAAGTAGAAAATACTAAATGTTTTAAAGTCAAAATAAAATAAAAATAAACTTATTTGATTTTAACAGTTA
This sequence comes from Solanum commersonii, assembly GCA_029007595.1. NCBI lineage: Eukaryota > Viridiplantae > Streptophyta > Magnoliopsida > Solanales > Solanaceae > Solanum > Solanum commersonii. Next base: position 399,384 of record JAJTWQ010000194.1, read on the forward strand.
CGGTTAACTCATTTTTTTAGGGAATTGAATTAAGGAAAAAACCTTAGAATTAACTAGAAAATAAATAATTAAACAAATATGAAATATGGATAAAATAAAGAAGAGAGAGAAGGCGTTGGACCGAAGTCTGGTTTTCTATTTGCCTGGACCAACACTTGGGCCTACTTTGTTTTGGGCCTTTGGCCCACTTGTACCTGTCCTAAAACTAACAAAAATCTGCCAAAGATAAGTGTGGGCTTTTGGCCCAATTCCCTGTCCTAAAATTAGCAGAGTAATACTAAAAATATAGGACTTTTGGCCCAAATACAACACAAATGCAAAATTGAAATTTAAGAAGGGCTTTTGGCCCATTTTTGCCACCATATACAGCGTATACACTTATTATATATCTCTGTATATTCTTGAATACCAGGTCATTTTCTGACTCTCGGGTTCTATAATTTCGATTTTCCAGCCTTGTATATTGCCTTCCATTTGAAATTCGAATGTTTGCTTTTCAATTCTGGACTTGATAATGAAAAGGGTGATGCGGGAATGACTTTGGGCCTAAGTGGCCCAATCAATGATGCAAGAAAAGGATCTGGCCCCAAATGGAATGCTCCACAGTTGCTCACTATAAATAAAAGAAAGTAAAACTAGTCAGCAAAGGAAGAATAATCTTAGATGGTTAAGAAATGATTAGTTCTGCAAATGATTATGCATAGGAAACAATTACTAGAACATAATCGACACATATATTTTCAAACTAGGAGAAAAGAAATCCAATAAGATATATTCCAACTATCACATGTATTTTAAAAGAAAATAAAGAAAAGCTAATTAATTATATTGCTTCAAAACATGTTGGAAAAGAAAGAAACTCTCATGCTTGAGCAACATCTAATGCCCCAAAACTAGGACAACAACAAACATGCTTAAAATACATTTAAACTCCATGTTAACCAGTTTAAGGTTCTGTCCCCTGCTGGAAGATTAAAAATACCGAATCGCATGCTTAAATCAAGAAAAGACTTAAGACAAGGAATTTAATGAGATCAAAGCAATCAATAAATTTAAAGGAAGAGAAAGAAGAAATCTTTGAATCAGGATGCTTCATACAGCTGGATTCAACAGCAAACAAAGAACAATAAATAACAAAGGGTTCACCGAAAACCAATAAAACACAAATAGATGCTCCAAGCTAAGACTTAGTCTGTTCACAACAATGGTGTGAGGGAAAGGAGAAGGAAATTGCTAAGATAAAAATAAAAGACGGATAACATCACAAACACCTTTAGCATGTCAATTAATTCAGAACTCTCAGACTTAGGAACAAATGACATTAAACAGCAACAAACTAAGTGCAACACACATTCATGAAGCAGAATCGAAAGGGGAGACAAGAAAAGCAGAATTAATATACAATCACAGAGAAACACCAATCCTAAATATAAGACGGTAAAGCTTGAATCGACACTAAAGTTAACTCATGGAAACGCCTACACACATATATGTCGCATTAAATCGATCAGAACTCAAACACAAAGTAGAAAATCAGCCACCAAAAGGAGAGTTTCCAACATCAAAGATCATAATAAAAGAAGAGATGAAGAAGATGTTATCGAACAAGAATCGTTACCTTTTTAGGGGCAACGGACTAGGACGTCGATCTTGAGACCACGAGCTTTCACACCAAAATACGACTTTGAGAAACTCTGACGCCCAAAGCAAGAATTGAAAGAGAAAATTGAGCCTGTGTATTTCTAAACTAAGATTTTGTTGCTTTCAATATAAGTTGTGTTTTTTAATCTCTTTCCAAACTTTTCCTCTTATTTCTTTCTGTTTCTTTACCAGCCAAAAACCAACCTAAATAATGAAGAAGAAGGATGCTTAAATAGAGGAGATTTTTGGGTTGATTTAGGGGGTAAATGGGATGGATTTTTGATGAAATTTTTGAATTCAAAATTTGAATTTATCTTTAGGATAAAGTTTGAGGAGATGAAATTTGTACCAAATTGTACAATTATCAACGGATAGAGAAAGAAGATCATCGATTTGGAGATGAAGGATGAAGAGGCAAGGAGATTTTCCCACCTTGCGTTGCTCTTCGTACAAATTCGTACTGGGAGGCAGAAAAAGGAAGAAACGCGTGAAAGTTGTTGCCTTCCGTCTATCTTGACGTGTACTAATGTTGTATATATTGATGTCGTTTACTGCTGTTGTTGTCGCTTGTGAATGCTGGAGCTGGACGCTGTGATGATTGGGTTGGGCTCGGATCATGTTCTGGCTGGGTTTCAAGTTGTTGGACTCCGTGATTCTGGGTCGATTTGAGGTTATGGGTTTCGCGTCTGGTAATGCGAGGAAGAAAAAAAATGTGCAGAGGTCGGGTTTTGGACATTGTTATATTGTATTGTTAGTGGGCTTGGGTTATTTGAATTTGGAATTGGTGGGCTGCTAGGATTTGGAGTAGAATTTGGGCTGGTTGGACTGAAGAAATAGGCCCAAAACTTGGTCTCAAATGGGTTTAAGGTAAGGAAGCAAAAAATGTGGTCAATTGACTTAAGAAAAATAACCACATGAATTGCAATTTCGACCAGATTGAGGTAATTGGTTGAATTCGGCCAAAATTAAAATAAGATGAATTGTTATTAATTAATTAACAAGCTTCTTAGGGGTCGTTTGGTTTGAAAATGAGTTATGATGGGATAAGTTATGTTGGGATTAGTTATGATGGGATAAGTTGTGTTGGGATTATTTTTTATTTAGTGTTTGGTTTGTTGTATTCAAAATAATAAATTTTAAGAACAATTTATTTGTTTACAAAAATGCCCTTCATTAATGTAAAAAGTGATATAACAAGAGGGTTGAAAGAGACATTTTTGTCATTTACCTATTTTATCCCGGGATTACTATACCACCCAAGGAGAGGGATAACTTATCCCGATACTAATTATTAATCCCGGGATAAGTTATCCCGAACTTGCTAACCAAACAACAAAATAAGCGAAACTATAATTTAATCCTGGGACTATTTTGTTTGAAAATGAGTTATGATGGGATAAGTTATGTTGGGATTAGTTATGATGGGATAAGTTGTGTTGGGATTATTTTTTATTGAGTGTTTGGTTTGTTGTATTCAAAATAATAAATTTTAAGAACAATTTATTTGTTTACAAAAATGCCCTTCATTAATGTAAAAGTGATATAACAAAAGGGTTGAAAGAGACATTTTTGTCATTTACCTATTTTATCCCGGGATAAGCTATTCCAGGATTACTATACCACCCAAGGAGAGGGATAACTTATCCCGGTACCAATTATTAATCCCGGAATAAGTTATCCCGAACTTGCCAATGAAACAAAAAAATAAGCGGAACTATAATTTAATCCCGGGACTATTTGGTATTATCCCTCACACCAAACGACCCCTTAATCTTAATGAAATAAAATAATTAATTTAATTATAAAATACTTACTAAAAATAAAAATACTTTTGAGATGATTTTCGAAATGTTTATAAAATATATTAATTGTATACAAAATTATATAAAAACATATATATTACTTAAAAAGTATAAAAATAATTAAAAGTAACTTGAGAAATATTTTGAACTTTATAAAGTCAATTATTTCAATTCGTTTGGAATTTAAGAAACTCAATGATTAATATATATTGTGGAGGTCCAAAATTAGGTCTCAACATCAGGCCATACAGTGCTTTGTCTAACTTCAACACGTGGTTGGGCAGGTCGACATCTCAAACCCTGGAGGTTGTTTGACATAGACTTCCTCTTTCAAGTAACCATTCAGGAAGGCACTCTTGACATCCATCTAGAAGAGCTTGAACCCCATGTGCATAGCAAAGGCCATTAGTATTTTGATAGCTTCCATCCTTGCAATAGGTGCAAATGTCTCATCAGAAATGATTCATTCCTCTTGACTGTAGCCTTGCATTACTAATCTTGATTTTTTTCTCGTGATTGTCCCATGCTCATCCAGCTTATTCCTAAAAACCCACTTGGTTCCAATAATGGTTCTGTTAGGAGGTCTGGGGACCAGGTGCCATACTTTGTTTCTCTCAAACTGATGCATCTCTTCTTGCATTGAGTTCACCCAGTCAGCATCCTGCAGAGCCTCTTTGATGTTCTTTGGTTCAAAAGTGGATATAAAAGTTGAGAAGTCAACGAAATTTCTAGCCTTAGATCTAGTTTGAGTTCCAGATTCAAGGGGAGAAACAAGATTGTCTAGAGGATGGGACGATTGATGCTTCAGTCCTGCTTTTCGTGTAGTCTCCTCATTAGGTTCATTAACTTGAACATCACCTTCTAATTCTTCAGTTTGAGTTTCCCCTTCATAAGTAGTACCTGGAGCATCAGAGGGACCAGGTACTTCAACGTGTTCTTCACCCTTTACTTCACTCTTATTTTCTTCGATCACAATATCACGAGTCAAGTTGTCTTTGCATCTACATTTTCTCCTCCACCTCAAGATCTTCCCTACCTTCACAATTTTTTAGTTCACCAAATTCATCAAAGATGACATGTACACTCTCCTCTACACATGAGGTTCTTTTGTTGTATACCATGTACGCTTTGCTTGATACAGAGTATCCCACAAAGGTTCCTTCATCACTTCTTGGATCAAATTTTCCAAGATCATCTTTACCATTATTCAACACAAAGCATTTGCATCCAAAGACCTTTAGATGGCTGATAGATGGCTTTCTTCCATTTAGCAGTTCATAGGGATTTTTCTTGAGTACTGACCTGATTATACATCTGTTAATGACATAACAAGATGTATTTATTGCTTCAGCCCAGAAACTCATTGCAAGTCTTGAATCTATGAGCATGGTTCTAGAGATGTCCACCAAGGTCCTGTTCTTCCTTTCAACCACTCCATTCTGCTGAGGAGTTCTTGGAGCAGATAAGTTGTGGTGAATGCCATGGTCCGCACAAAAGTCTTTGATTTGGGCAGTATCAAACTCGATACCATGATAATATCTGATGCTTGCAATTTTGCAGTTTAGCTTCAACTCAATTCCCTTAGCAAAGGTCATCAGTAATCCAGTTGTTTCATTTTTTGAACGCAAGAACATGTTACAGGTGAATCTCGAGAAATTATCAACTATTACCAAGATAAATCTCTTTCCACCTCTACTTTGGATTATCATAGGTACACACAGATCCATGTGGAGAAGCTCGACTGGCCTGGTTGTGGTGACATCTTTCTTTGACTTGAAGGATGATCTTGTTTGCTTCCCCGTTACAAAGGCCTCGTAAATTTTATTTTCAGCAAACCTCAACTTGGGTAGTCCACGGACCAGGTCCCCTGTAACCAGTTTGTTCAGCAATGAAGAGTAAGTGACCCACTCTTCTGTGTCACAGATTTGCGTTTTAAGGTTGAGCACTGAGACATGTGAGATTCTCTCTTTCTATAGAATCCAGATCTGCAATGTACATGTTCTTAACTCTTCTGGCAATTAAAACAACTTTGTTGGAAGTAAGACTGGTGACTATATATTGATTTGCCACAAATCTTACTCCATTCCCTTTATCACATATTTGAGAAACGATGAGCACATTATACTTCAGGCCACTCACATAATACACATTTTCTATGGAGTGCCTTATTGATCTTCTAATGTTCCCGACACCTAGAATGAGTCCCTTTTTCCCATCACCAAATGACACACCACCGCCCTGGTGTGCTTCCAAAAAAAGGAAGTTTTGAGTGTCTCCAGTCATATGCTTTGAGCAACCACTGTCCATGTACCAGCACTGACTGATTCCTCTCTTCTGCACAAGAATTACTTATTAGATTTAGGAACCCACTTGAGATGGAGTTCCCAAAAGCTGTCAAAAGGTTTAATAAGAAACCTTCTATCCATGGGGGCCAAGTATTCTTGCTAAAGTTGTAACTGGGACCAAGTACCTTCTTCTTTTCTACATTCCTTTTACTTCACTTAAGGAAGTTCTCCTGATTCTCTTTTACCCTTTTTAAAGACTCACAATTTTTCTTCAAGTGACCATTTCTTCCACAATGAGTACACAAAAGATTATCAGAGACTGAAACATATTTGTTGTGAGGGTTGTAGGGAGGTTCTATCTTTCTACACCCTAGACCTTTCATATTGTTGAACTTCTGACTAGCTAAGTTGGAAAGAATCTTAGATGAGTCAATCCATTTTAGGGAAAGATTTAGCTCCTCCTTGATCTAACTTAACTCCCTCCCTAGTTGCGAATTCTTTTCAAGAGAGACAGCTAATTTGGACTCAAATATTTTCAACCTTTCTTCTAGATCAACCTCAAAACTACTGTGTTTCCTTTTTCCACCCTCGGAGGTGCCAGGTTCCTCATCATGCTGAAGACTCTAAGTTTCTAGAACACTCACCCTAATGTTCATTTCAGACATTTGAGACATAAGGGCAATTTTCTCATCCTCACAAACACTTAATTTCTCACTTAACATTGCATTTTCATTTGTTATTTCATCTACTGAATCGATCAGAATTGCAATAAGTTTTCTTAGTCTCTTTATTGACAAAGTGTCTAAGTCACTTTTAAGATCAAAGAGAGTTACCTCATTTTTCTCGTCCTCATCATCGGATTTTTCCATCAGGAAGAATATAAAATTGAAGATAGTATCTTCGTCGTTCACCACTATCATGGAGACATCCTCATGACTTTCTTCCTGCTCAGAATCACTTGAGGCATTTCCCCATGTTGCAAAGGCTTTCTTCACGGCTTGATCAACATGGACATTCCTCTTAGCATGGTCTGGGACCTGGTCCCTTCTCGTCGGTTTAATGTCCTGATCTTCATGCTTTTGGCTTTAACAGTCTCTCATGAAATGACCAGGCTTTCCACATTTGTGACATAGATCATTAGCCGTAGTCGTTTTGCTGGAGATTCCTTTCTTTTGAAATCCTCCATCTTTTTTTACTATCTTCTGGAATCTCCTAGTCAGATATGCCATCTTGTCCTCATCTTCAGATCCATCACTTTCAACCATTTTGAGTGCAATAGATTTCTTCTTTTTTTCCTTCCTTCACAGATGAACCCTGCTACCTGTTTAGCACGTAGGTTTTCAAGTTTCCGATCAGCTCATCCATGGTGAGAACCTTTAGATCCCTAGCCTAGTGATAACACTCACCTTGCTCTCCCATAACTTGGGAAGGACTCTGAGAATTTTTTGAACTTGTTTGCTTGGGTGGATGGGCTCACCAAGACATCTTAGTTCATTTGTGATGGAAGTGAACCTTGTATGCATCTCATGAATGGTTTCACATTCCTTCATGTTGAAGTTCTCGTACTGGGTGGTCAACATGTCCACTTTGGACTCCTTGACTTGGGTGGTTCCTTCATCGGTTGTTTTTAGACAGTCACAAATTTCTTTTGCAGTCTCGCAGGCAGAGATCGTGTTGTACTCATTTGGATCGATCCCACAAACCAACAGCTTCTTGGCTTTATAGTTCTTTTCTATTTTCTTCCTGCCAAGCTCATCATATTCTCTTCTGGTTTTTGGAACCACCTTCATAAGTTCTTTTTCTTTTACATCCTTGGTGGGAATGTATGGTCCATCAAGTATCACATCCCACAACTCAGTGTCTTCTGCATTTATATAATCATGCATCCGTGTCTTCCACCATCCATAGAATTGCCCATTGAAGCTAGGTGGACGGGTGGTAGACTGACCTTCTTCAAGACTTGGTGGAGCAGCCATTCCTTCAAGATCTTTCTTCTCTTGCTGTAAACCAGATAGAGAAGTCAACGCTCTAATATCACTTGTTGGAATGTATGCGTCCACTAACTACGATAGGACCAAGTCCTTTAGACAATTACGATGCACTAAAGTAAATACAGAAAGTAAAGATAATACACAATACTTTACATGGAAACCTCCTTGCTCAAGGGAGTACCATGACCAGTCTCACAGGATTTTCAACTGTTTTCACTAATCTTCTCAGGCAAAAGCGAAACACAGTTTACACCACAACAATGAGATTAACCTCCTAATCTCACACTAAGTAATACAACATATTACTTAATAAACCTAAGCAATGCATTCATTTCCCATTATACTAACTCTCACTGATTAATATAGACTTTGACCGTAAGACACAAAGGTGCCCTCAACTATGTTCTTACAATGATTAACCCAAGGTTTTGAAACGTTTCTAACAAGAGTGAAACGAATCCTACAAGTTAAGCATAAATACAATCAATCAAAATAACAATAGGTTCGGGAAGCAATTCTTCAGTCGATGAGGTCCCTTGTTGTTTTGTTGAAGCTTGAATTTTCTCTCTTTGAATGAATGAAATGATTTGTTGTTTGTCATGTTGATTATATCCATAAAGAATTATTGACCGTTGGGAAAAACAACTTCGTCCATTCTGATTGGTTTAGTACGCTGATGACTTCACCAACCTCTGACAAGACAACTTTTCAGTTGTATCGCACATTGTTCTGGATGAGAACACTCTGCATATGACCGAGTCCCTGCATTTGTGAGGATCATTAAAACATCTGAAAATGCATTGAACTATCAATTCTCATTCTACTATTTTGTATCCGCTTTTTTCGGTCTCGTCATTATCACCCTTCTCTTTCTCCCCCAACCCCTTGACACTTGAACCCCCTCCCTTTTCCCTGGCCCCTTCAAAAGTCCCCGTTCCTCTTTTTTCTCTTTTAGATTTTTCTGCTCTCTTTTCTTGAAAGTTTGTTTTCAATTGTGAAACTTTAACTTGAAGATTACCCTACTGAATTACAAAAATGAAAAAGGTAAGTTTAAACCAATAACTCTAATAGTTAAAACGAGTTTTTCATAAAAGAAAATCAAACCAAATTCAAAACCAGAGGAAAGTTCATTATGTTTTGCCGAAAAAAGACGGGACCTTGTTAACTTAATTGTCATTTAACATGGCTGAAGAAGGCTAAAAGTGCATTATAACATAGTAGCCAAAAAGACAGCTTTGAGTTGGGTAGTGCCAATAAAGTGAGCTCAGATTTTGATAACTCATTCATATTTTAATGGATTGAGTGTAATTTTTTAGATGGGTAAAATATGGGTTTAAACTCATATTTAACCATAGAAATATGGATATTCATGGGTAAACTAAGAATTATAATATGAGCTAGTCATATAGGTTAAGCTTCCAACTTTTATTAACTCAAAAGTCATGATATCACCAAAAATATTGTAATTTCCCTTCCTTTTTGTGTTCTTCAGTAAAATTAATTATTCTTCTCTATAATTGAAAAGGTAAAGTCTTTGACCCTCCGATATATATATATTAAATGTAAATTTCTTTTGTTAATTATAATTATATTTTATTATTTGTTTGATTTTATATTGGATAATAAATTATAGTGTAAAGTAAGCAAATTATGTAGTATTAATACACGTTTTACTCCTAAAATGCAAATATTCATTTACTTGAAATTAAAAATATATTTATCCTTATTATTACATAAATTTATTTTATATTAAAAATTCATAGGAATTTTTTTTGACTTTTATGATAAAATAAAACTAAATAAAGTATTTTTTTAACATTTTCCATCCAAAATAAGACAAATATTTTCTCCATATTCAATTCTATTATAGAATACTATTTTCTCCTGAAAATATAGATAAATATAGGTCAAGACATGTATTTTACCCAACTCATTTGTTACCCAATGCAATCTTACTCATATAAAAGAGCAAATTACAAAAATCACATACTTTTAAGGCAAAATTACAATTTATCCCTTAAAAGTTTATAATTACAGAAATTCATCATTTTCGCGCATCAGATTAGTGTATCAGCTCTTATATTATTGTATCTCGTGCATCAAATTAATGTATCAACGCTTATATTATAATATCTCGCGCATCAAATTAATGTATCAGCACTTATATTATTGTATCTCGCGCATGTATCAACACTTATATAGCTCTAATACATTAATCTAATGCGTGAAATACAATAATATAAGCGCTGATACATTAATCTGATGCACAAAAATAAGAAATTTTGGAGATTTGTAAAACTTATAGGGGATAATGTAATAAGTAAACTAAAAGGTGAAATTTTTGTAATTTTTCCTAATGAAATATTGGGAGGTTGAAATATTACCCATTTTATGTTGATCCATTTTCAACCCGTCCAAATTTGACCCAACCCGCCCATTTGCCACCACTACAGTTGGGAAAGGAATTCTGGTAATTTCAGAGTACGATCTTCAAACAATTCGTAATATTGAAAAACCAAACTTAGCAGCAACCTAGGATTATGTTTAGCCCAAGCCATAGGGGAGAGTTCTCACACAGAGAAGAAGCTGTAATCACACCTTAAATAGCAAAGATGAAATTGAATACGAGTGTGCCATTTTATGCTATAATCCTTAACCTTACCTAAAGACTTATTCTCTTATTTCCCCCCCTATGATGATTAGCATTTGACTTCATATTTCCAGCTTATAACAGGGACACCATTTTATTCAACTTGAAACACGCAATGACCAGGCAGAAAATTAACACAGGAATCATAGTTGTCCACCCATTATCTGCAGTACATGGTTCCACGCCATAGACAACCAGTCATCACCAATCATCTCTGTGGGGAGTCAATTGTCCGAACATTTGCACCTGTAATTCCTTCGAGGCGATCTTTGCTTATCTCTACAAAGTGACCCACCATTTCATAAAACTGTTTCAGGCCAGCAAGGGGAAGAATTATTGAAGAGCGATCAGAACCTGCTACCTGCAAGTTACAGCGAAAATATGATATGATATACAGATGACCAAACTAGAATGCTTAAATTATATGAAGGTCATCAAGAAGACAAACCTCAGATATTCGTAAGAAATGGCCCCGATTGTTATTCCCAAGATCAAAGAAGAACCTCTTCTGGTCAACCCTGATTACTTTGGAGACCCCCAGGTTACTAACTTCGTCAGCTGCTGGCAAATCAATGGTCCGTTCTACACTCAAATCACCTGTGGGGGCAGATTGAGAAGAGTGACTGGATATAAAACCAGCTCCTACATCATCTGAAAGCCCAAGACGCTCAGAGGTTTCCGAAGTCTGCTGCTTTCATGCATTTTCAAACAAGAGAACAATGCAGCTATTATTTTGAGACACCTTAAAGGACGCAAAAAGGCACTGACTGTAAAATTACCTGATTGGGTGAAATAAATAGCCTTGAGGCTTCGTTAATCTCTGCCAAAATATTCCTAAATGCTGCCCATCCCTCATCCCGGGCACTTCCTGCTGGAACAATAATGGTACTACGGTTCCTGCTAACAGATGCTTCAGAGACCTACATGCATTACTCTGTTAACAGATAGGAGTGTAAAATCTAGGGCTGCAAAAGTGTCCCTATTAGAGAGACTCTCATAAAGCCTTGTTTTGTAATCAAACTGCGGCTAATCTTCTTCTAGTCTAGATATAGATAAACTAAGATGACCCTTAATAATGGCATGGCTAGTCCAAGAATTAATCGATCTGACATTTCTAATAGTCTTGATTCTCTTTGTCTTATGATTTCTTAACTGTGTCCACTTTTAGCATTTTCAAAAAACAATTGTAACCCTAGGCATCTCAGTAGCTTTTAAGAAACCATACATTACTCCTAACTGGGGTTTAGTTTCAAGGTGGATCTAAAAGACGTACCAGAAATTGGAGTTAGTTCCAGAAAGGTTTCAGCATTTTCATTTTGAGTAAGTTAACTGGTACTATAAATAGAGAAATACACCAATAGTGTACTTGTAGTAATTACATCAAAAGTGTACAGAGACAGCCAGTTATAAAAAAAAACAAAAAAAATAAAGGAGATCTATCACCTTTCTCACTCAGAAACTATCAAAAAATAGGGTAATATCCCCCGGATCCTTAGGTATAGTATGGATACACCAAAAGTAAAAGGTCCCTAAGCAGTTCATTTTTAGGCTTTGAAGGGAGTGCTCTTGTTTTCTGATTTTTCTCCCTCCATATTGTCCACCAGATGCAGGCATGGACAATCTTTCATCTCTCTTGTGTTCCGACTGATTTCCATCTCTATTCCAACATGTTAGAACTTTGGCAGTATTCCTTAGCATGATCCATTTAATACCTGCAGGCTAATGAACCACTACCATAGTTTTTCATTCACTTTACAATGCAAGAAAAATAGTTTATAATCTGTCTTCAGATTCACAGAAAAAGCATCTGGAGCATAATTGGCTTCTGCTTTTCATCCAATTTGTCCTTAGTCAAAACTGTTTGTCTTGCAACTAGCCAAGTGAAGAAGGTCACCTTAGGTGGTGTCTTCCCTTTCCAGATCATCTTCCAAGGCCATATTCCTTGGTTTCAGTTGGGTATCCAATAACCTGTAGGCTGATTTTACCTTGAACTTGCCATCTGTGTCCATCTTCCTCACAGGTAAGGCTCCTGGCTTGTTCCACGGTATTGTAGAATTGAGTCATTCTCTCCACTTACCAGTCATGATTGAGGAACCTTTTGAAGGTCAGATTTAAGCCTTGTGCATTTCTGACTTCTAAAATTGAGCCAGTTTATGTTGATTAAGGTTGTAGATGTTGCTTAGAGGTTTTGTCCCGCCCATACCGAGATCTTTCTACTATTTCCCACATTGATGACAGAGTTACCCCATATTTTTGGCCACTGATTTCTAATAATTCTCCATAGGCCCACCCAATAAGGAATTTTAACTTCCTTAGTGGTCCATGGTCCTTTCCTTTCATATCTTGCAATGATGATTTCCTTCCATAAGCCCTGATAATCCGTTGTCAGTCTCCAGAGACATTTTACTAAAGGATTTAGTTTTGTGGTTTCAAACTCTTAATTCCCAAAAACCCCTCTTTTTGTTGGTTATAACAACATCCCAATTGACCAAATGATACTTCTTCTCACCTTCTGACCATTACTTTATCATAGGAAGTTCCTTCCAATAGCATCCAACTTCTTAATGATCTTCCTAGGGATGTGAAAAAGGGACATCATATAGGTTGGCATGGCCTCAGGAACACCCAAGGATAAGTATTGACGTCACCAATTAACAAACTTCTTCTCACATTTTTCCACCACAAAGTTCCAGATATTCATGGACTTACTCTTAGCTACCAAAGGTAATCTTCAACATATTTGCTATGGTCCCCCGATAGGGATCTAGTTATGGGGCGCTACAATATGAAATCAACTATTTTCTTCCTACGACCTATGGTATTGGTTCGTTAAGAGAGAACCCGCAATATCTTGAGTTTGAAGTACTCAAAAACTTAATAGTTTTTTGCTTATAAGGCTTTCCGGTAAATTGATATAGCTTAAATACAACAAGGAAATCATTTCCTACTACTATTGAAATGAGAAATTGGAGGAATAACCTCCTTACTGCTAATAATTGCCAAGAGGAAACAACTTCTATAGGAAAACAACGGTTACAAAGGAACTGTTATAGAGAAAACAGGAAAACATAATTAATAACTGTTGATTTAATCAACTTTCTGATTAAAATTTTCATGCATAAAATTGTTGCTAGACTAAGAGGGGTCTTCGTGGCCACGAAATCGTGGAAAATCTAACTTTGTATATTTAGAAATCATGGAATCCCCACTTGCTTATGATCCTGAAACTGCAACCACTACTTTACCTTGCCAACCTCGATTGTAACTGTCATTTTCAATTGCTTGAACATCTGCCTTTGAATTTGATAAATCCTTCGTTAGTGCATCCAAGCGAGTACTTCAAGAATTATGCTAGTTGTTGCTGAATTAGATCTCCCATCACTCCCGTCTTTGACACTAAGTTGTTATGGTTCCCTAATATGGATAGGTATGAGGCAATGCACTATGAAATCAAATGTTTTCTTCCTATGACTTATGGTGCTGGTTCTTTAAGAGAGTCTACAATCTCTTGAATTTGAAGTACTCAAACTTAATAATTTTTTGCTTATCTTTCCATTAATTCAAATAACTCAAATACAACATTGGTGATTAATGACCCACCTAATAACAAGGAGAAAGCATCCTACTACTACTGAAATAAGAAATAACATAATTTATAGTTGTTGATTTAATCAACTTTCTAATCAAATTTTGGTAGACTATATCACATAAACCTCCCATAGCAAGAATGAAGAAAAAAGGAGAGAGATCTGCTCATCTCAATCCTTTATCAGAGGAAAATAAGCTAGATGGTGAACCATTGATCAAAACAAATAACTTCACTGTGGACATACAAAACCTCATCCAGTTTATCTAAGTGTTGCCAAACCCCATCCTCCTTAATGTTTTCCACATATATTTCCAATTTAAGTGATCATAAGTGTTCTCTATCTCAAGCTTGCATAGACTTCCTGGGAATTTGGACCTGTATCTCGCATCCACACATTTCATTACCCACCAGAATGACATCATAATTTGTCTGCCCTTTACGAAGTCTATTTTTTGATCATCAACTAGCTTTGGCGTAACTTGCTTGAGTTTCTCTGTTAGGATCTTTGATATGATTTTGAAGAAGATCCCAATTAAGCTGACATAAAGGTTCTACATATTCTCTTTTTCGGATAGATAAAGTTCAATTGGAAATTTAAGAGTCTGACAATTAATTTCTTTCCTAATGTTTAAAAGGTATATTAAAGTATTAGAAGTTCTTTACATTTCCTTAATTTCAAAAATTTCTAACTATTCATAAAACAAAATGTAAGACTTCTGATTATGTCACTATGCTGTTCCAATAATGAAAGTCAAACCCGTAACAAAATTCCGTAGGAAAATAGAAGGAAAAGAATCTAGCAAGAGGATATATTTGAATCACCAGAGTGCTTTGAGCTAGATTATGACTGCAGATGATATCATTCATACAAATAGATAAAGATAGAGAAAGGGTCATGCATTTGTGAGGGCTATTATCTTGCCAAAGGAAGAAATAGTTGGAAACTAAATATACTATAGAATCTGGGAAATGGGTCAAGTCACTCAGGTGGTGGAAGGGGAATAAAACAGGACAGAGCTCCTGTTGAAAGGGCTCAGAAAAGGATTACAAGATTTTTGTGTGATTAAATAAACATAGAAGGAAAGTGGCAGAAAAGGGCATGGGGCAGGGTTCCCCATTCAGCTTTAGATGAGTTGGGGGAGAATACAAAGGTCAAGGTCAAGATGATGGTTACCCCAAGGTCACAGAAGTCAAAACAAGCCACAAAGAAGTTGCAGGTTTAAAAAAAATGCAAGTACAGGAAAAACAAGTCGTTCAGAAGTTCTCTTTAAATTACCCGTTTTCAAAAAAAAGCAAGTGGTTCAGATCAGAAAAATCTCTGACCAGTGATTATCATAATAAATTCAGAGATTGTAGACGCCAAAGCATATTACCATCAACAATCTTAGCGAGCAGATAACACAATAAAACACCACTCAACTAAGGATGTAACCAACTTCAAGGAATCTAGCCAGCTTGTTTGCATTTTGCAGGGAATATTATAGGCAGTCAAATGACTCTTCTATATTACTTACATGCAAGTGCACACAAGAGGCTATCTTTGTGCCTCAATTGTACTTACCTTGACAAAGTTACAGAGACCAAAGACACAATTTATAGATACAAACAACCAGTTTTACAAGTTCCTCAACCCTGGCATCAAAAGCAATAAATGATTCTCAAGAGGCTTTGCCCTCCTACTCTGTATAGTTATGCCAGAACTGAGCTCCACTATACAGATCACCCACCCAAAGGAATTTCACATTTTCATCAAGCCAAAGCTCATGTCATAATTGTTAAAATAAAAATGTATATAGTGTCCCACATGGAAAAGGATTGCATACTGTGTCAAATATAATTGTGATTAGGGCTAAGTGTAATAATGTAGATACAAATCTCAAATGTGTTATCAAAGGCGTACTTAAGCCCTGAAGCGAGGCTCAAAGCGTGTTGAGCGCTCACCTCGCTTAATGTGGGCTTTAGTGTCGTCATCAAGGTTCTAAGGCATACATTTCTTTCCCAATGAACTCTTCTAAAGAGAAGGCACTAAGCAATTGATTTTTCACTTTATCGTAATATTTTTTAATTTCTTTATTCATATAATTTTCATTCATACTTTTAAATTATTAATCTTGGACTAAACATATATATTGTATTTTTTCTCCTCTTGCACCGTTTTTCATTAAAGCCCACATTTTATTTGCACTTAAAGCCCCAACGGAGCGTAGAGCTTTTTAGCGTTTTTTGCTTTTGATAACACTAAATTCTCAATAATACTTCTCCCCAAATCTTCACTTCTCACATGTTACCAGAACCACAGTGAGAAACATTTGGGACAGAAAAGGAGGTCGGCATGTGTCTTTCTGGTGACTCCACAGATCTGATTTGTGTTGTTCCACTTTCCAGTAGTGTTGGGCGGAAACCAACACCACCACAGGGTCCCCCGCCTTTCGCCAACCAAACCCTAGCAAGCCACTCCACCAGATCATTGGATATAGAGACGTTGAATGGGTGAGATCACCTTCTGATAAATGCTCGACGTTTGGATATTGTCTTTTACTAGGAGGTAACTAAGTGTCGTGGAAGAGTATGAAACAAAAAGTATTTATCAATTTAGCATAGAAAAAAAATATCGAGCAATGGCTGTAGCAACTTGCGAGCTAGTTTGGATCAAATAGTCGCTCGCAAAATTAAAATTTGGAGAAAGCAATGAGAAGAAACTTGTGTGTGATAATAAAGCAATCCTTTGTATTGAGTCAAATCTAGTATTATGAGAGGACTTGGCACATTCAGATTGAATATTATTTTAACATAGAAAAAAATACTCGCAGGAGAGATTGTTATGAAATTTGTGGAACCAAAGATCAGCTTGCAAATATTTTCAACAAGCTCCATAAATATAACTTATATGCACCAACTTGAGGGCAGTGCTAGCATTGAGAAGAAGATTAACAGATTAAGGAGGTCCTTTTTATGGAAAGGAAATAAGGATAAAAGCGGTTGGTCAAGTGGGATTCACTGACACTAATAGATAAAGGGGGCATGGAGGTTTTGCATAGATGATATGGCTTTGTGAAGAAGGTTTATTGAAGATAAATATGGTTCGCAAAGTCAGTGGGCCACTGAGGATATCATGGGCACCTTCGCATGCAGTGTCAAACCAGCAGTAGGTTGTGGTATCAATTTTACAACAACATTTCCTTCCAAGAGGATAATGGAGTGAAAGTTGATATCTGGAGTGAGCATTGGGTTGGGGAAGATAACTTACGAAGTCATTTTTCCCAACTTATTCTGAGCTCTCAAAGGAATACCTCAGTCTCAGAGGTGTGGAGTCACCGGGATTGAAATTTGATCTTTAGATGAGCACTGAACGATTGGGAAGTGACAGAGACCACTAGGCTTCTCCAGGTATTGAATAGTTTCTCAGGTATTGCAACTAATGCAAAAAACCCTATATGGTCACTACACAACAAAGGGGCCTTTTAGTCAGGTCAACACAGAAGTAAGTCATGCTACTTACTACTAGTGGAGGAACAATAGTCAAGTCAACACAGAAGTATGACCCTGAAAGCTAATTTGGAAGGTTAACATAGCCCATTAAAAGTAGCATGTTATACTTGGTTGGTGGTAAGAAAATCATGCCTAACATATGAACTGTTACAAGGAAGAGGTTTCCAGATTTGCTCAAGGTGTTATATGTGCAGCCAAGAAGCAAAGGTAAATATCAGCCTATTTCTTCATTGCAAAGCAACTACAAATCTGTGGAACATGTTCCTTTGTATCCAAGGAAACAGTTGGGTAATGCCTAAGTATGGAATTACTCAACAGGTGGAAAGGTATTAGCAGAAGATGAGCCAGTGAAGATTACTGGAGATCCAATCCAAGCTTGTGTCTGGTGGACATTGTGGAAGGAGAGAAATTCAAGGTGTTATAATGGCAAAGGGATCAACAACCAGAAGATTAGAAATCAATACTTGGTTTACTTTTTTTTTGGTGTAAACAGGATATGGTGGGGATACAATATACATAGTAGACTTCATAGGTAACTTGTAAAGTTTTTTTGTTGAGTAGTCTGACTGAGGATAGTGCACACACTGTGTGTGGGTTGTAAAATGATCCTCATTATCCTTTGTTGATGAGTTTTTTGTGACTAGAAAGTTACCTTTACTCGAAAAAAAGAATATTAACGAATAGTGTCTCAAATGGAAAAGAATGATTTTGTACGGTGCAAAATATAACTAAAATAGGGCCCAGAGTAATAATGTAGATATGAATCTCAATAACACTTTTTCCCGTTTCTTTTACTTCTCAGATTAACAAAGTACTCAAAGCTTCCAACTGTACAGAAAGTGTAACCTTGTTTTAAATGTTTTCCCAACAGATAAGAGTGCTAGTAGTTGAGAAAGAGAAAAAGATAAATAACATCCATCACAAGAGGAGTATCCTGATCAAAGGTAATGCATAACGGAAAATGGATATCCAGTAAAAAGTTACATTATTCAGGTTTGGATGACACGGATAGCAGCTAAATTCCTTTCTTAACTTTAGAGACTGGGGGTTTAATGAAATTTAGTTGGCGAAACAGAAGAGCAAACTCATTAACAAGAAGATGGAACTAGGCAAAGGAAAGTACTTCTCTAGACAATAATTGTGATTACTTTCCTGGCAACCAGAAAAAGCTTTTCTAAACTCTTTGACTTCGTTTCTCATCTGCCCCATACTCCCCTTGTATAGGTGCGGAGGTGCCACACACATGGACACAAGAACATGACAATGATTTTCCAAAACAATGTCACACACACGACAACAGGGACAGGTAGGAGTCAAATATAACTAATTTGTTTCAAAAAAAAAAATTCATTACGGGAATTGACAAAAGTTCAGTTGATGTGAAGAAGTATAAATTTTAAGATTCCTTCAACATGTTACAGTTTTTAAAGTTTTCTTTACAATTATAGAACCTTCTTAGTATTCTTCTATTATTATATGTGGCCCTTAAATAATAAAAAAGAGATATAAGCATGGTTAAAGAGCTTCAATCTTATTTCTATGTTAGCCAGTTTGTCCATTATGTATGTTAGTTGAATTCCATAAAAAACTATGTTTCACTCATATGCATGTAGAGAAAGAAAGGGAGAAGTCCATACTACCTAATATACTGATCATTCTGGTTATGGAACATGAACAACAATTCAATTTACTACCCAACCCTGAGAAGGCATAGGCTTCTTCATATTAGATCATGGGCATATTGTACAAGAGATTAACTGGAATCCAAATAATAGCGGTTTCCTTCAAGGTTGGTGTAAAGGAAATACAAATAATAGAGACTCCGTCAAGATTGGTGTAAAAGAAATAGAGTAACAAATGCAGAATACGACAGTTGCAATCCAGATAGCTTACACGGGGACCAATCATCAGAGCTACCAAGCCCAAGCCATGGTTATTTGATACTTGATAGGACTTTGGGATTTCTTTACACAGAAATCTACGGATGAACTCAAATTAGTATATTGATCACCCATAAAACAATACACAAAGTTCCATGTTCTAATGGGTTCTTTTCCACATCACACACTCTCTCATATGCAAGCTACCCCATTTAACATGTGTACCAATAATCGTAATTCTCAATAATGATCACAAATCAAGACTAGACTAAACAGCCATATCAATGAAAATGTGCGAGGACACTAAGGGTGCAGATATATTTTCGATTAGCATCAAAACAGAGCAAAAGCAAAGCGTATTAACCTTAAGAAAGCGCCCTCGCCTATTCTCCCCTACATCAAAGTAAAACACCTGTAGAGTGAAAAAAACCAGAAAACAACATTAAACGGAAGTTAATGATAAAAAGTTTTAAAAAAACACAGTTGAGAAGATAAAAAGGAGCTGAAGCGACATATGTATATAATAATCTGCCTTGGTATCAAGTTGGAGTTCTTTGCTAAAGACGTCCTGGTCATCTGAATTGACATAGTAATTGAAGAGATCGAGGAACCATGAGATGCCGTTGAATGGTACTATTATAGTAGACCTTGTTGCCGACGTTTTCTCCGAGATTTTTAGGTATCGTCCGCGTGGATTCTCCTTCAGGTCGAAATAGAAAAGCTTGTGTTCTACCTGTAACGTCTTGCACAGCAACTCTACGTCGTTTCCACAACCACCGCCACCGCTTGAATTTCCCTCCATCAATACTCACTCACTCTTCAACTTAAAAATTGAACAAGAACAATAATCAGTGAGAAATGAATGGTATAGCTGACATTATGGGGAAAAAATGGGGATTCGATTGTGAATTAGGGCTCCATGAAGAAGAGAGATATTTCAGTGGAAGTAATCGTTGACTAGTTCCGCTTGCTAATCGAAAATGGCCTGTGTCACTTGTCTTGCCTTTTTATTTTATAAAAAGTACATCTTATCATCTTCGGTTTCTTTAAATGATAAAGACCGTTGGATGGGAAGCTGAACTAATAACCGAAAATATATCCGGTAAACGTGTTTTCTGTTTTTACTCAAAAGTTTTGTATAGGAGTCGCACGGTGCGATTGGTCATTGGTTTGGCTTATACTCTTAATAACTAGTGAGTTTTCTGCGTTGTAACAAATAAATCAAAGGCATCAAAATACTACTCCATAAATAAACATATTGTTATAAATCCATTGTATTGTGTGGATTATCCGTTAGATTTATCCAATAATTAATTGGATTCATGCATAAGTGCTTCCAAGGTGACAAGAACATTTAGGATAACTATGTATCTACTACTTAGGTGACTTTTGGGAGTAATATCTCAACACTAAAAATAGAGATATCACTCACCATTTGGAAGACATTCTGGAATAAGAATTCTCTTCCTCATCTTCATTTCCTTTCTTCTCTTTATTATATTATTTTGAGCTTTCTTTTATAAGATGTTATCGACACGGAGTTCCTACTTGCAAAGGTATTATATAAATATTCTTATTTAATTCACCTATCCTCTCATAATCTCATCATGTCGAATTTATCCAAATTGAGATTGTGGCACTAGATATTTCTGGAAAAAATTACCTTTCATGGGTACTCGATGTTGAGATTCACCTAGTTGCTAAAGGTCTTGATGTCACCATTACTCAAGGAAATGAATCATCGAGCCAAGATAAGGCGAAGGCTATGATTTTCCTTTGTCGTCATCTTGATGAGGGCCTGCAGATTGAATATCTGACAGTAAAAGATCCACTTAAATTGTGGACTAATTTGAAGGGGATGTACGACCACCTAAAGGCTACAGTATTGCCAAGAGCTCGTTATGAGTGGATGCACTTACGGTTTCAAGATTTTATGACCGTAATTGAATACAACTCTGTTGTATTAAGGATAACCTCCCAATTGAAATTATGTGAGGAGATTATAAAATATTAGGACATATTGGAAAAGACACTTACTACTTTTCATGCCTCAAATGTGATATTGCAACAATAATATCGTGAAAAGGATTTTCAGAAATACTCTAAACTGATCTCATGCCTTCTGGTGGCTGAGCAACATAGTGCCCTTTTAATGAAAAATCATAAAGCTCGTCCCATTGGAGCTGCTCAGTTACTAGAAGTAAATATGGTAGAAGCACATGATCAATATGAAGTAAAAAGAGATGATCATCGGGGCTATAATAATGTGTGGGGACGTGGCAAAGATAAGAGACGATACAACAATCGTTGAGGTGGTAATAAAAGGGAAAACAACATGAGTTCTCAAAATAACCCCTCAAAAAGTAATTGTCATCGTTGTGGCATGAAAGACCATCGGAAGAGTGAATGTCACACACCTAAGCATTTTTTCAGGCTCTACCAAAATTCCTTTAAAAGAAAAACGAAATAAAGGTGGTGCCTCCTCTTTCGATGCTCGAGCTGAGTCACATTTGACTCTTAAAGATGATGATAAGCCGAGAACATCTTAGAAATATGATAAGGATGTTAAAGCAAATTTTTCTTTAAAAGATGATATTTTTGATGACCTTGGTTATATTACTCATATGGAAGTTGATGACTTCTTTGGAGATCGAAACTAAAGTTTGATCTTTTGGCTGGGGAATGCAATTTGTTGCTATTTTACTTATGTGTTTTTTTAATTATCATGTTCTTCTTTATGTTGAAGTATTTAAATTTTCGTTATTGGTTTTGTTTCGTACTTCTTTTAATGTATTTTTATTTTAATGAATATTAATAGAAATCCCCAGTTGTCAATTGGATCCAAGATGAGTAATGAAGATGTGTGCCTTCTTGATAGTGCTACAACACATACTATATTAAGAGAAAAGAAATACTTTTCTAATTTGGTTATGAAAATGACATATGTTAACACAATATCAAGTAGTACATAATTGATTGAGGGCTGTGGAAGAGCGACCTTATTACTACCTGGAGGGACAATGTTGATCATTTATATGCATTATATTGTAGTAAGTCTCAAAAAACTTATTAAGTTTCAAAGTTATTCGTCAAAATGATTATCATGTTGAGACTGCTAATGAAGGAAAGGTTGAGTACCTATACATTACTACAATTAATACTGAGAAGAAAATTGTGCATGAAAATTACCTGCATTTTCTTCTAAGTTGTACTATACAAGTATAAGTACAGTTGAATCACCTACCGTATCAAACAGGATGTTTGCTAATTTTAATGATTTTATCATTTGACATGGGCCATCCCGATTTTAATATGATGCACAAAATAATTGAGAATTCACATGGAAATACCTTAAAAGGATCAAATATCCTTCAGTCAAAGGAATTCTCTTGTATTGCTTGTTCTCAAGAAAAGTTGATCATTAAACCATCAACAATCAAGGTTGGAATTGAATTTCTTGCGTTTCTAGAACGTATATAGGGTGATTAGTGATATATGTGGACCAATTCAATCTGCATGTGGACCTTTCAAATATTGTATGGTCTTGATATATGCTTCTACAAGATGGTCACATATGTGCTTATTATCAACTCGCAACATGACATTTGCGCGATGTTGGCTCAAATAATAAGATTAAAAACACAATTTTCAGACTATGCAATAAAGACAATCCCTCTAGATAATGCTGGTGAGTTTGCATCTCAGGCATTTAATGATTATTGTATGTCTACTGGAATAACAATTGAACATTTGGTTGCTCATGTTCATAGTCAAAACGGTCTAGTAGAATCATTGATTAAACGTCTGCATTTGATAGCTAGACCATTGCTAATGAAAACAAAGTTGTATGTGTCTATGTGGGGGCATGCTATTTTGCATGGAGAAGCACTTGTGCGCATAAGGCCGACCAATTATTATGAATTCTCCCTTATTACAATTGGCTTTTGGTTAAGAGCCAAATATTTTCCTTCTTAGAATTTTGGGATGTGCGGTATATGTTTCGATTGCTCCACCACAATGCACAAAGATGGGCCCAAAAGAAGGTTGAGGATATATGTTGGGTATGAATCTCCTTCAATCATAAAATATTTGGAGCCTATGATGGAGATTTATTTAAGACAAGATTTCTTGATTGTCATTTTGATGAATTAGTATACCCAACATTAGGGGGAGAACACAAGCAATTGGGAAAAAAGATAGATTGCAATTTATCATCACTATCTCATCTAGATTCTTGGACAAATCAATGTGAGCAAGAAGTTCAAAATATAATTTATTTACAGAATATTGCGAATCAACTGCCAGATGTTTTTACTAATCTTCCAAGAATTACAAGATCTCATATTCCAGCTGTTAATGCTCCAGTTCGAGTTGATGTCCCGACGGGACAAATTGTTAAGGAAAATGAGTCTAAACCACATTTGAAGTGTGGTAGACCATTTGGTTCTAATGATAAAAATCCCCGAAAGAGAAAAGGAATAAATGATCATAAGGTGAAAAAAATTTCTCAAGAAGAGACATATTCTCCTGTGGTAGATGCAATCACCTTCAAATATCTAATAAATCTGGCAGTTCATGAAAAGCTTGAAATGCGCCTAATAGACGTTGTCACAGCCTATCTATATGGCTCATTGGACCATGACATTTTTATGAAAATTTCTGAAGCATTCAAGGTGCCTGAAGCATACAAAGATTTAAGAGAAACTTGTTCAATAAAGCTTCAGAAATCTTTATATGGATTGAAACAATCAGGGAGCTTGTGGTACAATCGTCTGAATGAATATTTGCTAAAGAAAGGGTACAAAAATTGACCTAATTTGTCCCTGCATTTTCATCAAATGGTCTGATTCTGAATTTGTTATAATAGTCATGTATGTTGATGATTTGATTATCATTGAGACTCGTAAAGAGATGTTAGAAGTCGTGGAGTGTCTGAAAAGGGAATTTGAAATGAAAGATCTTGGCAAGACAGAATTTGTCTTGGCCTATAGATTGAGAATTTGTTAAATGGAATACATGTCCATCAATCAACATAGACAAAAAAGATATTAAAGTGTTTTTACATGGATGAATCACATCCATCGAGTACCCCAATGGTAGTAAGATCGCTTGACATCAATACATATCCATTTCGACCTCAAGAGAAGGATGAAGAGCTTCTTGGTGATGAAACTCCATATTTTAGAGCAGGAGGAGCACTTATGTACCTTACTAACAATACTCGATCAGATATCTATTTTGCAGTGAGTTTATTGGCAAGATTCAGTTCCTCCCTAATAAAAAGACATTGAAATGGTGTTAAACACATACTTAGATATCTTCGGGGGACCATGGACATGGGTTTATTCTATTTCGATGAATCCAAGTCAGAACTAATTGGTTACGTAGATGCAGGATATTTATCTGATCCACATAAAGCTTGGTCTCAAATAGGCTATTTATTTACATGTGGAGAAATGACAATATCTTGGCAATCAATGAAACAAATGTTGGTAGCCACTTCTTCAAATCATGCAGAAATAATAGCCATCCATGAAGCAAGTCGAGAGTGCGTTCGGTTAAGATCAATAACCCACCATATTCAAGAAATCTGTAGTTTTTCTTTGAAAAAGAATATACCAACCACAATGTACGAAGATAATGCTGTATGTATAGCTCAATTGAAAGGAGGATTTCACACATGATCTTCAACAAAATGGAGAGATAAAAGTTCACCAAATCTGTTCAAGTGATAAGGTTGCTGATTTATTGATTAAGACATTCCCAACAACAACGTTTGTGAAGTTGAAATACAAGATTAGAATGCGTCGTCTCCGAGATATCAAGTGAAACTTTCACCAGAGGGAGGGAAATACGTGTTGTAGTCTTTTCCTTAACCATGATTTTTCCCCAAGTTGGGTTTTCCTAGTAAGGTTTTTAACGAGGCAGCATTCAAAGCGTATTATGAGATGTGTGTACTCTTTTTCCTTTACTAGGCTTTTTCCCATTGGATTTTTTATAATAAGGTTTTAACGAGACACATTATCTTACCTTAACCAAAATTCACATTTGCTAAACTTCCCAAAAAGTTGTTGATCCTTTAGGATTTCTAAGACGATCCTCAAATGATCAATATGCGCATTTTCACTCCTTGAGTAGATCAAAATATCATCAATGAACACAATCAAAAACATGTCAAGGTATTGTCTAAACACCCTATTTATCAAATCCATAAACGCCGCCGGAGCATTAGTCAACCCAAACGACATTACTAGAAACTCATAATGACCATACCAAGTTCAAAAAGTCGTCTTTGGAATGTCATCATCTTTCACCCTCAATTAGTGATAACCCGATTGGAGATCAATCTTAGAGAAATAACTTGCTCCTTGAAGTTGGTCAAATAAATCATCTATCCTTGGGAGATGCTACTTCTTCTTGATGGTCACCTTGTTCAACTGTCTATAATTAATACATATACAAAGAGACCGATCCTTCTTTTTAACAAACAAAACTGGAGCACCCCATGGAGAGATACTCGGTCTGATGAAACCCTTATCCAAAAAATACTTCAACTGTTCTTTCAACTCCTTAAGTTATAGGGGAGCCATATGGTAAAGAGGAATAAAGATATGTTGCGTATTTGGAGAAGGTCAATACCGAAGTCTAATTCTCGCTCGGGAGGAATACCGGGTAGATCATCTAGGAACACTTCCGGAAACTCATTGACAATAGGGATCGACTCAAGAGAAGGGATTTCAGAATCTACATCCCTCACCCTTACTAAATGGTATAAGCAACCCTCATAAATCATCTTTCTAGCTTTAAGATAAGAAACAAACTGACCCTTAGACATAGAATTCCCCCTTTCCACTCTAGGATAGGCTCATTCGGGAACTGAAACTTGACTACACGAGTTCTAAAATCAATAGAACCATAACAAGAGTGCAACCAATCCATACCCAAGATAACATCAAAATCTAACATATCAAACTCTACCAAGTCAACGAGAGTAACTCTGTGGGAGAAGGAAATGGGACACTTTCTATAGACCCTCTTAGCCACCACAGAATCACCAATAGGAGTAAAGACAGAAAAAGGTTCACATCAAACCTCGTAGCCACATATGGCGTCACAAAAAACAAGGTAGCACCGGGATCAAGTAAAGCATATACATCAAGTTGGAAAACATTCAACATACCGATAACCACATCTAGAGAACTCTCTTGGTCACCTCTATTTTGAAGACCATAAAAGAGGTTTTACTTAGGAGCATTGGAACCGAACCACTAGGAGTAGCTTGTTTGCCCACTCTTTCCTTAGCCGTAAGCATTGGACAATCCCTCATTTTGTGACCACTTTTACCACAATCGAAGCAACCATCTGTGTCGGCTAGGCACTTACCATCGTGCTTCCTACCATACTTAGTACAATTAGGCCTAGGCAATGAAGATCCACTACCATTATCTCCTTGAGGCTTAGGGTTAGACACCCTATCTTGGTTGAACTTAGGAGGAGCATTGGAGGAACCTTGATCGGAAAACCTTTGTCGAAATCTATGACGACCTTGTTCATCAGACTTTGTGTTAGAAAAATTACCATCACCGGTGTTAGCCCCTTTTGCCTCTCTAGACTTTTCCTTGAGTTTCTCCTTCTCAATTTGTTAGGAATGCACCATAAGATGAGATATGTCCATATCATGAATGAGTATTGCGGTTCGGCACTCTTTATCCACTATTTCAAACACACCGAACACAAACTTATTCATCTTAGCTCTTGAATCCACAACAATTGTTGGAGCATATTTGGACAATTGAGTGAACTTTAAAGCATATTCCCTCACACTCATACTCCCTTGTCGAAGGTTAATGAACTCAAGCATCTTTGCTTCCCTCATCTCAAGGGGAAAGAACATATCAAGAAATGCGGCCTTAAACTTCTCCCAATGGAGAGGACCCGCATCTTCTGGTTTTCCTTCTTTCCATTGGTGATACCATATCTAAGCCACACCTTTCAATTAATAAGTGACCAACTCCACCTTTTCCATCGACGTTACTTCCATCATCATCAACACCTTATAGACCTCATCAATAAACTCTTGAGGATCTTCCTCAATTTTGGAACCATGAAACTCCGAAGGATTCATCCTTGTAAAATCCTTCACTCTTGAAGTCGCCGAATTCACATTTGAGCTTGCGGGAACCACAACCTCCCTATTGGCTTGGGCCGTAATCGCTTGAGCCAACACTTGAAAAGCAGCCCTAAACTCCGCATTGGATACTTGCTCGGCCAAAGGATCGACCAAAACTTGAGGAGCTTGGGGAGGAACTTCTTTGTTCTGTATTCTCCCTCACATTCCTTCTAGTATAAGCCCTTTGAGAAGCCATATCCTGAAGAACATATAATAAGGATTAGGAGATAGACCTTATAGAGTTAAACTCTATCGCACGACTAAGGAGTAATGAAAGAAGTGGAGTTCCCTAATCATCTTGTAGTATCTCATTCATAAATGCGGTGCGCTTCACACTTGTGAACAAGACTCTACTAGACGTGGCTTATGAGACATCCTAGGACCAATCTAAACCATGTGCTCTAATTACCAAGTCTGTCACGACCCAGATGTACCCCCTAGATGTAACATAGCGTATAGAACCCCGAAGGACTCCATACAATCCACTTAGCTCTCATAACATAAGAAATAGAAAAATAAGAGTAAAATAATAGACCAAGTCCAAAACATTTTATACAACGAAAAGCGGAAGTCTAAACTTTTGTCTCATCATAGCCATCTAATACAATAGAATAAAATTGGGGCTAGCCCATATATCATGTCCAAAAGAGAAATACATGAAAGAAACTAAACAATACGAGTCCGTCCTTGATGCATGAGGACTCACCAAAGCTCGGGAATCAATCAAATTATCAACTAGCCACGAAACTGAGCACCCCGAATATCAAACCCTACATTTGGAAAAAATGTAGGCAAGAGTATGTGTTAGTACAAATCAATGTACCAAGTATGATAGCCATGCATAAAATATTTAAATCACGCTAAAAGGGACATTTCTTTTCATGACATGTAATTGACCAAGCCAAACATGATATAAGAGAGTTATAAAACAAAAGTCACAAAATCATGGTCAATGCAAGCTAACTTTGTCATCACCCAGGGGTACCCCCTAGACGTAACATGGCGTACTCGACCCCGAAGGGGTCTTATCTTGCCCTTAGCATAATCATAGACACAAGTTCATAGGAAAATAGAGCGGAATTTAAAACTTTTCTTTACAATCGAAGTCTTATGTATAATAGAGTCTATACACTATTTCTCAAAACCATCTAATTACTTGGAACAAAACTCTTGAATACAATCTTAGGGACTTAGCCCTTACATAAGTCTAAGACATAAAGTAAAAACATAAAGGACATATGGTCAAGCCCGTGAATACAATGAGGACTCACCAATCGTCTTCTTCTTGATCTACTACGAACCTAGCCACGAGGATGGAATCCAATATCTCCAAAGCCTACAATTACCGAAAATGTAGAAAGAAGGGGTTAGCACAAAAAGTACTAAGTATGGAAGCCGTAAATAAAAATCCTTAAAGCATGCATAAAAGGGACATTTTCTTAGAAACCATGCCATATGCTATTTTTGAACATCATCTTTGAAATAGTTGGAGAATGCAACTCATAAAGCAAATCACATACAATTCCTCATAACATAAGGGATATCATCATAATTACAAGCATAATCTCCAACACCACATAATACCTATCCCAATCTTCACAAGACATAATTCATACACATGATCAAATACTAAGGCTATCTCATCATAAAAGAACCATCACATAAGCAACCTTAAGCTCTACTTATGCAATGCATACATAGGACCCCATAATCCTATCTACACTAAGTATCACATTTAGGCCACCACCAACATACATATCTTACTTTACATCATTCATAGCCAGCATACATAAGTAAGAAGTCATTTATGTTCATAACTTGTAACCAGTGAAGTCAACCTTAACATTCATACATACCTTTCATACATAATTCTTAAGTCATCATAACATAAGAGAACCTACCCCACAAACCCTTTATAAGTCTATTTGTGCAATGTATAAGTGAAGTCCCATATCCCCACTCACACTAAGTAAAGCTCATTAAGGAATCATAAGCATAGTTCATATTCATATTCATGATTCATATAAATCATACATTCAACTCATAATCATCATATCATAAAAGAGACATATCTTGCCCTCTCTTGAAGCCTACTTGTGCAATGCACGAATGAAGTCCCATACCCCCATTCATACTAAGTAGAACCTCTTGAGGAAACATAGAACATACTCATGTTCTTATCCTAATTCATATTCCTATTATTTAGGGAAATATAGCCTTAACCGACATAGACCATGTGAGTTACATGGAATCCGGTGTTTTACCCTCACACCAAAAAAAGGTGTCCTACTTTCCTAAGGTAGAACGTACATAATAGCTATTAGGTGGATGCACTAGCTATATACCTATGTGGGCACATAGTTATGGGATATGAAGATTGCTACTAGAAACTCGGACTACTAGCGTAAAAGGTTTCCATCTCATGAGACACCGTATTGGGAATCTAACTACTAGCATCAAGGAATCCATGGCATACTCCTATCCACTCGGTGTTAAGCATAATTCCCTTTAAGTCATATTAAGTCTTTACTTAATTTCATGTTCATAAGAGAATGCACTAGGCACTCAAACCAATATATCATCATAATAGCTCATAGATTGCTTAAGTGAGAATATCCTTTCACTTTAAAATCATCAACATGTGAGTATACCTTTCACATCGTATTCATAATGTGTTCATGAGAATGGCCTTTCATACAACACAACAATATTATCATAGTTATAACATAGCATACTTAATAAAGTGTAAGGGTATGGATAAACTACCTTTCAACAATACCACAAATGCACCATAATCATAAGATCTTCACTTTCTAAGTGAATCATAAGTAACACCTTAGTCACATCATAATCATATTCATGCATGTGTGTGTGATTGTCTTTTCAATGATACAACAACAACATTATCACAATAGACACCTTATACTCAAAGTACTCATATACATGCACATAATATCATAATCATACGTATACCTTATATCTTGCATTCAAGGGTCATGTTAAGTCAACATGTCTAGCATTCATCACATGAAACATAGATATAATCATAACTCAAGTACAACATTCATTCTACGCATAAACTCATATATTCATCTTAGAGGTCATATAGGTGAAGTCTACTCACAATAGGGCCATATACAAGTCAACATACATAATAGCTTCCTTCTTAAAGCCTTAACATACTTAACTTGTTCATATTAGCTTTTACTCTTAAAGCCTTAGGAGTCATCTTCATACTACAAGTCTTACTCTAAAGCCATACCTCACATGATCATCGTATATGCATAAATATTAAGGTAGCCTAACCACATGCCTCATTCTTGATCAATTATAGTCACATAGGAAACATATAAACTCAATGTCAACACTACACAAACATGATCCATCATATAAGCCCTAACCAATTTAGTTAGTATCTACAAACTTTACTTACAAGTAATTCACTTCTAGGTGATCTATTCTAAGGCAATTCATCAAGAAGTCCATCAATTTTAGAAGGTTACATCTAAACCCTCAATTTGCCTCTTTCATGGCATAACCCTAAACTATATCAGTTTCACCATATTATCTTAGGTTAATCAAGGATACATGTAGAATTATACTTAAATCATGTAATTACACCAAGAACAACCATAAATCACGTAATTGGATCAATATTCAACAATTCCCTCATCATATAGTCAATTTAGTAAAGAGGGGAAAATCATGGGTCCAAGGGAAATTCTCATCAAAACTCCATCAATCCAACGTTAATTCATCATAAACAACCATAATAAATCATAATTTAACAGTTGAAATCATTTTAGAAGAAGACCC
Source organism: Solanum commersonii (assembly GCA_029007595.1). Classification (NCBI taxonomy): domain Eukaryota; kingdom Viridiplantae; phylum Streptophyta; class Magnoliopsida; order Solanales; family Solanaceae; genus Solanum; species Solanum commersonii. Next base: position 430,697 of record JAJTWQ010000194.1, read on the forward strand.
ATGACATAGATTGAACTCTAGGTTTCGGGGGAAAATTGGAGACATGAAAACATATTTTGAGAGGGCACCTTGAATGGAAGTTAGATAAGGATGAAGACTCCCATACCTTAGGTGTATAAATCCATGAAAATCGAGTTCAGAAGCTCCCTTCTTCAAGCTCTAACTTGAATTCTTTTTTGGTTCTTCGATGGAGGTTCTAGAGAGAAGATTCTTGGAAGGAAGAGTAGTTGGGTTTTGATTTGGAGTCTTGGGTTATAATGAGTTAATGAAGTGTTTAATACCTTAAAATACTTTATATATATATATATATATATATATATATATATATATATATATATATATATGAAATAAACCCATATTAAGCAACCCCAAATTAAAACAAACTAAAAAACGAATTACCTAAACTAACCCACCTGTTGGCTGACTTTGGGCAGATTGCAAGTGCAACCCACTCCCCATGGACTACGGTCTGCCAATTGATTTACTGGGCGTGATGCAGGTCCGTGGTTTTGACCTGCAGCTCCTCAACCAGGCCTTGAACCACGCCCCATCACCTACGGGGCGTCACTCAATCTACTGACCGTGATTGGCCATCCGTGGTTCATGGAATTTTGGCAGCTTTTGTGATCTTAGGCAGCCTTGGGGGTTAGACTTTAGGGTCCTCCCCAAGGACCCTTGCTTGGTCTTTGGGGGGGGGGGTCGCACCTTGACGTTTAACCCCTAGACACCTCAACCTAAGTTTGGGAAGTCAATATACAATCTAAAACCAAATATCGAACTCAAAATCTCCCACGTTAGGCTCTAGTTTCACATATTAGTTTCCATTAGTCTCTTGGTTGGTCTTACTAGTTTTCCGGGTTGTTACAAACTTCTTCTTTAAAAGATTTGAACTCATATGTGATACCTCTTGAAGTAACCTTAGTTCAGTCTTACTTGTGGGGAATTAGCCTTAATTGACATAGAGACCATGTGAGTTATAACATGATCACACGGTGTCTCCCACACCGAAAATGGTTGTTCTACTTGTCGAAGGTAGAAACTTGAACTTCTAGCTTAAGTGGATCCACTAGCTAATTAACCTAATGGGGCACATAGTTAAGGGATAAGGATATTGTTACTATATACCCGGCCTCTACTAACGAGAGAGCTTCCATCTCATGAGATTGCTTTGGAAACTCGACCTCTATTACGGGAGAGCTTCCATCTCACTATCAATATCCACTTGGTGCTAAGTAAAAATTCCCACAAAATAGTCATTTCTTACTCGACTATATTAATCATGGAAAGGTGCCCTTGGACAACCAATCCAAGCCAGTTTCATTAGAATAGCTCCTTATCTTTAACTCAATTAGGTGAGACAACCTTTCAACCTAAGAATCATTTTAATGTGAGAAAAACCTTTCACATCATGCTAGTTATGTGTTTATGAGAATATCCTTTCAACAACACACAACATCAACATTGGTACTTTACACTCAGGTCACCCTTAAAACATTTGAATAGATTTCATAAAACAATGCATAAGTCCAGAATTCACCTCTTGAGGTCAAAACCCACTTTCAATCATAAACTCTTAGAAAACATGGGTTAGATATGGATTACATCATAAATACATGTAAAGCTTTCAATACATGCCTAATTTCATAAAACTCTTCCTTGGAGATCAAAATCCCACATCATATGATCCATAATTTGAAAATATAGGGATTACATGGGTTCATGGGGAAATCATCATAAAATCATCATATTTCATCAATTCATGCATAAGATATCATAATTCAATCATTAAAATCAACATTGAAGAGAATCCGTGATAATTGAAGAAAACCCTAACTCAATTGGGGAATTCTACCTTTTGAAATAGAGGAATTTGGGGAACTCCATGGATGGAAGGAATCCATGGATGAAAACTATCATACATTGACTCCAATTGCTAACCTTCAATGGAGGAATTGGAACCTTAGCTTGAAACCCTAGATGGATCCTTCTTCTTCTTCTTCTTTTTTAAGTTTCTAGAGAGAGAATATTCAGAGAGAAATTTGGTTTTCTTTTGTGAAATTGGAAGAATGAATTAAATGGGTTAATTTGGGGGTTGAAGAAGCTTATATAGGGATACTAAACATAGGCAAAACGACGTATAGTATAGGAACTAATTAATTAGGAGAAGACCCAACTGCCCCTGAAACTTAACTGCCAGATCCACGAGACTTCACTGGCGGACCATGGTCAGGACGATGGACCATCCTGCATGGCCGTCGAAGGTGGTCATAAACCTGACTTTTGGGGTTTCGAACCATGAGCCTTTAACTATGGACCTTGGTCTGACAGTGTGCCAAGCCCAAAAGAAAGAAACTAAATTGGCAAGGAAAAGGAGCAGTTAGTGAATCGCTGAGCAGTTCCGCGAAGCAAAGATAGATCGCCCAAGTTACAGGGCTTGAGGATGCTGAATGCAACGAGAAAAGGTGATGGAAGAGGTCAAAGGGCGGCTCACCGAGTGGTTCGGTGAGCCCGACTTACTTCGCAAAAGGGACTTTCATAGCTTATTTTTGGTGACTATAAATTAGATTTTGAACATTTAGCTAAGTATCTTTTATGAACTTTTATCATCCTTTTGACTTCTGGGAAAAATTTGAGGGTTTTTGAGAAGACTTTCTCCATAGTTTTTCCCTAGCTTTGAAGGATTGAAGAAATTCGATTTTAAGAATTTGGAAGTGGGTCCTTAAGATTCATCAAATTGGAGCATTGTAAGAAGAAATCATTCTTACCCAGTTGATGGATAATTGATTCGGCAATAATTTTTATCTTTTTATGATGTTTAGCTAAAACCTCAATCCTTGGGGTGTGATCATGTGATTATGGGCTGAAATAGTTCTTGGGTATTACTAATTGCAAGTTTAAAAGCTATTTAAAAGTGAGTTTAATCATTAATTGGGGTTTAATTTAAGAATTGTAGTTGCAAATGCAGTTCTATACTTGTGTTCTTAGCTTGAGAGAGAGAGAGAGAGGTTTCAGAACTAAGATTATTGATTAATGGTTTGTGGGTATTGGGTTGACCTGGGTTTAGCTCGAGAGAGTGAATCCTAAACTTCAATCCCACACATTTAGCTAGAGAGAGTGAATGGATTAAGGTGTGGGCAGTTCTTTATTGTCATGATTATTGATGTTTGAAAGAAATCACCTGATTCGAGGTAGTTGTTCGAGCGAAAACTAGCTCCTTATAGTCTAGCCTACTCGCTGATATTTAGTTATTTACTAGTAGTTGCAATTACCCATATGTCTAGATTTGCCTATAATCGATCACATCCCGAGAATATTTCTCCCTCTTGTTATTTCATAGTTTTTGTGACTACTTGTAGCTGATAATTACAACCAATTCCCCCCAATTGATATTCGTGTTACCCCCCCCCCCCTTTAATTTGTGTAATGTCTTTTCTGATAATGTTTATTCCTATGGCTGATTAGACCGCATTCATACTTTTTAATTGAATTTTAAACATGTATCACTCCCTGTGGGATTCGACCCAACTCATTTAGTTGGGTTTTATACTAATTTACGATCGTTGACACTTAAAATTAGAAGAAATGTCTTTGAAACGTTATTAATCCAAATGGTGCCCCTGCCATGGACTGGTGTTGTTTGAAATTCTTTTGGTGAAATTGAATTGTGTTCTTATTAGTTATAGTTGAATCTACTTCCTTTTATTTTTAGTTTTTGTGTTGCTTGTTAAAACAGAGGAGGAAATGAGCGTTAATGGAAGTAATGGTAGACAAGTGGGCCACAAAGATGATGTTGGGAACCTCAATGACGTAATGACCCGAACATCAATGATGGGTGGTCTTGGGGCCATTCGTTTGCCTCAAGCTAAAGGAAACACAGTTTTCCATATCACAAGCACAATGCTTCAGCTCCTTCAACTGAAGGGATTATTTGGAAGGCTAGCTCATGAGGATCCCCATGAGCATATCAAGAATTTTGTCGATATATGTGGACCGTTCTCATTTAAGAACATATCACAAGAATCAATCTGGTTGAGGTTGTTCCCATTTTCTCTGATAGGAGAAGCAAGCAAGTGGATGGCGGAGTTGTTAAGAGATTCTATCACTTCTTGGATAGAGCTGATCACAATGTTCCAAGTGAGATTCTTTCCTCTATTGTAGATGATGATACTGAGAGATAATATCCAAAGTTTCGAGCGATTAGAGGGCGAGCAAATGCATGAGACTTGGATGAGGTTTAAGGAGTTAGTGCTTCAGTGCCCTACTCATGGACTTCCAGATAAGGTGCTGCTAGAATTTTTCTATAGAGATCTTGATTGGGTAAACTGAGTAGTGGTTGACTAACTTTCTCTGGGTGGAATAATCCGACAGCCCTACGCAATACCATCCCAACTCCTTGATTGCATGACCAAGAGAAATAGAGCATGGCCTACTCGTGAAAACCAAGTCTCTCCTCTCTCTTGTAAAATGAGAAAAGAACTGATCATAAAGGATCAAGAGAGAGACTAGAACTTGGCCAAACAGATGACCCAGCTGGAGATCTCAGCCTAAAATGTCGTGGAATTGGAAGAGCTATAAAGTAATGAATTAAACTAGCAAATCAATGAGGAAATTATTATGCAAAAACCTCAAGGCGGGAAGGCAACAAAGGATGGAATAGAGAGGGGAAGAAGAATAGGTATGTTCCTCACCGTGAGCGTAAAAAACCTAAGGACTCTAAGGGTAGCTAGACAGATAATATACTTTCAGGCATTCTCAACAAAGTCAAAGAGTCAAACAAAGCATGGAAAGAAATAAAAAAGGATGTCTCGACTCTCCATCAAATGGTGACCTCTCATTCCAATGCTATCAAGCAGCTGGAGACCCAAGTGGTTCAGATTTCGTCGCATTTGAACCCAAGACAACATGGGGTGTTGCCTAGTGACACTATGGAAACCCTAAAAATGAAGCTTGAATGGGTACTTGCGTCGTGCCACGAAGTTAACTATGGCACTTCTTGGGAGGCAACCCAAGTTTTTAATGCTTTATGTTTGGTTTTGAATAACGGGTGTTGATTGTGCAGGTTGAAAAATGGAATGTGTTTGACAAATGTAGGTTGGCGAGCCAAGAGTCTAGTTGGTGACTCACCGATGAGTTCGATGAGCTTGACTTAGACTGTCGTTGGACTCACAAAAATAGCAGGTGGGAGTCTGTAAAACCCGGCGGGCCAATGGATGAATCAGCGACTCGCCGAACAGGTCAGCGACCCCGATTATGTCCGCCATTTGGACCCCAAGTTGATTGGAGGTCCTGTAAAAATCGACGTGGTAAGTCACCACTTGGTGAATTGCCCAGTGGTTCGGTGTGGTCGACTAATATCACTGAAAGAGCCGCAAACTGAAAGGTTTTAAAAGGCCAAACAGTTTAAACTTTCAAAATCTTTCGCATTCTCCTATTTCAAACCTCATACTCTCACCCAAACTCTAGATTTTAATACTTGACATTTTTGTTTCTTTATGTTCTTGATCTCATGCTCTGATTTGGATTACATTGCCACATAGCATTTCAAATTCCTCATTCGGCATTAAATATTGGTTTTTTGAACCCCGAACTCTTGATTAATGGTTGAACTCAAATGCGCTTGGTAATATTATGTTGTTGTGTGCTCGGCATGTGTTGAAATCATAGTTGATGTGTTAGTTTTTTTCCAGTTTTACTTTTGAAATTGTGTGCATTTACTTGAAATGTTGATTTCCCGAGTTTCGTGTGTTAAAATTGATGATAAATTATTGGGTTGCGGTTAATTTATGTTGGGTCTAGTTGGGTGAAGTCTTAGTAACCCCCAATTGTGCTAAATGATATACTTTTCCCAATGATGGAGCATTTGACGTTATTTCTAAGGGCATAAGTCATCAAATGGGCAATTTTGGCCGAACCGGGGAAAGTCAGAGTACCCCAGAGGCATGGGTCAATTGGGTCTGGGCTTAATTGCATATGTGTGTGGTTTGATTTTGATTTTGGGGTCTGCGGTCTTGAATTTGGGAAACGGGGTTGAATTTTTGGCACGTTGGGCAAATTGGCAAGCTGGGTTGAGCTTGCCGAATGGCTCGGTGGTTCGCCAACGTACCCCTTGTTCGCCTTTAATTTCTTGATTTTACTAAGTTTGAGTTGGTAAATTCGGCGAGAAGCTTGAGCTCACCGAGTTTACTTGGCGACTCGCTGATTGTTTCCTTTTATCGCCCTTTCAGTGCCCCTAACCCAAACACATTGTTAATTTCGGCGGGCTATTCTGAGCTCGCAGAGTGGTGTCGTCGATTAGCCAAATGGCCCTGCACATTGCCAACCTGCAATTTTTCTAAAAAAAAATTCCAGGTCAGTCCATTCGACAAGACCGATCTAGCTCGCCAAGAGACTTGGTGACTCGCCGATCGATTCAACGAGTTTATCTACAACTTAAATTTTGCAATTTTTCTTGAGATTCTTTTATCTATTTTTGATGTGTTTTGCTGATATGGCTAGGACCAACTGGGACGAGTATGGAATGCCGCCTCGCAAACGAGCACGGGGCATCGTAATTACTGTGGGAACAACTGGTCCTTCTAAAAAGGGAAAGAAAGCACCTCCTAAGGTAGGCAAGGGAAAAGGAAAAACGTCTGTAATTGAGAGACCAGTGCACAACTCCAGCATTGATGGGGATTCTTTCCATTCTCAGACCCGCAAGCTGAGATCCGTTCCCGAGTTCATCAAGATCCATCTAGGATTTATGAGTCTACCCCTCCTGCTGCTAATACAGTGCCATCTCCGGCATAGACGTTGGTTCCAGCACCACCAGTTTAGGGTCCTCCTCCCCGGTTACTCAACAGGCTAAAGGTCGAGGGACTGAGGACCATTCTGGAAGAGAAGAGATTATCCATAGATGGTATGGTGGACATGTACCCTTTTGTGTGGGACACACTCCGATACCACATGTTTTACTTACTCACCAAGCCCCATGGCCCATACATTCCCACCTGGGTCTGAGAGTTCTACATTGCTTACGGTGACTTAGTACCCCAGGGGAAGAAGAAGGCCAGTGCCTTCAGACCGATGGAGTCTGTGGTAGTTTAGGGAAAGACAGTGGGATGCAGTAGTGATCACATTAATGTTGTACTTGACAGGATCACAAACATCGAGCACGGATACGAGAGTATGGTCAACTCATAGATGCTAGATGACCTCAAGGGCTGGATAGCTCCCCTCATTTCTGACACCACCACAAGGTGGATTGAGGTTGGAGCCCCTATTCAGAAGAATGAGTTGAATATAGCAGCCCGGTATTGGTTCAGTTTTATCAGCAGTTCTATCATGCCCTAGCAAAATGAGTCTATCCTCCTCCACCTAAATGCGGCCTGTCTTGGGTCCATCATTGCCAAGAAATAGCTCAACTTAGGACTTATTATAGAGCAGGAGATAGACATGAGGGCCAAATAGCGCCAGGCATCCCTGCCATTCCCATTGCTTAATACAGAGCTATGTGGGCGGGCTGGAGTTTCTCTTGATGAGATGATGGACATTGAGGTCACATGACATCCTCCACGGACATCCAGTACATTAAGGCCGAGTACACATTGGATGAGGCGGATAGGAAGAGAGCAACTCTGATGGACATATCTCGGAGGTTGACATTGATTCGATACCTAAAGAGGTATTTTTCCTACTCCGGACTTCGTGCCTTCAGGTACATCTACTTCTGCTCCTTTCCAGGCCCCAGGTTCTTCTACTGCCTCCCAGAGCTGCTTTAGGCACCACTACCTCCAGGCCTCCGATCACTCAGGCTATGCTTCTCAAGTTGGGGCACCTTGCCAATTCTGCAGATGTGCGGGCTTCCTGTATAGAGGCTGAGGTGCCTTAGATGATTGAGTGAGCCATCATAACTGCACTCACAACTCTTGAGGCTGCCATTGATGCTCTCACTATGAGAGTAATTACTTTTGAGAGAGGACAGAAGGTGACTACGGAGTTTACGACTTTAAAACTCGAGGTTTCTGAGCCTAGGAAGGATGTGGACCATTTGAAGTCTACATACTTCACTACGCATTTGGATCAGTTGAGTCCCCTGTGGATCCGAGTGTTCAGATTCCAGCCCGTGTTGATGTACCTTCGGCTACCACTGGAGATTATATTATGGAGGATGTTGCTTCTACCGAGTTTGACGCAGAGACCGATGAAGAGAAGCTTAAGGAGCGAGAGGCTGATGTATATGACGATCTGGCAGATCTAGGGGGTGCCATGTATGAGACTGCCCGACAGGCTTCTTTGAGGGATACACCCATGGTAGGCTCCAGTGGAGCGAGTGTTGATGTTTCACTAGGCACTAATTTCTCGACATATAGAGTGACAATGTAGACCTGATCATTCTTTACCTCCCTCTCCGTTGTTTTTGTGATTTCTTTGTTTTTTGTTTGCGTTTGAGGACAACTGCTTTTCTTTTGTGAGTGGGGTGAGGTATTTCCATACCTACCTCTTGTGTTTTTTTATTTTATTTGTGAATATTGATATATATTGTGTTGTGTGTTTTAAACTGTGTTTTGATTCTATCTTATGGATATTTGAGCTTATGGTTCCTTGTTTTGAATGGAAATGGTTTTAACAAATTTTGAAAATTTTTGTGCCACCTATTTTGTGTGTTATTGTGGCTGTTCTTTTGCAAATTTGAGTATCAATTATGATCAATACCGATGACTTAAATAGTACTGTTAATTGAACAAACTGAATGCGCGGCTACGATGAGGCCAAATGGAGTTGCATAGACATTATGTGGACTTTTTGCATCTCATTGTGACTAGCTAGTTATCGAATGAAGTCTCTTGTGATGAACATTGCACACTAGCCCAAATGAGTCTCATTTGATATTGGTGTCAATGCCTTGTGTGATGAGCTTACTTTGAACCTTGTGTGATGACACCTAGAATTTGCCCCATTGGTCTGGTTGACTAAGTGATGCAAGCACTTAAAATGATCTTAGGCAACAATATTGAAGAATGAAAGAATTTGAGAATATACCTCTTTTGTGGCCAACCTTATGAGATGTGTGAACCTTGCTTGAACCCCATTTGGGCCTTATTCCTTTTCCTGGAAGAAACTTGAACAATTGTGATCCTTATTTATCCATGCACCCATAACTCTCATGAAGTGTGGTTTGTTTGAATATCCAACATAGGCCAAAAGCCTAAGTTGGGGTTGTGGTGAAAAGAGAAGGAAAATCAAGAAGTGTGAAAAATCCTCCTTTTGAGAATGGTTTTGAAAAGATGGAACCCCTCCATGTAAAAAAAGAGAGAAGAAAGCGAAAAGAAAAGAGAAATGAAACAAAGAAAAAGAATGAAAAAGTTGTGAAATAAGTGAGGAAAATTGCAAAAGAAATGTGGTGTCTGTTAATTCATAAGAAGTTGAATAATGGGGTGGATTATGAGTATGTTTGAAATGTTAAAGAAAAGGAGAAATGTGATGTTCAGGCCACACTTCATGAAGGTAGTAGCCACTGAACCTAAATGACCATACCTTAACACTTAGCCCCATTACAAGCCTTTGAAAGACCTTTGTGATCTTTAGTGAGCTGAAGCAAATGTTGATTGGAAAATAAGGGAAAACCTATGGGTGAAATCATGCATGTGTTCATTTTTGTGAGTGTGAGAGCCGTATGTGATTCTGTAACTATAAATTGTTAAAGGATTGTGTGTGAATATGAAATCATCTTTGTTGTGAGGGCATTTGAGTTCCTTTATTGAGCTTGAACTTGCATTTGAAGCAAGTATTGTGAACTTGAGTATCTTTGATAATTGTGAGTCACAATTTGAATCTTTGAGTGCACAATTGATCATTGCATGAGTAAGTTGAATCTTACTGTGTGTATTTATGTTGAGTCTTATGCAACACTGTTTGAGACATCATTATTGAACTGCTGAACTTGAGTTTTACTTGAGGACAAACAAAAGTCTAACTTGGGGGTGTTGATGAGTCCTTGATTTGTCTCATTTGGGGCTTTGTTTTTATAGATTTAGTGTCCTCAAACGCTTAATTTGTGCCATAAACTGATGTTAAACCCTTGATTTTCACGTATATGGATTGACGAACAAAGCAAGGACACTAACAGACAAAAATGAACAAAACAAGCTGAATAAATGAAGTAGGGCGAGCCTGAGGATCGCCAAGAGCACTCGGCATGTCGCCTAGTGGCTCATCTGACCGCCTAAGGTTCTTGTGTTCCAAACCTTGAAGAACGAAACCAAATTGGAGATGAAAATGAGTAGTCGGCAAATAGCCGAGAAGTTTCGCGAAGCGAAGATAGATTGCCCAAAGTTACAGGCCTTGAGGTTGTTGAATGCAAGGCGAAAAGGCAATGGAAGAGGTTAAAGGGCGGCTCACCGAGTGGTTCGATGAGCCCGACTTACTTCGCAAAAGGGACTTTTGATGCTTATTTTCGCCGACTATAAATTAGATTTGAACATTTAGCTAAATATCTTTTATGAACTTTTATCATCTTTTTGACATCTGGGAAAAATTTGAGGGTTTTTTAGAAGACTTTTCTCCATTGTTTTTCCTTAGCTTTGAAGGATTGAAAAAATTCACTTTTGAGAATTTAGAAGTGGGTCTTTAATATTCATTAAATTGGAGCATTGTAAAGAAGAAATTACTCTTACCCATTTGATGGATAAATGATTCGATAATACTTTTTATCTTTTTTATGATGTTTAGCTAAAACTTCAATTCTTGGGGTGTGATCATGTGATTGTGGGCTGAAATAGTTTATGGGTATTGCTAATTGCTACTTTACATGCGATTTAAAAGTGGGTTTAATCATTAATTGTGGTTTAATATAAGATTGTTGTTGCAAATGCAGTTCTATACTTGTGTTCTTGTCTTGCTCGAGAGAGAGGTTTTAGAACTAAGATTATTGATTAATGGTTTGTGGGTATTGGGTTGACTTGGGTTTAGCTCGAGAGAGTGAATGCTAAACTCAATCCCACACATTTATCTCGAGAGAGTGAATAGATTAAGGTGTGGGTTGTTCTTCATTGTCATGCTTGTTGATTTTCTAAAGAAATCACTTGATTCGGAGTAGTTGTTCGAGAGAAAACTGTTTCCCTTATAGTATAGCCTACTCAGTGATATTTAGCTATTTATTAGTAGTTGCAATTATCCATATGCCTATATTTACCTATAATCGATCACATCCCGAGAATCTTTCTCCCTTTTGTTATTTCATAGTTTTTGTGACTGTTTGTAGTTGATAATTACAACCAAATCCCCCCATTTGACATTCGTGTCACCCATTTAATTTTTGTAAAGTGTTTTCCGATTATGTTTATTCCTATGTCTGATTAGACCACATTCATATTTTTTAATTGAATTTTAAACACATACCGCTCCCTGAGGGATTCGACGCCAACTCATTTAATTGGGTTTTATACTGATTTATGATCGTTGACATTTAGAATTGGAAGAAGTGTCTTTGAAACATTATTAATCAGTACACGAGTTTCTTTTTTGGCAGAATGGGTGTGTGGGTTGGGATAGTGTAGGTAAATGGGATAGTTGGAAGGAAAGTGGGGTAAGGGTAAGTTTAGATTATTATATATATATAATATTATATTATTTTGATAAGAATATTATTTAATTATTTTTAACCTAACAAGATTTTAAATTTTCTTTTCTTTAAAATAAATCTACATTAAAATGTGACTCTATATTTTTTTTCATTTTCAAATAATATTTTAAATAAATTTAATAAAATAATATAAAAGTAAAAATATTTAATTTAGATTTATAAAATATTTAAGCTATAAAAATGGTATAAAAATTTAAGTTTTGTCAAAAATCACGCATTTGCAGCTTTCTCTTCTTTGACTGGAAACACGAAGAAGTAGACAACGAGACAAGTTTTGACTGGACTCTTATTTGAAATGAAAAAAATGTGACTGATTCCTTGTTTTGGTCAACCTACATATCCCAGGTTATAAGGGAATCAGGTCATGTGTAATTTACGGGTCAAAAAGGTAATGGGATATACTGAGTTCGAAGATTCATGTGATGTTCTGTCAAGGTTCCGGTTCGCGGCTCCTATCATTACATCAAAAAATAAAAGTTAATAATAAATGAGAAAATACAAGTATAAGCTCATATCTATGCAACTTTTCTTGAATCTTGACTTCAATCTTCACTTTAAGTCTTGATTTTCCGATATCATGATCTAGCTCCTTCTAGTGAGTACCTTGATCTTGAACTTAATTTGAGGCTTTAAATTGACATTAAGAGTGAGCTTTTGACACTCTTCAAAATGACAATTTGAAAATGTTTTTGAATGCCTACATGTTTTCTTAATCAGTAGTTGAATAGAAGCAGATGTCAGGAAGTCAAGTTGCTACGTGCATTGAAGAAGCTGATTCTAGCTATCATGGAAATTGAACGTTCTATAAAGAGTTGAAACTTTGTTGATGAATTTCAAATCCATATTTTCCTTGAGAAAACCTGCAAATCATCACAAACCAAAAAACCAAACAATTTTTTTTGCCCTGGTTTTCACTGGAATTTTTTTGTGAGTTATTAGCAAATGTGAATTTTCAAAAATAGTGTATTTTACCATTGCACTATTTATATTTATCATTATAAATAGTAACTTGTCCACGTGGGCATATATATACCTTTAAAGTACACTATTAAATAGTACAGGGGGTAATAGGTCTTGCCCACAGTTTGAGATTGTTATAGCAATTTCGGTCAAAGTTTGGATATATTTCGAACCCTTTTCCCTATTATTTATAGAATCTTTCATTTGATTAAAGATCATTTTATGATCAATCACTATTTTCTTATCTATTTTCATATAGCTACGAAGGGGTGTATCAAGTGACATGATAGTTTCTCATACAAAGATGAACACAAAATAATAGAAAATTCTTACTTAAAAAATTTCATACTAATTACTAAATAAAAATATTAAAAAGTAAATAATATATGGAACAATTTATATCCAATGAAGAGGGAAGACGAAAATATATGTTCATTTTATATTCACTCTAGTATTTCATTTTATTGAAATCACTTGCCACCAACACTTTACTTTCTCCGATCATTTTTACTTACATATATATTAAAAATAATTATTATCATTGATATATTATTATATTATAAGTAAAATTGAAAATCTATTTTTGAAATAGTGGACTTAACATCAAAACTAATAATTCAAAGACTACGTTGATGTCCGTTGTTTTAGCAAAATTAGGAAGAAACACAATGATGCCCATTGTTTTAGAAAAATTAGGAAGAAACTCGTTGATGCCCATTGTTTTAGCAAAATTAGGAAGAAAGTCCTTCATTTGAAGGGAAAAAGAATAAAAATGGAAAAACAAAGAAGAAATATCTGATGAGTCTAGGATTTCAACTCATTTAGGGCTTGTTTTTCATAGTTTTATTGCCTTCAATGCCTAATTTATGCTCTAAACTCATGTTAAATGTTGATTTGCAGCAATGAAGGCAAAGAAGCAAGCCAAGGACATTACTGGGCAAAAAGGAGCGAAAAAGCTGAACAAGTTGAAGAAAAATAGAAATGACGCAAAAATTTTAAAACTTTTCTTTACAATCGAAGTCTTTATAAAACCAAGCGTAAGTCTTTAACACTTTGTCTCAAACCATCTAATACAACTTTGAATAACTCTTGGGACACAACTCATGCGATAGTCTAAAGCATAAAAGAAAGACATAAAGATAATGGTGGCTTTATCCTCAATGCTATGAGGACTCACCAAATCTTCAACTCTTTCGCATTTCTAGGAACCTATCCTCAAGAATGGAACTCAAGATCGCCGGACCCTACATTTGACGAGAATGTAGGCAAGAGTATGCGTTCGTACAAAATGTACTAAATAGGTTAGCTAGCATAACATCATAAGAGCATGAAAAAAGTTATTAGCCAACATAAGACAGAAGTATAAGAGAGAATAACATAATCATAAGCATAATCTCCAACATAGGCATAATATGAGTATAAGTCAACATAAGGCATAATCCAATAGCATCGAAAATACCATATATTTACAAGCTTAGTCCGTACTCAAATCCTCTTAACATAAGAGAACTTCATAAGTAACCTTCAAGTTATACTTGTGCACTGCATAGATGAGACCCCATAATCCCACCTAGACTAAGTACCACTTTTAGGCCATCATACCTCTTATATCATATTTGATATCATCCTTTAACTTACTGCTCATATACAGGGGAATCTCTCAACTTTAGTCAATCATATCATGGAAAGCAACTATAGAAACAATCCATTAAAACATACATCATATAAGACAAAAAAGCTTATTAGGTAACCTTAATTCATACTTGTGCAATGCATGGATAGGACCCCATAATCCTACCCATACTAAGTACTTATTTATGTCCTCATACTCATACTTCTTGGTTGGAGACTAGTCCCCCTCTTTAAGCCTTAGAACACTAGGAGGTACTTCCTTAAGCACATCTTAATTCATTATTAGGTGGAACACTATGAAACACTTCATTAAGCATACTTTTAGTTCCTTATTAATTTGAACCCTAGTAGATACTTCTCAAGAATGTCTAAGTTCATTATTATCTTTAACACAAGGAGCTACTTTACTAAGCATGTCCTAACTCAGTAGGTTTTAACTCTAGAAGATACCCTTTTCAAGTATGCCTTAGTTCATTATTTCTTTTATAACACTATGAGGTCCCTCTCTAAGTCTGTCTTAGTTCATCTTTGAACTCTAGGAGATACTTCTTTAAACACATCTTAGTTTCATGGATACAAAAATTGCTACTAGAAACCCAAAATACACTAGATGAAGGCTTCCATCTCATGAGACCTAATTTGGGAAAACTCGGACTCTACTATGTGAGAGTTCCTCCTTTACCTTGGATAGTCCTCACATCAACTAGGTGTGGCTCTCCTTTCAACTTGGAGCCCAGACCCTAGCTTATGTGACTCTCCATCTTATTGTCCATATCCATTTGGGGTCAAGTATACACCCCTTAGCTTACTTATTAAGTCTTACTTAACATTCATGTCTCATGGAAGGATGTCCTTTGACAATCACTCCATGTTCAAGTGATTCTATCACTTCATGCATTCAATTATTCATAAGGTAGACTAGGTAGGTACAGGCTTTCTACCACAATTCTATCCATTAGTATCATATTCTCATATAGACTTTACTCTCAAAGCCTTAACTTATATAATTCATCATATTAGCTTTACTCAAATCCCTAGTGATCAACATTCATGACTATTAGCCTTACAGTCAAAGCTTTACTTCTTACAATCATCACACATACCAAGATTTCAAGGCATTCTAATCATATGCTTCATTATTAGGTGATTCTAGTCATAAATCATCATGAAGGTTCAACTTCAAGCTTTACTAGTCATGATCCATCATATCTACTATAATCTAATTCAATTTATGTTCACATATTTCTATTTTTGAACAATTACCATACATATCATCAATTCTACAAGATCACCTATGAATCCTTAATTTCTCTTCACAAGGCATAAACCCACACTCGTAATTTCATCAATTAGACTAGGGTTAACAATGGAAAACATGTAATATCATCAATATATCACGATTCAATACTAAATTAGTCATAAACAAGTACTATCCACTCAATTGGAATCATACTCAACTAAACCCACAATATAGGAAGGAACCCTAACTAGTATTTGGGATTCATCTTTAAAATTGGGGGAATTCTAGGGGGCTCCATGGATGGAAGAATCCATGGATGAATAAGCTAACATACATTGATTATGAATCCCTACTAAGCTTGTAACAATGGAGTCTTGACCTAGCTTGAACCCTTCTTTTTCTTCTTCTTCTTCTTCTTCTTTTTCTTCTTTTAGAGAGAGAATTTCTTGAAGGGAATTCTTCTTCTTCTTCTTCTAGAGAGAGAATTTCTTGAAAGGAATTGGGTTCTTTAGTGAATTAGAAATAATGACTAGGATCAATCTATTTAGGGGTCTATTAGGTTTATATAGGTGGTCTAATTACTAGTAAAATGATACCACTTAATAACTAATTAATTCTAGAACCTTCCCTTAACCCCTCACTTAACCGACTTAAGAGACTACACTGCCCAACCCACGAGACTCCAACCCACCGGCCCTGGATGGACCCATAAGCTATGCTGGGCCTCCGTGGATGGGGTTCTGCAAGTCCACATTTTGGGTCTTGACCCACTACCCCTTCCTACAGGGTGTGGATCCACCTACTTGGCGTGAGTCCCATCCGTAGGTGGACCATTTTTGGGCAGTTTCTAGGGGTTATTTTGGGTCTCTCTAAAGTACCCTTGGTTGGTCCTTGGGGGGTCGTACCTTGATGCCCTAACCCTAAAAACTTCATTCTAAGTATGGGAAGTCATATTTACGATTCTAACTCTCACGTCAAGCTCTAGAATTCTCTAGTTTAGCTTACTAGTTTCCGGGTGTTACAATATATCCCCCTTGGGAACATTTGTCCTCAAATGACACTCTAGGAACTTCTTAAGGTCACAACTCTAGATTAGAAACCCATCATGCATTAAACACATCTAAATGCACATAAACAAAGGAGGAAAACTTCAACTCCAAACTAAACATATTGAATGCAGTACAAGGAAGTAGAAACTACATATAACAACCCAAAATGCATGAAATTCTATATCTAATCATATTCAAGGAGGAAGTACCATCTCCTAGCTAAAACATGCTCAACATACTCTCATGGAGCCTATATGCAATCTACTCTCAAAACATCTATTCAAGGAGGAATCTTTCAACTCCAAACTAAGGCATGCTCATATATACATCTCATGAAGTCAAACAGACAACTCATCTCAATACACTACAACATGAGGAAAAATGATGCACATAAGTAATTTCTAACAAGATTTAAGCTTTCTCATTGACATGCATCATATATGGAAATCATGGCAACACATAAACACACAATGACCTTGCTATCTAGGCACACCATCTCCCCCTTAGGAGTAAGCCTATACAAACTCTTCTAAATATCATTCATAAGAAAAACCACTCCTAAGTATAGACTATCAAGTCACAAAAGACCTAACAATACCGGAATGTAATAAAGAATGAAACAAATATCGATAGTCACATAATGAGGTCACTCTTAATCATTTTTATCTTGGAGGACATAGAACCTATTCTTCTTGTGGGCATTCTCATCCGGACCACTAGAAGAAATTTGCTTATCCTCCCTTCCCTTAGACTTAAGTATCAGTCAATCCCTCATTTTTTGCCCACTCTTTCCACACTCATAACAACTATCCATGTCGGCTAGGCACTTACCATAGTGATTCCTTCCACACTTGGTGCAAGTAGGCTTAGGTAATGGAGACCCACTACCTTTCTCTTGTTAAACTTAGGGGTATTGAGGGAAGCTTGACCGGAATGCCTTTGTTTGACCCTAGGTCAACCTTGTCCCTCGGACTTTGCATTAGAAAAGTTCCCATCATCGGTCGTAGCTCTTGTTGCCTCTCTATTCTTTTCCTTGAGTTTATATTTCTCCATTTGTTGGGCATATACCATAAGACGTGAGATATCCATATCATCATGGAGCATTGCCGTACGTCATTCCTTTGCTACTATAATTGACACTCCCATCAAGAACCTACTCATCATATCCCTCATATTTTCCACCATAGATGGAGCATACTTGGATAGTTGGGTGAATTTCAAGGAATACTCCTTAACACTCATTCTACCTTGCTTAAGGTTAATGAACTCTTCTACCTTAGCCTCCCTCAACTCCCGGGGAAAGAGCCTATCAAGAAATGCCTTCTTAAACACCTCCCACTCTATGGGACCCGCTTCTACCAGCCTACCATCTTTCCATTAGTCATATCATATTTGAGAAACATCCTTCAATTGGTAAGCGATTAGTTTCACTTTTTCTACCGAAGTCACCCCCATGATAGCAAGTACTTCATAAACCTCATCTATAAACCCCTTAGGATCCTCTTCCATCTTGGAGCCATAAAACTTCGGAGGGTTCATCCTTATAAAATTTCTCACCTTAGAAGAAGCCATACCCACTATTGGGTTCAACAGAGCTACAATCTCTCTATTGGCTTGCGTCGTCAGAGCTTGAGCTTGAGTCGCAAAAGCTTAAGCCAACATTTGAAAGGTCGACCTAATCTCCGCATTCGACATAGCCGAAGGATCAATTGGAGCTTGAGGAGCTTGGGGAGGAGCCTCTTGGTCTACATTGTCTTCCTCATCCCACGTAGCATTTGCCCTTGTATTAGCCATATCTTGTAAACAGTAGGGCACAAATTAGGAAAAAGACCTACTAGAGCTAAACTCTATGGAACGACTTAGAGAATGAATAAGTGAAGTTTCCAACTGATCTAATAGCTTCCTATTCATAAATGTGGCGTGCTTCACACTTATGAACAAGTCTCTACTAGACGTGGTTTTGAGACAATCCTAGAATCATTCTAAACCTTGTGCTCTGATTACCAAGTTTGTCACGACCCAGGAGTATACCCAAGATGTAACATGGCATACTAGACCATGAAAGGCCTAACACAAGCCACTTAGCATATCATAACATAAAGTAGATAGAAATTACATGGAGATTTTAAAACTTTTCTTTATAATCGAAAACTTTATAAAAGCAAGCAGAGGATTTTAAAACTTTGTCTCAAACAATCTAATACAACTTTGAATAACTCTTGGGACACAACCCATACAATAGTCTAAAACATAAAATAAAGACATATAGGTAATAGTGGCTTTATCCTCGATGCTATGAGGACTCACCAAATCTTCAATTCTTTTGCACTTCTAGGAACCTATCCTCAAGAATAGGATTCAAAAATGCCGTACCCTACATTTGATGAGAATGTAGGCAAGAGTATGTGTTAGTACAAAATGTACTATATATGTTAGCTAGCATAACATCATAAGACCATAACAAAAGTGTTAGCCAACATAAGACACAAGTATAAGAGACAATAACATAATCATAAGCATAATCTCTAACATAGGCATAATATGAGCAAAAGTCAACATAAGGCATAATCCAACAACATAGGAAATATCACATATTCACAAGCTTAGTCCGTACTCAAATCCTCTTAACATAAGAGAACTTCAGAAGTAGCCTTCATGTTATACTTGTTCAATGCACATATGAGACTCCATAATCCCACCTAGGCTAAGTACCACTTTTACGCTATCATACCTCTTTATCGTATTTAATCTCATCCTTTATCTTAATTATCATAGACAAGGGATCTCTCACCTTTAGTCAATCTTATCATGGGAAGCAACTGTAGCAACAATACATCAAAACATACATCATATGAGAAACACTTCTTAGGTAACCTTAAGTCATACATGTGCAATGCATGGATAAGACCCCATAATCCTACACATACCAAGTACTCGTTTAGGTCCTCATACCCATACTTCTTGGTTGTAGACTAGTCCCCTATTTTAAGCCTTAGAACACTAGGAGATATTTCCTTAAGTAAATCTTAGTTCATTATTAGGTGGAGCACAATGAGACACTTCATTAAGCATACTCTTAGTTCCTTATTATTTTGAACCCTAGGAGATACTTCACAAGCATGTCTAGGTTCATTATTATCTTTAACACTAGGAGCTACTTCACTAAGCATGTCCTAACTCATTAGGTTTGAATTCTAGGAGATACCCCTTTCAAGTATGCCTTAGTTCATTATTGCTTTTGGAACACTATGAGGTGCCACTTTATGTATCTCTTAGTTCATATTTGAACTCTAGGAGATACTTCTTTAAACACATCTTAGTTCCATGGATACAGAGATTGCTACTAGAAACCTGAACTCCACTAGGTGAAGGCTTCCATCTCATGAGACCGAATTTAGGAAAACCCCGATTCTCCTATGTGAGAGTTCCTCCTTTACCTTGGATAGTCCTCATATCAACTAGGTGTGGTTCTTCTTATAACTTGGAGGCCGGACCCTACCTTGTGTGACTCTCCATCTCATTGTCAATATCCATTTGGGGTCAAGAATACACCCCTTAGCTTACTTATTAAGTGTTACTTAACATTCATGTCTCATGGAAGGATCTCCTTGACAATCAATCCATGTTCAAGTGATTCTATCTCTTTATGCATTAAAGCATTCATAAGGTAGACTAGGTATGTATATGCCTTCTACTACAATTCTATCCATTAGTCTCCTATTCTCATATAGACTTTACTCTCAAAAACTTAACATACATAATCCGTCATATTAGCTTTACTGTCAAAGCCCTAGTGATCAACATTCATGACTACAATCCTTACACTCAAAGCTTTACTTCTTACAATCATCACACATACCAATATTTCAAGGCATTCTAATCATATGCTTTATTATTAGGCGATTCTAGTCATAAATCATCATAAAGGTTCAACTTCAAGATTTACTAGTCATGATCCATCATATCTACTATAATCTAGTTCAATTCATGTTCACATGTTTCTATTCTTGAACAATTACAATACATATCATCAATTCTAGAAGATTACCTATGAATCCTCAATTTCTCTTCACAAGGCATAAACCACCACTCTTAAATTTCATCAATTAGACTATGGTTAACCATGGAAAACAATATCATCAATATATCATGATTAAATACTAAATCAATCATAAACAAGTACTATCCACTCAATTAGAATCATACTCAACTAAACCCACAATATAAGAAGGAACCCTAACTAGAATTGGGGATTCATCTTCAAAATTGGGGGAATTCTAGGGGGCTCCATGGATGAATAATATAACATGCCTTGATTATGAAGCCCTACCAAGCTTGTAACAATGAAGTCTTGACCTAGCCTGAACATTTCTTCTTCTTCTTCTTCTTCTTCACTTTCTAGAGAGAGAATTTCTTGAAGGGAATTGGGTTCTTTGGTGAATTGAAAATAATGACTAGGATCAACGTATTTAGGGGTATATTAGGTTTATATAGGTGGTCTAATTACTAATAAAATGACACCACTTAATAAATAATTAATTCTAGAACCTTCCCTTAACTCCTTACTTAACCGACTTAAAGAGACTACATTGCCCAACACATGAGACCCCGAACCACGGGCCGTGCATGGACCCATGGGCCGTTCTAGTCCTATGTGGATGGGCTTATGAAGGTTTACATTTTTGGTCTTGACCCACAACCCCTACCCCCCGAGTGTGGGTCCCCCTACTGGGCGTGAGTCCCATTTGTAAGTGGCCCATTTTTGGGTAGTTTCTAGGGGCTATTTTGGGTCCCCCTCAAGGACCCTTGGTTGGTCCTTGGGGGTTCTTACCTTGATGCCCTAAACCTAATACTTTAATTCTAAGTACAGGAAGTCATATTTACAATTCTAACCCTCACGTCAAGCTCTAGAACTCTCTAATTTAGCTTACTAGTTTTTGGGTGTTACAGCGTATCGCCGAACGGACAAGCGACCTAGATCCTGATTGCCTAAAGTCAAAGAAATCTAAGGTTAAAGAGCCAAGGCAAATCGGCGATCAAATGGAACTATTGGTGTGTCGCCGACTTGGTCGACGACGCTCGTCTTACCTCGCTTAGTGATCCTAAAGGCCAAAACTTGGGAAATTATAAATTGACTTTCATAAAGCAGAAAAATAGATCCAGTCTTTAGTCCAGTTATTTTCTGAAGTAATTTTCCATGGTAGAACTTTGAGCTTTTGTTTTGAGACTTTGTTTTACTTGGTTTGAGGAGTTTTTAATTGGGTTTTTGAATTAAGGTGATTGAAGAATCGTAGAGATTTGGGAACCATTGCCCAGTTCATGGATAACATAATTGGTAATCATTTCTTCCTTTTTATGATGTGTGGCTAAAATGGGGTGTGATCATGTGATTATTTTCTTTAATTATCTTATGGGGTATTGTTGTTTACTGATTTAAATGCTTATTTGAAGTGGGTTTAATTGATAGTTGTGTATTAATCTATGAATCGTAGTTGCAAATGAAATTCTAATTTAGTGTTCTGAGTTTGCTTGAGAGAGAGGTTTAGAACTAAGGTTGTCGATTGATGATTGTAGTGATTGGGTTGTTGTGGGTTCATCTCGAGAGAGTGAATCCTCAACTCGATTATAGTGCTAAGCTTGTCGAAGTTCGAGAGAACTTGCTTGAATCATAATAGTTGTTTGAGAGAAAGCTATTACATCTATAGTCTAGCCTACTCAGTCAGATTCAACAATTATTAGTAAATTACAATTACCCTTATAGAGAAATTAGCCTATAATCGATCACATCCCCGAGAATTCTTACCTACGTGACTACTCCCTTGTTTTCTAATTGTTATATTTGTTATTTGACAAATCGAATCCCCCCCCCCCCCCATCTGACATTCGTAGTCAAGCCCTTTGATTTATGTAAATGTTTTCAATAATTTCTATTCCTACAATTTATTAGACCATATTTAGAACTTCGTAACTAAATTCTAATTTGTATCACTCTCTGTGGGATCGACCCCAACTCTTCGTTGGGTTTATATTAGATTATGACCGCGTACACCTAGTATTGGATGAGGTGTAGTTAAGCATTTATCAAAAATAGTGCCTCTGCCGAGGAGTGGTTTTTAGAATTCTATTATTAAAATTGAGATTGTGATCTTTTTGTGTTGTAGTTGAATTGTCTTACCTTGTTTTGTGTTATTGTTGGCTGTTTGTGAACAAAGGACAAGATGAGTGTAAACGGAAGTAACGGTAGCCAACTTGTCGACCAAGCTGACATTGGAAATATGAACGATGTCAATGACCAAATTTAATTGGGTGGCATAGGTGCTATACGTTTACCTCCTATTGAGGGAAATGCTGACTTCCACCTGACTAGCACTATGTTGCAACTCTTGCAAATGAAAGGATTATTCAGAGGGCTAGCTCATGAGGATCCCTATGTGGTCCATTCTCATTCAAAAACATCTCACAAGAGTCAGTCCGCCTCCGGTTGTTCCTTTTTTTTCTGATGGGGGAAGCTACCAAATTGTTAGCTAACCGAGGGATTCCATTACCACTTGGGATGAACTTACTAAGGCTTTCTTGAAAAGGTTCTTTCATCCTTCAAAGATGATGGCATTGAAAGATAATATTCAGGGCTTTAAACGTTTAAAGGGTGAGCCAATCCATGAGATGTAGCTTAGATTTTAGAAATTGTTACTTCAATTTCTAACTAATGGGCTTCCAAACAACGTATTGTTACAACACTTCTACTATAGTCTACACTCAGTGAATAAAGGTGTGGCTGATCAACTTGTTCGAGGAGGTATAATGCAATAACCTTTCGAAATAACATCTAATCTCCTCAATAGTATGACCAAAATAATTAGAGCCTGGTATACTTAGGAGGACGAAGTGTCTCCTTTGACCTTTAGGATGATGAAGGAGAAGGTAGAGAAAGACTAGGAGCGAGACCAAAATATGGCCAAAATGATGACCCACCTGGATATTTTGTCGAAAAATGTGATGGGTAGTGGGTTGAAAAGAGTCTATGTTATTGGTGTTAGTGGGGTAAACCCCAAGGATCCACACTTTGAGGCTCTATATAATGAGAAAATGAACTTTCTTGCAAATCAAGGAGGAGCTTTCCGTTTGAGCTATCCAGGCCTGGATGGAAATCAAGGTTGGAATAGAGAGCGGGATGATGGATGGAGAGACCATGACAGAGAACAACGTGACCGTGGGACTAGTTGGAAGGAACGGGATGGTGACAAGGAAAGATACGTTCCCCGATGAGTGTCAAAATCCAAAAGAGCAAAGGGCTGACCCGGAGAACTTTTAGAGAGAAGATATGCTTGCACGCATTCTCAATAAAGTGGAAGGGTCGAACAAGGTGCTTAAAGAAATGAAAGGGGATGTCTCCACACTAAGTCGGACGGTTACATCTCACTCCGCATATATCAGGCAACTGGAAATGAAAATGGGTCAAATTTCATCTCATTTGAACCTAAGACCAAAAGGGGGTCTACCAAGTGATAACTTGGCTAACCCAAAAAATGTACCTTGAAAGCATATCCACGTCGTGCCACGACATTAACGAAGGTACTTTTTGGGAGGAAACCCAAGCTATTATGCTTTTATTATTGGTGTTTGCATAACGGGTGTTGAATGAGTAGGTTGAAAAGTTGAAGTTTTGGGAAAATGGCAGCTAGGAAGGCCAAAGGTCTAGTCGGTGACTCGCCTAATAGGTTGGCGAGCCCGACTTGGACCACCGCAGGAACCACTTAGCTTGCCAGAGGTTCTGTAAAACTCAGCGGGCTAGAGTACTACTCGGTATATTATTGAGTGGGTCGACGACGTAAGTCATGATCGCTAACAGGCACGCGAACTGAAAACTCAGAAAGGGCCAAATTGTTTTAAATTCTAAAATTTCCCTCATTTCATACTTTTTGACTTCCAAACTTCCACAACTACATATTTTCTTGCTTCCGTACTAGTTTTCACACTTTTTGTGTGGGATTGAAATCTCAGTCAGGCTTTTTGGGTTCATTGCTAGCCTAGCATTTCAAATTTTTGGCATATAAGGTTGGTTTTCTGAACACCGCTTTACATTTTGTTGAAATCGAATGCGTGATCATTGTGTGGTCGTTCTCTATTCTTAATGTTGATTTGTTGATTTTTTGGTGTTATGTTTGCCCGTATTTAGTTTAAAGTGTTGTTAATTGGGCCTGAATCGTGAAATCCTGTGTCTAAGCATGTTAAAATTGTTGGGTTGTATTGAATTTCTTGTGGGTCTAGTGGGGTGAAGTCTGAGTAACCCTGAATTGTGCTAATTGTTGTATTTTACCAAATGATAGAGCGGTTGATGTCATTCTTAAGGGAAAAAGACGTCAATTGGCTAATTTTGGCCAAATTGAGGGAAGTTTGAGTACCCCGTGGGCATGGGTAGTATGTGTCTGAACCCAATTGCATAGAACAATAGTTTAATTTTGTTTTGTGGGCTATGGGTTAGATTTTGAAGGTTGGGGTAGAAATCTGGCAAGTTGGACTAGTCGGCGAGTTGGGTCAAGCTCACTGAGTGGTTCGCCTAAAGACCCCTCGATCGCCTATTAATTCTCCATTTTGTTGGCTTGAGTTCTATAACTTTTTGCAATATGCCTGAGCTCGCCGAGTCCATTCGGTGACTTGCCGAAAGTCCATTATGATCGCCCCTCTACACCCCAAATCCCTGTAATTGTTCTGTAACTTGGCAAACCACTTCTAGTTTGCCTAATGCTGTTGGTGATTTGTCGAAAGGCCCTGATCATCACCAACCTTTTTTGAGTTTTTTCTGATTTTACTCTGTAACATTCAGCAAGTTCGACTTGGCTTGCCGAACGGTTCGGCGAGTGTTCCTGCAACTGGTACACTGTGATTTTTTTCTGAACTAAGTCTAACGTTTTCAACATTGTTTTGTAGGTATGGCTAGACCTCAAGTCGCAAGAAGGAATCAACTGCCCTAAAAGCTGGCTAGAGGGATTATTATCAATGAGGAGGTTGCAGCTTCCCATGCCTCATTTACTAAACTTCCTCCAAAAGGGGCAAAGGGCAAGGGAAAAGGCCTTGTGCTACCCACATCAAAAGGGGAGAGCTTCGACAGTGATGGAGTCTATGCCACTCACCTCACTACTTTTGAGAGTGAGGGCCACTCTAAGGGCAGTTCTCTGGCCTCCGTATCTGAGTCGGAAGATGACCAACTCCTACATGCTAGGAGAGCAGAGCTACGCTCCAAGTCTATGAATGATTCGTCTAGGATCCCGGTGCTCCCTATGCCTCTTTCTCCTCCTCCAGCTCAAGCTCAGGCAGTAGTGCAGTCTCCATCAGTCCAGGATCCTCCTTCCCGATCACTCAACAAACTAAAGGCCGGGGTTTTGAGGACCATTTTAGAAGAAGAAAGGTTGTCCACTGACGGGGTTGTAGACCGGTACCCAAAAGTGTGGAGTACTTTGAAATTCCACAACTTCGAGGTTTTCACAAAACCCCAGGCCCTTACATTCCTACTTGGGTCTAGGAGTTCTACTCAGCATACGGAGAGTTGGTGCCAAAGGGTAAGAAAAAGTCGAGTGCTTTCAAGCCGGTTGATTTGTAGTAGTTCAGGGGAAGAATGTGAAGTACGCAGGTCTAATATTAATGAGGCACTTGGGTGTTCACAGGACTTCACGCATGACTACATTGACCTCATCTAGAAGAAGACCCTAGATGATCTAAAGGGTTGGTTGGCACCCTTAATTTCTTTTATGACACAGAGGTGGATCGAGGTCGGTGCATAGATTGACAAGAAGGACCAAAATGTGGCTGCCAGATATTGGTTGGGGTTTATTAGCGCCACCATTATGCCTTTGTAGAATGAGTCGATCCTCCGACATCCGAAGGCTGCATTTCTAGGTGATTAACATTTAAAGCACACACCATCCAGTTTTATGTGGAGATGATCGTTAAGCAGTATAAAACCCAACGAAGAGTTGGGGTCGAACCCATAGGGAGCGGTATGTGTTCAAATTCAATTAGGAAGTACAAATGTGGTGTAATTAGCTATAGGAATAGAAATTATCGAACAAGACATGTAAAAAAGTCAAAGGGGATGGCAACAAATGTCAGATGGGGGGTTTTGGTTTACAATTATCAGCTACAACGGAATCACATAAAACTGAATTAACAATATAGAGAGGAATTCTCGGGATGTGATCGATTATAGGCAAATTTTGCTATATGGGTAATTGAAACTACTAATAAATAGCTAAATATCAATGGGTAGGCTAGACTATGAGTGAAGTAGCTTTCTCTCGAACAACTACTTCGATTCAAGTGATTTCTCTCGAATATTAACAAGCTTAATTACTAAGAACAGCCCACGACCTTAATACATCTTCTGTCTCTTGAGCAAGATGGGTAGGATTGGTTTAGGATTCACTCTCTCAAGCTGAACCCAAATCAACCCAATACCCTCAACCATTAATCAAAAGTTTTGGTTCCAAAACCTTTCTCTCGAGCAAGCTACGATCACAAGGTTAGAACTGCATTTGAAACTATATTTCATAAGTAAAAACACAACTAATGATTAAACCCACTCCAATACAACATTTAAATTAGTAACAAGCAATACCCATATGCTAATTCAAGCCATAATCACATAATCACACCCCAAGAATCGGGGTTTAAGCCACACATCATAAAAATAGAAAAACAATTACCAAATGCATTAGCCATGATCTGGGTAAGAGTATTCTTGCCTTTACAATGTTCCAAAATGATGAAAATTAGTAACCTACTTGCAAAATCCTCCAAAATTGTACAATTCGAACTCAAAATTCCAGAGAAAACTCTAAATCTAGAATGGGAATGGGAGAGAGGAATTACTTTTAAAATCCAATTTATAGTTTCCCAAAATTAAGTCTAAAAGTCTACTCGGTGGATTAAATCGTACCTCGCTAAACCGATCGGTGATCCACCGAGTATCCTACTCCATCGCCATTTTTCATAGGTCTTCAGCATCCTCAAGTCCTGTAACTTTGGGCGATCCATCTTGTCAGCACGGACCCGATCGGTGATTTGTCGACTGCCCATATCTATCACCGACTTGGTTTCTTCCTTAAGGGCAAGCTGACTGGAACTTTAGGCGGACTGAAGAGCCACTTGGTGACTCGCCGAGTGGTGTTGGCGATCACCAGGCTCACCTTTCTCCACTTCTTCAACTTGTTTTGTTCTTTTTTGCTTGATAGTGTTCTTGTTTTGCTCCTTAACCCACATACCTGAAAATCAAGGCTTTAACATCAAATTATAGCATAAATTAACCATTTGAGGACACTAAAACTATCAAAACAAATCCCCAAATGAGTCCAAATCTAGGACTCATAAACACCCCTAACTTAAACTTTTCCTTGTCCTCAAGTAAAACTTAAGATCAATAGTTTAATAAGGATGTCTCAAATAGTGCTGCATAAGACTCAACATAAATGCATGTAACAAGGTTCAACTTACTCAAACAATGATCAATTCTGCACTCAAAGATTCAAATTGTGACTCACCATTATCAAAGATGCTCAAGTTCACAACACTTGCTTCAAATGCAAGTTCAAGCTTAACAAAAGTACTCAAATGCCCTCATAACAAGGATGATTCCATATTCACAAAACAATTCTCAACAATTTGAAGTCCCGGAATCACATACAACTCTCACACTCACAAAGATGAACACATGAATGACTTCACCTATAGGTTTGCCCTTATTTTCCAATCAATATTCATTTCAGCTCACTCAAGATCACAAAGGTCTTTTCAAGGCGTGTAATGGGGTTGGGTGTAAAGGTATGGTCATTTAGGCTTAGTGGCTTCTTCCTTTATGCATTATGGTCTGAAAATTGCTTTCCTCCTTTTCTTAATCATTTCAAACATGTTCATAATCCACACCATTATTCAACTTCATATGAACCACCGGATACCCCATTTCTTTTGCAATTTTTACTACTTTATTTCACAACTTTTTTGGACTTTTTTTTTCTTTATTCTTTTTCAATTCCTTTTCTCTTTCTTTTTTATATGGAGGGGTTCATCCTTTTCAAATCAATCACACCAAGAGGGATTTCTCACACTTCTTGATTTTCCTTCTCTTTTCACCACACCCCCAAATTAGGCTTTTGGCCTAAGTTGGCTATTCAAAAAAACCATACTTCATGAAAGTTATGGGTGAATGGATAAAGAAAGGCCATAATTGATAAAGTTTCTTCCAAGAAAATGGAGTAAGGCTCAAAATGTGCGAAGCAACGTTCACACAACTCACAAGGTTGGCCACAAATGATGTATATTGTCAAATTGTATTCACTCTTCAAAATTTTTCCTAAGATCATTTCAAGTGCTTGAATCACTCAATCAGCTGGACCAATGGGGCAAATTCTAGGTGTCATCACACACACTATTCAAAGTAATCTCATCACACAAGGTATTGGTACCAATATCAAACAAGACTTTACCCTTTCTAGCTAGCATGCAATGTTCTTCACAAGAGACTTATTCGATAACCGTCTAGTCATAACGAGATGCTAAAAGTTCACATATTGCCTACGTAACTTTGTTTGCCTCATCATAGCCGTACATTTATTTTGTTCAATGAGGAGCACTATTTAAGTCATCGGTATTGATCACAATCGACACCTAAATTCACACAAGAATAACCACAATCACACACAAAATAGATGGCAAAATTTTAAAATTAGGTGCTAAACCATTTTCGGTCAAAACAATGGGCAACAAGCTAAAACATCCACAAGATCAAGATCAAAACATATATATATATATATATATATATATATATATATATATATATATATATATATATAAATAAAATAATCCCAATATTCACAAATAAATTAAAATCACAAGAGGTAGGTATGGAAATACCTCACCCCACCCAACAAAAAGAATTAGTTTTCCTCAAATGCAACTAAAAACAAGAATAGAGTATCACAAAATAACAGAGAGGGAGGGGGAAAATCCTGCCAGGCTATGCCTCAGGTGACATCTGCGTCTCAGTCACTCCATCAGTTGGGGCATCAGTGCCCGGTGTCTCATCAGTTGTAGTTGTAGTTATACTAGAACCTGCCATAGTATTATCTCTCAAGGAGGCTTATCTAGCTATCTCAAACATGGCACCCTCTAAGTCGGCCAGATCCTCATAAATAGCTGCATCTCGCACCTTAAGCTGCTCCTCATCTATCTCGGGCTTAGACTCACCATTAGTAGCATCCTCCATAGTAGCATATCTGGTGGTAGCCGGAGGTACCTTATCACAGAATGGAACCTCAATGCCTAAATCATCTGGGATTTCCACTGTCCCAAATAGCGAAGTAAAGTCTATGAACTGCAGATGGTCCACAACCTTCCTCAGCTCAAAAACATCAGCTTTCAAAGCTCACCTCAGTAGTAACACCCTGCCCTCTCTCACAAACCTCTACTCTCGCTGTGAGAGCTTCAATGGAAGCCTTGAGAGGTGTCACTACAATAGTAATAACTCTCTCAATCATCCAGGGCACCTTGACCTCTAGTCGGGAAGCTCGCACGTCGGTAGAATGGGCTAGGTGCCCTATCTTGAGAAGCATGGCTGGGGTGATCGGAGGCCTGGAGGCAGTAGAACTAGCAGCAGCTCTCGAGGGCAGAGGAGCAGTAGAAGAACTCGGGGCCTAAGAAGGAGTGGAACTAGAAGTACCTGAAATCCCAGAGGCTGGAGTAGGCAAGGCTACCTCTGCAGGTAATTTATCAAAATCAACCTTCGAGGAAGTGTCCACCAGAGTTGCTATCCTCTGATCAACCTCGACATACCTCTTCTCATCATGAGGAACCCCGGTCGGACGATCCAACTCTGTGATCAATATTGGAGAGGGAAGGGACGTCTTATGCTGTTTGGCCCTCATGGACATCTCTTGCTCAATGATTAGCCCCAAATCGAGGCTCTTCCTGGCTGTGATACTCCTGAGGCAAACCCCCTTTGGGTGGCAGAGGATAGATTCGTTCTGAGATGGCATGATCGAGCTGCTAATAAAGCCAAACCAGTATTTCACCGCCACATTTAGATCATTCTTCTCTATAGGCTCTTTGGCCTCAATTCACCTCCGGGTGGTGTCAGAAATCAGGGTGTCAGCCAACCCTTCAGGTCATCCAGAGTCTTCATAGTAATCAAACTTTGGTACTCATGCACAAAATTAGTAGACGTATCAAGTACAATGTTGATATCATCGCTATTGCATTTAACCTTCCTTCCTCGGACCATCATAGACTCCACTAGCTTGAAGGCACTAGCCTTCTTCTTCCCATGAGGTACTAGATCACCGTATGCTGAGTAGAATTCCCAGATCCAGGTGGGAATGTATGGGCCATGGGGCCTGGCGAAGATCTCAAAATAGTGGAATCGGAGAGTGTCCCACACATTTGGATGCTTCTCCACAATATCTTCTCTTCTAAAATGGTCCTCAATCCCTCGGCCTTTAACTGGTTGAGTACCCGGGGAGGAGGACCCTGAACTGGTGGTGCTGGAACCACCGTCTGTGCTGGAGCTAGCATTGAATCATAGGTAGGAAGGGTCGGCTCCTAATTCCTAGATGAATCATGACGAGCTTTAGAAGAAAGCTCTGCTTGTCGGTGATACGCTCAAATTACACCTCCCTACAGAAGTATAAGCAATTGTTATCAAGTAAAGAACCCAACTTGTAGGTTGGGGTCGATCCTACGAGGAAAATGGTTTAGACTTTACTTTAACCAACAATTATATTCAATCAGTCAAATTACTTTCAGAAATAGGTAATTAAAGGGGGGTTTTGTTTATATGAAACAAATAGTAAGAATTTACTAAGTAATCAGTAATCAAAACTCAATTCTGGTTGTTATCAAAGATGAGAGAAATAACTAGGGTATATGTGTTCCCCACAAACTCATAACGCAATAATCCTAGTAACATCAATCCTTTCCTAGTGTATTACATGTAAAGTGATAAGTTAGGTATCTCTAAATCCTTGGTCCGGCATCTAGAGAATTTTATCCCGCACCTTGGTCTGGCTACGTGTGTATAATTTACTAACCCTTACCTTTACCTCATATTAGACATCATAATCGATGTTTGGCTTAGTTATTACTTCGCACCAATCGACACTAGCCTATTAGATAGTATCACACTAAATCTATTTTGATAATTCTTTTCTTATTGATTACCTCCTTGGTCCGACAAGTAGCAACAAGCGAGTTCTAACGCGTACACTCGTTAAAAAGACTTCTAAACGAAAGAATTATCAATGCATGCAAAATACTATTCAAGAATTGCTTATTTACTATTCATACTTTGTTAACCGCTCATGGTTCCCACAACCCTAGTTGTGGATTTAGTTACCCATATTAGCAAGAACACAATTCATAGATTTAGATGAAGAAATCATGAACTGACGTAAAGAGAATAATAAACCCAAAAATTCAACTTGAATTGCAAAGCCAAAATCTTCAAAACGAACTTAGGAAATCAATAATTTCTAGAGTTGCAAATTAATCTCCCAAAGTCACAAAGTAAAACTAGAATAATAATCTCTAACCCCAAAAAACGAGGTTTACATGCCCTATTTATAGAAAACAAATCCTAAATTAAAAGGAAAACAAATTAAGGAAAGTTTGTTCAGGCATGCGTCCTCATTCCACGAAACTGACTTACGGACCGTCGATGGATCTACGGTCCATAAGTCCTTTCCGTCAGCTAGGACTTGGAAAATATTTCAGCTTACAAAAATCAGCTCCTTTGAAGCAAACGACAGACTTGCAGTACGGACCGTAGATCTACGATCCGTTAATCCTCTCCATAGATTCACACTTAGAATCTTCAAAAATCAAGTACTGGAACCCTCGCAGTATCAATCTACGGATCAATCAGTATGGTCCGTAGATCTAGTAATTCAATGGCCACCGTGGTTCCACACTTGGTCAGATTTCCCTGATTTGTCTTCCATGCCTTGCCTGCTGATCTACGGTCATAACCTACGGGCCGTCAATGGATCTACGGTCCGTAGATAACCTCCGTGAATGCCCTTTTTCTGTAGTTTTTTGAGTTGTCTCTATACTTTCGGGCCTAAACATCTTTCCTGTAAAAAGAAGTAAAAACACATAAAAACGAATACAAAAAGGCCCTAGACACACTTAACTTGTAAGTGAAATGTATTAAAAATACCGTAAACTCCCGGTATATCAACACCCTCAACTTAAATTCATTGTTTGTCCTCAAGCGACGCACTACGACTCTAAACGACACTTGTATAGAAGCAAGCATTTCAGGCCCACGCAATCACATGGCTCTCTACCCCCTCACTTTTTCTGGTGCAACTTCGTGCTTTTAGACTCGACAAGCTAATCCATACAGATCAAACCATGACACAGATCGACCAACTGACACACAACATACACCTTCTCACTGTCACCAAGGTACTTACTTTCCGACAATGTAACTAGTGCCCTTACTTCAAACGAAATCCCCTTTTCACAAAAAATGAATGTTATTTATGGTACAAGGATATATTCAACACTTACACTCAGAAGCAATTTTAAATACAGTTAGTGTTTTATGCCATAAGCTTGCCCTTATTTTCACTATTTAGACTCTCCAAACTAGACTCTAGGATCACTATAGGACTTTACTGGCTTGTAATATAGGCTCAGGGTCAGGTGTGGTACATTTGGGTACTGCTTAGTGACTTTCTGCCCTCCTTGACATTACACTTGGGCTTTTAACCTCTTTTTTTTTTCATCATACTATCGCTTTACCTTCGCTCCCTTAACTTTCTTCACCCACGGATGTGACTTTAGACTTTGTAGCTCTTTTTACTTTTTATTTTATTTTTCTTTTAGCTTTCAACAAGTCACATCCTTTTCTCACGTTGTTTTTTCACATCACTCTTTTCATACCTATTTTTCTTTCAGTTTCCTCTTTCATAACCACCCTCAACTTATGGATTTTCCATTAGTTGAGGTGCACAATACCCGATGTCAGGTCAAGGCCAAGATTGAAGTTACTTTTTACATTAGCCACCCTCAACTTAGGCTTTTGGCCTAAGTCGAAGTGCACATGTCCAAGGAGGGACCGGGGCCAACATAGTGGATTATGGGAAGGTGAGTTCGGGGTTTAGAAAGAAATGGTTTACTTTTAGGCTAAAAGTTGGATCAAAGGGAGCAGTTATTTCATTTGGTTGGATCCTTCTTTTAGGCAATTTGTGGACTTTTCAAAACAATGGCCTATGATCACTTCCTAACCTCTAGATTAAATTGTCTTAGCAGGACTAACCGGGCAAGTTCTAGTTTTGCATAAAAACTATTTGAACACTCAACAATTCTCACCCACTCTTGGCACATAGTTTCATTATCAGATTACCCAGTTCAAGTATCAGCTCAAGTTATGCCATCGAGTTGATTCGTTATTATGTCATACTCAGAGCCAACACATTCAACTAATTGTAGCCTACAACTTCTAGCATACTTCCCAAAATCTGACGGGGGGTATCATTTTTCATAAGCCATCATGCTTCTTTCTTTATCATGCTTCTACACATACGATCCTAAGACATGCCGGTTTAACAAAAAAAATTAAACAGTCTCTTGGGGGAAAAGAACATAGGCAAGAAAACCCCAACAGAGGATGCATGAGTTGGGTTATTCAGACTTCACCCTATCACTCACGATCCATTTACCCCACCCCCAACAAAAAATAGATGCACTTGTCCCCAATGCATACACAAATAGTAAAAGAAAATGGGTTGGGTGAAGCAAACCTGTGGTGCAAAGCGCCAGCGAATCATCAACACGCATGGGGGTTCGATTTCTTGAAACCCGCTGGAACAATAGTGGGGACACCCTCAGTAGTGCCCACATCAGTAATCATAGCACCCTCAATAGTGCTCTCTATCAATCTCTCCGCACTATCAGTGGTACTCACACCGTCCGCCAAGACAGGCTGGACCTCTACAACTAGGGTAGAGCTTGAAGCCTCTGTAACTCTTTCAAGCACCCTTTGCTGACGTAACTCTTCGTCTACAATCGACGCCCTCATTGCCTTCTTCTTTTGCCCACGCTATCTCTTGTGGTTTTCTCCTCCTCAGTGCGATGAGAGCGATGCCACTTGCCTTTAGCATGTGTAGGTACAAGCCCCTTGTTGGTGGTCCCATTGAATAGAGAATCTAGCACTGTATCATCAGCCAGTGCAGTAGGTGCAACCTGAGGCTCAACTGAAGGTGCGACAAGAATGACATCAACGTCAGTTTGGAGGCTGGCTAAGTCAACCTTCAAAGCAGATAGATCTATGGTCGGGGTTGATCGCTCGAGGACTCATAAATCAAAGGCATCAAGACGTTTATTAACAGTCTGGACCTTCCGGTCCATCATCCCCTCCATCCTGCGCTCCATTCTAGCCTCAAACTCGGCTATCGACTTTTGCATCCACGGCTGGATATGATGCAGCAGTGTGGCCATCTGAGCCTCTAACTTCTGTACTCTGACCAACGGGACAACAGTAGCTCCTAACTGTGGTGTGGACCGGGAAGAGCTAGGAGCCATACTAGCTGCTTGAGAGGAGGAGCCCGGGACAGTATCAGTGTGAACTGGGATGCTGAGGTCATTGCCCTGTGCTTACCCCACTGTGTCTGCAAGATCGACACCAAAGGGAGGTACCTCAACCCGAGGCTCTCTGTGAGATGCTGCTACATTTGCCTCATCTCGAATGAGGCCGATGTCCAATGCCCCTGTAGGGTGGACTAACCTGTCACAATGCTAGATCGGCACTCTAGAGTCCCTGCACAAATGAAAAATTAGAGATAGGAAGGGGTAAGTAGTGGAGGTCCTGAATGCCCTCTTGTGAATCTCTGCCAGCAACATGCAGGCAAAGTCATTCTCCACTTCTGCTACCAATGCCGCAACCATGACCGCTTTGTCCCACGTGACGTGATTGTCAACTTTTGTAGGCGATACTCTATTACGCACCAGCAGCCAGAAAAACTTGGCCACAAAATTTAATGTGGCCTTTCGGATGCCCAACCATGGAGCGGCGACCCATTTTGCACGCTCATCATCTGCAGCAATGTACCTGGCCAACCATAGTAAAACGGTCTCTCGCTGCTCAGTGTTCCTCTGGAAAGAGCCACTCCTCACGATGTCCCATCTGTAATCAAACTTTACTGTGTTGGGAGAGCAAGAGTGACCCGTGGTAGGACCGTAGAGAAAACGTCTGATCATGGCAGGTGATATGTCCACCAGACAACCTCGAACCAAAGTGGAAGTGAGAGGATCCTGAGCTAGGGGCTTTGACCGCTTGGAAATTGAACCACGGAGAGTGGCAACATAGGAAGCATAGAATTCCCGCACAATCTCCTCACTATACGTCACTGGGTCTCGAGCCATCCAGTCACATTTGTGAAGGTTGAACAACCAGTGAATGTCCGAAACAGCGTGCAAGCTCCCTGTGAGGACTCTGTGCTCCTCTGTAATTAGTCGAGCCATTTTCTATTTGTCGTTTACCATCTTGGCATCCTGATAAATTTGTCATTGGCCTTCTACACACCACCTATTTAGCTCGCCGGCTACTGGAGTAGGGTCATCATTTCGCGGTGTCGATATGGACTCCGAGCTAGTTGCCTCATCAGATGAGGCTGCTTGGTCATTTTCACCAGACCCTGTGGCTGATTTGGCACTAGACCCTTCAGTATGAGCAGACTCGAATCCTGAAGAATGGGTAGACTCGGATCCAGACATCGACCCCTCTGAACTGGAAGCAGCCTTAGTTGGTGATCCGATCAGTATGTGCTCCTCATCAGACTGGGAGACAGTGACTATGTCGGGGAGCACCTTTCGGGGGGTGCCTCGAGGTGTAGTGCGAGAAGTCTTAGTGTTGAGAGGAGCATATGCAGGATCTGTGTCTGTGTCCTCATCGATTAACCAGAAACTAGGGGCAACATATTTAGACTTGCCCCGTTTTGAGTAGGTGACCAGCTTCTTGGGTGCCATCGTACCTGCGGGAGCAATATTAGTGCCCAAAACTAACCATAAATATACTAAAAAAATTATTTCAGAACTATAAACGAACAATAACAAAGTAAAAAAAAAATTCAGACTGAGGCTACAGAGTGCATCCACGTCGGGTACCTACAGTTCGTATACTGATATACGGTCCATGGAACTTTTCCGTGGATCAGGGGGCCAACAATATAGGTTGCAGATGGAAACCACAGATGTGCAGAATGGTCCGTAGTCCACATCCGTGGTTTCACACTTGGCAAAAAAAAAAATTCTTTTTTTTGTGCATCCAGTTACGAACCTCATCTACGGTCCATAGATGGATCTATGTTCCGTAGACGGGGTATCGTGGATGCCATCTGTGCCAGGTTTCAACCATTCTTTACTTCTGATCAAACATATTTGGCCTTATTTTTTCAACATTAACGAAGTCTTATCATGTATTTCAACATTCAATTATGCTAGTTCTTCATTCTTAAAATTCCGACTGATCATTTTACCAAACAATTTAGACTAGTTTTGAAACCCTAAGTCGAAACTTACATATAGACTTACAATCATATATAATAAGGCTACACAATCACTATCTATCGTTCCAAGGGCATTGTTATTTTCAAGTTTATCATGCAATTTCATCTAACAAGTACCCAAGGTCAGGATCCAACTCCCGACTTTCTATATTCAATCTATGAATCAAAATTCAAAGTGAGGGGAAAGTCTATTACCTTACAAGAAACGAGGAGTGGGGTGATTGTGTGATGACACTAAGCTTAGCAAGACCAAGGAATCACCTA
Organism: Solanum commersonii; assembly: GCA_029007595.1. Lineage (NCBI taxonomy): Eukaryota > Viridiplantae > Streptophyta > Magnoliopsida > Solanales > Solanaceae > Solanum > Solanum commersonii. The sequence continues at coordinate 468,017 of JAJTWQ010000194.1, forward strand.
TTCGCTACTAAACAAACACTGGACCCTTTTTGTGGACTATGGAATGGGTTGTATTTGAAATGGAAGGGAATTTGGGAATTTATGGAAGGGATGATATTATGGGGTAGTTATGGAGTGATTTCGGGAGTTTATGGGATGGTGGAAACGGTTTTGGGAGTAATGGAGGGAAGTGGAATGGTTTAAAACATGGGGTTTTTTAAATAGGGGGTCCGGGTCGGGTCAGACAGCCTTAGGGTTTGGACGCACGAGACCTCGTCTACGGTCCATGAGTCAATCTATGGTCCGTAGATCAGGACCATAGATCGCTCTTACACTTAGAAAAAATTAGAGGAGTACTTGGGATCTACGGACATCATTTACGGTTCGTTGATGAATCGACGGACCATCATGGGGTCCGTAGACCTCTGCACCAGATCATTTTTTGCAGATTTTTCGTGGTGTACCTGCACATATAGCAACCAATAGGCTATTCTTTTTATAAATTTTCTGGACACTTTTTAGACACGGACCCTATACTAATTCTAGCCAACACTAAGAACTAAAACATTAAAACACCTACCTAAATTGATACAAAGATGTAATTAAACAGAGAAAACTAAACTACTAAATGGAAAACAGAACCCTGCCGTTGGCTAGATTGTACATCTTGGGTTGCCTCCCAAGCAGCGCTTGATTTAACGTCGCGACACAACACAAGTGTCTTGATTACTTAGACTTCATCAAGATTGTAGGCCTCAATCACTTCTTGCACAGTTTCAGCATTTCCCAGATAGATCTTGATCCTTTGCCCGTTTACCACGAACCTTGTTCCATCCCTATTTTCAGGCTCAACCGCTCCATGAGGGAGCACTTTTGTGAGCAAAAATGGCCCGGTCCATTTGGACTTCAGTTTGCTTGGAAACAGGCGCAACCTAGAGTTGAATAGCAGCACAAGATCACCAACCACAAATTCTCGCTTTTCAATTCTTTGATCATGATACCTCTTCATCTTCTCTTTGTAGAAGGCTGAACTTTCATAAGCTTTTAGGCGAAACTCATCAAGCATATTCAAGTCATTCATCCTTTGATTAGATGTGGCGCCCCAATCCAAATTTAACTTTTTCATTGCCCACATAGCCTTATGCTCTAGCTCCACTGGTAAATGACAAGACTTCCCATATACAAGTTGGTAAGGAGACATACCTATGGGGATCTTGTATGCAGTGTGATATGCTCATAGAGCATCATCAAGCTTCCTTGACCAATCCGTTCTATTAGCATTCACAGTCTTCGCCAATATTTGTTTGATCTCTCTGTTGGATACTTCAACTTGACCGCTAGTCTGTGGATGGTAAGGAGTGGCTACATTGTGACGGACACCATATTTCTCAAGTAGTACCTTGAACAATTTATTACAAAAGTGAGAACCTCCATCACTAATAGTAGCCCTCGGTGTACCAAATCTAGAGAAGATATTCTTTTTCAAGAATGCGGTGACAGTTTTGCCTTCATTGTTGGAGAGCGCAACTGCTTCTACCCACTTCGATACATAATCAACTGCAACAAGAATATACTTCATCCCATGTGAACTAACGAATGGACCCATAAAATTAATGCCCCATACATCAAACAACTCTATCACCAATATCGAATTCATTGGGAGCTCTTGTCTCTTTGAAATCCCTCCTTCTCTTTGGCAACGATCACAAGACTTGGCGAAATCATGCACATCTTGGTGGATGGTAGGCCAGTAGTACCCACATTGCAAAATTTTATGTGCAGTCCGAATACCACTATGATGCCCACCAACGGGTGATGAATGGCATGCTTCAAGTACACTCAACATCTCAACCTCGGGCACACAACGACGAATAATCCCATCAACACAACTATGATACAAGTAAGGTTCATCCCAAAAAAATCTCTTCACATCATGCATAAACTCTTTCCTTTGGTGAAAAGACAAATCGGGGGGCACAATATCGCTTGCCAAATAATTAGCAAAATCTGCGAACCAAGAAATCAAATCATGAGAAGCAGCCAATACCTGTTCATCTGGAAAAGTATTGTTAATTTCAGCCCTATCTCCAAGCTTTAGCATAGCCTCTTCGTCTAATCTGGACAAGTGATCGGCAACTTGATTTTCGATCCCCTTTCTATCTTTTACTACAAAATCAAAGTCTTGCAGCAACAATACCCATCTAATCAATCTCGGTTTTGCATCCTTTTTCGCCATCAAATACCTCAATGCAGAATGGTCAGTATGCACTATGACCTTAGTACCAAGCAAGTAGGATCGAAATTTCTCGAATGCAAAAATCACCGCAAGAAGTTCTTGTTCGGTTACCGTATAGTTCTTCTGGGCCACATTTAGAGCTTTGCTAGCATAGTAAATAGGATGAAGAATTTTCTCTCGCCTTTGTCCCAATACTACACCAAGTGCCAATCCACTCGCAACGCACATTACCTCAAATAGTTGTCCCCAATCCGGTGAAATAATGATTGGTGTTGTAACCAACTTCTTCTTCAACTCTCTAAATGCTCTAAGACAATCATCATCAAAATAGAAATTACACTCATTCTCGAGCAGTTTGCACAACGGATGTGCAATTTTGGAGAAATCTTTGATGAATCTCCTATAAAACTTGCATGCCTAAGAAAACTTCTAACACCTTTTACAGAAATGGGTGGTGGCAGCTTTTCTATTACCTCAGCTTTAGCTCTATCAACCTCAATACCTTTCTCTGAAATTCGATGGCCCAACACTATACTTCTTTAACCATGAAATGACACTTTTCCCAATTCAGCACCAAGTTGCAGTCTTCACACCTTTTAAGCACCTTGGCCAGATGATCTAGACAACAATCAAAAGAATCACCTACAACTGAAAAATCATCCATGAACACTTCAATAGTGTCCTCCACCATATCAGAAAATATCGACATCATACATCGTTGGAAGGTTGCTGGAGCATTGCACAACCCGAATGTCATTCGTTTGAAAGCAAAGGTCCCATATGAGCAAGTGAAGGTGGTCTTCTCTTGGTCTTCTGGAGCTATAGAAGTTTGATTGTAGCCCGATTACCCATTAAGAAAACAATACCAACCCTTTCTTGCAAGTTTATCCAACATTTGGTCCTTGAATGACATAAGAAAGTTGTCCTTTTCTCTCCATGCATTTAACTTCCGGTAATCCATATAAACTCTCCATCTAGTAACGGGCCTCAATGGAACAAGCTCATTTCTTTCATTTGGAACCACAGTCATACCTCCCTTTTTAGGCACACACTGCACAGGACATACCCAACTACTATCTGCAATGGGATAAATAACTCCTGCATCCAGCCACTTTATGATCTAGCATGAGTTGGATTTTTTGAGAGCAAATACCGAGGGGAATCCCAATATTATCTGCAATAGTCCACCCAATAGCTCGCTTGAACCTCTTCAACACAGTCACCAAGCACTCTACTTGCCTCGCATTCAAATCTGCTGCAATGATGACCGGCAAAGTATTCTCTTCACCCAAAAGTATACATACCTCAAGTGTGGTGGTAGAGCCTTAAGCTCCAATTTCGGTGCCTCTACAATAGATGGTCTTGTGGGTGGGGACTCGCGATTCTTCATGTCTAACTCATACTTCTTTGGTTTGGACCAATATTCATACTTATCGAGTGCGGCTACTAACTCATCATACTCTTCAATACCATCACTATCGAAATTCATCATAACTGTTGCTAATGCCTCAACACCTAGTCACTCTTCAATTTGCACTTCTGTCCTACTCTCCACTCTGTAAGTTATAGCAGATACTGTTTGGAGCTCACCATTATGCTTCATGGACGTACAGATATTGAAAGTTGTTTCTTCATTATTCAGTCTGAACTTAATCTACCCCTTTTCCATATCAACCAACGCACGCCCTGTGGCAAGAAATGGTCTCTCAAGTATGATGGGAACCTCAAAATCAACCTCACAGTCAAGAATCACAAAATCCGTCGGAAAGATAAAAGACTCTACTTTCACTAGCACGTCATGGAGTACACCAATGGGCCTCTTCATAATTCGATTGACCATTAGTAACCGCATTACAGTGGGCTTTGGGTCCCTTAGACCCAACTTCTTGTAAATAGACAAGGGCATGAGGTTGATGCTATCACCAAGATCACACAATGCCTTAGCAAAGTGTAACAACCCTATAGTACATGGGATCGTGAAAGCACCAAGGTCTTCCTTCTTCTGCACCAGAGATCTTGTAGCAATAGTGCTACAATGCTGCAATCTATCATCATCTTCAAAACTCACAGACATTTTCTTTGTCACCATATCTTTCATAAACTGTGCATACCCAAGCATATGCTCTAAGGCTTCTATCAAAGGGACATTGATAGAAAGCTACTTCAATATAGTAATAAACCTATGATATTTACCATCTTCAATCTTCTTCACTAACCTCTGTGGAAAAGGTGGTGGAAGTCTAGGTATGGGGATCACTTTCTGAGATATCTCCGCTTCTTGCTCTAACTTCCACCACATCATCTTCTTTCCTAATCTCATTCTCCACCATAGACGACATAGATGGATCTATGGTTTTCTTACCTCCTCGAGTAGTAATTGCCAAACAATGACCATCATTTTTTGGATTCTGGATGGTGTTGCTAGGGAGAGTGCCAGGTTGACGCGGGTTCACTGTAGTAGACAACTGAGTCATCTACTGCTCTAGATGATTTATTGACACTGCATGGGCATCAACCTTTTGACCAATACCAGACAAGTCGCTTCTCATCTCCTTCACATTCTCATCAGTTGCATCAAACCTTATCATCATCTTCTGCATCATATCTTCAATACGCTCCATATTACCTCCAGTTTCCCTAGCACCAGATTCTCAATTTTGAGGGGGAACATAGGTTCCAACCCGATCGTTTCTGTTGCCATATTTGTTCCTGTTGTAGTTGTTGTCGCGATTAAAGTTCCCATCCCAGACATAGTGACCCTCTCGATTGTAATTTCCATAGTTCCAACCTTGGTTCCCTTGACCTTGGCGCCAATTTTCTGTGTTGGATCCTTGGTCATTTGGTCGGAAACCCCCCATCTGATCATTCACAGCATAAGCATCCTCTTCATAGTAACACTCCTCAACTGGTGGTGAAGTTCTAGTTAAGTAGTTTACAACATTTACCTTTTCTGCTCCTCCGCTCACATGCTTCAATACCAACCCCAACCCTGTCCTCATCTTGGCCATCTCCTCACGAATATCATCTGCAGAGTTAATAGTTGTATTATGAACGGCAAATGTGTTTCTCCCAGTATCTGAACTCCTAGTGCTCCATGATTTATTGTTGCGAGAGATCCTCTCCAATTTTTCAGCAATCTGTGCCTATGTACAATCACCATATGAACCTCCAACAATAGTGTCAAGAACTGCTTTATTGTTATCATCTTGTCCTCGATAGAAATATTCCTTCAGTGACTCATCATCAATACGGTGATTTGGAACACCTCTTACGAATGCAGTGAATCTGTCCCAAGAGCTGCTCACAGACTCTCCAGGTAATGCTACAAAATTGTTGACCCTATCTTTGTGATTGAGCTTCTTGGACACTGGATAGTACTTCGCTCGGAACACCTCCGCCAGTTGGTCCCATGTAAATATTGAGTTATAAGAAAGCTCAGTGAACCATACTACAGCATCGCCTGTCAGTGACAGAGGAAACACTTGTAATCCAATGACATTCAGATCCAAGTCCGATCTACCTACACAACTTTTGCAAACCACCCTCAGCTTGGCTAAGTGAGCATGTGGATACTCCGATGGCGATCCTGAGAATAAGCCTCTTATTGTAAGCATCTGCATCAAACTACTAGTCACCACAAATGTGTGCCCTGGAGGTAGAGGGGGTAAGACAATAGGTCTATCAGAGTCTTCTATATTCATGTTGCCCCGATAGTTGTCATGTTGTCGTGGGCCTAGTGGATTTTGCGAACTCAACGAATCCCCCAATTAATTTTCAGCTGGAACCTGGTTATCCCCATCAACTACCCTTTGTTGTTGTAACTCAACTGCATTATCTAGATTTCCTCCGATAGGATCAATTGGATCTCTTGGATTGTTCATTCTTCGCAAAGTACGGTTCAGCTCTGGATCGTAAGGTGTAAGTGGTTCACCCTAGCTCCGTGTACTTGGCATACACTAGAGTTAGAACCTGTGAGAGACAAAAACGAAGAGAAAAAGTAAAATTAGGAAATATTTGACTAACGTTCAATAATGTAGTTAAAATAAATCTAAAATCTAAATTCCCTGGTAGTGGCGCCAAAATTTGATAAGCTCAAATTACACCTCCCTACAAAAGTATAAGAGATCGTTATCAAGTAAAGAACCCAACTTGTAGGTTAGGGTCAATCCCACGAGGAAAATGGTTTAGACTTTACTTTAACCAACAATTATATTCAATCAGTCAAATTACTTCCAGAAACAGGTAATTAAAGGGGGGGTTTTGTTTGTATGAAACAAATAGTAAGAATTTACTAAGTAATCAGTAATCAAAACTCAACTTTGATTGTCATCAAGATGAGAGAAATAACTAGGGTATATGTGCTCCCCACAAACTCATAACGCAATAATCCTAGAAACAACAATCCTTTCCTAGTGTATTACATGTAAAGTGATAAGTTAGATATCTCTAAATTATTGGTACGGCATCTAGAGAATTTCACCCCGCACCTTGGTTCGGCTACGTGTTTATAATTTACTAATCCTTACCTTTACCTCATATTAGACATCATAATCGACACTAGCCTATTAGATAGTATCACACTAAATCTATGTTGATAATTCTTTTCTTGTTGATTACCTCCTTGGTCTGGCAAGTAGCATCAAGGCGAGTTCTAACGCGTGTACTCGTTAAAGAGACTTCTAAACGAAAGAATTATCAATGCATGCAAAACACTATTCAAGAATTGCTTATTTACTATTCATACTTTGTTAACCGCTCATGGTTCCCACAACTATAGTTGTGAATTTAGTTACCCATATTAGCAAGAACACAATTCATAGCTTTAGATGAAGAAATCATAAACTTATGTAAAGAGAATAATAAACGCAGAAATTCAACTTGAATTGCAAAGCCAAAATCTTCAAAATGAACTTAGGAAATCAATAATTGCTAGAGTTGCAAATTAATCTCCCAAAGTCACAAAGTAAAACTAGAATAATAATTTCTAACCCCAAAAAATAAGGTTTACATGCCCTATTTATAAAAAACAAATCCTAAATTAAAAGGGAAACAAATTAAGGAAAGTTTGTTCAGGCACGCATCCTCATTCCACGAGACTGACTTACGGACCGTTGATGGATCTACAGTCCATAATTCCCTTCCGTCAGCAAGGACTTGGAAAATATTTCAGCTTCCAAAAATCAGTTCCTCTGAAGCAAACGACGGGCTTGCAGTACGGACCGTAGATAGATCTATGGTCCGTCAATCCTCTCTATAGGTCCACACTTAGAATCTTCAAAAATCGGGTACTGGAACCCTCGCAGTATCAATCTACGGATCAATCAGTACGGTCCGTAGATCCATATACAGACTGTCAATGGCCACCGTGATTCCACACTTGGTCAGATTTCCCTGATTTGTCTTCCATGCCTTGTCTGCTGATCTATGGTCATAATCTACGGGCCGTCAATGGATCTATGGTTCGTAGATAGCCTCCGTGATTGCCTTTTTCTGCAGTTCTTTCAGCTGTCTCTATACTTCCACGCCTGAACATCTTTCCTGCAAAAAGAAATAAAAACACATAAAAACCAATACAAAATGGTCCTAGACACACACAACTTGTAAGTGAAATGTATTAGAAATACCGTAAACTCACGGTATATCAATCGGGCCTGCAATATTTGGTCATCCTTATTCTCAGAGAATGAAGCCTGAGAATTATGTGATTCTTCCTCACTCTGGAGTTGTACTCTAGTGTCTCAGCTACGGGCTTTTTTCCCTTTCCTTTGCCTCCCTTTGGAGCTAATTTCTTGCTCTTTGCACCGGAAGCAGCAGCTTCCTCATTTATCACAATCCCCCATGCCCGCTTTTGGGGTGGCATTCCTCTATCATCCAAGTTTTTTTTAGCCATTTCTGCTAAACCCATAGAAAAATGTCAGAAAAAGTTCAAGAAAGGTGTAGAAATTTAGTTGGAGAAATACTCACCTAGTCACTTCAGCTAGCCAGATCGAGCTCGCCGAAAGTACCAGTGCAAAAATTTTCAAAACTTAAGATAGGTCAGTGATGTTTAGGGCCATTCGGTGAATTGTCGACACCAATCGTCGAGCTAGGAGTAGTTCACTGAAAGTTACAATGCATTTTTAACTATTTGGCTTTTAAAGCTTTTCAGTTCGCGGCACCTTCAGCGAAGTAAGTCGTGCTCAACAACCCACTCGGGGATGCACCGAGTGGTATTTTCCTCACCACGTTTTACAGGACCTCTAGTAAATTTAGGGGTTCAAACGACGGACAGAATCGGGCTCGCCGACCTGTTCGGTGAGTCGCCGACTAAGAATTTAGCCTACCGAGTTTTACAAAAGTTCCCCTTCAAGGTTGGTGTTTCCAACAACGGTCTAAGTCGAGGATCGCCAACCTGTTCGGTGTGCCGCCGACTGGACTTTGGGCTCGCCAAACTACCAATTTTCCAACATTCTTCACTTTTCAACCTGCACAATCAATGCCAGTTATTCAAAATAAAAAACTAAAGAATTAAAAACTTTGGTTGCCTCTGAAGAAGTGCCTTAGTTAACGTCATTGCATGACATGGATACCAAATCAAGCTTCATTTTTGGGGTTTGCCATTGTGTCACTAGGCAAACCCCTTGTTGTCTTGAATTTAAATAAGAAGAAATTTGACCCATTTGGGTCTCCAACTGCTTAATAAAGACTGTGTGAGATGTCACCGTTTGATTGAGGGTTGAGACATCCTCTTTCATCTCTTTCAACACTTTGTCTGACCCTTCAACCTTGCTGAGAATACGTGAGAGCATAGCTTCTGTATGGACACCTTCAGATTCCTTGGGCTTTTGACGCTCATGGGAGGAACATACATGTTGTCCTCCTTTCTATCCTTCTAGGTGGCGTTATAATCACGCTAACCCTCATTTCTGTTTCAACCTTGATTTCCACCCGGTCTGGGGTAGTTGGCACGATAACCTCCTCATTTATTGGCTAGAAAGTTCACTTCCTCATTATACAACGCTTCAAATTGTGCTTCATCAAGGTTTACTCTACCAACACCCACAACATTAATACTCTCTGTACCAACACCCATGATATTTTTAGCCAAGATATCCAGTTGGGTCATCATTTTGGCCATGTTTTGGTCTCTCTCTTGATCCTTTTCGATCTCCTTTTTTGTCATTTTGAAAGTGAGAGGAAAGACTTGGTCTTCACGAGTGTACCATGCCCTATTAATCTTGGTCATGCAATCAAGGAGTTGAGATGTAATTTCATAGGGTTGTTGCATTATACCATCCGAAGAAAGTTGATCAGCCACTCCGTTGTTCACCGAATCGAGGCTCCTATAGATGTATTGCAGCAACACATTATTTGGAAGTCAATGAGTAGGGCATTGCAGCACCAATTTCTTAAACCTCAGCGACGTCTCATGGATTGGCTCACCTTCCAAGCATTTAAAACCTTGGATGCTATCCCTAAGTATCATCATCTTCAATGGGGAGAAGAATCTCATATGGAATGCTGTGATCAGCTCATCCTAAGAGGTGATGAAGTCTCTTGGTAAATTAGATAATCATTTGGTAGCTTTACCCATCAAGGAGAATGGGAACAACCTGAGACAAACTGATTCTTATGATCTGTTCTTAAATGAGAATGGACCACAAATGTCCATGATGTTTCAAATATGCTCATAGGAATCCACATGAGATAGCCCCCCAAATAATCCTTTCAATTTTAGGAGCTGTAACATTATGCTAGTGATGTGAAAAACAACATTTCCTTCAACCGGAGGTAGATGAATGACACCAATACCATCCACTTGGATTGGGTCATTTAAATCATTGAGGTTCCCAATATCGTCTTGGTGTCCCACTTGGCTACCATTAGTCCCATTTACGCTCATCTCTTCAACACAAACAAACACAAAGCCAAAAACTAAAGTAAGTAAATTCAACTACAACTAAAGAGATCACAATTTAACTTCACTAAAAGAATTTTAAACAACACCACTCCCTGGCAGCGATGCCATTTTGATTAACGTTTCAAGCACACCTCATCCAATTATAGGTGCAAATGATCATTAAGTAGTATAAAACCCAACGAAGAGTTGGGGTCGAATGCACAGGGAGCAGTATGTGGTCAAATTCAATTAGGAAGTATAAACGTGGTCTAATCCGCTATAGGAATACCAATTATTGAACAAGACATGTAAGCAAGTCAAAGGGGATGACAACAAATGTCAGATGGGGGTTTTGGTTTGCAATTATCAGCTACAACGCAATCACACAAAATTGAATTAAGAATATAGAGAGGAATTCTCAGGATGTGATTGATTATAGGCAAATTTTTCTATATGGGTAATTGAAACTACTAATAAATAGCTAAATATCAATAGGTAGGCTAAACTATGAGTTAAATAGCTTTCTCTCGAACAACTACTTCGAATCAAGTGATTTCTCTTGAACATCAACAAGCTTAATAACTAAGAATATCCACAACCTTAATACATCTTCTCTCTCGAGAAAGATGGGTAGGATTTGGTTTAGGATTGACTCTTTCGAGCTGAACCGAAATCAACCCAATACCCACAAACCATTAATCAAAAGCTTTGGTTCCAAAACCTCTCTCTCGAGCAAGCTAAGAACACAAGCTTAGAACTGTATTTGCAACTAAAACTCATAAGTAAAAATACAGCTAATGATTAAACCCACTTCAATATAGAATTTAAATTGATAATAAGCAATACCCATTAGCTAATTCAACCCATAATCATATAATCATATCTTAAGAATTGGGGTTTTAGCCACACATCATAAAAAAACATAAAAACAATTACCAAATGCATTAGCCATGATTTGGGTAAGAGTATTCAAGCCTTTACATTGTTCCAAATTGACAAAAATTAGTAACCCACTTGTAAAATCCTCCAAAATTGTACTTTCGAACTAAAAAATCCAAAGAAAACTGTAAGTCTAGAATGGGAACTGTAGTATCTGGGAAAGAGGACCCTCAAAATTACATTTAAAATCCAATTTATAGTTTCCCAAAGTTAAGCTTGAAAGTCTACTCAGCAAATTAAGTTGTGCATTGCCGAACCGATCGACGATCTGCTGAGTATCTTACTCTATCGCTATGTTGTATAGGCCTTCAACATCGTTAAGTCCTGTAACTTTGGATGATCTATCTTGTCATCGTGGACCCGATTGGTGATTCGCCGACTGCCCATATCTGTTGCTGACTTGGTTTTTTCTGTAAGGGTTGGCAGACTGGAGCTTTAAGCGAACTGAAGAGCCACTTGGTGACTCACCCAGTGGTCTTGGTGATCACCAGGCTCGCCTCTTTCAACTTCTTCAGCTTGTTTTGTTTCTTTTTGCATGTTAGTGTCCTTGCTTTGCTCCTTAACCCACATACCTGAAAATCAAGGCTTTAACATAAGTTTATAGCATAAATTAGGCTTTTGAGGACACTAAAACTATCAAAATAAAGCCCTAAATGAGTCCAAATCTAGGACTCATCACTAGGTACTGTTATGGATCGACAGAGATTGAACCTTGGTCTGCTCATTAAGTAAGAGATGACCATGAGGGCAAAGCAGAGTCAGGCCTCTCTTTCTTTTCCGGTGCTGATCACCAAGCTGTGCAGGTGGGCCCGTGTCCCGATGATTGAGAAGACATATATGGAAGTGACTCCAAATTCCTCTACTAACATCCAACAGATAGAGGCTAAGTACGTTCGGGGTGAGGCCAATAGGAGGAGAGATGCATTGGTAGATACATCTTCGGAAGTTCATGTTGGTATGTTGTTGATCGAGGCAATACTTCCTCCTCAGGCAACTAAGCCTACAGGTATACATATCCCCTCTAATTTTGCACCTCCTAGTTTATATTATGTATCCCCTCCCTTTATTGATGTTGCTATTTCTTCCCTACCCCCTATCACCTAGGCCATGTTGTACAAGATAGGACATCTAGCCCAATCTGTTGATGTGCGTGCCTCTCGGGTTGAGGTTGTTGTGCTTGGGATGATAGAGCAGGGTGATTGTTGGTGCCTTGGCCCCAATTAGGGCTGAGATGAGAGAGTATCGGGATTTGATTGATAGCCACCAACTTGCACTAGATGTCCTTGTTGTGAGGGTAGAGGCATGTGACCAGGGTTGGGGTAACTCTGCTTCTGTGATGACCTTGAAAGCCGATATTGCTGGGCTGAGGAGAGATATGAAGGAGATGAATTCCACAAACCTATCGATGTTGTTTGGCACAATTGAGAATCCTAAGGTCCTAAGTATAGATATCCGTACCAATTTAGTGATTCCTCCGGCTACTATGATCAGAGATGTTGATAGAGAGGACACAGCTGTTGAGTCTGAGGCTGAGAAGGATGAGAAGGAGCTCTGTGTTAGAGACGCATCCACGTATGATGATTTGGCAGATCTTGAGGGAGCCATGGTTGAGATAGCTGTGCGGGCTTCTTTGAGGGAGACGTATATGGTGGGCTCCAGTGGAGCCAAGGTTGCTGATAAGTTAGGCACTGATTCTTAGATACATTTGGGCATCCAACCTTTTTACTTTTGGGCAGCCAACTTTGCATTCAGCTATATCTATAAGTGATTAACATCACTTTTATAACATATATTCTCACACCTCTTCTATAACATTTCGTGTTCCTTAACTATAATAAACCTGGAGAACTTTCACTAGACATATTACTCAAAAAATCACAAGAGAAAAACTTGGTCCTTTTGGTTGGAATTCGAGATACACCTTTCTCTTGGGTAAGTGATGAAATCTGTTTCTGAGCTTGGTAGTGTATAGTATTTTAGGTATATCTCGTTCTCTAGAACTTCGTTTACAGTGAATAAATATGATTTGGAAAGCTAATACATATACGTATAAATCTTATGTTTATGTAAAACTCTAATTTAGCTGTTATGGATTCGAAATATGGGATGCAACATAGGACAAGTTATGTCCAGATTTTGTAATTAGAAATCCTGTATGATCAACTGTTAGTGTTTTGATTATATCTTTTTGTACAAAATCTATTTGTGGTGATTCTTGATTATTTAATACTATAAGAGATGTACCTACATCTTTCATGAAGGATATACAGTCCAGTTTTGCCGTTTTCTTTTTCAAAACAATGTTGCGACTTGAGGTACTAAGCTGGACAAATTCACTGTTTTGGGAGCATAGTTGTATTTGTACATGCTAGGCTTACTAGTGATTATGATCCTATTTACGTTAAAACTATTGAGCTAATAGAAGTTAAAGAAGTTATTTAATTGTATTTTTAAGGTTATATATACTCGTGTACAAGTTGAGGACCTTGATACGTTAGTCGGCCTACGGTTTGAACTCTTGAAGTTTTGTTAGACTGTTTCTATGCTAAACTCCAAGGTTTTTATATAAACTTCTACTTGTAATCTTGTTATCTTCTTGTATATTTGAAGGGTTATCTCGAAACCTTGGTTACTTCTTATCACATTGTATTATCGTATTGGTATTTTCTGAGACTTTCAAGACATTTGTGTAACTCGCCCACTTGTACGGATTGCTTGATCATCTGTCATTCTTGTTGGGAATTTGTCCTTCTTGTGGCTGTGAATTTGTCACTATTGACATGCCTATTGATTCGGATTATTTGTCATCTTGATTCTGGATTTTTGGTTTGTCTTAAGTATGGAAGTTGTCCATTTTAAGTATGAATTAGGAAGCCATTTTTTATATGGTTCTTGATTCTCTTGATTAATATTGGGCTTTGACCATTCTTGATACATGGCTTCGATCCTTCTTGATACTTGATTATGCTGGGTATGACAGTATAATGTATATATTGGGCAAGCCTTGGTATTGGATCTCTTGGTAAATGGTGCTTGAGAGTTCTTGACACTTGGATCTTCAAATATAGAACTTGACACCCTTAATATATTGTTCACTTGATTGATTTATTATGTTTCAATTCTGCTGCCCATGACTTTTGAAAAGTAACTTGGTGAATTTAGCAGTCCCACACTTAATAGTTTTTACACCACTAGGCTTTATGCTTAGCGATAGTTGTTTCTATCGTAGGGAAGTTCGAGGGGATACTTGAAGCTGGCCATTAGAGACGGAGTTTCTGAGAGCTTTATGGGAAGATCACATTTGCATATAGGCATCTATAGTTTGCATAAATCTTCGGACTTGTACATGATCTATATATTGTACATTTACATGGAATTTTGAAGGCTAATTTGATCATGTCACCATGGGTTGTAAAATAAGTATGACTACGGGTGTGTTTGGTATGAAGGAAAACATTTTCCAGAAAATGTTTTTCGATTTTCGCATGTTTCGTTGGGTAAAATGTTTTGGAAAATATTTTCCAATTCACCTCATTTTCCTCAAATTCAAGGAAAATGACTCCCTTTCAAAACTTAAGAAAAACATTTTCCAAAACTTTCCTCCAACTTCAAATTACATTTGTTTTGTTGAAAAAATAAATTCAAAGCTTATTTTTTTTAAAAAATATTTTTCAACTTCATTTTTTTTATATTTTTACCCACCCTCACCCTGACCCCTCCCCTCCTGCCATCCCCTACCCCCCCCCCAAAAAAAAAACATTTTATGTTTGTTTTTAAAAAATATTTTCAATTTCAAAATTTTATTTTCACCCCACCCCTACCCTCGACCCCCTCCCCGGCCAGCCCCACTACCAGCCCCCACCCCCTCCCTAAAAAAAAAAAAATTAAGTTTGTTCTTAAAAATATTTCCAATGTCAAATTTTTATTTTTTCACCCCACCCACCCTACCCGCGACACCCCCCCATCAGTCCCCCACCCCCACTCCCTTAAAAAATAATTAAGTTTGTTTTTTAAAAAATATTGTTAATTTCAAATTTTAATTTTTTTTACCCCATCTCACCCCTAACCCCTACCCCTGCCAGCCCCCCGCCCCGCCCAAAAAAAATAAGTTTATTTTTAAAAAATCTTTTCAGTTTCAATTCAAAAATTATTTTCCACTCTCTAGTAAAGAAAAGAGATGTTTTCTCAAAAATAATTTTCATTCATAAATTATACACTAAAAAATCTTTTCCGGAAAATAGTTTCTACTCACCAACCAAACATGAGAAAATAAGTAAAAAATTTACTTGTTTTCAAGAAAACATTTTCTAGGAAAACATTTTCCATGGAAAATATTTTCCTTCATACCAAACACACCCTACTTGTTTTACTATTTTTGGTGTGTAAATCCAAGTCATGTAATGTATTAAATTTACAATTTATTTTGAAGGTTTGTATGAAGCATGAACCAATCAAGCTTTGGTACCCCGAAGTTGGTAATGATTTAATGTATCTTGTAGTAGTATAGATAATACATGAATATCTCTTAGCGTAGTTTTAATTTTTTTTTGAAAGATACTTCCACCATAAATTGGGACTCTTGTCTTGATTAAATTTGAGATCAACTAAATTTCTAAATGACAAGCCCTTATACCTTTCACTTGTTATGTTGGGCTAAATTTCTCTATTGAATTATAATTTATATATCTTAGATTAATCCCTTTAAAATGTGAAAGTATTATATTAGCTTTCTTGTTAAGTAGTAGCATCCTTCCGAGAGGGTTGTTACATGTTAGAACCTCTTTTTGTTTCTACCCCCTCTAGGTGATTCTGAGTTGGTTGAAAGGGTATATAGAAGATGTCTCGTTTTCTTGTCCCATAGAGTTACTCTTGTTGACTTGGTAGAACTTGATATGCTAGATTTTGATGTCATACTTGAGATGGATTGGTTGCATTTATGATATGCTTCTATATATTGTAGGACTCAGATGGTCAAATTCCAGTTTCCAAATGAGCCTATCCTAGAGTGGAAGAGGGGAAATTCTATACCTAAGAGTCGGGTTGTTTCTTGTCTAAAGGCTTGAAAGATGATTTCTAAAGGTTGCATCTATCATATAGTTATAGGGTGAGGGATTTGGATTCCGAAGTCCCTAGTCTTGAGTCGGTCCCCATTGTTAATGAATTTCTGGAAGTATTTCCCAATGATTTGTCCGTTATTCGTCCTAAAAGGGAAATAGACTTTGGTATTGACCTTCTCCCAGATACGTAACTATCTCTATTCCTCCTTATAGAATGGCTCAAGTGGAACTTAAGGAGTTGAAAGAACAATTGAAGTATCTATTGGATAAAAGGTTTCATTCAATCGAGTATCTCTCCATGGGGTGCTCCGGTGTTGTTTGTTAAGAAAAGGGATGTTTTACTCTGAATGTGTATTGATTATCGATAATTGAACAAGGTGACCATTAAGAACAAGTATCCTCTCCCAAAGGTTGATGATTTATTTGATCAACTTCAAGGTGCAAGTTATTTCTCAAAAATTGATCTCCGATAGGGTTATAACCAATTGAGGGTGAAAGAAGAAGATATTTCGAAAATGACTTTCCGAACCCGATATGGTCACTATGAGATTTTAGTAATGTCATTTGGTTTGACTAACGCTCCGGCGGTGTTTATGGACTTGATGAATTGAGTGTTTAGACAATATCTTGACATGTTTGTGGTCATGTTTATCGATGATATTTTGATTTATTCAAGAAGTGAGAATGAGCATATTGATCATTTGAGGATCGTATTGCAAATCCTTAAGGACAAACAACTTTTTGCAAAGTTTAGAAAATGTGAATTTTACTTAAGGTCCGTAGCTTTCGTCAGTCATAATGTGTCCAACAAGGGTATTAAGGTAGATCCTAAGAAGATGGATGCGGTCAAAAGTTGTCCTAGACCTCTATCACCTTCAGATATTAGAAGCTTTTTGGGTTTGGCCAGTTATTATATAAAGTTTGTTGAAGTTTTCTCTTCGATTGGCTCTCATTTGATGGCCTTGGCTTAAAAGAAGGCTAAGTTCATATGGTCGGAAGAGTGTAGTAAAATTTTCCAAGAGTTGAAAGATAGACTTACTTTCGCTCCGTTGTTGACCCTACCGGAAGGAACAGATGGTTTTGTGGTTTATTGTGATGCCTCGAGGATCGGGTTAGGATGTGTTCTAATGCAAAATGGTAAAGTTATTGCCTATGCATCAAGGCAACTTAAAGTACATAAGAAGAATTATCCTACTCACGACCTTGAGTTAGCGGCAGCCATAATTGCTCTAAAGATTTGGAGACACTATTTGTATGGAGTCCATGTTGATGTGTTTACCGATCACAACAGCTTGCAATATGTTTTTAGTTGGAACAACTTGAATCTTCGCCAAAGAAGGCGGCTTGACTTATTGAAGGATTATGACATGAGTGTCCTTTATCACCCTAGAAAGGCAAATAACGTAGCGGATGCTCTTAGTAGGTTGTTTATAGGTATTGTTGCTCACATTGATGATGACAAGAAGGAATTGGTACGAGATGTACATAGATTGGCCCGTTTGGGTGGTCGGCTAGTAGACTTAACCAAGGGTGGTGTCATGGTTCATAATGGTTCTGAATCTTCTCTTGTAAGCGATATGAAAGCTAAGCAATATCTAGATCTGATTTTGGTACAATTGAAAGAGGTTGTACTCAAGAAGTCCGTTGAGGCTTTCTCACAAGGGGGAGATGGGGTACTTAGATACCAAGGTCGGTTATGTGTTCCAAATGTTGATGACTTGAAGGAACAAATTTTGGCAGAAGCTCTTAGTTCTCAGTATTCTATTCACCTAGGAGCCACCAAGATGTACCGCAACTTACGGGAAGTTTATTGGTGGAATGGGATGAAGAAAGATATTGCAGGATTTATGGCTAAGTGTCCAAATTGCAAACAAGTAAAGGTTGAGCACCAAAAACTGGGAGGTTTATCCCAAGATATCAGTATTCCCCCTTGGAAATGGGAGGATTTAAATATGGATTTTATAGTAGGGTTGCCACGCACTCGGCACCAATATGATTTGATTTAGGTTATAGTAGATGATGAGTCCATGATTTGGACTTATTTAGGGCTAGATTTTGATGAAATACTGTGTCCTCAAATGCAATCTGATGAAAATCTTTAAGTTTTAGGTATTTGAAGTTTAAGTCAAAGTGTGGACACTACTTAGCAAAAAGGAGCAAAAGAAGGTGAAAGAATGAAGAAATGAAGATCCACGAATTGCCGAACCCAATCGGCAAATCGCCAACAGATCGCATATTCACCTTTTGTTCCAGTGTGCTGAGCCCTGAAGGAAAAGAGAAAATCAGCGGTGAAAAGGAGCAGTCGGCATAGTGTTGAACGACTCCGCGAAGCAATGCTACATCGCCCAATTATCCAGGACACAAAGATGCTGAAGGTAACTAATGAAAGGCGACGAAGTAGATCAAAGGGCGGATCGCCGAATGCATCGGCGATTCCCACTAACGTTGCCGAAAGTTCCTTCGTAGCACATTTTATGAAAACTATAAATACTAGTTTAGTTTTTATTCTTAGTAGTGAATTTTACCTTATTTTATCTAGTTTTTAGATTATTAAGTTTGAGACAGAGTTTTGGAGATATTCTCTCTAAGTTTTGAAGAGGGTTTTGAAGAACTTGGAGTTTTCAAAGGGTTTCAAATTCAATGAATTGGACTTGGGTCTCTTGGATTCTTCAACTTTGGCTTGTTTTAAGACTTGATCTTGCATACCCATGGCTGAAAACTGATATTGGTATACGTCTTTATCTCATTTACATGCGTAGCTAAAACCCCAATTCTTGGGGTGTGATTTTGTAAATATTCGTTAGATTATCTATTCTACTGTAAGTTCATGAAGTCTTTATCTCTTTATCTCATTTGATACAATTTTCACTTTGAATTTCATTTCAAGATTTGGGTTTTCATCTATTCTACTTGTAAGTTCATGAATTCTTTTAATCTAATTATGAATTGTGTTCTTTCAAGCATGACTAGCTAAGTCACAACTAGCGTTGGAGGTTAGACATTATTGTAAAATTCTCAGTTTTTGGTGTTTTGGGAATTAACTTGCAAACTTTAGCAATTTGATTTCCGGAATTCGTTTGATACAATTTTCACTTTGACTTTGAATTCAAGTTTTGGGTTTTCATCTATTCTACTTGTAAGTTCATGAATTCTTTTAATCTAATTATGAATTGTGTTCTTTCAAGCATGAGTAGCTAAATCCACAACTAGGGTTGTGGGAACCATGACCAATTAACAAAGTATGAATAATAGTTAAGTATTTCTTGAATAGTGTTTATGCATGTATTGCTAATTCTTTCTCTTAGAAGTCTTTTTAACTGTGCACAACGTTAGATCTCGCCTCATTGCTACTTGCCGGACCAAGGAGGTAGTTAATGAGAAAAGAAATAACAATAGAGATTTAGTGGATGCAATCTAATAGTCTAATGTCAATTGGAGCGAGGGTGAAACTAAGTCATACATTGATGTGATGTCTAATCTAGGGTAAAGGTAAGGGTTAGTAATGTGGTTAATAACGTTTCAATGACACTTCATCCAATACTAAGCGTCAATGATCGTTAGTTAGTAATAGAACCCAATTAAGTGAGTTGGGGTCGAATCCTACAGGGAGTGGTATGTATTTGAGAATCAATAGAAGAGCATGAATATGTTCAAGTCAATCATAGGTAAAAACATTTACGAATAAAAGTATGGTTCAAGTTTTAGGTGACACAACTGTCAAATAACATGGGAGTTTGCTTCAACTATCAGCTAAAACAGCAAATAACAAGAAAATAACAAGTATAGAGATGGGTTATTGGGATGTGATTGGATTATGGGCTATGGTAGACAAATGGGTGATTGCAATTAATAGTAAATAGTTGTAAATTAGTGAATAAGCTAGACTTTAGTGGGAATAAATTTTCTCTCGAATCAAATTAGTTTCTCTTGAACACCAATAAGCAGCAATTAAGAACAACCTATGCTTTAGTCCATTCACTCTCTCGAGCTGAACCCATGCCAACCCATTACCCACAGACCATTAAATTAGTAATCTTGGTTTTAAAACCTCTCTCTCGAGCAAGCTAAAAATACGAAGGTAGAGTTGCATTTGCAACTGCAACCCTTTAGATTAAGCCACAATTACTGAATGAAATAACTTTTAAACAACAATTAAACTGTCAATTAACAATACCCAGTAGCTAAATCAACCCATAATCACACCCCAAGAATTGGAGTTTTAGCTAGACATCATAAAAAGATAAAAATCGTTACCAAATTGTGTTTATATCAACTGGGTAAGATTAATATTGTCTTTACAGAGGTCTAAGATGAAGAATCTTCAACACCCACTTCCAATTTCTTAGTAATGGAAATCTTCAAAGCTAAGTAAAATATTGTCTCAATACTCTCAGTTCTAAATCTAGATACCAAAATTGATAGATAGATTCCTAGATAGATAACTGATCGATAATTCATAGATAACTCATAGATAAGAATTTAAAAATGTATTTATAGTTGCCAAAAATGTGCTGCAAAGGACCATTCAGCGCAATAAGTCGGGATCACTGATCCACTCAACGATCCACCCTTTGGTCAATTCCATCATATTTTTTATTTGGCCTTCAGCATTTTCAAGTTCTGTAACTTTGGGCGATCGAGCACTGCATCACGGAACTGTTCTGCGACTCGCCTACCGCTCCTTTCTATCGCCAACTGGATTTTCTCCTTCAAGATTTGGCACACTAGAATATTAGGCGAAACCATGGCCATTTAACGACTCAGCCCAATGGGTTAGGCTATCTGCAGCCCTTTTTTTCTTCATTTTTTCAGCTGCCTTGTTCCTTTTTGCTCATTATTGTTCATGCTTTGTTCCTTAATCCAAATACCTAAAAATCAAGGATTTTCATCATTTATTGGCACAAAATATGCATTTGAGGACACTAAATCTATTAAAATAGAGCCTTAAATGAGTCCAAATTGTGGACTCATCAACACCCCCAACTTAAACTTTTGTTTGTCCTCAAGTAAAACTCAAGTTCAACAGTTCAAAAAGGATGTCTCAAATAGTGCTACCCAAGACTCAATCATGAATGGACACAAAAAGACTCACCTTACTCATGCAAGAATCAATTGTGCACTCAAAGATTCAAGTGGTGACTCACCACTATGAAAGATTCTCAAGTACACAATATTTGCTTCAAATGCAAGTTCAAGCTCAACAAAGCTACTCAAATTCCCTCACACAAAGAATGATTCCATATCCACACACAATGGTTCACAATTTAAAGCTTTGGAATCAAATGCAATGCTCACACTCACAAATATGAACACAATTCATGATTTCACCTATAGATTTGTCTTTATTTTCCAATCAACAATTGTTTCAGCTCACTCAAGATCAAAATGGTCTTTTCAAGGTTTGTAACGGGGCTGAGTGCAAAGGTATGGTCATTTAGGCTCAATGGCTGCAATCCTCATGAAATGTGGTGCGAACAACACTTTCTTTCCTTTTCTTCATCATTCTCATTCATGCTCACAAGTCTCCCCATTATTCATCTTCTATGAACTATTGGATACCCAATTTTCTTTGTATTTTCATTAATTTATTCCACAACTTTTTCGTTCTTTTTCTCTCTTTTTTTTATATGGAGGGGGTTCCATTTTCTAAAAACATGGGTCAAAGGGGACTTTCTTGCACTTCTTGATTTACCTTTTCTTTTTCACCATACCTCCAACTTAGGCTTTTGGCCTAAGTTGGTTATTCATACAAACCACAAATCATGAGGATTATGGGTAATGGATCAAGAAAGGTCACAATTTCATCAAGTTTCTTCCAAGAAAAGGTTAATGCTCAAAGGTTGTTCAAATGGAGTTCACACACTCACAAGATAGGCCACAAAAGAGGTATAATGTCAAATTGTTTCACTCTTCAAAATTTCCTAAGATCATATCAAGAGTTTGCATCACTTAGTAAACCAGACCAACGAGGCAAATTCTAGGTGTCATCACGCATGGTTTACGGTAAGCTCATCACACACAAGGCATTGATACCAATGATAAACAAGAATCCACACTTCCACTAGTGTGCAATGTTCATCACAAGAGACTCAATTTGATACTTGGCTAGTCACAACGAGATGCAAATAGTTCACATATTTTCTATGCAACTTCATTTGGCCTCATCGTAGTTGCACATTCATTTTTGTTCGATTATGAGCACTATTCAAGTCATCAGTATTGATCACGATCGATACTCAAATTTGCAAGAGAACAGCCACATTTAAACACAAACAAGAGGTGGTACAATTTTTTTTAAAGGGTCCAAAAATCATTTATCATTAAAAACAAGGACCTGCAATCTCAATCATCCACAAAAATAGTATAAAACACAATTATAGCTCAAAACCCAAATATATACACAAAACATAATCACAAAAGTTAGGTCTCACCCCACCACAAATAAAAACCATTTGTCCTCAAATGCAATCAAAATAATATCCAAAAGTCAAATAAAGTAAGATAGAGAGGGAGGTAAAAAGAGATCCTATCTAAATAGTCGCTCCATCTGTCTGGGCATTAGTGCCTGGTGTATTGCTCTGATCTCGGGCCTCAGTACCCAGAGTCACATCAGACGAAATAGCAGATCCACTGGGTCCACCCATCCACGTCTCTCAAAGAAGTCTGGCATGCAGTTTCAAACATTACATTCTTCAGGTTAGCCAGATCATCATAAACTACAGCATCATGCACCTCTTTCTGCTCTTCGTCAGTCTCTACATCCGACTCATCAACTGCTACATCATCCCTATGTACATCTCCAGTGGTAGTCGAAGGAATCTCTGAAGTCTCAGGAGCATCCAAATCATCTGCAACTTCCATTAGTGAAGTGAAGTCAGTAGACTTGAGATAGTCTATGTCTTTCTCAAATATGCTACTTTGACTTTCAAAGTTGTAACCTCAAAGGTCTCCCCCTGCCTGCTTTCACAAGCCTCAACTCTCATTGTAAGAGTATCAATGAAAGTTTAGAGGGGGGTTAGTGCAGCAATGATGGCACTCTCGATCATCCATTGGATGGATCTCTCAAGTCTAGTCTCCCTCACGTCAGCTGAATGGGACAGGTGCCCCATATTCAAGAGCATAGCCTGACTGATCCTGGTGGGCTGGGTAGAAGTAGAGGTACCTGGGACCTGCGAAGAATAGGAAGGGGAAGAAGTACCTGAAGGCCCGGAGGTTGGAGTAGGCAAAGATGCCTCTATAGGTATCGAATCAATATCCACCTCTGGGGTTGTATTCACTGGAGCTGCCCTCCTCCTGTCAGCCTCTTCTACTCAGCCTCAATATGTCGAATGTCAGTAGAGGAGGAAGGGGTAACCTCAAAATGTCTTGCATCATCCTAGGGTACTACAGCATGGTGGATGTTAGTGAACCGAGAATTGCAATGAGGTCTGACTGTGCTTGGCTCTCATGGACATCTCTTGCTCAATAATAAGCCCCATATCAATGCTCTTCCTAAAAATAATTGACCCAAGGCAGGCTTCCTTAGGATAACGGAGAGCGGACTCATTTTGGGAAGGCTTATAGAGCTGCTGATGAATCTAAACCAATAACAACACTCAAGTCCCTTTTCTCAATTGGGGCTCCTACCTCTATCCACCTCGGGTTGGTATCTAAAATGAGGGGTGCCATCCAACCCTTTAGCTCATCCAATAAAGTTGTAGCGGTAGTCAGGTTGGGGAAGTCAAAGTCATACCCCTGTCAAGTACGATGTTGATGTACTCGCTATTGCATCCAACTTCCATGCCCCGGACCATGACCAACTTAACCGGTCTGAACTCGCTGCCTTCTTCTTTCTTTTTGGAACTAGGTCACCATATGTTGTATAGAACTCCTAGACCCATGAAGGAACATAGGGGTCTCGGGCCCTGGTGAACTTCTAGAATCTGTGGTAGTGGAGGGTGTCCCTCACATTTGAGTATTTTCCCTCAAGGCCCTTTGTAGATAATAATTTCTCCTCTAGAATCGTTCGCAATCTGTCCCCTTTCAACCTATTGAGAAGCCTAGGATGAGGGATGACTGATGGCACAGGAGACACAGGAGCCACAAGAGGTGTCGGAGTTGGCACTAAACCTGTTGGGGTGGAAGTTGTTGGGACTCTAGCTGAGTCAGGGTGAGATCTAGCCTGAATCTCAGCCCGCCGTGATTGAAAAAGCTGGTTATCCTAAGGCTCAGATAAAGCAGCCTGGGAGACAGTAGTCACTCTCTCAGATGTGGGTCTCTTGCCCTTGACCATGTCTCCTACTGGGAGATTTTGCCTTCCTCTCTTTGGAGAATTTGATCCCCTTTCATTGATTGTGATACCCGTACTCTTTTCCGGGGTGGCATGTTGATGTTTGTTCTTACTATATCTACAAAACATCAGGAAAAATTTAAAAACATTTCAATCAAAAGCACAGAAAAATAGTTGCAGACAGACTCGCCAAACCGGTCAGGGAGTCGCCAAATCACTTTGGTGAGCTAGATCAGGCTCGCCAAAAAGATTGGCTCAAAATTCTCAAAAAAATTTAGCATGTTTGTGATGGGAAGGCCTTTCGGTGAATCGTCGACAGCATTTGGCGAGCAAGGATTAGCCCGCCAAAAGTTACAGTACAATTAAGGCTCAGGGGTGCAGACAAAGAGCAATCAAGAAGGACTTTTGGTGAGTCTCCGAGTTCTTTCAGTGACCTCGAACTTCTCGCCGAAAGTTATAGAACCCAACTACTCATTTAGCATGAAATTAAAGGTGAGATGGAGAACTTCGGTGAACCGCCGAGTGGTTTGGCGAGCTCGACACAGCTCGCCAAATGACCGAACGTGCCTACATTCAACCCAACTTAACAAATTCAACCCCACAACCCCTGAAAATAAAATCAAAGCATGCAGTTCTTCAATTCAACTAAGACCCATTACACCTATTACCCCCGGGATACTCAGACTTCTATTGGTTTTTCCAAATTTGGCCATTTGACGATTTTTACCCTTAATAATGACGTCACCTGCTCTATCCTTTGGGAAAATTATGTCATTTGGCAAAAATACGGGTTACATAGACTTCACCCGACTAGACCCAACAACATTGTAACAACCCTAAAATGAAATAGGATGAACTAGAGCTTGGCATGTGTTTTGGAAGTTGGTAACTTGTTAAAATGATGAGTTTTGGATTTTAAAGTTTAGTTTGAAGAGTTTTGAGGTCAAACATCAAGGGACGACCATGACGTTCCGAAACTAGTCTTTTGGTGTTAGTATGTTCTAGTGTGTTGTCATTGAAGTTGGTGTATTGTTTGAGGTCTAAAACTTGTAGAAGTGACCCTAGTACCTAGATTGACATGTGTAGGGTTAAACGCCTAGGTACGACTCCCCAAGGACCACCCTAAGGGTCCTTGAGGAGGACCCTAAGTTTAGAACCCAAGCTGCCAAAAAGGGGTGAACTATTGCCATGACTTACGGCCACTAAGTCCATTGATGCCCCGTAAGTCTGCCTCCGCAAGTCAAGACTTAGCCTAGGGAGCCTTAGTTCCCATGTCCAAGTCTCAGTCACAAACTACGGACCAGCAGGATGCTCCTTAATCCCACCTACAGTCTGTAGGTGGGGGTCTCGTAAGTCACCCCTGCAATCTGTCAAGTTTCAACCAACTTGAGGGGTGAGTTGGTAAATTCACCCCACGTTCCTATTAAGATATGGATGGTTATTTTATGTATTTTTTGGTATCTTAAGTTTATTAAAACTATAATTTCCCTATTTAGAATTCATTCTTCAAATAAAACCCTTCCCTCCCAAAAAGGTTCTCTCTAGAACTCCATTGAAGGTCAAGGTGAAGATCAAGCTAGGGCTGTGGATTTTCAAGGGTTTATTCTTCAATTTAGTTTGGGTTCATCAAGGTTAAGGTATGGTGATCCTTTATCTAGGGCAAACTTCACCCTAGAGTCAATTTCAAAATAGTTTTGAAGTTTCCAATGTTTATGAAAAACCCTAATTCTTACTCAAACTCATGGGTTCTTGCATCAAACAATTTCAATTGATAAGATATGATTATGTTGATGTTTAATTGATGATTTTAAGATAAAAAAACTCTATGAACCCGTGATTTCACTAAACTCCAAACTTTAGCTTATGAAGTGGGTTTTATGGTTATGATTGGATGATGATGGAATTATCCTTAGATTGAATTGTATTATTGATTTATATTGTTGTCTATACCTAATTATGGTGAATTTTTAGGGAATTAAGTAATGGTGATTATGGCTTTGGAGAATGGTAAGCTGACCTAACTTCATGTTATAGTAGAATTGTTCTTGTATGGATTGATCCACTTGAAAGGTGGAGGTGGTTATCTATTGAATGTGTTTTGATTATGGCCTGAAGTAATTATATGGTGAATTGAGGTGTTATCACGTTATTGTATAGATGGTTGTATAATGTAAAGGTGTTTATGTGATCTCAATGATGATCTTGTGTGTAGTATTATTGTATTGTGATGGAAGTATGTTCTCTCTTACTGATCATGTATGAGGTAGATCTAATGTTAAAGGTCCTCCTAGTATTGTAATGTAATCTTGCACATTGATTTGGTAGGCCTAGGGCATCCTCCTCCTTGTGTAATTGAATGTGATATGATGAATGTATCTTAGGACCGGTAGACCAAATGTGGTACCTCCTCCATGAAGTGTGATTGATGTCTTGAATTGGTATACCTAGTATAGGCGCCCTTTCATGAATGAATGAGTAATGACCTTGAATCGGTAAAGCCAATGTAGAAGGCACCCTTCTTGGAAAGTCATGAGCTATCCTTAATGTACCTTGAATCGGAAGACCTAGTTAAAGGACCCTTTCTTGTGTAATGTACTTTGGGTCGGTAGACCTAGTATTGGTAGCCCTCTCAAGTACATTGAATGTGAATGAAATACTCTATGGGAATGAAGGCTAAGCACCGAGTGGATAGGGTTAGATGGAACTCTCCCAATGATAGGCTAGAGTTCCAATGAACATATTCCTACCCCAGAACTATGCGCCCACATAGGAGATATATTAGCTAGTGGTTTACACCAACACTATAATATCATCTAGTTCTTCCTTAGGCAAGTAGAACACCTCTTTTCGGTATGGGGGTAGAACATTGGATTCCATGTCTAGCTCTCATGGTCTATGTCGGTTAATGCCTATTCTCATCATGTGTGAAGTGCAATCTACTTATTGGATTGTCTCTACAACATGTAGGTAGTAGTATTGGATGATATCTACACATGGAACGAGTAGGCTTTGAAGATACTAATGTGAGTTCCCTAAGCCTTAATGGCTACTGAGTGAAAGTCCTCTAAAGGAATGAATGTGTCCTAATGGCTTAATAAAGATGTTGACTTATTGTGTAAATGAAATGATGAATGAGTAGTTTATATTGATGAAATGATTACTTAGCATGTTGTGTATAAATGGAAAGGTTCTTGTCTATTATAGCCTTGAGGAATACCTAGGTGTGGTATGAAAAGGTTGTATGGGTGGCCACTTCATGTCTTACTTAAGTGTGTCGTAGGGTAACTTTAGATAGAGGTCCTAAGAGGTTTAATAGCTTATTAATGTATGTACCTATGGGCTATATGTGGTTCTTTGCTAAATGTCATGTATGAGACTTTATATATTGAATGTTATGATTATTATGCCTTAATATCATGTTATGATGATTTTATTAAAAAAAATGGCATACAAGTATGATTTGAACTCAAATGTCCTTTTTAGCATGTTTTTGCATAGTGATCATACTCAGTGCTTAATTGTGCTAACCCCATTCTTTATTTTCTACAAAGTGTAGGTTCCGGCAAGTGATAGCAATTCTCTAGTGAAGCTTGGGATTAGAAGTTCTCTCAAGACCTATCTTGGTATGTCCTCATATGTTCGAGGACAAGGATTCTATGTTTCTAGTTTTGTACTGAGACTCTTGTAATAGACTTTAGCATTTTCGATTATATAAAGGGTCATGACCCTATCTTGTATGTTTGTCCTAGGATGGCAATGTGAGACTTAGTCTTCTGCTGTGTCTTTGAAAGATGTTTAACGAGATTTTAATTAGTTGGTCTTAAATAAAGTTTTAATTCTGCACTATTTTCTATTGTCTATGCAATAAATGAGCTAAGAGGCTTGTATTAGACCTTTTCGAGGTCAAGTACATCGTGTTACGACTAGGGGGTGCTCTTGGGTCGTGACAAACATGCAAGCACAACCCCACTTATTCTAACCAATTTTAAGGCACAAAATTACGGGAATTCAACATTAAAGGCATTACAGGCAAAATTATCGAATTAACACAAGCACATGCAAACACATTTAAGATCAGAGAGGCCCAGCACATGTCAATAAGATAAGATCATTGCAAATGAGTACAAAATTGCTAAAAATAAACTCGGGGTTTAGAAAACCAACCTTAGATGTCGATTAAAATGATATTGAAATGCTAGGCGGCAATGTAATCCACTCTGAACACACGATCAGTGACTCAAATATGGTTAAAATGCAAGAAATATAGAAACTACAGTTCAGGTGTGAGTTTAGGAGGATTAAAAGTGAGGGAAAGTGAAAGAGTTTGAAAGTTTAAACCTTTGGCCTTTAAATACCATCCAGTTCTCGCCCATTCGGCGACATTAGTCATGCTCGCCGACCTACCTGATGACATGCTGAGTGGGCACTTACCTTGCCGAGTTTTACAGGACCTCCAGTTAATGTTGGGGTCCAAACGGCGGACTAGATTGCTATCACCGACCAGGTCAGCGATTCACCAAGTTGCTCTTGGGCTCGCTGAGTTTTACGGACTCCAATTTATAAATGTCTTGAGCCTAACGACGGTCTAGGTCTGGCTCGTTGACCTCTTTGGCTATACGCCGACTGGACTATCAGCTCCCCAACCTACACTTTTCAACCACTTTCCATAGTTTCACCTGCACATTCAACGCACCATTATTTCAAAAATAGAAATAAAGCGATAAACACTTGGGTTTCCTCCCAAGAAGCACCTTAGTTAATGTCGTGGCACTACTTCCCCACTCAATCTTGATTTATGGGGTAGAGACGAGACAACACATGACCCATTTGGGTCTCCTACAATTGAACAAATATAGAATGGGAAGCAGTCATAACATTCAGCAGTGAGACATTCTCTTCTATCTCATTCAACACTTTGTTGTGATTTTTGACTTTGTGAAGAATGAGTGAGAGTATCTCCTCTATTTGTCCACCCTCATACACCTTGGTTTTTTATGCTCGTGAGGAGGAATGTACCAGTCTTTATTTTTGTCCAGTGATTGCAATTCCATGATCTTTTTGGCCACTAGATCCAGTTGAGTCAATAATGTGGCCAAAATCTAGTCCTTCTCAGTCTCTTTGCTGGTCTTGGCCATGTGATTAAGGAGTTGTGCTGCTATTGCATAGGGTAGTCGTGAGGGACCCCCAGAGACATTTGGTCAGCCACTCCTCTACTTTCTGGACCAAGACCTCTATAGAAGCAATCTAATAGCATGTTATGTGTGATTCCATGAGTTGGGCACTACATCAATAGTGACTTAAATCTCAGCCACAACTGATGGATTGACTCACCCTCTATTTGCCTGAAACTTAGGATGTTATCCGTAAGATTCATCATTTTCAAAAGAGAGAGGTCTATTTGGTCACCATTGCTACAAAACATGCTCTGTTATTCTGCTCATAACAACATACAAACCAAAACTAAAAATTAAGAAAGTACAACTATAACTAACAAGAACAAAATTCAACTTAAACAAAAAATTCTCAAATAACACCACTCCCCAGCAGCGGCGCCATTTTGTTTAATAACGTTTCAAAGACACTTCATCCAATACTAAGCATTAACAATCGTTAGTTAGTAATATAACCCAACTAAGTGAGTTGGGGTCGAATCCTATAGGGAGTGGTACATATTTGAGAATCCATAGAAAATCATGAATATGTTCAAGTCACTCATAGGTAAAAACATATACGAATAAAAGCATGGTTCATGTTTGGGGTGACAGAAGTGTCAAATAACAGGGCAGTTTGTTTCAACTATCAACTAAAACATCAAATAACAAGAAAATAACAAGTATAGAGATGGGTTCTTGGGATGTGATTGGATTATGGGGTAAGGTAGACAATGGGTGATTGCAATTAATAGTAAATAGTTGTAAATCAGTGAATAAGCTAGACTTTAGTGGGGATAAACTTTCTCTAGAACAATTTACCCTGAATCAAATTGGTTTCTCTCGAACACTAATAAGCAGCAATTAAGAACAACCTACGCTTTAGTCCATTCACTCTCTCGAGCTGAATGTGTGAAAAAGGATTTAAGATTCACTCTCTCGAGCTGAACCCATGACAACTTAATACCCACAGACCATCAAATCAGTAATCTTGGTTTTAAAACCTCTCTCTCGAGCAAGCCAAAAACACGAAGGTAGAGTTGCATTTGCAACTAAGACCCTTTAGATTAAGCCACAATTACTGAATGAAATTACTTTTAAACAAAAATTAAACTATCAATTAACAATACCCAGCAGCTAAATCAACTCATAATCACATAATAACACCCCAAGAATTGGAGTTTTAGCTAGACATCATAAAAAGATAAAAATCGTTACCAAATTGTGTTTCCATCAACGGGGTAAGATTAATATTGTCTTTACAGAGGTCTAAGATGAAGAAACTTCAACACCCACTTCCAATTTCTTAGAAATGGAAATCTTCAAATCTTCAAAGCTAAGGAAAATATTGTCTCAATACTCTCCGTTCTAAAACTAGATACTAAAATTGATAGATAGATTCCTAGATAGATAACTGATATATAATTCATAGATAACTCATTGATAAGAATTTTAAATTATATTTATAGTCACCAAAAATGTGCTACGAAGGACCATTCGGCACAATAGGTCGAGATCGCCGATCCACTCGGTGATCCTCCCTTTGGTCAATTCCATCGCCTTTTTGATTTGGCCTTCAACATCTTGAAGTTCTGTAACTTTGGGCGATCGAGCACTGCATCGCGAAACTGTTCGGTGACTCACCGACTACCCCTTTCTATCACCGACTTGAATTTCTTCTTCAAGGCTTGGTACACTGAAATACTAAGCGAGACCATGACCATTCGGTGACTCGCCCAATGGGTTAGGCGATCCTCAGGCAGTCTTTTCTTTGTTCTTTCAGCTGCCTTGTTCCTCTTTACTCATTAGTCACCATGCTTTGTTCCTCAACTCAAATACCTGAAAATCAAGGATTTACATCAGTTATTGGCACAAAATATGCATTAGAGGATACTAAATCTATTAAAATAAAGCCCTAAATGAGTCCAAATCATGGACTCATCATAAAGCATACTCCCATAGATGAACCAAGGTGCATGGTGAAATTCCCTACTCGGAGGACCAATCACTTAGGGATACCCAACTTACCAACTTCGCATGTAAAACACTAGGAAATGATTACTATTATTAGGATTACTGCGTTAAAATCTTGTGGGGAACACATAAACCCTAGTTTCTTTCTCATATTGATAATACAAAGTTTGAATCTTGTTTACTTGTTACTTAATCAACAATATGTTACTTATTTACAAACCCCTCCCCCCCCCCCTTTTTTTTACTTGTCTCAGAAATAGTTTAACTTAATGGATATAATAGTGAGTTAAGTTTAAGTCTGAACCATATTCGTTGTGGGATCGACCCCAACCTACAAGTTGGGTTCTTTATTTGACAACGATCGCTTATACTTCTTTAGGGAGGTGAAATTTGAACATATCAAATTTTGGCGCCTCTACCGGGGAATACAACTTTTAGATTAAGTTTAACTACATTATTGAACTTTAGTCAAGTATTTCCTGATTTTACGTTTTGTTTTTGTTTTCTGTAGGTTTCTACTCTAGTGTATGCCAAGTACACGGAGTCGAGACGAACTATTGACCCCCTATGATCCTGAACTAAGAAAGAATTTGAGAAAAATGAAAAATCTAAGGGTCCATAATAATCCATTCATAGAGGAACATAAGGAAGGAGATGAATTTCAACCTTCTGTAATGTGAACACTCAGGTTCGTGGTGGTAATCTAATCAGAGATGCAGTGAGGGTACATAATCCGCCAGAACCTAGGTTGTGTGAAAACTACAGGGTCGACTATAATACAATTGAATAAGAAGGACCTAGAAATTTCAGCCTCATACAAGGAGAAAATGAAGAAGTATCATGATCAAAAGATTGAAAAGCGTAAATTTGTTGTGGGTGATCTGGTGTTTTAATTCAACTCAAGGTTGTGCTTGTTTCCTGGCAAACTCAAGTCCAAGTGGACCAGGCCATTCAGAGTCACACAAGTACTTCCACATGGTGTGGCCGAGCTGGAGAACAAGGAGGGAACAAGGTTCAAAGTGAACGGGTAGAGGATCAAGTCTACATGGGGAAATCTGAGTGTGTGCAAGAAGTGATTGAGGCCTATTATCTTGATGAAATCCTAGTAATCAAGGTGGCTGCGTCGTGCCGCGACATTTAATCAAGCGTTGCTTGGAAGGCAACCTGAGATGTACAATCTATCCAACTATAGGTTTTTCTTTTCGATATAGGAGTTTTCTTCTTTCTTTTTATTTTTTTCTTAGCCCTTTAAATTGATGTTTTTTTTTTTTATTAGTGTTGGCTAGATATAGATTAGGGTCCGTGTCTAAAAAGTGTCCAGAAAATATAAAAAGAAAGTCCTAATGGTTCCTACGTGTGCATGGACGAAATGTAAAATCTACATAAAATAGTTGTGCAGTGGTCTACGGACCCTATCGATTGTCCGTTGGTCAATCCATGGAACGTGGATGGCATTCGTAGATCCCAGGTAAGTTCTCTCATTTTTTCTAAGTTTCAGAATGACCTACGGACTAGACTTACGGACCATCGACGGGGTCTCGTGGGACCAACCTAGGGTTTCTGCCTGACCTAACCCAAAGCTCTTTTAATATAACCCCTCATTTTTAAAACACTTCCCACGTCCATATTCTTCCCCCATCCATTTTTAACCTTCCAAATCCCCTCAATCAACCATTCATAACCCCCATATCACTCCCCAAATCAATTATATAAATCCCACACCTCCCCTCTTCTCTCCCAAATCATTCCATCACTCCCATTTTCTTCCCCAACACTTTCACTGTCTGGATTTGGTGTCAAAGTCTAGAAAAGAGGTTCAAGGAGTTCATTGCACTAACACACTCACCCACTTCGATTACTTGTTAAGGTAAATGATTTCACCCTGACTTTGAATTTGATGTTCATTGTTTAAACCATGAAATCACAAAGTTGGAACTTGACCTTGGGTTGTTAATCTCCTATTTGAATATTGAATTGTAGTTATGAAATACCCTTGGAATGATAGTATCTGAGTGTGTTATAAATTAAAACCACATAAATTGGTTAAAAGATCTAAATTGGAAGTTTTGACTTAGGGTTATTTTATCGTTTTGTGTAAATGTGAATAAAATTGACTGATCACAACCCTAAGTATGATGAACTACCAAAATATATGTTGAAATGCATGCGTAGGCCTAGTTTGATTGTGTGTTTGTTGAAATATGGCATTAAGTTTGAGTCCAAAATCAGAAACCTGGCACAAGACTGACCTACGACTTCAACCCACGAATCCTAAGTCGAAGTCCATGGATGAGTGGCACACACCATCCAAAGTACTTAAGTGTAGAACCACGGTATGGACTATGGTCCGTTGTTTGATCGATGGACCATCCTGCACATCTGTGGTTCCACCATCTAAGACCCAAAAATGAGAACTATGACCTACGGGGGGACCCGCGGACCGTCGTCCTATCGACAGACCGTAGGTACCCACCGTGGGTCAACACTTCAGCTACTATCCAGAAATTTTTATAGTGTTTGTTTGGGTCCAATCCTGTTCTACAATTATTCCATGAGTCTTATTTCCTTGTTTTGGTACTAACTAAGCTTCCACAGGTACCATGGCCCCTAAAAAATCTCCAACCTATGCAGCAAAGGGTAAGTCCAAATCCATCGCTCATTCCCGATGTTTGATTGATAATGACACTAATATCGAATACATTCCACCTACTACCAGGATCTCCCTCACTGCCCCCGCACTATTAGGAATAGAGCCCAGCAGGCTAGCTCCGACGAGGTCACTGCCCCCAATTCGGTGGAGGGGGGCAACAGATCGGAGCATAGGCTGGCTCAGAGTCGCAGCCTGGCTCTAGTTCTAGCGGCAGTAGCACTTCTTCATCAGATATCGATAGCTCATGTGACAGCCCAGTACCTACCAGAGTTGAGACTTCCCCCAAGGCCGATGAGCCAAACAGATGGTGTGTCCCTGGCCAGCATTAGAAATATGAGAATGGCACGATTTTGAATAAGCATCGGCGGATGGCCAGGATCATGACTGGGGAGCGTAGGGTCCTTACAGGCAGTCTCCACATTGTACCAGCTAGTGAGGAGCTCTTTCGGAGACACCAATGCGAGTAGATGGCACGAAATCCTGGGAAATATAACTAGGAGATGACCAAAGAGTTCTATGCTTCTTATGTTGCCACAACTCAACCCCCACTTCAGTCCACATTGGTGCGGGGCTTCCCGGTCAACATCTCAGAGGTCACCATTCATAGGTTCATATATGGCCCAGGCCACACTCTGCCTATTAATATAGTAGAGTACGACTATAGGATGGGCATCATTCAGAGGGGGTCATTTTAGAGGGATTCCAACAGCGGGAGACACTGTTAAGATGGTTGGTTAGTCATATTATCGAGGACGAGGATCACACTGAGTGGGTACGAACTTTGAGTATGGGCATTAATAAGGCGTCTCTAAGCTTCCTTGCAAAGTTCTTGTGGCTATTTGTTCGAAATCGACTGTCCCCTACTCAGTCAAATAATGTGGTGACATGGGACCTGGCCGTGAAGATTGCAGCCATGATAGCAGGTTTGGAGATCTACTTTGCCTGCATATTGATAGCAAAGATCCACAAGAGGGCCTTTAAGACCACCACCACCCTACCCTTCCTGTGTCTCATTTTCCAGCTCTGCAGGGATGCTTCGGTTCCCATTTGGCATTGCGATCGATTGCTTGATGAGACCAAGACTATGGACATCGGCATCATTCAGGATAATGTCAATCTAGTTGCACCACAGAGAGAGCCACAAGTTGCTATACCATCCTGGGGTGTTGACCTAGCTGCAGATGTAGAGCAGATGCAAGCCGATGACACCACCATTCCGGTCCTTACAGCAGATGCTCGGGCTCTACCATCTCCGGTCACTAGTTAGCGCCCTGCTCATCCCAAGCTACTCCTTCTTCAGGGTCAACTCCCGTTCCTCTAGCTCGACTTCAGAAGTTAGAGACACAGATAGCCACACTGCTGTATCATATGAATCCGTGAATGTAGCACTATATTGCAGAGTCTGAGGCAAGGATGGAACAAATGATGGATCAGAAGATTCAGGCCGTTCATAAGCTCTTGAATGCTTTCGAGTTGAGAGTCTTAGAGAGGCTAACCCCGACCATAGATGTGACCACCTTCCAGTGGGAGTTGGCTAGACTCCGTGCTGATTTTGTTGCACTCCTAGCCCCTATTGAGATTGAGCAGAGTCTACCACTATAGTATCGAAGGATGAGGTGGTGATGACTGCTATATTCGATGATACTATGTTGCCATGAGATTCTTGTCGTGCTGCTAGGAAGTGCCACCGCTCTAACCACACTTCTAATGTTGATGAGGATCGAAGACTGAAGAAGAAGGAGAGCCAATAGTTGGAGGAGGCACTTGATGAGGAGAAGAGACAACAGCGGGCTCGTGAGGTGGAATTAGCCCATCTGGCAGTGTAAGCACTACTGAGGGTGCTACTGATGGCGTCCCTAGTGTTGATCTAATGGTATCCGGAAAACTGGACCCACCTGCTTCTTGAGAGGTGTTTGGCGTATATGCGCCACAGGTTCGCTTCACCCAACATTTTACTTTTGATTTTTGTTCATTGAGGGAAATTGCACCTTATTTTGTTGGGGTGGGGTAAATGGAGTTTGATTTATAGGGTGAAGTCTGAGTAACCCAACTCATAATCCTCCTTTGGGGTTTTCTTGCCTGTGTTCTTTTCCCCAAAAGACTATTTACTTTTATGTTGAACCGGCATGTTTAGGAATGTATGTGTAGGAGCAAGTAAAGGAATGAAAACATAATGGAAGAAATAGCATGAAATTGATACCTTTCCAAAAGTTTTGAAATGTGCTAGATTTATAAGCTTGATGAGTTGAATGTGTTGGATATCAATATGACATGATAAGAAACCGGTCTGACCTCATGACTTAAGTTAAAACTTGAGCTGCATAATTTAATAATCTGATAATGAAACAATGTGCCAAGTGCGTGTGAGAAAAGTTTGAATGTTCAAATACTATGGGCCAATCTAGAACTTGCCCCGTTGGTCCTGCTTAGATAATCTAGGCTAGAAGCTGGGAAATGATCATAGGTCCTTGTTCAAATAAGTCCACTCAAGCCTAAAATGATCCAACCAAATAAAATAAATTTTCCCTTTGATCCAAATGTTTGAGCCTAATATAGACCACTTCTTTCAATACACCTAACTCACTTTCCCTAAAATAATTGTTTTGGCCCTGGTCCCTCTTTGGACATGTGCACCTTAAGTTAGGCCAAAAGCCTAAGTTGAGGGTGGCTAATTCAACAAGTTACCTTGATCTTGGTCCCAGTTCGATATTTGATATTGTGCACCTCAACTCATGCAAAATACATAAGTTGAGGGTGACTATGAAAAAGGAAACCGAAAGAAAAAGGGTATGAAAAGAGTTTTGTGTTGAAGAGAGAAAAAGAAAAGAAAAGATGTAAAAATATGTGACTTTATTCAAAAGAAGCAAAAAGATGAATGACAAAAATGCTGAAAGAAACAAAGAAAAATAAAAGGAAGAAAAGTAAAAAATATGAGCTATAAAGTCAAAAGTCACATCTGTGTGGAGCAGAGTCACGGGAAAGAAATGAAAAATGAAAGGATATCAAGAATTGGTTGAGAAAAGAAGTAAAAAGCCAATGTAATGCCAAGGATGGCAGAAAGTCACTAAAAAGCACCCAAAATATATCCTCCCCGACCCTGAGCCTACGTTACAAGCTAAGAAAGTCCTATAGCGATCCTAGCGACTAGTTTGGAGAGTCTATGTAGTGAAAATAAGGGCAAGCCTATGGTGTTGAGCACTAATTGTACTTGAAGTCACTTCTGAGCGTGAGTGTTAAATGAATCCTTAAACTCAAAACTCATATCTATTGTGTGAAAAAAGGAATTATTTTGAAGTGAGGGCACTAGTTACATTGTTGGAGAGTTGGTATCTTGGTGATTGTGAAAAGTATATGTTGTGGTGTCTGTTGGTCAATCTATGTCATGTTTTGATCCGCATAAGTTTGCTTGTTAAGTCTAGATGAAAAGATTTGCACTAATGTGAGGGAATTGAGTTAGAAAGCCTTGTTTTTACTTGAGTTTGGATGTCTACTCCTACATAAGTGTCGTTTAGAGTTTTAGTATGTCGCGTGAGGACAAACAACAAGTTTAAGTTGAGGGTGTTGATATACCGTGAATTTATGGTATTTTTTATGCATTTCACTTAGAGTTTGTGTGTGTCTAGGGATATATATATTAGAAATAATGTTTTGTGTATTATGTTTGCAGGAAATAGGCATGGAGGCGGCTTATGAAGATTTTGAATTGAAAAGTGTAGAAGTGGCCACCAACGGAGCCACCCACGGATCGTAGGTCCATCGATGGGCCGTGGGTGGTCAGTCATAAGTCCTAGTCTGGGAGGTGAGTTTCAATACTCAATCCATGTAGTTCCAGGATGGACTGTAGACCAGTCCACGGACCGTGGGTTAGGCATCGTAGGTGGAACATCAGGGAAGTCTGAAAAGTGTGGAACCATGGAGCAAGATGACAGAGTGTAGGTCAACCCACGGTCCGTTCTACACGTCCGTCATTGATAATCTTGGAGTTGAAGGTTCCAGTACCTGATGAAAGTTTCTAAGTGTTAAACCACAGAGGGTGACCTACGGACCGTAGGTTGACCCACGGTCCATAGGTCATGTCATCGACAAAAGCCGTGTTCTAGAAGTTTATTTCCTTATTTTGTTTCCTTCTAATTTAGGACTTGTTTTCTATAAATAGGATTTATAAACCTCATTTTTGGAGGTTAGACATTATTGTAAACCTCTTAGGTTTTTGTGTTTTGGGAATTAACTTGCAAACTTTAGCAATTTGATTTTCGGAATTCGTTTGATACAATTTTCACTTTGAATTTCAATTCAAGATTTGGGTTTTCATCTATTCTACTTGTAATTTCATGAATTCTATTAATCTAATTATGAATTGTGTTCTTTGAAGCATGAGTAACTAAATCCACAACTAGGGTTGTGGGAACCTTGAGCAATTAACAAAGTATGAATAATAATTAAGTAGTTCTTAAATAGTGTTTACGCATGTATTGTTAATTCTTTCGCTTAGAAGTCTTTTTAACGGTGCGTAGAGTTAGAAATCACCTCGTTGCTACTTTCCGAACCAATGACGTAGTTAATGAGAAAAGAATTAACAAGAGAGATTTAGTGGATGCTATCTAATAGTGTAATGTCAATTGGAGCGAGGGTGAAAACTAAGCCATACATTGATGTGATGTCTAATCTAGGGTAAAGGTAAGGTTAGTAAAGAATACTCCCGTAGCCGGACCAAGGTGAAATTCCCTACTTGGAGGACCAATCACTTAGGGATACACAACTTACCAACTTTGCATGTAAAACACTAGCAAAGGATTACTATTATTAGGATTACTGTGTTAAGAGCTTGTGGGGAACACTTATACCCTAGTTTATTTCTCATATTGATAATACAAAGTTTGAATCTTGTTTACTTGTTACTTAATCAATAATTTGTTACTTACTTACAAAAAACCCCTCTTTTTGTTTACTTGTCTCGAAAATAGTTTGACTAAACGGATATAATAGAGAGTGAAGTTTAAGTCTGAACCATATTTCTCGTGGAATCGACCCCAACCTACAAGTTGGGTTCTTTATTTTTCAATGATCACTTATACATCTATAGGGAGGTGTAATTTGAGCATATCAAAATCCCAAAACTCCTCTCAAATATTCTCTCTCTAGAAGTTGGAAGAAGAAGGAAGAAGAGGAAGCTAGGTCAAGATCAAGTCTTCAATCTCCAAGCTTGTGAGCAAGTTGTGACCAAGGTATGATAGCTCTTCATCCATGGATATCTTCCATCCATGGAGTCCCCTAGAATTCCCCCCAATTTGATGAAGAATTCCCCAATTTAGCTAGGGTTTCTTCCCATGTTGTGGGTTATGTTGATCATGGATCGAATTGAGTGGATTGTGATTTTTTATGATATAATTAGTATAATTACATGTTGTTAGAGTGAAATTACATGTATTGGGCCTATTCCGTGATTTTACCCGTGAATTGATATAATTGGGGTGTTTCCATGAAGGGAAACTTTGTGGGTTTAGGCTTGTCCTTGTAGAACTGATGCATTATGATAATAATTGTTTAAGAATGAAGCTTAGATGATGTTCATGAAATCTAGGGCTTTGAGAGTAAATCTTATGATGTGAATTGTTGGTAATTGATGTTATTATTGAGGAAGAGACACTTCCCACCTAAATTGCCTAATTATGAATGTGAAAGGCTTACTCACATGAATGATTCTAGGTTTGAAAGAATTCCTCACCTAAAATGAATCTAGACTAAAAGCTTATGTAATTGATGAGACTAGAGGCGATTACCCTTAACCTCCATATGAAAGGATATGAGGTGATTTCCATACTCCTTAGAATTGAACAAGAGGTGAGTCCCCATGTTCATAGATAACTTCTATCTAACTTGAATGATCGAATTTTCCATTTAGAGTTCGTACCCAGTCACGAAATACACTTGCTAACTGATTTGAGTTTGAATTGGGGAATGAACGATATAAGTAAGGAGGTAGCTCCAAGAAGGTAGTCCTTTGGCCCAGTTCAGTGAGATCGGGGCTTAGCTCTTACTACGATGAATGGACATAGAGGCGAGTACTCATGCTCCTTATGAAATGATGTGGAGGCGAGTACCTGCATCATATGATGAGGTTGGGGAGGCGAGTACCCGCAATCTAAAAGTAAGTAAGGCAAAAGGCGAATACCCATTAGCCTTTGTAAGTCAGGAAAACAGGTGAATCCCCATGTCTTTAAAAGTAAGTATAACTATGTGAATTTTCTAATGATGAATGTGTAGCTTGGATGGTTGCTAGATAGGCCTTCCATGAGTTAAGTTGACTAAGAGGTGATGACCCAAGTCTTGACTAAAGATGAGTAAAGTTGCTTGAGAAGTATTCCTTTTTTATTATAATATTGTTTTACATGTTTTGATCATGCTTATGGTTTGTATTGACTAACCATAATCTTTATGTTGTTTATGCTAGCTATCATATTTAGTACTTGATTGTACTAATGCATACTTTGCCTACATTCTTATCAAATGTAGGGTCCGACGACATAGATTCTCACACTCATGGCTAGCTCTCTTGTTGATAAAGGAAGTGATGATTTTGTGAGTCCTCATTGTGTCTGAGGATGTGATCACCCTTTCTATCATCTCTTTCCTTTATGTTTTGGACTACTGTATGGGTTGTGTCCCAAGACTTATTTTATATTATTCTATATAGTTTGAGACAATGTTGTTAGACTTTCGCTCATTTTTATAAAAGACTTTGTTGTATTGAAAAGTTTTAATTCCCGCTCATTTCTATTACTTTATGTTATGATATGCTAAGTTGACTTGTATGAGGCCTTTCGAGGTCTTATAAGCCTTGTTACATCTAGGGGGTACCCCTCAGTTGTGACAGCTATGCTTGTTCATTATATGGATGTTGCTCGTCTTATGACCCATGCCCAACAAATTGAGGACGAGAAGCTAAAAAGGAGATCTAGGGATAAAAAGAGGACTAGAGTGGATGATGATAAATTCTCCTATGATAGGTCCAATGGACATGGTCGTTCTAGGAATCGACAAAGGTTTTCTAGTCAAGGTTCTTGCAATGATCCTAAGTATAATGAAGATATGGTTTCTAACCCTACCCCACAAGGAATTAGTAGTGAATCCCTATGGCCTACTTGTGCTAGGTGTGGAAAAAGACATGAGGGTAGTTGTTTTAGTTGTGGTGAAAGTGGTCACAAAATGAGGAATATCTCAAAGGCAAAAGGTAAAGAAAGAGAGGATGCTCTCAAGAAAAACCGGTTCTATGCACTTCAAACTAGATGTGATCATGAGTGTGCTCCAAATGTGGATCCCGGTATGTTGATAGCATTTTTATTTGATGTTAATGCTTTCCTAGATTCTGGTACTATCTTATCTTTTGTGATGCTATTTGTCGCTATGAGATTAAATGTGCTTGTTGATGCATGTCATCCTTAAGATGGATAGGTTGCACTTTTTTTATGTCTCTATGTACCACCTAGTCAGGGTGAGGGAAATTAATTCAAGTGTTGACCAACTCCAAAGAGCTAGTTACCTTTCTAAGATTGATCTTAAGTTAGGTTAGCACCAAATGAGCGTGAAAGATGATGATGTTCTAAGAAGGGCTTTTTAGAACCTAGTATGGTCATTATGAGTTAGTAGTAGTGTCGTTAGGTGTGACTAATGCTTGGGTGGCATGAATGATGGGATGAGTAGGGTGTTTAGATAATACCTAGATATGATTGGTTAGTAGACCCCACCAAAGATGATACTATGGGTTGAAATGGTTTAGAATTGTCCTTTGTGAAAAATGTGAAAGTTAAGTTATGTCTTGATCTGGCCTTAGTAGAATAGAAAGAAATGGTGCTTAGAAAGTCCATTGAGGCTTCCTCCCAAGGGTGAGATGGTGTGCTTATATAGCAAGGTCATTATGTGTTCTTAATGTTATGACTAGGGCTTACTTGAAACATCTCACCCAAGAAGGGTGTGGTGAGTGTGGTAAGAGACGGAAGCTTAGTCCCCTCTTTGTAAGCCCATAAGACATCTTGAGACATGTGGATAGGTTGCTTATGAGTTAGCTTTGCATAATGAGTGGCATCCGTTTTTCCATGTCTCTAAGTTGAAAGAGTGTGTTAGAGATCCGACATCCCTAGTTCCCTTAGAAGGTTTGGGAATAGATGAAAGTTCTTCCTATGAGGAAGTTCCGATTAAGATGTTAGACCGTCAAGTTAAGAAAATGAGAATAAAGGGAGATTTTCTTATGATTAGCTCCTTGTTTGAAGTCATGTGTGTTAGATGTTCCCATTATTTTCTTATGTTATGCACTGATGAGTCCACGATTTCGACTAATTTAGGGCTTATTTTAATAGATTTAGTGTCCTCAAATGCATATTTTGTGCCAACAACTCATGTAAATCCTTGAATTTTAGGTATTTGGATTGAGGAACAAAGCATGCACACTATTGAGCAAAAAGGAACAAGGTAGCTAAAAGAACGAAGAAAAGAAAGCCTGGGGATTGCCTTATCCATTGGGTGAGTCGCCGAATGGACATTGTCTCACCTAATGTTCTAGTGTGCCGAGCCCTAAAGGAGAAAATCAAGTTGGCGATAGGAAGGAGTAGTCGGTGAGTCGCCAAACGATTCCGCGATGTAGTGCCAGATCACCCAAAGTACAAAATTTAAAGATACAAAAGGCCAAAGAAAAAATTAGATGGA
Source organism: Solanum commersonii (assembly GCA_029007595.1). Classification (NCBI taxonomy): domain Eukaryota; kingdom Viridiplantae; phylum Streptophyta; class Magnoliopsida; order Solanales; family Solanaceae; genus Solanum; species Solanum commersonii. The sequence continues at coordinate 510,850 of JAJTWQ010000194.1, forward strand.
ATTGACCAAAGGGCGGATCAACGATCCAGACTTATTGCGCCAAATGGTCCTTCCCAGCATATTTTTGGGCGACTATAAATATGTTTTTAAATTCTTAGTTTAGTAAGAAGTTTAGAATTTATCATTATTATTGTTCAGTTTAGAGTTGAGAACTGAGGTTAGAAACAAAATTTCCTTAGCTTTGAAGATTTGAAGATTTGAAGATTTCCATTCCGAAGTAATTGGAAGTGGGTGTTGAAAATTATTTATCTTAGACCTTTGTAAAAACTATATCAATCCTACCCAGTTGATGGAGACACAACTTGGTTACAATTTTTACCTTTTTATGATGTCTAGCTAAAACCCCAATTCGTGGGGTGTGATTATATGATTATGAGTTGATCTAATTGTTGTGTATTGTTAATTGATAGTTTAATTGATGTTTAAAGGTGTTTTCGTTCAATAATTGTGGTTGAAATTAATGGGTTGTAGTTGCAAATACAATCCTAACTTTGTGTTTTTGGCTTGCTCGAGAGAGGTTTTAAAACCAAGATTTTTGAATCAATGGTCTGTGGGTATTGGGTTGTCATGGGTTCAGCTCGAGAGAGTGAACCCTAAACCCTTTTTCACATATTCAGATCGAGAGAGTGAATAGACTAAAGCGAAGGTTGTGCTTAATTGTTGTGCATTGGTGTTCGAGAGAAACCAATTTGATTTGGGGTAAATTGTTTGAGAGAAAGTTTATCCCTACTAAAGTCTAGCTTAATCACTAATTTGCAGTTGTTTACTATTAATTGCAATCACCCAATTGTCTACCTTAGCCTATAATCCAATCACATCCCAAGAACCCGGCTCTATATTTGCTAATTTTTCATATTATTTGTTGTTGTAGCTGATAGTTGAAACCAAATCCCCCTAATATTTGACACTTGTGTCACCCCAATTTTGAACAATGCTTTTATTTGTAAATGTTTTTAACTATGATTGACTTGAGCATATTTTTACTTACCTATTGATTCTCAATTACAAACCACTCCCTTGGGACTCGACCCCAACTCACAAAGTTGGGTTATATTCTATTGTATGATCATTGACACTTAGCATTGGATGAAGTGTTTGATACGTGAAATCAAAATGGCATCGCTACCGGGAGTGGTGTTATATGAGAATTTTTAGTTAAGTTGAGTTTAGTTCTTGTTAGTCATAGTTCTACTTAATTTTAGTTTTGTTTTGCTTGTTTATGTGTTAAAACAGGAAGTATGAGTGTGAATGGCAACAATGGAATTCAAGTAGGCCATCAAGATGACATCAGAAACCTCAACGATGTCAACGAGCCTAATGCTAATGACCCCCATCTTATGGGTGGTATTGGTTCCATTGTCTTGCCTCCGGCCGAAGGGAATGTGGTGTTCCACATCAGAAGTACTATAGTGCAACTCTTGTAATTGAAGGGGATGTTTAGTGGTTTGGCTCATAAAGATCCCCATGAGCGTCTTAGAAACGTTGTTGATGTATGCAGACCGTTCTCCTTCAAAATATTTCCCAAGAGTCGGTCCAGTTGAGATTGTTCCCATTCTCTTTGATGGGAGAGGCGTGAAAGTGGCTGGCTGAATTTCCACGTGAATCAATCCCTTCATAGGAGGAGTTGGTCACTGTATTTAATGTGTGATTTTTCCCTCCTTCAAAGATGATGACTCTTCGGGACAACATTCAGAGCTCTAAGCATTTAGAGGGCAAGCCAATTCATGAAACTTGGATGTGATTCAAAAAGTTGGTACTTTAATGCCCAACTCATGGCTTGCCTGATAATGTGCTGCTACAGTATTTTTACCAGATTCTTAACTCGGTAATTAAGGGTATTGCTGACCAACTTTCTTCGGGAGGTTTGACGCAGCAACCTTATGTGATAGAGGCTCAGTTCTTGGATGGCATGACTACCATAAACAGGGCATGGTATACCCGTGAACACCAAGTTTACCCTTTCATATTGAAATTAACCAAGGAACAGATGGAGAAGGACTAAGAGAGGGACCAGAACATGTCCAAGATCATGACACAACTTGATATTTTGTCTAAAAATATCATGGGAGCTAGTTCTCGAAGAGTCAATGTTGTAGGTGTCGGGTGTGCTAATCCGGATGAGTCTAAGTTTGAGGCCTTGTATAATGAAGAGGTGAATTTCCTAGCCAACTAAGGTGGTGGTTATCATTCAAACTACCCGAGGCAGGGTGGTAACCAAGGTTGGAATAGGGATGAAGGTTGGAAGGATAGGGCGAAGGAAAGATATGTGCCTCCTCCCGAACACCAAAAGCCAAAGGATTCAAAAAGTGGCCGGCCTGAGGATATGCTTTTTCATATCCTCAACAAAGTTGAGGGGTCGGACAAGATTTTAAAGGAAATCAAAGAAGAGTTATCGACCCTTAGCCAGACCGTCACTACCATTCAGTGTCAATCAAGTAGTTGAAGACCCAAATGGGTCATATCTCGTCTCATCTAAACCCGAGACAGCAAAGGGGTTGCCTAGTGAAACTATGGCCAACCCCAAGAATGAGGTTTTAAAGTGGACTTCCATCGTGCTGCGACGTTAAATAAGGCACTGCTTAGGAGACAACCCAAGTTTTATTTTCTTTCTTTTTAATTTTGGAATAATGGTGTGTTGAATGTGCAGGTCAAAGTATGGAATGTGGCAGAAAAGTGCAGGTTGGCGAGCTAAAGGTCCAGTTGGCGCATCACCGAAGAGGTTGGCGACCCCGACCTAGACCGTCATTGGACTCAATACAACTTTAAATTGGAGTCTGTAAAACTCGGTGAGCCCAGGAAATTATTGGCGAGTCGCTGACCAGGTCGACGATCGCGATCTAATCCACCGTTTGGACCCCAACTACAATTGAAAGTCTTGTAAAACTCGACGAGGTAAGTGAGCGAGAACTGGATGGTTTTTAAAAGGCCAAAGGTTTAAACTTCCAACTCTTTCACTTTCCCTCACTTTCGAATGTCACAAACTCACACCCGCACTTTAATTTCAATATTTTTGCATTTTTAAAGTGCTTTAGTCATTGATTTGTGCTTGGATTTGGATTACATTGCCGCCTAGCATTTCAATCTTATCTTAATCGGCATTAAAGGTTGGTTTTCCGAACCCCGAGTTTATTTTTAACAATTTTGTACTCTTATGCAAATGATCTTATCTTGTTGTCGTATGTTGGGCTTCTCTGATAGGATTAGAATGTTTGAATGTTTGTTTTAATTTGATAATTGTGCTCGTATTATGTATATCGTTGAATTCCCGTAGTTTTGTGCCATAAAATTGTTAAATCTTTATGGGGTTGTGCTTGCATGTTGTTGGGTCTAGTCAGGTGAAGTCTAAGTAACCCGTAGTTATGCCAAATGATGTAATTTTCCTAATAATAGAGTGGGTGACATCATTCTTAAGGGAAAAAGTCATCAAATGACCAAATTTGGCAATATCGGGAGAAGTCTGAGTATACCGAGGTAATAGGTGTTATGGGTCTTGCTTTAATTTAATAAGTGCATGCTTTGATTTTGTTTTCAGGGGTTGCGGGGTTGAATTCGATAAGTTGGGTTGAAAATAGGCACGTTGGGTCATTTGGCGAGCTGGGTCGAGCTCGTCGAACCACTCAGCGGTTCACTGAAGGTCCCCATCTCACCTTTAATTTCATGCTATACTTGTAGTTTGACTCCGTAACTTTTGACGAGAAGCTTGAGGTCATTGATGACACCCGATGACTCGCTGAAAGTCCTCTTGTACGCCTTTTGCCTGCACCCCTGTATCTTAAATTGCACTATAAATTTCGGTGGGTAAATCTTTGCTCATCGAAGGATGTCGGTTATATGCCGAAAGGTTTTCCCATTGCCGATTTGTCAAATTTTTTAGAGAATTTTGAGCCAATACTTTCGACGAGCCCGATCTAGCTTGCCAAAGTGATTTGGCGACTCGCTGACCTGCTCGACGAGTCTATCTGCAATTATTCTATTGTGCTTTTCATTGAAATGTTTCTAACTTTTTCCCGATGTTTTACAGACATGGCTAGACCAAAGGTTGCAGGCAAAAACATGCCACCCCAAAAGAAGGCTAATGGATAGCACTAAATGAGGATGCAACTGCATCCAGGGCCAAAGCTACCAAACTTTCCACATCTGGTGGGAAGGGAAAAGGCAAAGGAAAAGCACCAGCTCCGACAGTGACAGCATATATGCCACCCAACTCACTACTTCTGAAAGTGAGGGTGAGCACCAGGAGCCTCAGATTATAGCTTATGACGATGATGAGCTGGTAGCAGCACAGAGGGCAGAGCTGTGTTCAAAAAGGATGAATGATCCATCTAGGATTAGAACTGCTCAGCCCACCACTTCTTCTCATTTAGCTCCAGAGCAGGCTATAGTCCTAGCACCTCCTGTACACGCTCTTCCCCCCAAGTCTATGATCAGATTAAAGACTAGGGGGCTAAGGACAGTGATTGAGGAGAAGTGTATGTCCACGGATGGGGTGATTGATAGGTACCCCCGATATTATGAGCTGTTTGAAGTCTCATAAGTTCCAGCTCTACATAAAGCCCCGTGGCCCGTATATTCCAAGTTAGGTTAGGGGTTTCTATAGTGCGTACAATGCCTTGATACCACAAAGGAAGAAGTACGCAGCAGCATTTAAACTAGTTGACTATGTAGTTTTCCGGGGGAAGAGGGTGCAATGTAATTTTCCTGCCATTAATGTTGTCCTAGAGTGCACTACGAGACTTGAAGATGACTTCATGCATATGATCCGGACAAAGAAGCTAGATAACATGAAGAAGTGGTTAGGTTCGTTGATATCTGATGGCACTCCGAAGTGGTTGGAGGCAGGGGCACCAATAGAAAAGAAAGACTTGAATGTAGAAGCAAGGTATTGGTTTGGCTTCATCAGCAGCACGATCATGCCCTCCCAAAATGAGTCTTTTCTCCGCCTTGCCAAGGCAACCCGTCTAGGCCGCATCATTGATAGGATGAAGCTAAATCTGGGATGATTATAGCACATGAGATGGTCATGAGGGCCAAGTAGCGCCAGACCTCACTTCTCTTACCTGTGTTGATCACTAAGCTATGCAGATGGGCTCAAGTTCTGAGAGATGCAAAGAAGGATGTGGAAGTGATTCCTACATCCTCTACTGATATCCAGAGGATTGAGGCAGAATATTTGAAGAATGAGGCGGAGAAGAAGAAAAAGGAAGCCCCAGTGGACTCTTCCCCGGTTGTAGACATAGACTCACTACCTGAAGAGGCATATTTCCCTACTCCGGCCCCTAGGTCTTCAGGTACTTCTTATGTTGTACCTTCTGACACATTAGGTTCTTTTGCTGCTACACTGCCTCCTAAACCTGTTGCTGCTACTGTCTCCCGGATCCTGCTCACTGAGGCTTCATTACTCCGAATGGGGCAGCTTGCCCATTCTGCCGATCGTCGAGCTACCAGACTCGAGGCCTCCATTCTGGGCATGATTCAGACTGCCCTATAGCTGTGTTAAAGAGCAATGTGGATCAGCTAAAGTCCACCGACATGTCCATGATCTTTGGGATGGTGGAGATCCTAGATGCACCAGATATACCTCCGTCTACCACCAGAGATGAGGTTAGAGTTGAGGAGGTAACTGATCCCAAGTCTGAGGTGGAGATAGATGAGGCGTTGCTTGAGGTGGATGAGGAAGCTTCGTATGAGGGCCTTACTGAGACTGAGGAGGCCATGGTAGATGCAGCGGTGCAAGCTTCTTTGGTGGATACACCTCTGGTTGATCCTAGTGCAGCTACTGTTCCTTCTGAGGTGACTCTAAGCACTGATGCTCAAGTCCAGATTGATACACTGGGCACTGATGCCCAGACAGATGGAGTGAGTGTGTAGACAAGATTCCTCTTTACCTCCCTCTCAGTCTTATTTTATTTTGACTTTTGGATATTTTTGTTTGCATTTGAGGACAAATGACTTTATTTGCGGTGGGATGAGGCCCATCTTTTGTGTGAATTTTTGTGAATATTGGTTTTGTTTATATATTTAGGTTTTGAGATATAATTGTTTTTTACACTGCTTTTGTGGATGATTGAGCTTGTGGTTCCTTCTTTTGAATGATAAATGATTTTTGGACCCTTCCAAAAGAAAATTGTGGCACCTCTTGTTTGTGATTAAATGTGGATGTTATCTTGCAAATTTGAGTATTGTTTTTGATCAATACCGATGACTTGAATAGTGCTCATAATCGAACAAAAATGAACGTGCGGCTACGATGAGGCCAAATGAAGTTGCATAGACAATATGTGAACTATTTGCATCTCGTTGTGACTAGCCAAATATCAAATTGAGTCTCTTGTGATGAACATTGCACACTAGCGAAAGTGTGAAGTCTTGTTTTACATTGGTGTCAATGCCTTGTGTGATGAGATTACCGTGAACCATTGTGATGCCACCTAGAATTTTCTCCATTGGTCCAGTTTACTAAGTGATGCAATCTCTTGATATGATCTTAGACAACTTTGAAGAGTGTGAAACAATTTGATATTATACCTCTTTTGTGGCCTACCTTGTGAGTGTGTGAACCCCTTTTGAACACCCTTTGAGCCTTAACCTTTTCTTGGAAAAAACTTGATAAAATTTTGACCTTTCTTGATCCATTACCCATAAACCTCATGATTTGTGGTTTGTTTGAATAGCCAACTCATGCCAAAAGCCTAAGTTGGGGTGTGGTGAAAAGAGAAGGTAAATCAAGAAGTGCGAGAAAGTCCCCTTTGACCCATGGTTTTGAGAAAAATGGAACCCCTCCATACAAAAAAAGAAGAAGAGAAAAAACGAAAAGAATGAAAAAGAAAAATAATGAAAAAGTTGTGGAATAAAGTTGTGAAAATACAAAGAAAATGGGGTTTCCAACAGTCCATGGAAAGTGAATAATAGGATGACTTGTGAGCACGAATGAAAATGAAGAAGAAAAGGAAAGGAAGTGTTGTTCAAACCACATTTCATGAGGATTACAGCCATTGAGCTTAAATGACCATACCTTTGCACTCAGCTCCATTACAAGCCTTGAGAAGACCTTTTTGATCTTGAGTTAGCTGAAGCAAGTGTTGATTGGAAAATATAGGCAAAACTTATGGGTGAAATCATTCATTATGTTCATCTTTGTGAGTGTGAGCATTGCATTTGATTTCGAAGCTTTAAATTGTGAACCGTTGTGTGTGAATATGGAATCATTCTTTGTGTGAGGGAATTTGAGTACCTTTGTTGAGCTTGAACTTGCATTCAAAGAAAGTATTGTGAGCTTGAACTTGCATTCAAAGAAAGTATTGTGAGCTTGAGATTATTTTATAATGGTGAGTCACAACTTGAGTCTTTGAGTGCACAATTGATCTTTGCATGAGTAAGTCGAGTCTTCTTGTGTGCATTCATGATTGATTCTTGTGTAGCACTGTTTGAGACATTCTTTTTGAACTTCTAAACTAGAGTTTTACTTGAGGACAAGCAAAAGTTTAAGTTGGGTTGTTGATGAGTCCACGATTTGACTCATTTAGGGCTTTATTTTAATAGATTTACTGTCCTTAAATGCATATTTTGTTCCAAAAACTTGTACAAATCCTTGAATTTCACGTATTTGGATTGAGGAACAAAGCATGGACACTATTGAGCAAAAAGGAACAAAGCAGCTGAAAGAATGAAGAAAAGAAATCTTAAGGATCACCTAATCCATTGGTCGAGTCACAAAATGGCCATTTTCTAGCCTAATGTTCCAGTGTGCCGAGCCTCGAAGGAGAAAATCAAGTTGGCGATAGAAAAGAGTAGTCAGCGAGTCCCAAAATGGTTCCGCGATGCAGTGCTAGATCACCCAAACTACAAAATCTGAAAATGTTGAAGGCCAAAGCAAAAAGGCAATGGAATTGACCAAAGGGCGGATCGCCGAGTGGATCAGCGATCCTGACTTATTGCGCCGAATAGTCCTTCGCAACATATTTTTGGGCAACTATAAATTCATTTTAAAATTCTTAGTTTAGTAACAAGTTTAGAATTTATCATTATTATTGTTTAGTTTTAAAGTTTAGAGCTGAGACCTAAGTTTAGAGACAATATTTCCTTAGCTTTGAAGATTTGAAGATTTCCATTCTGAAGAAATTGGAAGAGGGTGTTGAAGATTCTTCACCTTAGACCTTTGTAAAGACTATATCAATCTTACCCAGTTGATAGAAACACAACTTGGTAACGATTTTTTACCTTTTTATGATGTCTAGCTAAAACCCCAATTCTTGGGATGTGATTATGGGTTGATAAAATTACTGGGTATTGTTAATTGATAGTTTAATTGTTGTTTAAAGGTGTTTTCGTTTAGTAATTGTGGTTGAAATTAATGGGTTGTAGTTGCAAATAAAATCCTAACTTCGTGTTTTCGGCTTGCGAGAGAGAGAGGTTTTAAAACCAAGATTTTTGAATCGATGGTCTATGGGTATTGGGTTGTCATGGGTTCAGCTCGAGAGAGTGAACCCTAAACCCTTTTCCACACATTCAGCTCGAGAGATTGAATGGACTAAAGCGAAGTTTGTGCTTAATTACTTCTTATTGGTGTTCGAGAGAAACCAATTTAATTTGGGGTAAATTGGTCGAGAGAAAGTTTATCCCCACTGAAGTCTAGCTTAATCACTGATTTACAACTGTTTACTATTAATTGAAATCACCCAATTATCTACCTTAGCCCACAATCCAATTGCATCCCAAGAACCCATTTCTATATTTGCTAATTTTTCGTATTATTTGTTGTTGTAGCTGATAGTTGAAACTAAATCCCCCTCATATTTGACACTTGTGTCACCCCAATTTTGAACAATGCTTTTATTTGTAAATGTTTTTAACTATGATTGACTTGAGCTTATTCTCACTTGGCTATTGATTCTCAATAACAAACCATTCCCTTGGGACTCGTCCCCAACTCACATAGTTGGGTTATATTACTACTGAATGATCGTTGACACTTAGTATTGAATGAAGTGTCCTAATACGTGAAATCATGCACGTTCATGAAAACCTGTGTTTTGAAAGAAAATGAGTTTATGTGATTGTCACGACCCGAGAGCACCCCCAAGTCGCAACATGGTGTATTCGACCTCGAAGAGGTCTTATACTAGCCCTTAGCATTCATTCATCACATAGGAAATAAAAATAGTGCAGAATTAAAACCTTTTAAAAGAAACTCATAAGACTTGAAAGTCAACATCATTTTAAAGAAGTCTTTATACACTAGCGGAATACTAGTCTCACATGGCCAACTTAGACCCAAAACTCCAAGAAACATACTAGGGGAACAACTCTTTACATTTGAAAGAAACTACAAGTCTATTACAAATGTCTTAATAAAAGAAACTAGAATATAGGATCCTTGTCCTCGACATATGAGGACATACCAAAGTCTTGAGAGAAACTCTAGCCCCAAGCTTCACTATGGAAAGCACCTTGGAAAAGAATGGAGTTAGCACAATTAAGTACTAAGTATGATGACTATGCAAAAACATGCAAAGAGGGACATTTATTTGAGGTATATGCTTTTCATGCTATTTTTTATAAAACTTCATAATACAAGTATAAGAGACATATTACAAGTCACCATCCAGATACAAGAAAATACTCACATAATATACATGCTCAACTAATACCAAACTACAAGACATAACCATATTTATCAAGTAAACCATTTCATCATCTAAGACCCTCCATCTAAGGTTATCCTAAGACCCACCTAAGTAAGACATGAAGGGGCTGCCCATACAACCTCTTCACACACACCTAAGTGTTCCTCAAAACTACCAAAGAAAAGGACCTTTCCCTTTCAACATAAACCAATAGGTCAACATTCGTTATTAGATATATTTAAGGAGACATTCATGCATATAGGGGACTTCACATAATAGTCATTAAAGACTTAGGGAACTGACTTTAGTACCTTCAAGGCCTACTCGTTTCATGTGTAGATAGCATCCCATACTACTACCTACACATTATAGAACATATCAAGTAACTATAGTGCACATCCCACATGATGGGAATAGGCATTAACCAACATAGACCACACTAGCTAAGCATGGAATCCGGTGTCATAAGACCTCACACCGTGGAAGGTGTTCTACTTTCCAAGGGTAGAACTAGTAAACAACCTATGTAGGCACATGGTTTAGGGGATATCCAAAGACGTTCATTGTACTCTAACCTCGTACTCGGAGAGAGCCACCAGCTTAACCATATCCACTCGGTGCTTAGCCTTATTTCCCATAGAGTAATTTCATTCACATGTGAATGCTAGAGAGGGCGCCATCATTGGACCTACCGACCTATACTACTCTAGCAAGAAGGGCACCACAAGGATCTACCGATCAAGGTTCATAATGGGTAGCTCATTGACTTTCTTAGAGAGGGTTTTCTACCGTTCGGTCTGCCAACTCTAAGTCTATCATTTCACACAAGAAGGAGGTCATCACCCTTAGGCTTACCACTTCAAGGCTTTACATTCACATAGGGTCCTGGACTCATCATGAAGGGGCACTATGCTTAGGTCTAACCGATTCAAGTCATGGCCTAGAATACCTCATTAGTCATTTATATAAGGGCACCAACTTTCGGTCTACCGATCCTAGACGTTCATTCATTCATTCATTACTCAAGAAATGGATGCCTATGCCTACCAAGTCAATGGATCACATTCAAGAAGCTTTCATGTAGCAAGGAGAGACAACTAGATCTAACACATAAAGATACAACACCACCATATAGAGACTTTTCATAGTCTATCATCATCACATATGAACATTAAGAGAGAACATACTTTCAATCACAATACAACAACACTTTATACTAGATCACCTTAAGATCACATGAACACCCTCACATTGTACATTCATATATACCATAACATAATAATCCTTCAATTCACCATATAATGCCTTTGAGGCCGTAATCACAATATATACAATAAGTAAACAACTCCACCATAAGTGGATCAAACCACACAAAAGCAAATCCAAATACATCATGAATTAGGTTAACTTAGCCTTCTCCAAAGCCATAACCACCATTTATCAATCCTCCAAAAATTAATCATATAATGATATAGGTAACAATAGAAATCAATAATACAAGTCAATCTAAGCACAATTCCATCAATATACAATCATAATTATCAAACCCACTTCATAAGCCAAATTTAGGAATTTAGGGAGATCATGGGTCCATGGAGTTTTTCATCTTAAAACATCAATTAAACCATAATTTAATCATAATAAATCATTGTAAACCATTTAATGCAAGAACCCATGAGTTTGAGGAAGAATTGGGGTTTTTCATAACTTTTGAAAAACCTTGAAAATTATTTTGAGATTTGGCTCTAGGGTGAAAACTAGCCCTAGATAAAGAGCCACCATACCTTAGTTGATTAATTCCCAAAGATATTTGATGAAGAAAGCTTTGAATCCAAGCCCTAGTTCCCACTTCTTCTTCTTCCTTGAATTGAGAGAGAAATATTGAGAGAGAAGAACTTTGGAGGTTTTGATTTGGGAATTTGAGAATAATGAGTTAAATGAAGGTGTTAAGACTTGAAACTATTTATATTTAATATATAAACCATTAAAAATCAACCTCACTTAATAAAAACTTAAAATGAAATTACTCAATTACCCTTAAATGAGGCAGCCCCGCTAGGGACCACACCCACTTGGACAGGTCGTGAAGGGCACCACGGCTAGTGGTGGAGCCCGTGGGCCTCTCCACCATGTCAAGCCCTCAAGGGCCCAAGGCATCTTCACGGAGGCTCCCACGATCTGTGGTGCACACCACTAGTCGTGGTGGAGCTCATGAAGATGAGGCAGCACCTAGGCAAAGTTGCCTTGCCTCCCTCTAGACCAAGTGATCTTCATGCTCAAGTATACGAACCGTCTAGGGAACCACTGGTCGTGATGGTGCCCCTGGTCTTTGGGGCAGTGAACAACCAACTTGGGACAGCCTTGGCTTTTTGGATAAGGCTTGCCCCTTTTGGCTTGGCTCCTTGTCTAGCACCCTTAACCAACCTAGAGTAGGTCTCATAGCATGGAGTCTAACACGTGCCTTGAAGTTGACTCACTAAACTCTTTCAACCTAGGCTAGGAACTACCATACACCACTTAGAACACATAAACTCACAAGACTAGTTCCCGAACGTCATGGTCGTCCCTTGACGTTCAACCTCAAAACTCTTCCAACTAGACTTTAAAGGTCAAAACTCAACATTTAAACAAGTTACTAACTTCTATAACACATGAGAAGCTCTAGTTCCTCCTATTTCATTTTTAGGGCTGTTACATTATCCCCCACTTGGGAACATTCGTCCTCGAATGACACTTAAAACACATAAAGGGGTAACAACTCAAGACTAGCAGCCCACGATCATGCATACAACATTATAAATCATATTCAAAGCTAGGAGGAACATCAACTCCACATGAATAGGCATCAAAGCAAAACAAGAAGGTCTACAAACTCATTATGCACATCAACATCACCATTCTCATTTCATTGGAGGAACTTACTTCCCCAACGATCGTCATTAAGAACATTATGCAAATTTCTCATAAAGCACAATTATGCGACGATTTTGAGAACACCTTTTTGAAAGTGCTCACAAGTCAACTCATACAACATTTAAGCAACTCATTATAGATGTACATCAACATGAGGAACAAATTTTTATAAAACTCATTTTCTCATTAAACACGAATCTAACCAAAGCATGCATAACATAAGGAGAACATGGAAACTCATTTTTCAGAAAAGACTCCAAAACATGCCGCATGCTACTAGAAACTCTAAGTCTCAAACTTGAATAGAATAGAAGGAAAGAGACAAGGACATCAACACTCTCACAACCTTACTATTCAACATACCATCCCCCATTTGGAAGAAACCCAACTAGACTATCATGAACAACACATAAGGACCTCATCACAAAAGCAAGGAACTATAACTTACTGGCACCTCCATCCGGATTAGCTCCTTTGTCATTGTTGGCTTGGAGAGCATAGAAACGAGTCTTCTTTTAATCATCATCTTTAGGACCACTAAAAGAAGATTGCCTAGTATACCTCCCTCTAGCCGCAAGAGTAGGACAATCCCTCACCTTGTGATCATTCTTTCCACAACCATAGCACCCATTAGTACCGGCTAGACACTTCCCAAAATGCTTCTTCCCACAAGTGTGACAAGTAGGCTTAACAAATTGAGAACCACCACCTCTCTCTTGATTAACCTTAGGAGCACTTGTGGAATCTTGGTTAGGAGCCCTCTTTTGAAACCTAGGTTGACCTTGCTTATTGGATCTACCCCTCTTCAAATCTCTACCCAACCTCTTAAGCTTGGACTCCTCAATGGACTGAGCATACACCATGAGTCTAGAAATATCCATGTCATTATAGAGCATGGTCGTACGACACTCTTTCTTGACCAAGTCGGTTACACAGGTCACAAACCTACGCATCTCCTCTCTAGGGTTAGACACCAAAGATGGAGCGTATTTACACAACAAGGTGAACTTCAAAGAATACTCCTCCACATTCATGTTACCTTGCTTAATATTTATGAACTCATCAATCTTACACTCCCTCTTCTCTCGGGGAAAGTACCTTCCTAAGAATGCTTCCTTAAACTATTCCCACTCTATAGGACCTGATTTAACCGTCCTATTGCCTTTCCATTGTGTGAACCACACTTGGGCCACTTTCTTCAATTGGTAGGAAGCCAACTCCGCCTTCTCCCTAGAAGAAACCCCCATAGCATTGGCTATCTTATAGATTTCATCCAAGAATTCTTGGGGATCTTCTCCCACTATAGAGCCAAGAAAGATAGGAAGATTCATCCTCACAAAGTCTCTCAACCTTGAGGCCATGGTACTCTCATTAGCATTCACCCTAGGCCCCACATCTCGGTTAGCTTGAGCAGTCATGGGTTGAGCTAAAGTTAGAAAAGCCACCCTAATCTCTTTATTAGTCATGGTCGGGGGAACCAACGGAACCTCATTCTCTTGATTGCCTATGGGTACTTGGTCACCTTGAAGACCTTGGGGAGGAACTCCCCCATCCACATTCTCTTCTTCCGCTCTCCTAGGATTAGCCCTTGTATCCATATCCTATAAACACAAGAGTAAGGATTAGAAAAAGGGACAGTTATAGAACCACACTCTAAGGCATAACTTCGAGAATATAAAAGAAGGGTAACTTCTATCGTCCTATAGCCTCTCACTCATAGATGTGTCGTGACTCACACCGATGAACAAGACTCTACTAGACGTGGCTTGTGAGACTTTAAACCTAAAACCATTCCCAAAACCTTGCTCTGATACCAAGTTTGTCATGACCCGAGAGCACCCCCAAGTCGCGACACGGAGTATTCGACCTCAAAAAGGTCTTATACAAGCCCTTAGCATTCATTGATCACATAGGTAATAAAAATAGTGTGGAATTAAAACCTTTTAAAAGAAACTCATAAGACTTGAAAGTCAACATCATTTTAAAGAATTCTTTATACACAAGCAGAATACTACTCTCACATGGTCAACTTAGACCCAAAACTGCAAGAAACATACTAGGGGCACGGACCTTTACATTTGAAAGAAACTACAAGTCTATTATAAATGTCTTAATAAAAGAAACTAGAATATAGAATCCTTGTCCTCGACATATGAGGACATACCAAAGTCTTGAGAGAAACTCTAGTCCCAACCTTCACTATGGAAAGCACCTCACTTGCCAATACCTACACTTGTAGTAAAACATTGAAAAGAATGGGATTAGCACAATTAAGTACTAAGTATGATGACTATGCAAAAACATGCAAAAAGGGACATTTATTTGAGGTATATGCTTTTCATGCTATTTTTTTTATAAAACTTCATAATACAAGTATAAGAGACATATTACAAGTCACCATCTAGATACAAGAAAATACTCACATAATATACATCCTCAACTAATACCAAACAACAAGACATAACCATATTTATCAAGTGAACCATTTCATCATCTAAGACCCTCCATCTAAGGTTATCCTAAGACCCACCTAAGTAAGACATGAAGGGGCTGCCCATACAACCACTTCACACACACACCTAAGCGTTCCTCAAAACTACCAAAGATAAGGACCTTTTCCTTTCAACATAAACCAATAAGTCAATATTCGTTATTAGAGACATTTAATGAGCCATTCATGCATATAGGGGACTTCATATAATAGTCATTAAAGACTTAGGGAACTCATGTTAGTACCTTCAAGGCCTACTCGTGTCATGTGTAGACTATTTCCCGAATGTCATACACCACTTAGAACACATAAACTCACAAGACTAGTTCCCGAACGTCATGGTCGTCCCATGACGTTCAACCTCAAAACTCTTCCAACTAGACTTTAAAGGTCAAAACTCAACATTTAAACAAGTTACTAACTTCTAAAATGCATGAGAAGCTCTAGTTCCTCCTATTTCATTTTTAGGGTTGTTACAGTGATTGATTTTTCTCATGTTGTAGTGCATTAAGTATGAGATGTCTATAGACTTCATGAGATGAATTGATGAACATGTCTTAGCTCGGAATTGGGAGTTTCTCCCTGGATGTATGCTTTTGAGTACAGATTGCATATAGGCTCCATGAGATTGTGTTGAGCATGCTTTTAGCTTGGAGATGGTAAGTTCATCCCTGAAAAAGAGTAAATGTTGGATTTCATGTATTTTGGGTTGTTAGATGTAGTTCCTACCTTCCATGTGATGCATTGAGCATGTTTAGCTTGAAGTTGATATTTCCTCCTTGGTTGTGTGCATTTAGATAAGTTGCATGCATGATAGGTTGCTAGTCTTGAGTCGTTACCTTTAAGAAGTGCCTAGAATGCTATTTGAGGACGAATTCTCCTAAGGGGGAGATATTCTAACTCCCCGGATTAGAGATAGAGGACATATCATGTTAGAAATTCAAGATACCACCTCACAAGGACCAACCACGGCTCATGGGTGAGTCCATACCCCGTAGGTGGCCCCGTAGATGGACTGCAAGAAAATTACCTAAGACAGTAACCACGCCAGTACCCACGCTTTATGGATGGGTCCACGGCTCGTGGTTAGGGGTGTCATGAGTGGCCAGCAAAGTCTCTTATCAAACCACATTTGACCAGGATAGACTGTAGGTCAATCCACGACCCGTCAATGTGGTCTCGTAGGTCATCCTAGATGGGTAAGTTTAGGGGCACAATGGGGCTTTCCGATTTTTATTAGAATTAAGTGGTGTCATTTTACCCTAGCCTAGACCACCTATATAATCACTTTAGACCCCCTAAATTCATTCATTCGTCATTATTTCAAAACCCCAAAAGAATCTCAAATTCTCAATCAAATATTCTCTCTCTAGGAGGTACTAGAAGAAGGAAGATATTGAAGCTAGGTCAAGATCAAGTATCCCAATCTTCAAGATTTTGTGGGCTTTTTGATCAAGGTATGATATCTTTCATCCATGGAGTTCCGTAGTTTTCCCCAATTGTGAAGATGAAATCCCTAATTTGAGTTAGGGTTACTTCCAATATTATGGGTTATGATGAATGTTGATCCAATTGAGTGGATAATGATTGTTTTTCATTGAATTGGTAGTAAATCATGTTTTAGGATGAATTACATGTACCATGCCTAACCCATGTCTAGAAAGATGAAATTGAAGTAAGTGGGTTTTGTGCCTTGGAAAGGGGAAATCGAAGATTTAGAGATAATCTTCTAGGATTGATGATATGTATTGTAGATTTCTTAATAGTAAAGCATATAGACATGAATTGATTGAAGATTAAAGTATACATGATGAATTATGAGTAGTAATGCTTGAGATTAAACCTACTATATGATAAATAATTAGAATTGCTTAAGAATGAAGCATGTGATTAGAATGTCTTAAAATCTAGGCATATGTGACGATTATGAGAAGTAATGCTTTGAGAGTAATGCATGTAGTTATGAATGTTGATTGTTAGGTCTTTGAGAGTAAAGCTAACATAATGAATTGTGAATGTTAAGGCTTTGAGAGTGAAGCTTATATGATAATGTTAGATTGGTAGATAGAACTGTTGTGGAAGGACTTTACCCACATGGCCTACCTTATGAATGTATAAATGTGAAAGGTTTTCTCACATAGAATGATTCTAGGTTGAAAGGTTTGCTCACCTAAAATGAATCAAAGCATGTTGAACTATGATAGATTGAAGTTGTGATATGAAATCCCTTCATTAATAGCTTGACTTGGTAAGACAAGACCATGCATGGTAGCTTTAGTAGAAGATCTCATGGATAGCCTTGGGTTGAGAAATTGTACCCTTCCAAAGGTTCACTTGAACTAGCATGAGAGTATGCTTGCATGATAGGATGACTTGGTAAGGTCAAACCATTTCATTGGTAACTTAGATTGAGCAATAGTACCCTTCCTTGGGTAGCTTGGACTTGCATGAGAGCGTGCCTTCCATGATAGATTGGTCTAGCATAATGAGGTGTTTTTCCTTGATAGCCTTGAATTGGTAAATTGTAACCATTCATGTGTGATGACTTGCCTTGCACTAGTAAAGAAGTACTTATCCATGTATAGTAGAGATAGCTAAAGAGGGACTAGTCCCTATCCAAAGTAGCACGTTTATGATGAATCAAGATTACTTCAAGGAAGTATCATAAGTATGTTTCAATATGAGATTTTCTTGTATGATGTATGATTAGCTTTGATTGTTGCTAGAGTTGCTTTCCTTGATATGTATGACTAGAGGTGGATTACCCAAGTCCTAGATAAGGATAAGTTTAGGTTACTTGAGAAGTGTTCCTCTTGCATTATGATGATCTATGTGCATTAATTATGCCTATGACTATGTTTTTATCTCTTGTGCTTATCACTTATGTCTTATGTTGACTAATGCTTATGTTATGCCTATGTTGATAATTTATGCTAGCTATCATATTTAGTACATTTTGTACTAACGCATACTCTTGCCTACATTCTTATCAAATGTAGAGTCCGACGATATCGACTTCCATCCCCGTTGCTAGGATCTTAGTAGAAGCAAGGATTGAAGTTTTGGTGAGTCCTCATAGTATTCAAGGAGATAGCCACCATTTTCTTATCTCTTTCATTTTATGTTTAGAACTATTGTATGGGTTGCGTCCCAAAGATGTTCATGTGTTAGATGGTTTGAGACAAGTGTATTAAATTTTCGCTCATTTTATGAAAGACTTTGATGTTATTGAAATGTTTTAAATTTCTGCTCATTTCTATTATCTTATGTTATGAAAGCTAAGTGGCTTATATGAGGCCTCTCGGGATCTTGTATGCCATGTTACATCTAGGGTGTACCCTTGGGTCGTGACAGTTTGTCCGTTGTTTTGAATTGCAAATAGTCTTGAACTGGTTTTTTTAATTTGCCACCTCTTGATGTGTTTGGTTGTGACTGTTCTCTTGAAAATTTAAGTGTCGATTTTGATTAATATTGATGACTTGAATAGTGCTTTCAATTGAATGATATGAGTGTGCGTCTATGATGAGGCTAACCGAGTTACTTAAGTAATATGTGAAATCCTAGCATCTCATTGTGACTAGCCGATTGTTGAGTCATTCTCTTGTGATGATCATTGCACACTAAGGTGAAGATTGTTGAGTCATGTTTGATAATTGTGTCGAATGTCATGTGTGGTGAGGTTGCCTTGAATATTATGCTTGATGATGCCTAGAACTTTCTTGTTAGTCCAATTGATTAATTGAAGCAAGCGATTGAAATGATCTTAGGCACATTTTGTTAAGAGTGAACCAAAAATTGACATTATACCTTTTTGTGGCCACCTTGTGAGAAGTGTGAACCTAGCTTGGCACCCTTTTGAGCCTATCCTTTTCTTTGGAAGAAACTTAAAAACCTTTAACCTCTTTGTCCCATCACCTATAACCTTCATAAAGTATTGGTTTGTTTGAATAGCCAACTTAGGCCAAAAGCCTAAGTTGGGGGTGTGGTGAAAAAAAAAAGAAAATCAAGGAATGTGAAAAATGCTCCTTTGAAGGATCATGATGAAAAAGATGGAACCCCTCCATATAAAAAAGAAGAAAAAGAAATGAAGAAGATTGAAAAAGAGAAAAGTTTGTGAAATAAATTTCTGAAAGGAGCAAAAGAAATTAGGCATCCAATGAGTCATGCTTAAATGAATAAAATGGTGGATTGTGAACATCATAGAATGTGAAAGTGAAGGAGAAAAGGTGATATGCAGGCCATACTTCATGAAGGTAGAAGTCACTAAACCAAAATTATAATACCTTTACACTCAGCCCCACTACGAGCCTTGAAAGACCTTTGTAAGAGCTGAAAATAATGTTGATTGAAAAATAAGGGCAAGCCTATTTATAGAGTCATGCATGTGTTCATCTTTGGGAGTGTGAGAGTTGTATTTGATTCCTAAATTATAATTTGTTGATGAACTCTGTGTGAGCATGGAATCATTCTTGGCATGAGGGCATTTGAATACTTTTGTTGAGCTTGAACTTGCATTTGAAGCAAGCATTGTGACGTTGAGTCCATTTAATAATGGTTTGTCACAATTTGAAACTTAGAGGCACATTGAACATTGCATGCGAAATTTGAACCTCTTGTGTGCATTCGTGTTGAGTCATGCATGTGTTTATCTTTGGGATTGTGAGAGTTGTATTTGATTCTGAAATTATAATTTGTTGATGAACTTTGTGTGAGCATGGAATCATTCTTGGCGTGAGGGCATTTGAATACTTTTGTTGAGCTTGAACTTGCATTTGAAGTAAGCATTGTGAGCTTGAGTCCATTTAATAATGGTTAGTCACAATTTGAAACTTAGAGTGCACAATTGAACATTGCATGCAAAATTTGAACCTCTTGTGTGCATTCATGTTGAGTCTTGAGTAACATTGTTTGTAGGCATCCTTGTTGAACTGATTGATCTTGAGTTTTACTTGAGGACAAGCAAAACTTTGAGTTGGGGGTGTTGATGAGTCTAGGATTTTGACTCATTTAGGTCTAATTTTTCATAGTTTTGTTGTCCTCAATGCCTAATTTATGCTTTAAACTGCTCTTAAATGTTGATTTGCAGCAATGAAGGCAAAGAAGCAAGGCAAGGACATTACAGGGCAAAAAGGAATAAAAAGGCTGAAGAAGTTGAAGAAAGGCAGTCCTAGTGATCGCCAAGACCACTCTCGGCAAGCCGCCAAGTGGC
The DNA here is from genome assembly GCA_029007595.1 of Solanum commersonii. Taxonomy (NCBI): domain Eukaryota; kingdom Viridiplantae; phylum Streptophyta; class Magnoliopsida; order Solanales; family Solanaceae; genus Solanum; species Solanum commersonii. The sequence continues at coordinate 531,086 of JAJTWQ010000194.1, forward strand.
TCTTCAGCTCGCCAAACTTTCCAGCATGCCAGCCTTGGCGAAAAAACCTACTTGGTGAAAGAAATGGATAGTCGGTGTACCACTGAACGGATCGGAAACCTCGATCCTGATTGCCTAAAGTCATAGAACTCTAAGGTTAAAGAGCCAAGGCAAACCGGTGATGGAATGGACCCATTGGCGCGTAGCCGACTTGGCCAGCGACGCTCGACTTACCTCGCCTAGTGGTCCTAAAGGCCAAAATTAGGAAACTATAAATTGAATTTCAAAAAGCATAGAAAGGGATCCAGTCTTTAGTCTAGTTATTTTCTTGAGTAATTTCTCCATTGTAGAACTTTAAGCTTGGTTTGAGACTTTGTTTTACTTGGTTTGAAGAATTTTCAATTGAGTTTTTGAATTAAGTTGATTTGAAGCATTGTAGAGATTTGGGAACCATTACCCAGTTCATGGATAACATAATTGGTAATCATCTCTTCCTTTTTATTATGTGTGGTTAAAACTCCAATTCTTAAGGTGTGATCATGTGATTATTTTCTTTAATTAGCTTATGGGTATTGTTGTTTACTGATTTAAATGCTTATTTGAAGTAAGTTTAATTGATAGTTGTGTATTAATCAATGAATTGTAGTTTCAAATGCAATTCTAATTTGGTGTTCTGAGTTTGCTTGAGATAGAGGTTTAGAACTATGGTTTTCGATTGATGATTGTAGTGATTGGGTTGTTGTGGGTTTAGCTCGAGAGAGTGGATCCTAAATTTGATTCTACCTATCTAGCTCGAGAGAGTAGATAAATTGAGGTATTGGACTGCTTACAGTGTTAAGCTTGTTGAGGTTCGAGAGAACTCGCTTGAATCTTAAAAGTTGTTTGAGAGAAAGCTATTGCATCTATAGTCTAGCCTACTCACTGAGATTCAACAATTGTTAGTAAATTACAATTACCCATATAGTGAAATTAGCCTATCGATCACATCCCCGAGAATTATTACCTACTTGATTACTCCCCTGTATTCTAATTGTTGTAGTTGTTATTTGACAAACCAAATTATCTCATCTGACATTCGTTGTCAACCCCTTTGATTTATCTAAATGTTTTTGATAATTTATATTCCTATATTTGATTAGACCACATTTACAACTTCGTAACTGAAATTCTAACTTGTATCACTCCCTGTGGAATCGACCCCAACTCTTCATTGGGTTTATACTAGATTGCGATCGCCTACACCTAGTATAGAATGAGGTGTAGTTGAGTGGTTATCAATATCTTACCCCAATCATGTGCCTTTTTCGTATTTGATTATTATTATTGTCTCACCCACAACCTAATCTATTAATTTTATTAGAAAAATAATTCACAATGTGTTTATTCATCACTGTTCACTCATTACTCTAACACTAATTATTAAATTCTCCTTAAATGAAAACACAAAAGAAATTAATTAAAGAAACAAAACAAGAAAAAGAAATGAAAATTCTCGTGCACTATATATATAGAAGTTTTCTGTGTGAAGCAAAGTTCACATATAATTGCACATTTCTCTATTCTCTTTTTTTCTTCTTTAATAGAAACTTAATACCTAAATTTCAATGCTAAGAACTTTGGCGACACATATCAATTGATTGGGGATGAATCATTTATGAAAATTTTAAATGATTTTAAATTGTCACAAAAAAAAACCCAAGAATTTATAAGGAGTGAATGATTGTGATTTTATGACCAAAGATGAAGGTTGAAATTGTTATGACTATTGGTAGCCATAAGTTTTCTTTTAGTAAATAAAATAAGTAGGTTAATTAAAAGGGTATTAATGTTCTAAAATGCTATAAATAATATTGAAGTATGTATGTGATAAAATTCATAAGAGTAAAATACGTGTATGAATTGATGACTGATTTGCTACAATTTGTTCACCAACTCTTTCTTACGTGGTAACTCAAATTTCGTTAAATTCGAACTTAATTAATTGTTTCAAATAACACTTAAGATTTTTTAAGAAGAAGCGTATAAAACTGTAAAAAAAAAAAAAGATAGTTTAAAAGTCAGAGGAAACTCTTCTATTTATTGCTAACAAATAGTAGTATAAATCGGTGTTAATTGTTTCTTATCATAAAAGTCACAACCCTTCAAAAAAGTCATTGCTCATTGGAAAAGTATGTAACGACCCGTAAAACGAATAAGTGAAACTAGAGACAAACTAGTGTGTCTTGGAGTTTGTTGGGAGGTTTGAGGTAGTATAATGTTGTCCTGAGCTATGGTTGAGGGGTTTAAGGGCTAAACATCAAGGTACGACTCCCCATGGACAACCCTAGGGGTCCTTGAAGAGGACCCTAACCCCCAAGAACCCTTGCAACTAAAAAGTTGTCAAAAATGGAGTGACATACAGAAGGGGTCCATGCCCCGTGGAAGGCATCCATAGGTCAAGGGCCCCCAAACCAAGCCACAGCCACAAACCACGGCTGACCAGGACGGGGCGTCAATGATATTTGCGTAATCAAGACACAACTTATGATGCAAGTGTCTACAATCGTACAATAGTTTAGTAACACAACCAAGGGTTGGGATCGTTCCCAAGAGAGTGGTTTTGAGAATTTATAGAAAAATAAAACTTAGTTCTAACTAGTCGTAGCTAAAGACATTAACGATTAAAAACATTGTAGATTAAAAGGGAGACACAAGAGTGTCAATTAATAATGGGGTGGGGGGGGGGTTGTCACTAGTAAGTAAAAACAACAAAATAAACAAGGGTTTCAAAGTAATGAGAGGGGATCCTTGGGATGTGACGGGAATACGGGTTAAGCTAGATTAATAGGTACATGCTTTCGATAGAAGATTCATAGAGTAATTTTAACTAGGCTAAACTTTAAGAGGGATAAGCTCTCTCTCAAGCAACTTACCCCGTTTCAAATGTGTTCCTCTTGGACACACACTTGCTGCATGAAGAACAACGTCCGCCTTAACCCACTCACTCTCTCGAGCTGAGTGTGTGGACTTGGGACTAGGTTTCACAATCTCGAGCTGAACCTCATGTCGACCCACTCACACTAGCCATCAATCTAGTGGTCTTAGTTTTATAACCTCTCTCTCAAGCAAGTCGAAAACACATAAATAAACTTGTATTTGTAACTACAAAGTCATTAAATTCATCCACAACCACTAAACGAAATCACAATTAAACTACGATTAAATTATCAGCAAGCAAGATCCAACAATTATCTTAACCCATATTCGCTAAATCACACCCCAAGAATTGGGGGTTTTAGCCACACATCAAGAGATAGAAATTTATACCTAAATGAGCTTTCATTCAAATGGGTATGAAGATTTAATTCTTGTTACAGGTCAAGAATGAAGAATCCAAGAGACCCAAGTCCAAATCCTTGGAGATGAAACCCTTTTTTTCTTCAAGTCTTCAAAACTCTCTCCAACTCAAAGAAAAAATACCAAAAAGTACTATTATATATGAAAATTATAATAATTGTTCAAATTCTAAAACTACAACTCAAACTAGTAGTTATAGTTTTCACATATTTGTGCTGCAGCAGATCATTCAGCGTCGTTAGTCGGAATAGCCGATCAACTCGGCGATTCACCCTTTGGTGTAGTTCATCACTATCTTGCACCAGCCTTTAGCATTGTCGTGCTCTAGGTCATTGGGCAACATGGTAATGCTTCAAGGAACTTCTCGGTGATGCGCCAACTACTCCCTTTTTCCGCCAACTTGGTCCTTTCCTTTAGGGCTCAGCACACTGGAACAAAAGGCGAAGTCTAAGACCTTTCGGCGACTCACCGAGTGGACTCGACGATCCTCATGCCTTCATTTCTTCGTTCTTTTCAACCTTTCGTTCTTTTCTGCGACATAGTGTCCATGCTTTCCTTCAAACATCAAATACTTGAAACTTAAGGGTTTTCATCATATATTGAGATAAAATAAGAATTTGAGGACACAATTTCTATTAAACTATAGCCTAAAATGAGTCCAATTTGTGGACTCATCAACACCCCCAACTTAAATTTTTGCTTGTCCTCAAGCAAACTAAAGTTCAGTCGTTCAAAAAGGGTGTCTCGAACAGTGCTACACAAGACTCAATCATGAATGCACACAACAACACTCAATTTACTTATGCAAAGATCAAATGTGCACTCAAAGATTCAAGTTGTGACTCACCAATATCAACGAATCTCATGCTCAGAATACTTGCTTCAAATGCAAGTTCAAGCTCAACTATAGTGTTCAAATGCCCTCACACAAAGAATGATTCCATATTCGCAAATAATGATTTAATCATTTAAAGTTCAGGAATCACATGCAACGCTCACACTTACAAAGATAAAAATAATGCATGCTTTCACCCATAGGTTTGCCCGTATTTTCCAATCGACAGTTGTTTCAGCTCACTCAAGATCGAAAAGGTCTTTTTAAGGCTTGTAATGGGACTGAGTGCAAAGGTATGGTCATTTAGGTTCAGTGACTTTCATCCTCATGAAATATGATGCTCTCAACACTTCCTTTCTTTTTTCCTTCATCATTCTCATTAGTGCATCGTAGGTCATCCTATTATTCGCTTCCCATGAATTGTTTGGAAACCCCATTTCTTTTGTACTTTATTCCACAACTTTCTTTTTCATTCTTTTTCTTTCTTTTCTGTCTCTTCTCTTTTCTTTTTCTTTTTTTCTTTTTTTTTATATATGGAGGGGTTCCATTTTTCTCAAAACCATAGGTAAGAGGAGACTTTCCTTGCACTTCTTCACTTTCCCTTCTCTTTTCATCACACCCCCAACTTAGGCTTTTGGCCTAAGTTGGCTATTTAATCAACCACAAATAAAGAGGATTAAGGGTAATGGATAAAGAAGCGTCATGTTTTAGTCAAGTTTCTTCTAAAGAAAGGTAAGGCTCATGGGTGTTAAAAAGAGGTTCACACATGCTCACAAGGTAGGCCACAAAGAGGTATATGTAAAATTCGCTCACACTCTTTAAAGTTGCCTAAAATCATAAGAGGTATCCTTACTTAGTCGATCGGACCAACGGGAAAAATTCTAGGATCTATCATGCATATTTCAAAGTAAGCTCAGCACACTAGGCATCGACATTAATTGTTAAATAAGACTCCACACTTTCGCTAGTGTGCAACGGTCATCACAAGAGAATCGATCTGATACTAGGCTAGTCAAAACGAGATGCAAAGAGTTCACATATTGTCTATGCAACTTCATTTGGCCTCATCGTAGCAACGCATTCATGTTCGTTCGATTGAGAGCACTATTCAAGTCATCAGTATTGATTGAGATCGATACTTAAATTTTGCAAAAGAACAACCACATTCAACAACATAAAAAGGGTGGCGAAAGGTGTGAAAAATTCAAAAAAATTTGAAAGGGTTAAAATCATTTTGCAATTTAAAATAAAAGTAGTCATAAGCTCAAACATCCACAAAACAGTATTTAACACAATTTAAACAAAACAACCCAAATATAAACAAATACAAACATCAAATAGCACACAAAGGTAGGCCTCACCCCACCATAAATAAAAGCAATTTGTCCTCAAATGCAATTAACAAAATATCCAGAATGTGAAATAAAGAAAGACAGAGAGGGGGGTAAAGAGGGTATTCTGTCTAATTAGTCACTCTATCTGTTTGGGCAGCAGTGCCTTAAGTGTACTTAAGAAATTTGACAATGGCCCCCGGAGCTTCTTCAGAAGATTCAGCGGCAGCTGACTTACTCGGAGTGTCAAGGTCATGAGCTGCCAGAAAGGAGTGGATAGCTGGGAAGAATCCACGTCTCCACGAGGGAACAATGGGGTCTCAGGGGTTTGTTTTCTTGTTGGCACTAGGCTTCTTGCCCTTATTATCCGATTTGGATGGGTTTGTTGCCTTTTCATCTTTTCTAAAAAATTTTGCTCTTATATGTCAGGGTGGCATAATTCTTCCAGCAACTTTCAATCTAGCCATTTCTGCAAAGGTTTGAGAAAAGTTAGAAAGTAATCATACAAAAGCATGGCAGTTTGGTTGCAGAGTTACTTCACCGAACCAATAGGCGAAGTGCACAACCACTCAGCGATTCACCGAGTACAGTGCATAAAGATATAAGGGTGTAGAAAAAAGGGTGAACAAGAAGATTTTCGATAAGTCACCAAGTGCTTTTGGTGACCTCATGCTTCTCGCCAAAAGGTACAGAAGCCACAACATATGAAGCATGATAACAAAGGGCAAGATAGGGTGATAAGGTAAACCGTGGAGTGGTTCGGCAAGATCGTCGCAGCTCGCCAAATGACCCTATGTGCCTACTTTTGATCCAATTTCTCGAACTCAGCCCCGCAACCCCCGAAAACAAAATTAACGCGTGCACAACTCAAGTTTGGCTTAGATCCAGTGACAATCATGCACAACCCACAATTTTCAGCCATTTTTAATGCACAATCTTTGGGAATTAACTTTTTAACTTAGCACGGGCACAATTTGCAAACCTAACAGGAAGACAAATATTCTAATCCTACCAGAGAGGCACAGCACACATCATCAAAGTAACGTCATTTCATTTGAGTACAAGTTTCAATACAGGAAGCTTAGGGCTTGGAAACCAACCTTTGGTGCCGATTAAGAGAAGATTGAAATGCAAGGCGGCAATATAATCCAACTCCGAGCACAATTCAACAACAAAAATGCTCTAAAAGTGCAAGAAATATAAAAACTAGAGTGCAGGTGTGAGTTTGGACAGATAAAAAGTGAGGGAAAGTGAATGAAGTTGAAACTTTTAAACCTTTGGCTTGCAAAAACCGTCCAGTTTTCGCCCATTCGGTGACACTAGTCCTGATCACCGACCTATTCAGCTTAACGTCAAGTAGTCATTTACCTCGCCGAAGTTTATAGAACCTCCATGTTTTGTGGGAGTCCAAACGGCGGTCTCTATCGGGATCGTCGACACGATCAGCGATTCGCCAATAATTTCCTGTCCTCGCCGAGTTTTACAAACTCCAATGCAAGATGGTATTGAGTCTAACGGTGGTCTAGTTCTGAGTCGCCAAACCATTTGGTAAATCACTGATTGGACCTGTTGCTTGCTAATCTCTACTTTTTGTTCACTCTCTATACTTTCATCTACATAATCAACACACCATTATTTTACCAAGAAATAAGAAAGAAATTAAAGGGGTTTTGGGTTACCTCCCAAATGGCGCCTTAGTTAACGTCGCGGCATGACGAAAGTCCACCTTCAAACCTCATTCTTTGGGTTAGCCATAGTATCACTCGGCAAACCCCCTTGTTGTCTCAGATTTAGGTGAGACGAGATATGACCCATCTGGGTTTCTATTGGCTTGATTGAAATTGAATGGGAGGTGACGGTCTGGCTAAGGGTAGATACATCTTCTTTCATGCCTTTTAGCATTTTGTCTGACCCTTCAACTTTGTTGAGGATACGTGAGAGCATATCATCAGACCTACCACCTTCCGAATCCTTGGGTTTCTGGCGCTCATGGGGAGGCACATATCTATCCTTCTCCCCATTATTCCAATTCGGATTACAGTCCCTCCATTCAGATCTTGGTCCTTCTAGCCTTCATCTCTAGCCCAACCTTGGTTACCACCCTGCCTTAGGTAATTTAAGCGGTAGCCACCGCCTTGGTTGGCTAAAAAATTTACTTCCTTGTTATGCAAGGCTTCAAACTTCATCTCCTCAGGATTAGCACACCCGACCCCCATAGGCACCAGTCCCCATGACATTTTTGGATAAAATATCAAGTTGCGTCATGATTTTGGCCATGTTTTGGTCTCTCTCATTGTCTTTTTCAATCTGCTCCTTCGATAGCTTGAAGGTGAGAGGGGAGACTTGGTCCTCACAAGTGTACCATGCTCTGTTGATGGTTGTTGTTCCATCTAAAAGTTAGGATGCTACTGCATACAGCTGCTGCATTAAGCTTCCGGCGAGAGTTGGTCTGTGACACCTTTGTTTACTTAGTCCAAACTCTGGTAGAAGTACTGAAGTAGGACGTTATCAGGCAGGCCATGGGTTGGGCATTGCAACACCAACTTTTTGAACCGTAGCCTAGTCTCGTTCAGAGGCTCTCCTTCCAGATGCTTAAGGCTCTGGATGTTATCCCTAAGTGACATCATTTTTTAGGGAGGGAAAAATCGCACTTGAAATGCAGTTACTAGTTCCTCTCAAGAAGTGATGCATTTTCGCGGCAACTCGGCTCGCCATGTGCACACCTCTCCCATCAATGAGAAAGGGAATAACCTTAATTGGACTGACTCTTGAGAGATGTTTTTCAACGAGAATGGTCCGCATACATCTATGAAGTTTCGAAGATGCTCATGAGGATCCTCATGAGCCAATCCACTGAAAAGTCCATTTAGTTGCAAGAGTTGCAACATGGTGCTCTTTATGTGGAACACTGCATTTCCCCCGGCTAGGGGTAAACAGATGGCTCCAACACCTCCCATGAGATGGGGTTCATTGATGATGGACTCTTGGACATCGTTAAGATTACCGATGTCGTCCTGGTGGCTCACCTGGCTACCTTTGCTACCGTTAACACTCATGCTTTCTGAAATATTCATACAAGCAGACAAAACAAAACTAAAAATTAGGTAAGTAAACTACAACTAAGAAGAACAAAAATTCTACTAATCTAAGAATTCTCAAATAACACCACTCCCCGGTAGCAGCGACATTTTGATGTTTGCGTAATCAAGACACAACTTCTAATGCAAATGTCTACGATCGTATAATAGTTTAGTAACCCAACCAAGGGTTGGGATCGTTCCCAAGAGATTGGTTTGGAGAATTAATAGAAAAATAAAACTTAGTTCTAACTAGTCGTAGCTAAAGACATTAACGATTAAAAACATTGTAAATTAAAAAGGGGACACAAAGTGTCAATTAACAATAGGGGTTTTTGTCACAAGTAAAGTAAAAACAACAAACTAAACAAGGGTTTCCAAGTAATAAGAGGGGATCCTTGGGATGTGACGGGAATACAGGCTAAGCTAGATTATTGGGTACATGCTTTCGATAGAAACTTCATAGAGTAATTGTGACTAGGCTAGACTTTAAGGGGGATAAGCTCTCTCTCGAGCAACTTACCCCATTTCAAATGTGTTCCTCTCGGACACCCACTTGCCGCATAAAGACCAGCCTACGCCTTAACCCACTCACTCTCTCGAGCTGAGTGTGTGACAAGGGACTAGGGTTCACTCTCTCGAGCTGAACCTCATGTCGACCCACTCACACTGGCCATCAATCTAGTGGTCTTAGTTTTGTGACCTCTCTCTCGAGCAAGCCAAAAACACATAAATAAACTTGTATTTGCAACTACAAATTCATTAAATTCATCCACAATCACTAAACAAATCACAATTAAACTACGATTAAATTATCGGCAAGCAAGACCCAACAATTATCTTAACCCATATTCGCTAAATCACACCCCAAGAATTGGGGTTTTTAGTCACACATCAAGAGATAGAAATTTATACCTAAATGAGCTTGCATTGAAATAGGTATGAAGATTTAAGTCTTGTTACAGGCCAAGAATGAAGAATCCAAGAGACACAAGTCCAAATCCTTGGAGATGAAACCCTCTTTTTCTTCAAGTCTCCAAAACCCTATCAAACACAGAGCAAAAATACTAAAAAGTACTATTCTATATGAAAATTATAATAATTGTTCGACTCCTAAAACTACAACTCTAACTAGTATTTATAGTTTTCACAGATTTGTGCTGCAGCGGATCATTCGGCGTCGTTAGTCGGAATTGCCGATCAACTCGGCGATTCGCCCTTTGGTGTAGTTCATCGCCATCTTGCACCAACCTTCAACATCGTCGTGCTCTGGGCCATTGGGCGACATGGTACTATTTCGTGGAACTTCTCGACGATGCATCGACTGCTCCCTATCTCCGTCGACTTGATCCTTTCCTTCAGGGGCTCAGCACACTGGAACAACAGGTGAAGTAAGACCCTTCAATGACTCGCCAAGTGGACTCGGCGATCCTCGGGCCTTCATTTCTTCGTTCTTCTCAACCTTTTTATTCCTTTTTTGCGACGTAGTATCCATGCTTTCCTTCAAACATCAAATACTTGAAACTTAAGGGTTTTCATCAGATATTGAGGTAAAATAAGCATTTGGAACACAATTTCTATTAAAATATAGCCCTAAATGAGTCCAATTTGTGGACTCATCAAGTAGTAGTATGGGATTCTACTTGCACATTGCACAAGTATGACTTAGGGGTTGTCTTAGGTGATGGTCCTTATGTGATGGTATGACTTATGTAATGTTTATGTCTCTTATATGTTTTATTGTGTAAAGGTGCAAAGGATGAATGGTAAGTTCACTTTTGGTGACCTTAAGGTGGTACCTTAGTGTGGGTGGTGGTATGGGACGCTACCCATACATTGCACAAGGCATAGCTTGAGGATTGCTTGAGGTGAAGGTTTAAGGTGAAGGTAATGGTCTATATGTTGATTATGTTCAAATGTGAAAATATGACTTCAATATTGGTTGTGACTTATATTATGCCTCTTTTCTCAATGTTCATGAAGTTTTACCAAAATGGCATAAAAGCATGACTTTCAAATAAATTTCCGTTTTAAGCATGGTTTTTGCATGGCTTCCATAGTTAGGTACTTAATTGTGATAACCCCATTCTTCTCCCTTTTTACCAGAGTGTAGGGTTTGGAGATATTGGTGTTCTATGCTTGAAGAATAGGTTTCTAAGATGCTTGGAGATGAAGACTTGGTGAGTCCTCATAGTTTCGAGGACAAAACCCACTATGTTCCCTTTATGTCTTTAAGTTTATGTTAAAGCTTTTGTATGGGCTAAGTCCCAAGGTTGTATTCAAAGAGTATTTAGATGGTTTGAGACAAAGTTAGAGGTCTTCCGCTTGCTTTTATAAAAGATGTTTTTGATTGTAAAGAAAGCTTTTAATTCTTCTCTATTTTCCTATGTTCTTATGTTCAAGAATGCTATGAGGCTTGTATAAGACCCCTTCGAGGTCGAGTACGCCGTGTAGCATCTAGGGGCTAGCCCTGGGTCGTGACAAAGTCACAACCCTTTGGAAAAGTCACAATTTATCAGAAAAGGCACAACCCTTTGAAGAAGTCACAACTCATTGAAAAAGTCACAACCCTTCGAAAAAGTCACAACTTATCAAAAATATCACAACGCGTCAAAAAAGTCACTACTTTTTTAATATAATATAATTAATTTAATAAATAAATAAAATTGAGTATTTTTAGTTGGAGGTGTTATAGTAATAAATAAAATTGAGTATTTTTAGTTGGGGGTATTATAGTAATTCAACATTCAAGTTTGGGAGTTCATGTTTCTAAGGTTGTATTTGAGAGATAGATAGACACACATATAGAGAGAGAGAGAGAGAAAATTAATGATGGGTTACAATATTATTTTAAAAAGGGATGTGTTTAACCTAAACAAGAGAAACAACATATTTATTAGAAAAAAAAAATTTTGATCCAAAAGAAATAATTGACATGTTTGGACCAAAATATTAAAGGCAAAGGTATTGTTTGACCAAACTATTAACGGAAGATATATTTGTTCAATTTCATATTATCATATATATATATAAAAGAGAACTCTAATATCTATTGACTTGTTTCTTTTCTGTATGAAACTAGAACTTAAAAATACTTTTATGAACCTTTGCTACTACTCGACAGGTCAAAGAAACTCTGGTGTTAGCCCTGCAAATGACAGTGTCATCACTATCAAGCCCTTTTACTGAACCTGACGAGGCCTGAACTACTCCATGATTCTCAACATTTGTTAAATTTACAGCCTGGAAAAGAAGTGCATACAATTAGACAAAGACTCTAGGTACTCATTTTACAAAAAGTGTTATCGAGCATAACTCCACTACACACTCGGGAATGCTTTTCATCTTACCCCGTTACATCCGTGCACCTCAGAATCTTTTATGCCATGCAAGTAGTCTGGACAACAAGAAATATCAAAAATACTAACTTAATAACAAATATGTGTAACTAATTGAGACATCTTAACAAATGCCAACAGAGATTAATAGAGGCGAATCATGGATTTTGAAAATAAAGATGTGGGAGTTTATTGACAAGTTATATTGCATTTGGACCACTTGTATTGGAGGTTTGGCTAATCAAACAAATAGAAGATTGGAGGAAAGGGGGGACCCTTTATTTCACAAGAAATGGAAGTTAAAATTTCGAGGACAATATTGACACTATATTCAAGGTACTTTGATATTAATTGAGTGGTTCTGTTGAAACAACCCCTAACAGAAAGCTTTACCTGAGTACACCATATCGTTGAATATCAACAAACTGTGAGGCATTAAAATGATAGAAAAGGGATGGAAGGTATCTAGCCATTCACAAGAATTCATCACAGCAGCATCCTGGTCAGAAATTTTGTCCTCAGCACTGTTTCCATGTGCACCAACACGGCAGCTCAAATTAGGATGTGGAGTGAAATCAATAACTACAGGAGATCCAAGAGAAAGAATTGCCACTACTGGATAATAAGCTGGTCCGTCTTGATGCGGCTGCAGTGGAGGCGTTCTTGTCAGTAAAATTAATGTATTGTTAACCAAAGTCAAGGAAATCAATCCTTATTCACTATTTAGAAGCTATTATCCTGTTTATAAGGCTAATTTGAGTCATCCAAAATCTAGCAGTTACAATCTAAGTTGCTCGGGACTCTCCAAAAATGTCGCACATGTGTCCGATCCTTCAGATATACACTATTTTAGGAGGATCTGACACACACCCGTCGACATTTTTAAAGAGTCTGAGCAACATAGGTTTCAATACAGGCCTCCTAGGTATGAAACCAGAACTAACATGATTAAACATGTAACTTTATATATAAGACAAGACAGCTGCATGTCAAAGTGTTCAAAGCTTTGTGAGGAATTAGGAGTTACAAAACTAAAGAGATAACCTTGGGAACACCGAACACATATTTGAGATAAAAGTAGAAAATGGGGGGAAAGGAAGAAAGAAGAATAAGCAGCAAATGAAATGAGCAACACAGCTTGCACGAGTTCAGAACAAACCATTATTCCTTGGTTAGGAAGGTATTCATTGATAAGCACGTGATTAATTGATGATGGAAATAACCCCGATTTCTCATTTATTCTCTCTGTAATTCTAGTTAACCAAGGAGGCACTGCAAATAAGAAAGGAAAAGTGGTATAATAAGTTTTCACTAATAACTCAGAAGATTTCAGAATACAAAATCTCTCAACATAAACAGCACCTTTTTTAAAAATAGTTTGGAATGGAAATGGTCAAAGATGCCATATTGAACTAATTTTTGAATCTTTCAAGTTCCCTTTTTAATACTTTATTCGTGTTCGTGTGTCTATCGTTTTTTTCTTGTGGAGGCAGAGGGACTGCTTCATTCAAAGCAAGCAGTAAAGCATACATGGTTTGAGTACGTTTTAGGACCATCTGTTTGAGTATTTACATATCATTGTATGATTTAGGACTTCCTTAGGTTCTGATGTTTTTACACTTGTTGGTATGTTCGGGTTGGGACCCGAGGGGCTTGGGGGTGCTTTGGCACCACTTGGGGACAGTTGGAATTGCATATTTCTCTAGTGCAGGTTCTTTCTTCGTGACCGGCAACACCATTGCGGAGCACAGGAATTTTTCATCGCAATTGTCAGGCCCAAGGGCGCAAGCAGCGAAGAGAAAAGTCAGGTCAACCCCGATCAAGCCTTCTATTGTGACCGCAATCGTGCAAGCCTCTACAATGACTGAATTGCAAACATGGGCCCAAGGGTCACGAACACGAAAGAGGACCTGTAGCATATAAAACCCTGATTTCGAATTTCAATAGCCATTTTTACGCTAGTTTGGGGATTTGGAGCTCATGCATGGGATTTGAATTGATGGAGTTCTGAGCTAAGATTCAAGGCATGACCTCCTAACGTTAAACCCAATGATATACTTGATCTATATGTGATTTGAACTGCAAAATCATGAATTCTAAGAGGCTAAAATTAGGTACTTGAGACCTAGACCTAGGAATGTAAAATTGATAATTTGGCCTATCAATTGATATCAAAATAGGATTTTTTATTATAAAATTGGATTCCATAGCTAATGGACTTTGGATTTTGAACCACCAATCCAAGGGGCAATTTTGATTAGACCAATGGTTGACTTCCACCCCGGGTGTTAAAAATTATGGGATTAGTTTCCCTGGGAAAATTTGGACATGTTCATGATTTTGAATAGATTTGAGGACAACTGTGATCATTTGAGAAGACTTTGGACATCCAAGTAAAGGGAAGTTTGCCATTTTCGAGACAAGTAAGACTTTAACTATTAGTTTGCGTGCTTTCAATAAAAGAATGACTTACACTTTAGTACTTAGTTTCCTTAATTTTCAATAAAAGAGTGACTTATGCATCATTTACATGCAATTAAAACTATCTAATGTGTGTGGGGGGTGATCATGAACTAGGTTAGCCAGTTTTTAAAAAAAAGTATAAAGTAGAGACCGTGAGGTCCAACATACGCATCTATGTGATATTGATATCTTCAACAGTTAATTGTTTTATTTTTGTGATACCTGCTTAGCTTATCAGGATGCATTATCACACCGCCACTAGCAGACACAGCCTGGGCACGATGATGTTAGAAGGCCAGTTAGTAGTTTGAGATAATACCGAGTAAGACGTGTGGTTGATGTACCTCGCTAGATGGGTCAAACAAGCACCAACACCGAAGATGGGTAAGACATGTGGTTGATGCACCGTGTCAGGGGGGGGTGGACAGATCAAATAGGTACCAACACATCGATGATGGGTAAGATATGTGATTGATGCACCGTGCCAGGCAGGTCAGATAGGCAACCTATGCCCAATAACAATATAGCAGCTTTAATATTTTAGCAGACTAGTAATAGCATGATTATTCCATGTGATTATGTTCATGAGTATTATTATATTTGCATAACTATGCTGATTTCTATACCTACAATGTCTTTGTTGATAGTACAGTACTACAGTTTTTCTATAGTCATGTCCTAGAGGTAAGATAAGACTGCTCTTGTTATTTTGTGCAAGACTCAGAAAGAATGGTCAAGTAGTGGATCTCTGAGTTTTAGTCCATACTAGGCCTGCTTAGAGCTGAAATGAGCCGCCACTAGTCCGTGTTGGCCTTATTCAGCCACTATCTTTTATTATTCAAAAACGGGTAGACAAATGCCCTTAAACTATGTGAAATTGAACAAAAATGCCCTCACATAATAGTTTGGTCTAAAAATACTTTTGTTATCATTGGTTTAGTCCAAAACTACATTTATAGTTACTTAATAGGTCAAATATACCCTTTTTCTAAATAAATATATTATTTATTTTCTTTTTAAGCACATTCTTTTACTAAAAAAAAAATTTTATTGGCAAATGCTTATCCTACTTCAATTCGGAAAAGATCAAGAAATAAAAATATTCCTATTTTATTAGGATTTTATTATTGTTGTCTAATTGAAAATTTATGATGGGGTTACTATGATCTTATATGTATGACCTATATTATCGGTTAAAAGAGTACAAATTATTTTATTTTAATTGATAAATGAAATTTAGAGGAAGAAATTATTACTTCCTACATATTTATTAGTAAAAGAGATTTTAAAAGAAAAAAATAAGAATAGTATTATTTAAAGTAATGTTTTTATTATGAAGAGAATTTAAAAAGAAAATGAAACATATATTTGTTAGGAAAAGGACATTTTTGGACTAAGCTATTTGCAGTAAGGGCAATTAAGGACCAAACAATTGATGGCAGGGGTGTTTTTAGACCAAACTATGAATGAACGCCTTTTTGTTCAATTCAAATAGTTAAAGGACATTTTTGACACTTTTCAGTTTATTATTTAGGGTGTGGTTGGTATGAAGGAAAATGTTTTCCTGAAAAACAAGTGGATTTATGACTTATTTTCTCATGTTTGGTTGGTGATTAGAAAATATTTTTCGGAAAATATTTTTTAGTGTTTGGTTTGTGAATGAAAAACAATTTTAAGAAAAGAAAAATAAAAAATAAAAAATAAAAAAATAAAATATATATATATATATATATATTTATTTTTTTACTAAAGAGTAGAAGGTAATTTTTGACCAGGAAACCAACCCCGATAGGTGAACTAGAACACAACCCCGACGACAACAGATCTGAAACTCGACCCTGAGATCTGACCAAGGACTTGACTCCGACTTTCGACACAAGACTTGACATTTGAATTGAGACCGGATATCCCACCTAGGACCTGACCTTGACACCCGAACTTGAATTGTTTGGTTGGGGGAGGGGTTGGTTTTGGGGTAGGGGGTCGATGGGAAGGGATAAAATAAATTGATTTTTAAAAAATCGAACGGGGAGGGTTGGGGTTGGGGTTGGGGTAGGGGAAGAAAAAAAATTATAATTCGAGGTTGGAGGAGAGTTTTGGAAAATGTTTTCCTTAATTTTTTTAAGGAAAGTCATTTCCTTAAATTTGAGGGAAATAAGTTGATTTGAAAACATTTTCCAGAACATTTAAGTCAACTGTACATTAGAAAATTGGAAAATGTACCAAACACACCCTTAATATTGACCTTTTTTTGGATAGGTAGAAGTTTTATGTAAAAGGTACCAAGATGGTACAGGACCAAGTACAAGACAAAGGTACAACATCTCGACAGTCATACTACATTTTCTCCGTAACAATCCAAATACTGGTCCAAACTATCTAGAGTACTTGTTTAACACCAAGAAACAAGTTTTTGATACATTTGTTTTTTCCTCTAGCAATCTACAGTCTCTTCTCCTCAAAGCATGTCTTCCTTTCCAGCCAAACATTCATAATATGCAAATGGGAATAGTCCTACATATTTGTTCAAACTTCTTTTATGAGCTTGCCATACATCCGACAGACTGTTGATCTTCCATGGTATTACCAGAGACACCCAATAATATTCAGAAAAAAGTGCCTAGCATTGTCTTGAGAAACTATAATGTACGAATAGATGTTCAACTGTTTCCTGCTCCCTGTGTAAAAAAAACATCTGATGCATATGTGGTAGCTTCTCCTTAATTTGCAGGTTATTCTGGGTTTAACAAGCATCCTTGGCTGCTATCCAGCCAAAGTAGGCTACTTTCATAGGTGCATTGGTTCACCAGATCATCTTCCAGGGTCAATTAGGAATCCCCTGATGAATCATCTGTAGAAACAGTTTATAACAATTGACTGAAAATAATATATCCCTTCGAATGACCCAAATTAAAATATCTGCTTTAAATCGATCAATTATCAGTTCGGTTGTTGTATCAGTTGACAGAAACACTCCAATTCCCAATCATTTAAGTTTCTCCTTTAAGTAATGTGTCAGCCTGAGTTTGGATAGAAATATATTATGTGACCCTCTCTATTTAAAGCAAATCGGGGCATGTGCTCTTAAAATTTTCATCTCCACTCCAAGTATCTATCCAGAATTTAATTCTTGTATGTTGTAAGAACTCATCCCATTCTTCACTTATTTTCCTCTAGATTCCCCCAAATTATTTCATTAACATTTCTCACCAAAGTTCATCAGCATCGAAGATTGAATAGGCAATGCCAATTGACATGGTCTTATACTTTTTCTAAATCCATCTTACAGGCCATCCACTTTTCTTCTTTCTCATCAAATTGTCAAGGCTTTCATAAGTTACCATTGCAGCGTCAGTAATTTGAATCATTTGATAAAAGCATTCTGATTAGGAGAAATAAAATTACCAATAACTCTCGAGTCTTTCTGCCAGTAGCTTGAATATTAACTTTACTTTCGATCTATGTCTGATACTTTGTACTCAAATACTAGTAGCTCCATGACTTAGTCTCTTTTCTTTGGGTAATATGGGTTTCTGCACTATATCAGATATTGCACTTATTTCTGCATTTACGTTATGCTAGACTGTTGTTATATCTCTTCTATCATATTTATTTCACTATTATGAGCATATATAGATAGAGGGTTCACCAGGCAAGGGTAGTGACTTGTAGGGTGCCCTGTCATGTCTAAGTCCTCAATTTGAGTTGTGACGAACTTCGTATCAAAGCCTAGCATCTCAAATTCCTTGGAGTCATGGAGCAGTATCTAGTAGTCTTACTTATGGATGCATAGATTTCCCCCGAACTTGTTCCGAAAAGTCAGTTATGCACTTAAACTATCACAGTAACCTATTACACATCCTTACTACTGAAAAGTAAATTTATTACCACCCTGAGACCACATTATGTGGTGTATTACGCTCGCTGCCACATCAGCGCCATGTCATAGATTACAATTTTTTGTTTTCTTTTCTTTGTTAATTAACCTTTCTTTTGGTAACTATATTTTACTCTAATTAATCCCTAATTAATTATTTTAAGTTTCTCTAATAATTATATCTTCTTCATCACTAAATTCCACCCATTTCAATTCTCATTTCATCGGAACAATCATATCCGGCCACCTTCACTATTGATTTTGTTCTTTCACCACCACTATATCACCTTTAATTCTTCTTCTTTGTCACCCAACACCAAATATCACCGCCACCAATATTAATATCGACTTTTTCTTCTTCACCATCTTCAATTACCTTTTTTTAATTTTTGTCACCCACCACCCATCATCACCAAACCCATAAAGTTGCTATCACTACCATACCCAAAAATTGATCAACAACCAAAATTTCTTTAACAAAGTCAAAAAAATGAAAAAGATAGAAGAAATCAACCGAAACTTTTCTAGATAAAATACAATTATTCACTAACAAATCCATGAGAATTAACCTAATTGCGAATCAAAAAAAAAAAAATCGTGCTTTAAGATTGTGATAAAAAAAATAAAGAAGTCGATGAAAATAAAGAATGAAGAAGAAGATGACAATGGGTGGGGTGTGAAGAAGAAGAGGTGGGAGGGTGGGGGTGGAAAAGAGGATTCTACCTTTTTTTTTTGCTTTAATTTCAAACTGACGCGCCTATTTTTTATTTTTGTTTTATTTTTTTGCCACGTCAATTTTAGGGGGTAAGAAAATTCACTTCTAAATTGTATAGGCGTGTAAGAGGTCACTATGATAGTTTAAGCGTGTAACTGGTTTTTCGTGACAAGTTCAAGGGGGAATTTATGCCTTTTCCCTTTTTTTTTGAGAAAGTTATTTATGGATCCTTAGAGCTCCATATCTATGAACAGGAGGCTACACATGCATTTTAGGAAAAGTTTTCCTACTTTCTGATTGATATCGTGCTATAGCATTGATCAAAGAAATAATCCTTCTCTTCTTTCTTGAATAGATAGTTAGGAAACGTTCGTTCGCATCTGCCAGGCAAGGGGGTGCAGTGCACCAGCAACACGTGGTATAGTAGGGGCAGAGCCTGGTCACGAGGACGGCTCCAACACAGTCAGCAGCCAGGGATAGAGGTGGACCCCCAAACACTAGAAAGGCACCATTCGAGGTTCCAGCAAAGGGAGATTTCCAGGACATAAACTGGGGAGTCTCAGTTGCAGTACACTAGAGTTATCAGTGAGGGGACAGTATCAGAGTTAGATATTATTATTCCGCATGTAGATGGGATAGTGCTTCCAGCTACTTAACATACACAGGATACAGTGGGTGGACAGATTCCAGCTACTCATACACCAGTGCAACAGTTTGCACCAGGCTAACAGACCCCATTGCCAGCACTTGTGTTAGCTCCACAGCCAATAGCAGCCGCTCAACAAATAGTTAACCCAGTCAATGTAGTTTGGGTCACAAGTTCGAGAGAGAGCTTTACAAAGGAGATCAAGGCTTTCCTATGTTTCAGACCACCAGATTTGATGCTTCTACAAACTTCTATAGGTCCACACAAGTGTATGGAGAATAATAAAAGGTTTATGATCCTCTTTCAAAATAAATACCAGTATCAAAGTGGCAAATAGAAGAACATCTTTTTGAAAAGATAACTAGCTTGGTATAGCGGTCTTTAAAGATCCTGTTTCCAGATATCTTAAGTTTAAGTCAGCAACAAGATGCAACATTAAATCCAGCTTTTGGGGTTGGCACTTGAAATTTAGAAGACTGCTACATAATTGGGAAATAAAAGAGTTGAAGAGAATCTCTGTCCTAGAGAAATTCAAAGGCTTTGAGGAAAAGAGGGTAAACTGGTAGGCCGAAGCACAGGAAAGAAGTATACACAGTCAATCATCTTATGATGATCTATTCCATACTAGTCAACCACCTACATTGCGTCCCTGGAAACATTTATGGAAAGTTAAAAACTCCATACAAGGTACACTCCCTGTCTCGATTATGTGATACTCTTTTACTTTTAGTTCGTACTAAAAAGTATGACACCTTTCTATATTCAGTAACAATTTAACGTCGAACTTCACATTTTTACCCTTAATGAGTTGATTTATAGCCACACAAATATCTATGGCTTAATTTAGACCATATGTTTCAAAAGTTTTCCTTTCGTGATTAAACTGTGTCAAGTCATACACCATCACATAAATTGGGACAGAGGGAGTAGGTTGTTTTCTTTGGTTGGTAGCTTAAGGATCCTGCCTGACTCAAGAAAATTTGAAGAGAAGGGAATATCAACTATGTTCAAAATGCTATCTTTGTAGACAGGAGTCGGAAAGCAACAGCAAACTGTTTATTCACTGTAATCACATACCAGTTTTGGCAAATTTTCTCAAGTATGAAAGGCATTAGACGGACAATGCCAAGGCTGACTAGTGAATTATTGGCATGTTGGAGCAGCTTGGGCTGAGGTACCAAACAGAAGACGAGATGGAAATAAAACTTGCATGCAAATGGTGAACCACTTGGAAGGAAAGAAATGTAAGATGTTATGAAAATAGATTCAGTTCCACCCAGAAGATAAAGTTGAACTGCGTCTTACTTTTTCATTTTGATGTAAAGAAATATTCACAGATGATTCTGCATCTGGATAGAAGTTTTAGAATCTTTGTAGAAATCCTTGTAAGTCGTATCAAGGATACACTGATTTTTGCTGTCACTTTGTCAGTAAATATGGCAACCAGTACTGCCTTTGTGCTGAAGTTTTATAATTATTAGATAATCTTTGACTGAGGAAGAGTTTGGCTGAAAGAGAAGGTTCAACATGCCAAAGCGTTGAGTTCAAAAGTGAATTTGGAGCAGACAGACAAGGTTTAACAGGTCCTTTATTCTATATAATATTTAATATTTAATAAAAATTGTTTACATTACTAGGATATTCAATTGAGAGCCATAGACATCTCCATCACAAAGATGAATAGTTAGCTATTACAAATACCATAAATGATTAGACGAATACAACTGACTTATAACTTGATCATCATATAGAGTAACATCTACTACAAAGGGGTAAAAAAGCCACTAAATTCAATGGTGAAACAAATACCTCAGGGTCTCCTTTTGGGCTGTTCAAATGGAACAAGAAAATAGAAATCCAAGAAAATGAGTTGCCTTTTCACAAAAATACCAAGTACCAGACTCATGAGCCAAAAAGAGTAGCTCAGTTGGTTAGAGCATGTGGTTGTTAACCACAAGGTCGAAGATTCAACCCCTTCCTCTAGCGTGTATCCTATATTCTGGCATTCGATTGGAGACTAAAAAATGGTGTCCCTGGACACCTTTTCAAACTAGACACAGAAATGGCCTTGGACAAACTCAACTGGCAGTACTTAATATCTATTTTGAGGCAAAAGGGTTTTGGAGATAGGTGGATCAGATGGATCAGGCTCTCCTTTTCTACTGTTAAGTACTCTATTTTGGTTAACAGGAGCCCAGTTGGATTCCTTTTTCCCAAGATAGGAACAAGGCAATGGTCCCTTTGTCCCCCTTCCTTCTCATCTTAGCAATGAAGGGACTTAGCAGGATGCTTGACAACGCTGAAGAACTTAATTGGTTGCAGGGTTTTGATGTGGGCGGCAGAACTGATCAATTAACCTCTGTATCACACTTATTGTTTGTTGATGACACTCTTATATTTTGTAGAGAGGTAACAGGTTAAATAGCTCAATATCACCTTAATGCTCTTTTAGGCTCTCTCTCTGGTCTCCATATCAACATGTTTAAGAGTGTTATCATCTGTAAAAATGGTTAATGGGTTGGAAGAAATGACAGAGATAATGTGTTGCAATACAGGGACTTTCCCAACTACCTACCCCATTGGGGGTTAGCTACAGATCTATTGAGGTATGGAATGGGGTGGTTGAAAAGTTTGAGAAAAGGCCGGCCACCATGCAACAACAATTTCTCTCTTGGAGGCAGAATTACTTTGATTAACAGAGTGTTAGACAGCTTTCCGACTTATTTCATGTCCTTATTCCCTGCACCAGATGAAATATTGCAGAAGCTTGATAGCACTAGGTGCTTATTCTTGTGGGATGGAAATAACGAGTCCCACAAGCTTCACGTGGTGAAATGGGATAAGGTTACTATCCAAAAATAACTTGGTGGATTAGGAGTGAAGGACCTGGCATTCCATACCAAAAGCATGCTCTTGAAATGGCATTGGAGGTATAATCAAGAGGGCATGGGACTTTGGAGAGAAGTGGTCCAAGCTAAATATGGACATGATAGCCATTGGGTTACCAACACTAGTAGATTACCTCATGGTTATGGATTGTGGAAAGAAATCAGGAAATTGTGGACTGACTTCACTTCTAACAACTGTACATATAGGCAAGGGAACCATATCCTCTTCTGGAAAGACCCTTGGCTTGGTCAGAATCTATTGAAATTTGAAGGAGCTCTACCCTATGATATTCTTTATTGCCTTCAATACCAATTCCATTGTTCACAAAATTGGGAGAGGCATACTTGGTGCCCTAGACTAAGAAGGAACCTTTCCACTGTTTCACAAAATTGAGAGGGGCATACTTGGTGCCCTAGACTGAGAAGGAACCAGAATGATTGGGAGTTTGAAGAACTTGCAGCACTTATGGAAGATTACATTCTAATGCTGTCAACCCCCTGAAAAATGACATGCTCAAATGGGGTAACAGCATGGATGGTACATACTCTATCAAAGTTGGATTAACCTTACTCCTTTGTATAACCCTGAACAATACTTGGATTTTGTTAGCTCTCTTGTATTGTGATATGTTTTATTTTTGCCCTTTCTAGAGCTGACTATACCTACTTCTGTAAATCTTGCATCCTCGGGATGCTTTGTTATTAATACACTTCTTACATCATCAAAAAATTAACATATATATCTGTTAATGTACTTCTATCTTAAGATTTATGACCAACTCTATCAAACTGACAACCACTGCACCAAATTCATGCATAAAAGTTACGCCAACTCACCCCACTAGGCTTAGACAGAATGCATTGGACCTATGCACAATGTGTCATGGGCAATCCATGGGAAAATATTCACGAAGGGTCTTTCTGGTCAATGTTATGGCTTTTTAAAGGTAAAACTATAAAACATCGGGGCTCATTTTGGGCATGATTTATCAATCATTTGAAGATTCTTTTGGATTTGTAATGAACTGGACGCTACTACAAAGTTCCATCTTCTCTTAACCTCCTAGACTTCTATGTTTCCCTTTGATAATCTTGTGGTTGTTTTTATGGCCCTATTGAAACGAGATTGATAAAAAATAATAATCTATATAGTCTATTGCTCTTATGCACATGCCTGCTCAATAGCAGAAAATTTGAAAAATATAAAAGAAATCTCTTGTTGGATACAAAGGACCTAACAAACTATAAGGTCACAAGGTTTGGTCTAGAAAACATACAGCTTTGAACCAAAAAACTATATAAGAAATCCAATGTCAAATTTCAAAACAGTATGCCCATATCCCTCTTTGAAGTACTGCAATGCTCTCTTTGCTTTATCTACTCTCACACGTTTCGTCATCTTCCCTCTTACAATACAAATGTTTCCTCCCTAATTTAATGCTCTCTTTGGTCAAGTGTTCAGAAATTTCAATACTCAAGTTATGATTTTTGATGCCTTTAAAAATTACAAATTTCAACTTTTTGTAGGATACAAAATGTACAGAAGTGTCATGTTGTACTCCTGTGTGCTATAGGCCTATCTCAATATTGAAGTTTGTAGTTTAATATGGCCTTAATGCTTCATAGCTTATGAAATGTTAAACCTACTGAAGTATCACACTCCGAATAATTTGCATGTCATTCACAAATTAAGTGAACTTTTGCTTGAGAATTGTTTAATGTCAGTAAATGGAAGTTAATGAAAGTGGTTGTGGCAATATGCACAATTGCTTAGGTTTGTTCATCAACTTTGATAAGCAAAACTGGTAACCCAAAATTGAAATCAGAAGCAATTCAGATTGAATTCAAATGTTAATAGTGAAACAAGAGAAAAGGGTTCAATGTGTACGTACAGCCTTGAGCTATAAGACCTTTTTCATGCACAACGCCTCCTGCCATGGGATACCAACACAAACCAACAAATCAGGAATAGTACAAGTCTGAATAGCGTTTTTTTTTTCAAATGAGGAATAACTAGGGCATATTAAAAAAAAAAAAAACAAGATACCCCAGTTTTGCAATCTCCTGTTTGTCAAGGATTTCCATTTAGAAATTGGCGCATCGTATATCTAGAACACAAAAAAAGAATAAAGATAGAGATTTGTGAAGAAAGTGAAAAGAGAAAAGGATAAAGTGATTGAGTAAAGAGAGGAATTTTACCGTTTTCAATAAGTGGTGGTGTTCTGACTCAGTAATGAAGTCTGGAATGTAGAACACAGTGGGTACAGATCCAACTCTAAACTCGTTCACAGGTTTTGACATTTCCATTTTTTTCTGCTATAGAAGATGACCCCAAGTATCATAGAAATCCCAAGCCAAAAACCTGTCAATTTCACAAATACTCCTACTTCGATGCACTTTTTATTGATCCGAGATGCTAATTACACAAGATAAATTGTGTTGGAGTAAATTTCATCAAATACTTGTGACCCCCCTTCTTTTTTTCTTCTTTTTCGTTACCAAAGTCACATATTATCCTTTCTATATACTATATACTCCGTCCAAGACTCAATCACTTTGTACTTTCTACTCTATTTTTAAAAGTCCATCTGGTTTAATTTAAGAAAAGTAGCTTCTTAAAATTAGTTCTAAAGTCAGTTTGAATTGGCTTCAAAAAAAATTTTAAGTTAAAAAAAAATAAAAAGTTAAACTTAAATACTTTTAAATCAATAAATAAAAAGTAGGAGAGATTTACTTTTTATTTTTTACTTTTTTAAAGTCAATTTTAATTTATTTTAAGTTATTTTTAACATTGTCAAACATTTTCAAAAACTAAAAATGATTTAAAAGTAGATTTGACTACTTTTAAGTCAATTCAAGCAGGCTCTTAGAGAATAAAATATATTACTACTCTATTAAAGTAAGACCTGTTTTTTTAAAAGACACTTGAACTTTGTGGGATCTAGTACCTAAGGGTCTCAATGAAACGGTTTGATCGGTTATTTTAAAAAAAAATCTATCATCCTAATTTTTTGGATATTTTATAATGTATATCCAAAATTAGATTTTTTTTAAATCATCCCAATCATATTGGTTTCTCTTCGATATCGCTACGATTCTGTTAATTTTTTATTTATTTTTTACTTTAAAAGTTTCACATTAAAATATATTATTATTAAAATATTTCTTTCGCAAATATGTTCTAAGCACTTCAATTCTTAATCAAGATGTCAAGAATGTAAAATCTTGTTACCGTATTATTTGATCTTGAACACTATGTCACGACCCAAAATGAGTCATGAGTGGCACCCACACTTGAACTCATAGGTGGGTGAACCAACAAACCTAATCTCATCTTATATTAATTGTTGAACTTACGAAATACAATCATAATGCAGAAGCCCAAAACTTGTTAATGTGAAAACAAAATCCACTAGAATCTATTACGTACTATTTCCAAAATCTGAAAGTCATCACAACATGGATGTCTACTCTCATAATATCAAGTCTAAGAGTATTAAAGACACAAAAATAAATAGATAGAATAGTCTATGTCCAAAAGCTAAGGACATCATGCCATGACCGTGAGAATCCAACACGAGCTAGAAGGAATAGCTCACCTTGAAATCTGATGTGCTGAAAACTTGCTAGAGTTGAGGCTGAGTGGAAGTCGATGGTACACTCATTGCACTCCACAAAAAAAAATAAAGAAAATACGAGTAGGTATCATTGGTCAACCTAAAATAGAAACTACTATGCAATAAGTAATAGTATAAAATCAACTATACACTTTGCAGGTGACAGACAACATATAGGATGAACAAGTGACAACAACACCAAAGCAAGTATGTAAGCAGTCAACAATATCAAGAACACACATGAGGACTCGGGCCTCCATACTACGCTCTTTTGGGAAATGAGTTCCTTGAGATTGGGTGCATTAAGTTATTTTAATATATTTTTCTTTAATGTTATCATGTCGAAATGTGACACTCGATCCAATAATATCGTGTTGGAACGTAACACCTGATCCAATATATCGTGCCGGCTCGTGGCACTCGATCCAAATATATCGTTAATTCATCATTTTTTTACTATCACTTTCCACTTCATTAACAATATTTCATCAAGCCTTCTTTATTCAAGACATAACTTTAATAGAACAAGTTCAAGATTATGGATTTCGCGATCTTGGGATTACAGATCAATCACAACAACATATAACTCATCCAAACCACAACAATTAAGTATATAGAAAACTTCACAATATTACTCAATGACTATCACTCATTATTAAATAGTGAGTCTGTCCACATAGAGTAAACCATAACCTTCCTCCATCGAAGAGCTGAAGTCAAGCTATTTCCCCGATGTCTTTCCTTTTCTCAATGCCTCTGAACATTTTCAATCTATCAAGTATGCATAGTTTGTAAGTAAACGTGTTGAGTACTATAATTGATTTCCTATGTCTTGATACCAACTAATATACCAAGTCTCATACTTCATAAATTTCAAACTTAGGATTAAGTCTCAATTCCTCCAATTATCATAGTTTTCATAGTAATCATATAATATAATATACCTAATATTTAATTACATATCTCAATATGTTACAATTTATTTTATTTATACTATGATAGTAAAATAATACTAATTAAAAATGGAAGCCAATTGGTTACGAACCAGTGGCGACAACCATGTTGAACTCCCAATAGCTGAACCATAATCAACAACTTAGCATAACTCATTTAATTGTATAACCACGCTGCAAAGGGAGTCTTTCCAATTTCAATTTCTTTTCAATTATGGAAAGAGTGAATTATTATATGTACTATATAATAATTATTATATGTACTATCAAGGGGTAGCCTCGGGGCGTGACAAATGTAAAATTGATTTGATGTATAATATTAATATAAATTATGATTCTATGTTATTTGTAGACTTGTAAGTATATACTGTTATGGTTTATGGTTTGGAATGTACTATATAAAATATGATTTAGTCAAAAGTATTATATGGATATGTTTTTATGTATTACTGTGTGGATTTGTGTATATTTTTAAGTAACATTTACTTTATGGAATGTGGTATGATTACTAAATTAAATTATGTGGTTTAGTACAACTATGTTACTGTATAATATTGATATAAAGTATGATTTTGTATTATTTATGGACTTATATATATATATATATATATATATATATATATATATATATATATAATGTAATTGAAAATTTGTAAAAGGAACTTAGAAGTAAAATTGAAACAATTTATATATTCATCACCTCTTAATCCTTAGCTAAACATTAGCCACTAAATTATTCAAAACTTATGAACCCAGTGTTGGCAATAACTTATTTCAATTTGCTTCTACACCTACTCTATATGCTTCCCTATCTTTCAAGTACCGAACACCATAAAATCATAATAATTAGTAATGCCCTCCCAACTATCAAACCAAATGCTACCCACTGAAATATTATCCCATAACAATAGTATTTCCTCAAGTCCAATTTTTCATCAGTGACTCCGTTTTCAACTTTTTCAATTCACTTTTTCTACCTCCTTTTACACTATCAATAATATAATAATTACGTTTGAATATATGTTAAAATTATGTTTGAATATAATAGGCTGCGTTTGTAAAAATATGTTGTAAAATCCTACTCAGTACTCCCTCTTCCTGCTCCGTTATCTTATTTAGTAGTGATTAAGCCCTAAATCTATGTAATTTCTCCCAAAATTACTTTTTTTTTACTCCGTTCATCTCTTTTCCTTAACCCATGTTCTTAGCACCTGCTTCTTTAACCATACCCTAGGATACACAGTCCATTCAATTCCCTAACCATGGCAGACTTTCAACTTCCCTAGGTATTTACAGGTTAATCCATCGGGGTTACTAAGAAGATAAGGAACTAACCATTTACTAAGAGTAATTTAAACATTATATGAACATTATAGTAATATAAACATTATATTAAACATTCATAATAGTACATAATAATATCTACATGATATAGGGAGAAATTTACGAAGATCTAGAAAACTAATAACTACTTAAATGATAATGGCCGGAATGAGGTTTCCCTTTGGGGAGTCCCCAGGTGACCTTGCAGTTATTTAAAAATTAAAACACTCACACACTTTGTACACAAACACTTACTTTTTTTTTCTTTTTTTTGAAAGGGAAAGGGAATATGAAAACTACAACTCTTATAATCTTACAATAACTAAATCAGTCTTTCTTCTTTGCTCAATGCTCTACTTACTCTTCACTCTCTCTCTCTCTTATTGCAAAATGGTTCTATTTATAGGAATAGAATTTGAAGTTCGGATTTCAAACTCTGAAAAAACTTTCTTCACCTGCCGGGTGCTCTTTGGGCCCCATCGTCACATGGCTTTGTGAAACTTTTTTCAAAATTGAATGGTCCGTCTTTGTCTTCTTGTGATAGTGGAGTCGTCTTTATTAGTAGTGGACATGTAGTGGAGTCTTCTTTATCATAATAGCTTGTGATGTCATTGCTTACATATTTGTTTGTCTTCTAGTAGTGACATCATTGCTTACGTATTTCTCTAGGTATCCAGGTTGTGTAGCGCTATGGAATCAAAACTCATTCCTGAATCATTGTCTTCATTTGGGTCGTAGTGCTGATTAAATTGGTCTATCGATAGATCATTTTCATCACTTCTACTTTCTATGTCTTCGTGGTCAGAATCTGCTGGATCTTGCTCTGGATTTTCTCGTATAATTTTTTCTTGTATCACCTCTTTAGTCTTTTCTGTGAGTAACCTGTAAAGGGAACTTTTTATTATTTTTTCTATCCTTTTATTTTTTTTCTTTTTTGGAGGAATCCCTTTGTCTTTTTGCTTGTCTCTGCTATTGTATCAAAACTTCCTGGCAGAATTCTTACACTTTTTGGTAAAGTGTCAACCATCAACGGATTTGATGAGTTTTTACCCACTATCGTTTGAACGGGACTAGCTGTAACTTTAGCTGGTACAATAGCTCTTTCTACATTTGTTAGGGAATGTACACCCGTCTTATCCATTTTGTAATGAGATGGAGAACTCTTTAATGGCATTGTTTGATCGGTATTTCCAAGTAAAAACATTATCCTCTCTTGTAATGAGTGGATATGTTGTGTCATTTTTCCTTTTTTAGTTTCTAGTCTCTTGATCGTTTGATTTAGTCTTTTGAATCCTTCCATCATTGAAGAACAATGATCGCAGAAAATTATTTTGTCTGTATCTTTTTGAATGTTGTATTGCAAAGATGGTCTTGAAATTTGTCTCAAAGCTGGGCTTATAAAGTAATTAGGCCCAAGAGTTCCTCTAGCATAGTCTAGTGCTTCATTCAAATCATTGAATCCTTTAAAAAGCGGGGTAGGAAAGTCCTTGATTGAGTCTATTACTTCTATCCATGTCTGGAATACTCCTTGCAATCTTCCTTGGACTACTACATAAAATCTGAATTTTTTGTCTTCATTTTTGTCTGTAAAATAATGGCTTAATGAATTTACTACTGAAATGAAGTAACTGTTGTCTTTAGGAATCTTGTTGTATGCCATTCATAGGTTGTCTATTAGGCATCTTTGAGGTCTATCTATCTTCGTTTCTGGTTTTACCCTGAAAGTTAGATTAGATGGAGGATAGAAAATTAGATTTTGTTTCCCAAAATATATTCTTTCCATGCTTGTCGTATTTAGTCTCGTCTGTGGTTGAAATAAAGTATTTTCTAATAGAGTCTGCAGACACAAGTCTTTGTCTTTCTGTCCATTTAAACTTGAACTGGATGCTTTGTCCTTATCTTTGCCTGTACTCATTCTGAAAACAAACAATTAGTTTTCATAAGTCTGCTTAGTTGATCTGCTAAGGAATTATCTTTTCCCTTTATATGTTCTAAAGATATATTATATATTGACGTAGCGTCTAAAAAATTTAACCATCTTCTTTTACTACTATTTTTTCCTTCTATTTTTTGGTGGAATTTCACAATAGCCTCGCAGTCAGTTCTTACCAAAATTTCTTGTTTATTAATAATGTATAATTTAAAACTATTTAATCCATATATAACTGCTAAAATTTCTGCATCTATGCTACTCATATTTCCTTTTTCTTTGTATTTTCCACTATGATAAGCGCAAATTTTTTCATCTTTTGTCTCCATTTTTATTGTTTTTTGTTTTTAATACTGCTCCCCATCCTTCTAGACTTCTATCTGATTCAACTATTGGGTAGTTGTTTTCTAGTGGGAGGGCCAAATTTGGTATATTTTTAACCATTTGTTTGAGTTTTTGTACTAGTTTTATGTCTTCTATATTAAATGTTTTTTGCCCATGAATTCATGCTTTAGAGTATAGAGGTCCTACTATTTTCCCTAGATCTTTGATGAAACTTCGCGCATAATTTAATATTCCTAGAAATTTTTGTAAGTCTTTAGTGTTGTCTAATTTATCAAGCATGTCGAGGACCTTTTTTGCTATATGGGGTTGTAATTTTATCTTTCCATTTCCAATTTTTACCCCTAAGAATTTTATAAGAGTCTTACATAATTCCATTTTCTTTTTTCTAATTATAATTCCATTGTCTACGAACAGTTTAAACACCGTTTGTAAATGTCCTAGATGTTCATTAATATTATTACTAAATACTAAGATATCGTCTACATAAACTAAAATAAAATTTTTATAGTCTCTAAATATATTATCCATCTTTCTTTGAAAAATTGTAAGGGCTGTTTTTAAACCGAAGGACATTACCAACCATTTGAAATGTCCTTCTGGGCAAGTAAAAGCTGTCCATTCTATGCTATCTTTATGCATTTTGACCTGCCAATATCCGGATTTACAATCAAACTTACTAAAAAAATTTCTTTCTTGTATTCGATTTATTAATTCTGATTTGTCTGGCAATTTATATCCATCCATTCTAGTATTGTCATTAAGTCTTTTGTAGTTTATCACCATTCTAGCTTTTCCTCTTAGTATTTCATTACGATTTCTTACCATAAATACGACTGACCTATGTTTTGAAGTCGACCTTCTTATTACCCCTAAATTTAATAATTCTTTTATTTGATCTTCAAATTCTCTCAGGTCTTCGTTTGTGGATTCTATTGAAGCAGTTTTAACCGTATACTCTGGGTTAATAATATCAAGTCTGCAAGTTATATTATTAGCTTCCCAGTGCTTCAAGGGTCTTTCTCCAATTATTTCTAATTTATCTAAGATGGAAATTACTTCCTCTAGGTCTTTCTAGTTTTTTATGACTCCTATATGTTGTAATCCTTTTCTGAAATTATAAAGTTCTGCATTTATTTCTATTAGATCATAACTTTTTTCTATTTGTATATCGAGATAAATTTAGTTCTAATAATTCAATTTCTTTAATTTCTTCCTCTTCCTTGATAACATGTATTTTAGTACAATTGCATTCTTCCCCTTTATTACATTTTAATGTATTTGTATTAGTTTTATCAATATTTTTAAGATACCTTGATTTTGTTTGAACTGATTCTGTTGTTATGGAGGTATGAGTCATATTTTTAGAAAATATTACTCCGTCTCTAGTAAGGAGACAACTTCCGTTGTTATGTAATAAGAAGTCTAAGCCCAAAACAAAGTCTATCCTAATATTTAAATCTCTAACCCATATTTTTTCTAATTTATAAGTGGGTTTATAGAAGTCTGCACATGTATTCAAAAAACTTATTTGAGCATTACTAACATAATGTTTATATATATTTGAAGATCCATCCATTTTCATGGCGCTTTGTAGCTCAGGAAATTCTTTTATTATTTCTGAAGGCAGGATACTTCTATTTATTATACTTTTTGTACATTCAGAGTCTACTAGAGCTAAAGTTTCTATTTCATAGTTTTGAATTCTTAATCTTGTTAATATTTTGATAGTATTGATTTTCTTATCCTCATTACAAATTAATCCTTCAAACGATTTGTAGTCCTCTTTTTCATTTAAGAGTTAGATATCTTCTTCTAATGTTGCATTTTGATTTGTTCCTTCTACTTTTTCTTTTCCTTTTTCTAATTTACTTATTCTGTCTTCTAAACTATCAATCCTTTTTTCTAAAGATATTAATGTTTTTTCTTTTGCACTTATTGTCTGATCTATAACTTTGATGTTAAATATCTTATCGATGCACATAAGGCATCCTTCTATATAGCAATTTATACATTTAGCTCTTCTGTCTTTACTGGGGTATCCTGTACAATTAAAACATTTTTGACTATCTAAACCTTTTCCTTTGGAAAATTGGTGATCGCATTGTATATTGACAAATGTACAATCCTTGATGTTTAAGTCTAATTTTTCTAATCCTTTTTCGTTTATTAAAGTTTCTTCTTCTAAATCAGACAAATCTTATTGTCTTCCTTCAAAAGCATCTATACTTATTACTGAATATATACTTTCATTATCTGACGTGTATTCATCTACATTTATCAGGGTTTCTTGGAAATCTTTTATAAGTTGGGCATTTCTTGTTCTACTATTATTTCTACCTGGACAAGTATTAGCTAGATGTTCTTCACTTCCACATGTAAAACAAGACAGTCTATTTTTATAGATTCTATTATTATTATGCTTTCTCACATGTCTATCTTTATTTAGATAAGGCTTTCTTGTCGTAGATTTCCTTAGATATGGATATAGAATGTTGAAATTATATTATTGCTCTTGCCTAATTGTATTGATCTAAGGTGTGTGGGTGAATGTGATCCATGGCCTTGAAAGGCAATGTATGAAGGTTAATGTATGATTCTAATGTGAAGGATATGTATGTGAATTCAATGATAGTATGATGATCATGTTTAGAACGTAATAATGTTGCAATTGAAACCATATTCTCAATTAACAATTATGAATGATGATGATGGAATGTGAAGGGTTTTCTTTTATGTATTGTATATCTTGAATTGGTAGGCTTAGGTATCCCTTTCTTGTATAAATCGAAATAATGTGATTATGATATCTTGAATCGGTAGGCTTAAGAATCCTTTTCTTGTATAATGAATGTATCTTGACTTAATGTCTTAATGTCTTGAATTGGTACACCTAATGTTAGTTGCCTTTCATGAATGAATGAATGAATGAATGATGAAGTATTCTAGGCTAAACCTTGGATCGGTTGACCTAATGTTGGTGGCATTTCATGAGGAATCTAGGAACTAATGTAATGTTAAACCTTGGATCGGTAGACCTAATGGTGGTGGCTTTTCCTTGTGTGAAATGTTGAACCTTGAAGCGGTAGACCTACTGGTGGTGGCCCTTTCTAGGAAAGTCAATGAGCTATCCTTGTAATGTATCATGAAGCGGTAGACCAAATGTTGGTGGCCCTCTCAAGTACGATAACGTAATGTAAATGAAACTACTCTATGAGAATGTAGGCTAAGCAGCAAAATGATATGGTAAGATTGAGGTTCTCCTCACGTTAGGCCAGATTTCAATGAACATTTGTCTTATCCCTTAGCTATGTGCCCACACAGGTCTAGCTAGTGGATCCACCTAAGCTATTGTTACCGGTCTTACCTTAGGCAAGTAGACCACCTCTTTATGGTGTGGGGCTTCAGGACACTGGATTCCATGTCAAGATTACATGGTCTATGTCAGTTAAACGCTTATTCCTATCATGTGAGATGTGCACTTTAGTTACTTGAGAGGTTCTATAAAGTGTGGGTGGTAGTATGGAATTCCATCCATGCATTGCACGAGTAGGCTTTGAGAGGGCTATAGTGAGTTCTCCAATGTCTTATGATGAGATGAATGAATGTGCTCTTATGATGAAGTTAATGATAATGATGATCTAAAGTCTAATGAATGAAGGTGCTCTAAATGAAGCTAATGAAGAATGTTGACTCTTATATGCCTAACTATAATGATGCATGCTATACTTGGATTATATTATGAGTTACTTCCTTGTTATCACTTATTGTATATGAATGTTCCTTGCCTAGGGTTATTACGAAGTACTTAGTGTGGATAGTGGTATGGGACACTATCCATACAATGCACAAGGTATAGCTTGAGGGTTACTTGAGGTGAAGGCTTAATGTAAAGGTAATGGTTTATGTGATGCTTATGTTCTAATGTGGTGAAATGACTCGCATGTTGGTTATATATGGATATTATGCCTCTTATGCTTATGTTCATGAAATTTTCTCAAAATGGCATATATCATGACTTTCAAAGAAAATGTCCATTTAAGCATGGTTTTTGCATGGCTTCCATACTTAGTACTTAATTGTGCTAACCCATATTTCTCCATTTTTACCAAAGCGTTGGGTTTGGAGATGCGATGTTCTATACTTGAATAGTAGGTTTCTAAGGAGCTTGGAGATGAAGACTTGGTGAGTCCTCATAGTTTCGAGGACAAAAGCCACTATGTTCTCCTTTCTGTTTTTCATTGTATGTTTATAGTCTTTGTATGGGCTATGTCCCAAAGTTGTATTCAAAGTATTAGATGGTTTGAGACATAGTATAGAAACTCTTCCGCTTGCTTTTATGAAAAATGTCATCGATTGTAAAGAAAAGTTTTAATTTCACCTTATTTTCCTATGCTCTTATGTTCAAGAATGATATGAGGCTTGTATGAGACCCCTTAGGGGTCGAGTACTCCGTGTCACGTCTAGGGGGTAGCCTTAGGTCGTGACAAGGGAGATCAGAGTGATATTGGCAAAGACAGTGAATGTCAATAGAACAGATTGAGAAAGAAAGTTGGATGATGCTCTGTGGGTATATCGTACAGCTTTCAAGACACCCATTGGTATGTCTCCATATCAGTTGGTGTTTTGAAAGGCATGTCATTTACCTGTCGAACTGGAGCATAAGGCACTTTGGGCACTAAAGAAGTTGAACCTCAGTTGGAGTGAATCAACGAACCTTATACTAGATCAGATTAATGAGGAGATGAAAATAGGTTGGGAATGTAAGCTTGATGAAGTCTGAGTAAACAAGTAACCTGTCGCGCCGTGACATTAAATTGTGCGCTGCTTGAGAGACAACCCATGATTATAAATGTAATAGGCAGTTTACATTTTAGCATAGTGTTCTTTGTTTTTTTATAGTGTCACTATGTGTTGGTGTGTGCATGAAAAAGTTGGAGAACAAACTGAGGAGCTGGGATCAAGAATTTCTTCATGGGTACCCCCACGGGCCTTGGTGCTCTTCACGATCAACCTAATGGCCCATCTTAGCCACCAGCTACCATAAAAGAGCTACTAGAAATCGCAAAAATAGGTTCACGGAAGGGTTTATTGGTTGTCATACCTTAGATAGACTATTTAGCCTCTCGTTAACCTCATATCAGTTTTCTAACCCAAGGAATGTTCACGAGCACTTAAATGGACCATGGTGCTATGACGATCACCATTACGGTCCTTCATAGTTAAGTCGGTAGGACCAGTTCCAACCCAATCGGACCCGTACACGTTTTGAAAAGTTTTTAAACATTTTGTATAGTCCCCAAAGCACCAAGGGTCGGATTGCTTCCTCTTTTCTCTCACTTGTAATGTTTTACAGTTCTATTGAACGGTTTCTCATCTCCCATAACTCCAAAATCAAACATATAATTCAAACCCTACTTATTGGCAAGAAATCATCATTGGAGTTCATCTCTTTCTACTAGTGCGAAAATTTGGGAAAATGTTGAAGTAAGTTCTTCTCCTTACTTGATATAAGTTTGATCTTATCTGGAATCAAGTTAGAACTACTAATGTTTGTTTGATCACCGATATTATTACTTGATGAACTGATTTTTACGGTTTGTCTATTGTGGGTATGTTGAAATTGGTTGAATTCGGTGATTTTCTCTTGTGGGTATGATTAATTTGTATGGGTTTAGTGATGTATGATGATATAAGTGTTAATTTGAGTCCAAATTTCTTAATTACTTTGTACCCATGTGAGTATAGTGGTAAATTAAGTTGAAATTGGGAAAAGACATGGTATTTGTATGTGGGTATGCTTGTATTAGAAAAATATTTCTCTGAGTTTGGTAATGGTTTGTGGGATTTGGTAGATTAGTTGTGGCCATGTACGAAACTTGATATTAGTCATATTTATACACCTAATAACTAATTTATCCCATATATTTAGCTAAGTTCGAGTGCTAATTCCTAGTTTGAATTGCACTTTTAGAGTCAATTGATTGTGTTTCCTCTAACCAATATGATTAGGTGTTTGTAGGGTGAAAATCAAGAAAAAGGAGCTAAAAAGGAAATCATCCAAGAAAAGGAAAATAGAAGTTGAAGTTGCCAAGAAGAAATGAGCAAGAAGTTGGAAAATGCACTAAATGGGAGCATCTTCGTGTCGCGAAGTTGGAAACCAAATTGTGGCAAACGAATTTCACACAACAGTGGAGTGTGCAATAGAGGCGTGTCGCGAAGACGGATCAAACTTCTCAAAGTGTGAAGCAAGGGAACAGGACCACGTCACAGACCTGGACTTTAAAATTTGGTCACGTGTTTTACTTCACCATATAAATAGTCCAGTTGTATTGCTTTATGTATTATTTAGTTATTGAAAAACGAGGAGAACACGACTTAGGCGATTTTGCTGACGAACTCTAGGGCTTTTCTTCTACTCTCTCATTTTGGTAAATTCTTTAATGATCTTTGAACATTATTTTGTGGTGATTCATACTATGAGTAGCTAAATTCCCTTATTCTAGGATTGTAGCTGCGATTAATAGTGTAATATTGTTTGTCTCTAGCATGAGACAAGTTTTCTTATGATTTATGCTTACATTCCAGTTTTTACTATTTTGATGCCTGATCAACATTAAAATAAATCTTTGTCCACTCTTGAACTCGAAAGACGAATGAACAGATAGACCAAGGAATGTGTGGAACATGTTCATTCTAGGGAAAAAACTTAGAGTGTTTCGCCTATAGGATAGAAATATACCTATATGCCTCATTTGGTTAATATACAAGATGATAGCGTAGTGCTCTGCGATTGGTTCATGCCTATCTTCGCTATATGATGTAGTTAGGCTGCCAATGTTGGTAGGCGATTAGAGGTTGGGAGACCATGATCGTAAATTCAACCTTGTGAATCAATAATGAGGATAA
The DNA here is from genome assembly GCA_029007595.1 of Solanum commersonii. Lineage (NCBI taxonomy): Eukaryota > Viridiplantae > Streptophyta > Magnoliopsida > Solanales > Solanaceae > Solanum > Solanum commersonii. The sequence continues at coordinate 568,645 of JAJTWQ010000194.1, forward strand.
CCTATCGAATGTTGGAATAATCTTTATTATGCTTGAAATTAGTGCATGCTACAACCCTGAAATTTCTCCCAAACTGTGAAATCCCCATTTGTAACTTATTTAATTGTTTAATAGCTAATAATTGAAATTGTTTTAATATTGATACCTTAAACAAACTCATGAAACTTTCTTTCACATAAGTAAATTTATTTTAGTTACTACAAAGTTAGTATTTATCGATTTGAAGTCCTTTGGGTTTGATAATCCACCTCGAAAGAGTCATTGTATTATGATGAGTCCATAAATTAGACTCATTTAGGACTATATTTTGATAGAATTAGTGTCCTCATATGCATATTTTATCTCAATATATGATGAAACCCCTTAAGTTTCAGGTATTTGGAGTTTGAGAGAAATTATGGACACTACTTAGCAAAAAAAGGAACAAAAACAGCTAAAAGAATGAAGAAATAAAGATCTAAGAATCGCCGAATGGGTACGGCGATTCGCCAAAAGGTCTTATGCTCGCCTTTTATTCCAGTGTGCTGAGCCCTGAAAGAACGGATCAAATCGGCAGTGCAAAGGAACTATCGGCGTATCGCCGAGCAGTTTCGCAAAGTTGTTCTATGTCACCCAATGATCCAAAACACGATGATGCTAAAGGCTAACGCAAGACGGCGATGAACTAAACCAAAAGGAGGATCGCCGAGTTGATCGGCTATCCCAACTAACTTCACCGAGTGATCCTTCGTAGCAGATTTCCTAAAAACTATAAATACTAGTTGAAGTTTTGTAGCTTAATATCAGAGTAGAAATTATTATCATCAAGTTGTATTATTAAGTTTTAATATTAGACTTAGAATATTCTCTCTAAGCTTGGAGAGGGTTTTGAAGAGTTTGAAGATTCAAAGGGTTTCAACTCCAAGATTTTGGACTTGGGTCTTGTGGATTCTTCACTTTGGACTTGTTTTAAGACTTAATCTTGCATACCCATTGATGGAAACTGAGATTGGTATACATTTTTACCTCTTTTACATGTGTAGCTAAAACCCCAATTCTTGGGGTGTGATTTTGTGAATATGGGTTAAATTATCTGTTGGGTCTTGCTTGTTGATGGTTTATTTGTTGTGTAAATGAGATTTATTTTAGTAGTTGTGGTGGAACTTAATGAAATTGTAGTTTCAAATACGATTTCACCTTTGTGTTTTCGGCTTGCTCGAGAGAAAGGTCGTAAAACTAAGACTACTAAATTGATGGCCGGTGGGAGTGGGTCGACATGAGGTTCAACTCGAGAGAGTGAACCCTAGTCCTTCTCCCACACACTCACCTCGAGAGAGTGAGTGGGTTAAGCCGGAGGCTGTTCTTCATGCGGCAAGTGGGTGTCCAAGAGGAACCCATTTGATTCGGGGTAAGTTGTTCGAGAGAGAATTTACCCCCACTATAGTCTAGCCTAGTCACAATTACTCAACAAATTTACTAGCAAAAACATGTACCCAATAGTCTAGTCTAACCCATATTCCTATCACATCCTAAGAATCCCGTCTCCATAATTGTATTTCTCAGTATTTTCGCTGATTTTGCTCTTTACTTGTTTACAAATCCCCCATTGATAACTAACATTCATGTCAAACCCTTTAATTTGTGATGTCTTTATTCGATAAAGTCTTTATCTACGATTAGTTTTAGCACTTTCACGCTTAATCACTAATTTTCAGAAACCTTTCCCTTGCGACTCGACCCCAACCCTTGGTGGGGTTACTTTACTATTGTACAATTGTAGACACTTGCATTGAAAGTTATGTCTTGATTATGCAAACATCATAATGGCGTCGCTGCCGGGGAGTGGTGTTATTTGAGAATTCTTAGATTAGTAGAATTTTTGTTCTTCTTAGTTGTAGTTTTACTTGCCTAATTTTTAGTTTTGTATTTTTCTTGTTTGAGGTTTGAAACAGAGAAGGTGAGTATGTCAAGCAGTACTCGTGAGCAAATGGAGTTTCCTCCATTAGAAGTAATGATGTTTAGGGATCATATTCTAACTTTCAAACAATTGGAAGGTGAACGGATTCATGAGGCATGGGCAGGGTTTAAATCGCTTCTGATTTGATGCCCCACTCATGAAATTCCCAATATATTCCTCCTGGACTGCTTCTACAAAAGTCTTGGTCCCAAAAACAAAGCATTGGCTGACCGACTCATTTTGGGCGGTATTACACATCAGCCCTATGCGATAGCAGCCCACCTGCTTGATCACATAGTTGAAGCAAACCAAGAAGTAGAGAAGGACTTTATGCTGGCCACACTGATGACTCAGATGGATGAGTTGGCCAAAAAGATAGTGGAGATTGAAGTCCAATGCAAAAGGAAGGACATATATGCTCTCCCTCATGAGTGAAGAAAGCCCAAGGACAATGAGGGTAAACGTGTTAAGGGAACGCTCTCAATCATTCTCAACAAGGTAAGTGAGCATGATAGCTAGAAGAAGTGAAGGAGAACATCAAATTGATGAAATAAATGATTGGTTTTCATTCCAGATCCATTCAGCTGCTCGAGAACCTTACGGGCTATGTGATGCCTCATCTCCATCCAGCACAAAGCAGGGGGTTTCCAAGTGATGTTTGGCTAACCCCAAAAGTGAAGTTTAGGTGTTAACCCGCATCGTGCCACGGCGTTAACTAAGGAACTTCTTGGGAGGCAACCTAAGGTTTTAAATGTTTTAGTTTGCTTTTATAAATAATGGTGTGTTAGTGGTGTAGGTTTAAATTCTGAAAGTGTTTGGAAAATGCATATTAGCGAGTAAAATGGTTAATCAGCACCGAAGAGGTCGGGTGCCCAATGAAGATCGCTGTTTGGACCTCACTTTGACTGAAGGTCCTGGAAAACTCGATGAGCCAAGTGACCACTCAGCATGTTGCCGAGTGGATTGGTGAGTGCGACTAACATCGCCAACGCGAACTGGGCGGTTTATAATGGCCAAAGGTCGCAGAATTTGAACTTCTTCATTTTTCCTCTCTTTTAAACTTCATAGACTTACACCAAGGTAGTATTTTCAATATTTTTATATTCCATTAGTATTTAGTGGTTGATTAGTGCTCGGAGCTAGGATTTCTTTGCCGCCTAGCTTTTTAATTGTGTTTTAATTGACATTTAAGGTTAGTTTCTGAATCTCGAGTTTACATTCAAAAATTTTGTACTCATTTGCAATAACTGTATCGTATTGTTGTGTGCTAGGCCTTTCTGATAGAATTAGAATGCGTAAATGCCTATTTCAACTTGCAAATCTTGCCCTTATTGTTTTGATCGTCAAATGCCCGTAATTTTTGTGCTTTTAAATGAATGAATTTGCATTGAGTTGTGCTTGCATTTCATTTAGATTGATTGGGTGAAGTCTGAGTAAGCCACATTTGTGCTAAATGACAAAAATTGCTCAATGATAAAGCGGGTGACAACACTCTTAAGAGCAAATATCATCAAATGGCTAAATTTGGTAAAACTAGGAAAAATCTAAGTATCCCGGGGTGATGGGTAGTACGGGTCTTGTTTGAATTTCATTAGTGCATGCTTTGATTTAGTTATCAGAGATTGCGAGGTTGAATTCGAGAAGATGGATTGAAAATGGGCATGTTGAGCCGTTCAGCGAATTGGGTCGAGCTCGCCGAACCACTCGGCGGTTCGCCTAATGATCCCCTCTCGCTTTTAAATTCATGCTTTATGTGTTGTTTGAGTCTATAACTTTCGGCGAGAAGCCTTTGGTTGCCAAAAGCACTCAGCGACTCGCTGAAAGTACTCTTGATCGCCTTTTGTATGCTCCCCTGAACCTCTGTTGCACTGTAACTTTCGGCGGACTAACCCATGATTGCCGACAATAGTTGATGAAACACCGAAAGGGCCTTCCCATCGCCAACTTGCTATAATCTTTAAGCCAACCCCTTCGGTGAGCCCGACTTAGCTCGCCAAAGAGGTTCGGCGACTCACCAAATGGATCGGCGAGCCTATCTGCAATAGATTTTCTGTGTTTATGTTTGAATTTTCTCCTAATTTGTCCCGATCTCTTGCAGATATGGTACACTCAAATCTAACCATGCAATCTCAGAAGAAAGCACATAGCATAACCATAAATGAGGAGGGGTCAAATCCTCCAAAGAGGAGAGGAGAAGAACTCCCACCGATTCTATAAAGGCAAAAGGAAGAAGCATATATCTAGAAAAGGAGTAGTTACAGAAACCCAAACTAATTTTTCTGAACCAGAAAATGAGCAGCCTCTGATAAATCGAAAGGATGAACTCCGGGCCAAATCTCAGTCCACATCCACAAAGATTCCCTCAGCTGCCACTCCTCTGACAACAGACTCTGTGCCAGCACAGACACCTCTAGTGGCCCCTGCATTCCCTATCTTCCTCCTCCTAGAATACTGAACAAACTGAAAGGTGAAGGGGTACGGATAATCTTAGAGGAGAAGCTATTATCTACGGAGGGCCTGGAAGGCAAGCATCCCAATGTGAGTGACACCCTTTGATACCATGAGTTTGAGCAGTTCACAAGGCCTCAAAGCCCTTACATTCCTTCTTGGGTTAGGAAATTTTACACTGCTTATGGGGAGTTGGTACCCAAGAACAAGAAGAAGGCAAGCGAGTTTAGACCGGTAAAGTCAGTCATGGTCAGAGGCAAGGAAGTTGAGTGCCATAATGAGTATATTAACATTGTATTGGGTAGACCATTGCACTCTGCACTTCCCTACGAAGGATTGCCTATTGTTCAATCCCTAGATGACCTGAAGGGCTGGCTGGCTGGCTCCTCTGATATCTGACACCACCCTAAGGTGGATGGATGCAGGGGCACCTATTGAAAAAAGGGACTTGAACATCGCTGCCAGGTTCTGGTTTGGTTTCATCAGCAACACCATCATGCCATCCCAAAATGAGTCCATTTTGCACCATCCTAGGGCAGCTTACCTTGTATCTATCATGTCCAGGAGGCGCACGATTTGGGGCTGCTGATTTCACAAGGGATGACCATGAGGGCCAAGCAGAAACTGACTTCTCTGCCATTCCCAGTCTTGATCACAGAGTTGTGCCAGCGTGCTAGAGTACCTCGGGACACTACGAGGGATATTGAGGTCACCCGTCTTCTTCCACTGACATTCGGCGTATTGAGGTCGAGTTCACACTAGAGGAGGTTGACAAGAGGAGAGCAGCTCCGACAGATATTTCCCCGAAAGTTGATGTTGACTCGTTACCAGCAGAGGGACCTTCGCCTACTCCGGCCTCTGAGCCTTCAGGTACATCCGCTCCTTCCTCTTTTTCATAGGTCCCAAGTAGGCCTGACAGGGGGACCGGGTCGGCCCGCCCCTGCCCGCAACCGGTTCGAGAACTGGCTCGCTAGACCCGATCCCGTACATTTTTGCGGGTTGGGAGGGGTTCGGGATAGGGGATCGGTTAGGGGCCAGTTCACCCTTTGGGCCCGGTCGACCCGGCCCGGTCCCAGCCTGGCTGAACCGGCTGGTTCGCGGGATCCCCTAATTATTTTTTTTATTTTTTTTTGAATTATATCTGTTGGGGCAACGGCTAGTGGACCCCCCCCCCCAACGGATTTATTCACCTTTTTTCCCCTTCCCCAACACCCTCTACCACCCCTACTTTTAATACTTTAATTTAAACCCTCAAATTATCATAAATACACTTTAACCCACTTTTAATATTATAAAATACCCCTCTATCCCTTATTATTTCTTACAAAATCATCTATTCTCTCATCTATTTTTTATATCCTCTCAATTTTAAGTCTCAATTTTTTATTCCATTTAAGTCTCATATTATATCATAATACATATATTTCAATTCTAAATTTTCATATTATATCATAATATATATAATTCTCATATTTGCTATCAAGTATTGGAGTTCCAAATTACAAGTTACAACAAACTACAAGCTTCAAGAATCGCTTATAACGTCTGCTATTAACACAAATGTTTGGTACATTCATTTCATAATATTTATATTTTATTTTTCATTATTAATTTTTGTGTTATTATTATTTTTATATTACACTTTACTTATAATTAAATATGAGTTCTAACAAAAAAGATACCGGTAAAGGAAAAGAGAAAGAACCAAGTGACATTAGTAAATTATTTAATTTTAATAAAAAAAGTATTAAGGGGAAAATAAGAGTAAATGTGGTGGTACTTCTTCTAAATCAATGTCTAGAGTTAGATTTAATACAAATGATTCTTCTTATGTTGATGATACTTTTTATGATATTGATTCAAATGCTCAACTCGATCATGAACTTTTACAACAAATTTATGGTGATATTAATCCTTATCTTGATGAAAATTCAGCTGAAGAAGTAGAAGTTGGTTTGGGATAAGATGAATTAGAAGATACATCTACTAGTCCGGTGACAAAAGTTCCAAATGAAACTACAAATTCAACGGAGCAAAATTCTGGACGCCCACCCTTTATACCTCCTACAAGGGAGAAGGTGAAGTATCAATGCCCTAAAACTTCTGTTGTGTGGCAATTTATGACTTTAGATAAGGAAAAATCTATTGATATTTGTAATAAGTGTAAGCAACCTTTTAAACATAAACAAGGTGGGACGGGGGGCTTAAATGATTTCTGTTTGTGGTTTACCTTATAGTTTTCCTTCACATCTTGATTTTATTGAATATATTCAACAAACTTATAATCCTAATTATAGAGGTTTTTCAAGAAATACTGTTAAATCTGATGTTTTTGTATATCAAGGTAAACATTGTCAATATCTTCGTTGTATATTTAGCATATTAGATTGTAGAGTGTCTATAACTTCAGACATGGGTCGTAGTGTTAATAGACGTGATTATCTAACTATTACAACACATTAGATTGATAATAACTAGAATTTACAAAAAAAATCTTAAGTTATAAAGAATGTGTAGAGAAAAAATCGGTGCATAATTAGTTTCAAATATTTTGAGTATTCTAGATTATTACATGCTTATAGATAAAGTAATGTCTGTCGCATTAGATAATGCATCTAATAATACAAACGCTGCTAGTATGTTAAAAGTTAGATTATGTCCAATTGATGTTAATATTTTTCAAGTTAGATGTGTTGTACATGTATTAAATTTAGTCGTACAAAATGGTATTTCATTATTTAATTGTTGTTGTCTGAAAATTGAATATGATGTTGCCTGGATTTTTTATGCTCATAGACCTACTAGAATTAGGGAATTTAATGAGTGTTGTGTACTATGTGATTTTCCACCAAGAAAAATTCCAAGACATATTAAAACAAGGTGGAATTCTTTTTACGAAATGTTTTCAGCTGCTTACGAATATAAAGGACCCATACAAATGGTGTTTAATGCTCATAATGTTGACCCATTAGATAGAATTTGTGAAGAAGATTGGGAAGAAAGTAATGAACTATTAGAATTTTAAAAACTTTTTTATGATGCTACAACCATGTTTTCTGAAATTTATTATCCTACTATTTCATCAGTATTAATAAATATTTGTGCTATTTCAATTCAATTTTCTAAATACAAAAAAATTGAAAAATTTAGAATTTCAATTGAAGGTATGATTGAAAAAATTTTAAAATATTTTTTTTCTATTCCTTAAATTTTTTTAACTGCTACTTTACTTCATCCTGACTATAAATTATGAGGTGTGCAGGGACTTGTTGACACTTTTTATGATACTTTAGAAATTTTACCGGAAATAAATTCAACTTGTGAAATGTGTAAGTCTTAGCATAAAAGTAGAAGCAAAAGTTTTGTATGAAAAATATAGAACTATAGGAAATACTCAAGGAGAAGTTGGTCAAACTTCTAATCCTCAAAGTAAAGCTCGAATTTCAAGTTATATGCGAGATTTTTTTGGTCTTAATTCTACTAATCGTGATGATTTTGAATAACACCTTAATCAATCTTTAGAAATAGTGGAAAACGGAGATGGCGATGAAGACTTATTAGCATGGTGGAGGAGGCGGAGCGTTGCATTTTCAATTTTGAGCAAAATGGTTCGTGATGTTCTAGCTATTAAAGCTTCATCAGTTGCATCAGAGGCTGCTTTTAGTGCGGCAAGGTTTCAACTTGGCGATCATAGACATTCATTGGCGGAAGAAAGTTTGGAAACATCAGTTTTATTTAGAAACTAGGTCAATGCTGAGAGGAGGAATTCTAATTTGCCAAAGTTAAGTTCCAAACAAGAAGCTTGGATTAATGTGGTAATTGGATCTAGTGATGATGAATTATAGTCACAAGAGTTTCTAGCAAGTTTGCCAACACCGGAGGATGTCACCGTCGATATGATGCGACAATTAGAATTGAATTTTAAAGGACAATACAAATATTAGATTACATCCGAGAACTAATTGAAACAGAACCCTTCCTAGAAGGTGGCTGTGTAAATTAGTTACTCATCTAATATTTGTAACAAATATTAGTTTTACATATGAAAACTTATTGAAACAGAACCCTTCCTAGAAGGTGGCTGCGTAGATTAGTTACTCCACTAATATTTGTAAATTGTAACTTCTAAGTTCTAAGTTGCAATTAGATTTTATTGAATAATTTTGAAGGCTTTATTCAAGTCATTTTTATATAACTATTGTCTTGCATTTAAATTTTAATATATTCATACATATTTACATATATACCAAACTAACTTTAAAATACTTAATTTAAAAATTGAAATTTCAAGTTTAAATTACTTTAAAATATTTAAAATACAAATTTGAACTTCTCAAATTTGAATTTTGAAAATTGAAAATTGAAAATTGAAGTTTGAAATTTGAAAAGTTGAATTTGAAATTTGAAGTTTGAAATTTGAAGTTTGAAATTTGAAGTTTGAAATTGAAATTTGAATTTTGGAATTTTGAAATTTGAAAACTTAAGCGTTATTTATTTGCTAAAAATGTTATTGAAAAAAAATCAAATAAACTAAAAATGTTATTCAATAACATATAATTTCAATGCAAACAAATAAGTATATAAAAAATAAAAAATCCCCCGTCCCGACCCCCAAAACCTATCCCATCCCATATATATAGTGGGACGGGATGGGACTTATTTTTGTCCCCCTAATATCGGTCCCCCCAATCCCGATCCGGGCCAAATCCCACCAGCGCCGTCTCCCGTCCCGTCCCCTTCCCCTTGCTAGCCCTAGTCCCAGGTGCTTCTTCCTCCTCCCAGCCCGCTAGTATTACTTAGGCCATGATCCTGAAGATGGGACATCTGGCCTATTCAACAAATGTGAGAGCGACTCGATTAGAGAGATCCATTCTAGGGATGATTGATAGTGCTATCTTGGCTGCACTGACCTTCTTTAGGGCCTCTATTGATTATCTGTCTACTAGAGTCACTGCTTGTGAGAGCAGACAGGGGGAGACATCCGAGGTTTCAACTTTGAAAGCGCAAATTTGAAAAAGGACGTAGACTATTTGAAGTCTACTGACTTCACCTCATTGATGCAGGGTGCAGACGACAAGGATGCTCCTGAGACCTCGGGGATTCCTTCGGCTACCACCAGAGATGTACAGAGGGGTGGCACAACATATGAGAAGTCGGATGCAGAGACCGACGGGGAGCTAATAGCAGTACATAAGGAGGAGATGATGAGCCGAGAGTAGAGAATATTTAGAGATTTGTTAGATCTTGTGGGGACGATGTGCTGCCGGTGATCCTGACATCGCCAACTGAGACGTCCACATCACCTCCTAGTGGATCTGGCACTGCTATTCCCTCTGAGGTGACTCCGGGCACTGATGCCCAAGTCCATACTGCTACACCGGGCACTGAGGCCTCGACAGATGGAGAGAGTGCATAGACAGAACTTTTCTTTACCTCTCTCTCTGTCTTACTTGCTTTTACTTTTGGATACTTTTATTCGCATTTGAGGACAAATGAATTTTGTTTGTGATGGGGTGAGGCCCACCTTTGTGCATGTTTATTTTGATTATATATTTTGGGTTGTGAGCTATTATTGTGTTATTACACTGCTTTGCGTGAATGTTTGAGCTTGTGGCTCCTTTTATTTTCAATTGCAAAATGATTTTGACCCGTCCAAAATGTTTTGCCACCTCTCGTGTATTGAATATGGCTGTTCTTTTGCAAAATTTGAGTCTCGGTTCCAATTAATACCGATAACTTAAATAGTGCTCTCAATCGAACGAACATGAATGCACGACTACGATGAGGCCAAATGAAGTTGCATAAACAATGTGTGAACTCTTTGCATCTCATTATGACTAGCCTAGTATCGAAGTGAGTCTCTTGTGATGATCATTGCACACTTGCAAAAGTGTGGAGTCTTGTTTGACTTATAGTGTCAATGCCTAGTGTGATGAGCTTATCTGTGAACTATGCATGATGGATCCTAGAATTTGCCCCGTTGGTCCGGTCAACTAAGTGATGCTATCACTTCATATGATCTTAGGCAACTTCTAAGAGTGTGAGCTAATTTGACATATACCTCTTTTGTGACCTACCTTGTGAGTGTGTGAACCGCTTTTGAACACCCCTTGAACCTTACCTTTCTTTGGAAGAAACTTGATGAAAGCTAGACCTCTCTTAACCCACTACCTATAATCCTCTTGATTTGTGGTTGATTGAATAGCCAACTTAGGCCAAAAGCCAAAGTTGGGGGTGTGGTGAAAAAAAAACAAAAGTCAAGAAGTGCAAGGAAAGTCTCCTTTAACCCATGGTGTTGAGAAAAATGGAAGCCCTCCATATAAAAAAAGAGAGAAAAGAGAAAGAAAAAGAATGAAAAAGAAAGTTATGGAATAAAGTACAAAAAGAAACGGGGTTTCCAAACAATTCATGGAAAGTGAATAATAGGATGACTTATGAGCACTAAAGAAAATGATGAAGGGAGAGGAAAGGAAGTGTTGTGAGTACCACATTTCATGAGGATGAAAGTCACTAAGCCTAAATGACCATACCTTTGCACTCAGCCCCATTACAAGTCTTGAAAAGACCTTTTTGAACTTGAGTGAGCTAAAACAAATGTTGATTGGAAAATACGGGCAAACTTATGGGTGAAATTATGCATTGTGTTCTTCTTTGTAAGTGTGAGCATTGCATATGATTTCGAAGCTTTAAACTGTGAACCATTGTGTGAATATGGAATCATTCCTTGTGTGAGGGCATTTGAACACTTTGGTTGAGCTTGAACTTGCATTTGAAGCAAGTATTGTGACCATGAGATTCTTTGATATTGGTGAGTCACAACTTGAATCTTTGAGTGCACATTTGATCTTTGCATAAGTAAATTGAGTCTTGTTCTGTGCATTCATGACTGAATCTTGTCTAGAACTGTTTGAGATACCCTTTTTGAATGGCTGAACTTGAGGTTACTTGAGGACAAGCAAAAGTTTAAGTTGGGGGTGTTGATGAGTCCACAAATTGGACTCATTTGGGTTATAATTTGATAGAATTAGTGTCCTCAAGTGCATAATTTATCTCAATATTTGATGAAAATCGTTAAGTTTCAGGTATTTGGAGTTTGAGGGAAAGCATGGACACTACTTAGCAAAAAAGGAACAAAAGCAGCTAAAAGAACGAAGAAATGAAGATCTGAGAATCGCTAAACCCATTCGGCGAGTTGCCAAAAGGTCTTATCCTCGCCTTTTGTTCTAGTGTGCTGAGCCTTCAAATAATGAATTAAATCGACGATGAAAAGGAGCAGTCGACGTATCGCCGAGCAGTTCTGCAAAGCTGTACTATGTCGCCCAATGATCCAAAACATGACGATGCTAAAGGCTAACGCAAGACATTGATGAACTAAAGCAAAAGGCGGATTGTCGAGTTGATAGGCGATCTCGACTAACTTCGCCGAGTGATCCTTCACAACATATTTCCTGAAAGCTATAAATACTAGTTGAAGTTTTGTAGCTTAGTATCAGAGTAGAAATTATTATCATCAAGTTGTATTATTAAGTTTTAATATTAGACTTAGAATATTCTCTTTAAGCTTGGATAGGGTTTTGAAGAACTTGAAGATTCTTAGGGTTTCAATTCCAAGATTTTAGACTTGGGTCTTGTGGATTCTTCACTTTTGACTTGTTTTAAGACTTAATCTTGCATACCCATTGATGGAAACTGAGATTGGTATACATTTTTACCTCTTTTACATGTGTAGTTAAAACCCCAATTCTTGGGGTGTGATTTTGTGAATATGGGTCAGTTTATCTGTTGGGTCTTGCTTGTTGATGGTTTATTTGTTGTGTAAATGAGATTTCATTTAGTAGTTGTGGTGGAACTTAATGAAATTGTAGTTGCAAATACGATTTCACCTTTGTGCTTTAGGCTTGCTCGAGAGAGAGGTCGTAAACCTAAGACTACTAAATTGATGGCTGGTGGGAGTGGGTCGACATGGGGTTCCACTCGAGAGAGTGAACCCTAGTCCTTCTCCCACACACTCAGCTCAAGAGAGTGAGTGGGCTAAGGCAGAGGCTGTTCTTCATATGGCAAGTTGGTGTTCGAGAAGAACTCATTTGATTCGGGGTAAGTTGCTCGAGGGAGAATTTACTCCCACTATAGTCTAGCCTAGTCACAAATACTCAACAAATTTGCTAGCAAAAGCATGTACCCAATAGTCTAGTCTAACCCGTATTCCTATCACATCCCAAGAATCCCCTCTCCATAATCATATATCTCGTTATTTTCGTTGATTTTTCTCTTTACTTGTTTACAAATCCCCATTGATAATTGACATTCGTGTCAAACCCTTTAATTTATCATGTCTTCATTCGATAAAGTCTTTAGCTACGGTTAGCTTGAGCACTTTCGCGCTTAATCACTAATTTTCAGAAACCGCTCCCTTGGGACTCGACCCCAACCCTTGGTTGGGTTACTTTACTATTGTACGATCATAGACACTTGCATGGGAAGTTGTGCCTTGATTACGTAAACATCATATTACTTGAATGACCACATACACTTGTTGTGCATTTGGGTGCAACATGATTTTGGCGCCGCTGCCGGGGACTTTAATATCGGCAAATATTTAATTTTTGAGTTTCTAAATTATTTGTGCAAGACTTAGTCTTGGCTATTCATTCTACAGGTTCTGATGAATCATAAAACTGGAAGATGACCAGTATTTGGTAGAGCCTCTCACTGAACTGAAAAGATTTGTTCGTTACTAGAGAAGGCAAAGACGACTCACTTACTATGTTCCTCTGGTTGCTAGTGAAACAGAAACCCAGAAGAAAGGGTTGAACAAGACACACCTGCAGCAATGGCAGAGATGAAAGTGAGAAACGTGGCAATCCCATGCACCACCAGTGTTACTTTTTGTATTCAGAAACCTGCAGCTAGTGGGAGATTCAAACTGAAGCTGAATATTGTGCAACTATTGCACTCGAACATACAGTTCTTTGGTCTATCACATGAGGTTCCATAAGTGCATATCCAAAATTTCCTCGAGATCAGTAACACGTACATTCCAACTGGAGTGAACTCTGATTATGTGAGGCACACCCTATTTCCATTTTCTCTGCTAGGGGAAGCAAAAATATGGTTGAAAGTTCTTGCACGAAAGTTCTTGATAAGGTTCTTTCCATCTGGGAAAACAACCAAGCTGTGAAGCGATATATTATGCTTCCGACCGAAAAGAGGAGAAAATATGTACCAAGCTTGGGATAGGTTTAAATCTATGTTTCTAAGTTGTCCACACCATCATCAAGCTAACGAGGTGATAACCCACACCTTCATTGAAGAGTTAGAACCAAACACCAAGATTTTACTTGATTGTGCTGCAGGTGGAAAGGCTTTGGAGAAGACATATGCTGAGTTGTTTACATTATTGAACAAAATTTCATAAGGTAATCTTGAGTGGAATAGAGGAGGAGTTAAACTGGTAGTGCAAAAGACTGATGGAGTGTTGGAAGTGGATGCAGTGACAACTTTAACTGCACAAGTTGCTACAATGCAAAACATGATGACCACGCACTTCAGCAACTTGTCACTAGGACAACAGCAAGCTCATGTTAATATAGTACAACAACCACCAACATAGTGTGAGGTATATGGAGCTGGAAATCACACTGCTGAGGTATGTGGAGCAAACCTGGAATATGTGAATTTTGTAGGTAATGCACAGCGAGGAGGAATGCATCACAATTATGGTAACACCTACAATCCAAGTTGGAGGAACCACCCAAACTTTGCATGGGATGGTAATTAGAATCAACACCAAGGACAGAATCATTATAGGCCGCAATGTGGTGGACAACACTACAATCAGCAAGGCCAGGGAACCAGCAGGCTGCTGAGCAGGGTAATATGAGTGTGGAGGAAATATTAAAACAGATTTTGGCTGACCAAGCTATGTTAGCAGCAGATGTCCAAAACAACCAACTAGCTACTTAGAATTTGGAGAAGCAGTTTTGTCAGTGCCCAAAACTTGCGGCCACAAGGGGTTTTCTTGGAAACACTAATCCAAACCCAAAATAGGCAAACGTTGTGAGTACCCATAGTGGTCATCCACTGGAGGAGTTAACCCCAAAAGAAAAAATTGCTGAAGAAAAAGGGAAGATAGTAGATGACTCTAGACCAAGTGAGCCAAGGAACTATGATGAGCCAAGAGCAAAACCACCTCCTCCATTTCCACAAAAATTCAAAAAGTAGAAGGAGGAGGAATATTTTGGTAAGTTTATAACTCCTTAAATAGGTACATGTTAACTTGTCTTTAATTGATCTTTTGCAGGGCATTCCTAAGTATGCCAAATATCTGAAAGATATTATGGCTAACAAGAGTAGGTTGGCGGAGTACACAATAGTGGCACTCACAGAGGAGTGCAATTCTAGAATTCAGAACAAGCTCCCAACTAAGTTGAAAGATCCAGGGAGTTTCACTATTTAAATAAAAATTGGTAAATGCATTGATGCAAGATGGTTATGTGATTTGGGCGCAAGTCTCAAATTTATGCCTACATCCATGTTTCTTAAGTTGGGGATAGAAAAACCCAAGCCTACTACCATAATGTTGCAATTGGTTGACCGTTTGGTAGCAACGTCGGACGGTGTTATTTAGGATGTCTTAGTCCAGGTGGGGACTCTCATTTTCCTCGTAGACTTTGTCATCCTGGGTTTTGAGCCTTACCTAGAGGTCCTATTTATTTTGGGACACCCTTTCCTAGCTACCGGAGGTGCATTGATTGATGTGGCAAATGGTAGGTTGAAAATGAGGACTCATGACAAAGTAGAGCTCTTTGATGAGTATAAGGCAATGAAGTTGCCTGCGTTCTGTGAGGAGTTGTCAACAATCACAATCATTCATGAAGAAACAACAACCAGGCATGTTGAAGCCCGAGACCCTTTAGAGTGAGTATTGATTGGGCAGCATATAGATGAGGATGTTGAAGCCCAAGAGCTGGCCAATATTTTAAATGTCCCAAATGTGAGTATGCTTCGGAAGTATATGGAACCATTAAATAAAGTCTTGGGACCCCCCTGCCAAGCCAATAATTAAGGAAGCACCGAAGTTGGAGTTGAAAGCTCTTGCCTCTTACATCAGGTATGCGTTCTTAGGTGATAATGAAATGTTACTCGTAATTCTTTCTCCTGCTTTGTCTGAAATATAGGTTGAAGCCTCTTCGATAGTATTGAAAAGGAGAAAAAAAAGCAATAGGCTAGTAGATAGCTGACATACATGGCATTAGCCCAGCCTTGTGCATGCACAAGATATTCATGGAGGAGGGCCACAAGTCAAGTGCAGAACCTCAGCACAAATTAAATTTAGTGATGAATGATGCGGTGCACAAGAAGGTTATTAAATGGCTAGATGCAAGAATTGTATACCCCCATCTCTGATAGCAAGTGGATCAACCCGGTTTAGTGTGTTCCCAAGAAATGAGGCATGACAATAATCACAAATGAAAAAATGAGTTGATTCCAACCAGGACAGTGACAGGGTGACGCATATTCACGGATTACAGGAAACTGAATGAGGCCACTAGAAAGGACCACTACCCAGTTCCTTTCATTGATCAAATGCTGGACTGGTTAGCTGGGCAAGAGTATTACTCTTTTCTGGATGGCTATTCAGGATATAATCAAATTGTGATTGCACTAGAAGACCAAGAGAAAATCACATTCACTTGTCCGTATTGGACATATGCCTTCAAGCGAATGTTGTTTTGGCTGTGAAATACCCCAACCACATTCCAAATATGTATGATGGCAATTTCATGATATGGTTGAAGAGTTTGTGGAAATATTCATGGATGACTTCTTAGTCTTTGGGGAGTCTTTTGACAAGTGTCTGGAAAATTTGGACAAGGTGCTTGCCATATGTAAGGAAACCAATCTCATCTTAAACTAGGAAAAATGTCATTTCTAGTGAAGGGGGGGATTCTATTGGGCCATAAGGTGTCAAAGCAAAGGATGGAAGTTGATCGTGCAAAAGTGGATGTAATTGAAAAGCTACCCCCAGTCTCTGTTAAAGGGGTAAGAAGCTTTCTGGGTCATGCTGGGTTCTACAGAAGATTCATTCAGGATTTCTCTAAGACTTTAAGACCTATGTGCAGTCTACTAGAGAATGAGGTGAAATTCGTCTTTGATGAGCAGTGTATTCGAGCTATTAAGGCTTTGAAGAAGAATTTGATAGAGGCTCCAATCTTGACTTCCTCGAATTGGGAGCTTTCTTTTGAGCTGATGTGTGATGCAAGCGATGTGGCTGTAGGGGCAATATTAGGGAAAAGGAAGGAGAAAGTGTTTCACTCTATCTACTATGCGAGCGAAACTTTGGATGCAGCTTAGGCCAACTATACAGTGATCGAGAAAGAAATGCTAGCCTTGGTCTATGCCTTCGACAAGTTAAGATCTTACCTGGTAGGGACTAAATTTGTTGTGTATACTGACCATGAAGCTATCAGGTACATTTTCAATAAGAAAGATACAAAGTCGCAACTGATTAGATAGATTTTGTTGCTGCAAGAATTTGACATAGAGATCAAGGACCGAAAAGGTTCTGAAAATCAGATTGCCGATCACTTGTCCAGGTTGGGTTGGAGAGTTCATCTTATGTTGGGTAGGAAATTCAGATTCAGAAAGAGTTTCTTGATGAAAAATTATTGGCTTTAGAGGTAGCTGAATTACTATGGTATGTAGATATTGTCAACTACCTAGTAAGAAGAGTGCTTCCACCTAGTGCAACTACCTATCAAAAGAAGAGGCTGACTTATGATGCTTGTTTCTACATATGGGATAAGCCTTATCTGTTCAAGCAAGGACTCGACAAAATGATAAGGTGGTGTGTACCTAAGTCTGAGATGAAACAAGTGATGGATAACTGCCACACGTCTGCATATGGTGGTCATCATGGAGGTGAGCGCATTGCCCATAAAGTGCTCCAATCAGGTTTTTTCTGGCCGACTTTGTTCAAAGATGTTGATGGTTATGTGAAAAGATGTGATCAATGCCAGATGATGGGAACTGTTTACAGAAGACATGGGATGCCATTGTACAATATCTTGGAGGTCGAAATATTTGATGTCTGGGGGATTGATTTCATGGGACCATTCCCACCATCCAATGGTAATCAATATATCTTTGTGGCTGTAGATAACATGTCAAAGTGAGTTGAGGCAGTGGCTCTACCTACAAACGATGACAAAGTGGCGCTGATGTTTTTGAAGAAGCACATCTTCACTCAGTTTGGGACTCAAAGAGAAATAATTAGTGATGGAGAGAAGTATTTCATCAATCAATTGGTGAAGAATATCTTGAATAAGTATGGCGTCCGTCACAAGGTGGCTACAACTTATCACCCATAAACCAATGGGCAAGTGGAAGTGTCAAACCGTGAGGTGAAGAAAATTCTATAGAAAACAGTGAATGCTCGAAGGAAGGATTTGGCGATAAAGCTAGATAATGCACTATGGACGTACATGACAGCATATAATAAGCTAATAAAGACTTCTCCCTATCACTTGGTGTTTGGTAAAGCATGCCACCTTCTAGCTGAATTAGAACATCAAGCTTATTGGGCAATGAAGAAGTTGAATCTGGACCCAGAGTTAGCCGGGAGGAAATGCATGGTCCATCTACACGAATCGGAGGAGTTCAGACTCCACGCTTATGAGAATGCAAAGCTCTATAAGGTAAAGACAAAATGTTGGCATGATAAGTGATGAGTCCAAAAATTGGACTCATTCAGGGCTATATTTTAATAGAAATTGTGTCCTCAAATGCTTATTTAATCTCAATATCTGATGAAAACCCTTCTGTTTCAGGTATTTGAAGTTAAAGAGAGCATGGACACTACGTCGCAAAAAAGGAACGAAAATAGCTGAAAAGAACGAAGAAATAAAGGCCTGAGGATCGTCGAGTCCACTTGGCGAGTCGCCGAAGGGTCTTACTTTGCCTTTTGTTACAGTGTGCTGAGCCCTGAAGAAAAGGATCAAGTCGGCGGAAAAATGGAGAAGTCGGCGCATCACCGAGCAATTTCGCAAAGCAATACGATACCGCCCAATGGCCCAAAGCACGACGATGCTGAAGGTTGGTACAAGACGGTGATGAACTACACCAAAGGGCGAATCACCGAGTTGATCGGGGATTCCGACTAATACTAGTTAGAGTTTTAGTTTTAGTGTGGAACTTTTATTATAATTTTCACTTAGAGAATAGTACATTTTGATATTTTTGCTCTAAGTTAGAGAGGGTTTTGGAAACTTGAAGAAGAAGAGGGTTTTATCTCTAAGGAGTTGGACTTGGGTCTCTTGATTTCTTTATTCTTGGCCTGTAACAAGACTTAAATCTTCATACCCATTTTAATGCAAGCTCATTTAGGTATAAATTTCTATCTCTTGATGTGTGGCTAAAACCCCCATTCTTAGGGTGTGATTTATCGAATATGGGTTAAGATTGTTATTGGGTCTTGTTTGCTAATAGTTTAGATGTATTTTAATGGTGATTTCATGTAGTAGTTGTGGATGAATTTAACAAATGTCTAGTTGCAAATACAAGTTTATTTATGTGTTTTTGGCTTGCTCGAGAGATAAGTCGCGAAACCAAGACTACTAGATTGATGGCCTAAGGAGTGGGTCGACATGAGGTTCAGGTTGAGAGAGTGAACCCTAGACCTATATCCTAACACTCAGCTCGAGAGAGTGAGTGGGGTAAGGCGTAGGCTGGTCTTCATGCGGCAAGTGGGTATCTGAGAGGAACGTATTTGAAACGGGGTAAGTTGCTCGAGAGAGAACCTATTCCCACATATAGCTTAGCGTAGTCAGTATTACTCTATAAATTTGCTATCGCAAGCATGTACCCAATAATTTAGCTTAACCCGTATTCCCATCACATCCCAAGGATTCCCTTTCATTATTTAGAAACCCTTATTTATTTTGTTGTTTTTACTTACTTGTGACAAAAATCCCCCTATTGTTAATTGACACTCTTGTGTCCCCCCCCCCCCACCTTTTAATTTAAAATATTCTTACTCGTTAATGTCTTTAGATACGACTAGTTAGAACAAAATTTTATTTTTCTATAAATTCTCAAAACCACTCTCTTGGGACGATCCCAACCCTTGGTTGGGTTATTATACTATTGCACGATCGTAGACACTTGCATTGGAAGTTGTGTCCTTGATTACGCAAGCATCAAAATGGCGCCGCTGCTGGGGAGTGGTGTTATTTGGGAATTCTTAGCTAAGTAGAATTTTTGGTTCTTCTTAGCTTTAGCTTTACTAATATAAATTGTAGTTTTGTTTTGCTTGTTTGAATATCAAAGCGGGGAAATAAGAATGGATGATCATTATGGATACCACACAGATCATCCTTTCTTGAAATTGTTAAATCTGAGGGACAACCTCCTGACATTCAAACAAGTGGGGGATGAAACAATTCAGGAAATGTGGTTGAAGTTTCAAGAGGTACTGCAACCATGCCCATCTCATGGGATGACAGACAAGGCGCTACTGGAGTGCTTTTATAAGGGTCTTGGACCTGAGAATAGAAGTGTAGTTGATCAACTTTGCGAGGGAGGCATGATGTACCAGCCCTATGAAGTCGTAGGAAAACTCCTCAATGGCATGGTAGAAGCCAGCAAAGAAGCCAAAAAGAAGGAGGAGTGGGAAGCACTAGTTACCAGTTGGATGCTCTATCCAACCGAGTCACGGAATTGGAAGTACACGACATGGGAAAAGAAAATCATTTATCCCTTTGAGAGTGTAGTCATGGGAAGAAGAAGGGAGGTGCACAAGATGACGAAGATCTTTCACTCATTCAACAAAAAATTGAGGCACAGGAAAAGATGTTGAATAAGATAAAGGAAAACATCAAAATGCTAAATGAAGCGTCAACCTCTCATTCCATGACTATTCAGCTGCAGGATGCTCAAATCGGCTATCTAATATCAGTTCATTACCCATCATTCACCGAGGACTCGCCTAATTACAACATGGGCGACTCCAAGGATGAAGAATAGTTGCTGACTTACGTCGTGCCACAACGTTAACTAAGCTGTTGTTTGGGAGGTAACCCAAAACCCCTTAATATTTTATATTTGCGTATTGGTAAAATAATAGTGTGTCATTTATACAAGTTGAAGTGTGAGAAGGTGTTATAAAAAGTGTTGGGTTGCGAGCAACAATTCTAGTCAGCAAGTCGCCAAAGGGGTCGGCGCACCAAATCAATTCCGCCGTTTGACTCAAGATAGCTTCAAATTGGAATCTGTAAAATTCGGCGAGCCCATAAAAGTATTGGTGAATCGCCAACCATATCAACGACCTCGATGTTCACCGCCTTTGAACGTCCAAATTTGTTTGGGAAGCTTTGTAAAACTCGGCGAAGTAAACAACTATTCGGTGAAACACCAACCGACTCAGCAATTAAGACTACTGCCGCCGAATGAGCATGAACTGAACAATTTGCAAGCAAAATAGGTTAAAATTCTACAACTTGTTCAGTTTTACACACTCTCATTCCTCCAACTGCATCTTTGCACACTAATTTCCACATATTCCTGTATTACCTAAGTGTTCTAGTTATAAATTGGTGCTCGAAACATGGATTGCACTTTAAATTGGTCAGCGCAAAAGGGTGGCTGTGAAGCATTCAAGAACGTGGGTTGAGACTAGATGCATTGGGCTGCCTAGCAAAGCTGTGGAGAGTTTGAGGAACCACTCAGTGGTCCGCTTAACGTCCCCACCTCAAACATGCCGCTCTGACAAACGGAGAAGATGCTTAACCCGAATTATTCTCTAGCCCTTTCTCTGTCTTTCTCTAATTTGACCCTTGACTTACTGTTTTATGCATTTAAGGACAAATAGTTTTTGTATTATGGTGGGGAGAAACCTACCTTTTGTGCAACTATTATTATTATCTATATTGTATGTATATATTTGGCTTGTTGCGCTTTAAAATTGTGTTTTATCTATTTTTTAGGATGTTTGAGCTTGTGACTTCTTTTATTTTAAATTGCAAAATGATTTTAACCCATCTGAAAATTTTTGCCACCTCTTCTGTGTTGAACGTGGCTGTTCTTTTGCAAAATTTGAGTCTCAGTTTCGATCAATACTGATGACTTGAATAGTGCTTACAATCGAATGAACATGAATGCGAGGCTATGATGAGGCCAAATAAAGTTGCATAGACAATATGTGAACTCTTTGCATCTTGTTATGACTAGGCTTGTATCAAATTGATTCTCTTGTGATAATCATTGCACACTAGCGAAAATGTGGAGTCTTGTTTAACTTATAGTCCCAATGCCTAGTGTGATGAGCTTACCTATGAACTATGCATGATAGATCCTAGAATTTGCCCCATTGGTCCGACCAACTATGTGATGTTATCTTTTTGATATGATCTTAGGCAATTTTGAAGAGCATGAACCAATTTGACATATACCTCTTTTGTGACCTATCTTATGAATGTGTGATTCTCTCTTGAACACCCCTTGAGCCTTACCTTTCCGTGGAAGAAAACTTGATGAAAACTAAACCTTTCTTAATCCATCACCCATAATCCTTATGAAGTTGTGGTTAGTTTGAACAGCTAACTTAGGCTAAAAGCCTAAGTTGGGGGTGTGGTGAGAAGAAAAGGGAAAGTCAAGAAATGCAAGAAAGTCCCTCCTACCCATTGTTTTAAGGAAAATGGAACCCCTCCATATAAAAAAAAAAAAAAAAAAAAAAAGAATGAAAAAGAAAAGTTGTGGAATAAAGTTGAAAAATGAAAGGGGGTTCCCATACAATTCATGGAAGGTAAATAATAGGATGACTTATAAGCATTGATGAAAATGATGAATATGAAAAGGAAAGGAAGTGTTGCGAGCACCACACCTTATGAGGATGAAAGTCACTGAGCCTAAATGACCATACCTTTGCACTCAGCCCCATTACAAGCCTTGAAAAGACCTTTTTGATCTATAGTGAGCTGAAACAAATGTTGATTGGAAAATATGGGCAAACCTATAGGTGAAAGCATGCATTATGTTTTTCTCTGTGAGTGTGAGCGTTGCATCTGATTCCAAAGCTTTAAACTGTGAAACTATTGTGTGAATATGGAATCATTCTTTGTGTGAGGGCATTTGAACACTATAGTTGAGCTTGAACTTGTATTTGAAGAAAGTATTGTGAGCATGAGATTCGTTGATATTGGTGAGTCACAACTTGAATCTTTGAGTGCACATGTGATCTTTGCATAAGTAAATTGAGTCTTGTTGTGTGCATTTATGATTGAGTCTTGTGTAGCATTGTTCGAGACACCCTTGTTGAACGGCTGAACTTGAGTTTTCTTGAGTAAAAGAAAAAGTTTAAGTTGGGGGTGTTGATGAGTCCACAAATTGAAATCATTCAGGGCTATATTTTAATAGAAATTATATCCTCAAATGCTTATTTTATCTCAATATCTGATGAAAACCCTGAAGTTTCAGGTATTTGAAGTTAAAGAGAGCATGGACACTACGTCGTAAAAAAGGAATGAAAGGGGCTGAAATGAACGAAGAAATGAAGGCATGAGGATCCCCGAAGGGTCTTACTACGCCTTTTGTTCTAGTGTGCTGAGCCCTAAGGATCAAGTCAGCGGAAAAAGGAGCAGTCGGCGCATTGCCGAGCAGTTCCACGAAGCAGTACCATACTACCCAATGGCCCAGAGCACGACGATGCTGAAGGTTGGTACAAGACGGCGATGAACTACACCAAAGGGTGAATCGCCGAGTTGATCAGCGATTTTGACTAATGACGCCGAACAATCCACTGCGGCACGAATCTGTGATAACTATAACTACTAGTTAGAGTTTTAGTTTTAGTGTGGAACTTTTATAATAATTTTCACTTAGAGAATAGTACATTTTGATATTTTTGCTCTAAGTTTGAGAGGGTTTTGGAAACTTGAAGAAGAAGAGGGTTTCATCTCTAAGGAGTTGGACTTGGGTCTCTTGATTTCTTCATTCTTGGTCTGTAACAACACTTAAATCTTCATACCCATTTTAATGCAAGCTCATTTAGGTATAAATTTCTATCTCTTGATGTTTGGCTAAAATCCCCATTCTTGGGGTGTGATTTAGCGAATATGGGTTAAGATTGTTGTTGGGTCTTGTTTGCTGATAGTTTAGATGTAGTTTAATGGTGATTTCGTGTAGTAGTTGTTGATGAATTTAACAAATTTGTAGTTGCAAATACAAGTTTATTTATGTGTTTTCGGCATGCTCGAGAGATAAGTCACGAAACCAAGACTACTGGATTGATGACCTAAGGAGTGGGTTGACATGAGGTTTAGCTCAAGAGAGTGAACCCTAGTCCCATATCCTATCACTCAACTCGATAGAATGAGTGGGGGTAAGGCGTAGGTTGGTCTTCATGCGGGAAGTGGGTGTCTGAGAGGAACGTATTTGAAACGGGGTAAGTTGCTCGAGAGTGATCTTATTCCCACATAAAGCATAGCCTAGTCAGTATTACTCTAGAAATTTGCTATCGCAAGCATGTACCTAATAATTTAGCATAACCCGTATTCCCGTCACATCCCAAGGATTCCCTCTCATTATTTAGAAACCCTTGTTTATTTTGTTATTTTTACTTTCTTGTGACAAAAAGCCCCCCATTATTAATTTGTACTCTTGTGTCCCCCCTTTTAATTTAAAATGTTTTTACTCGTTAATGTCTTTAGCTACGACTAGTTAGAACGAAATTTTATTTTTCTATAAATTCTCAAAACCACTCTCTTGGGACGATCCCAACCCTTGATTGGGTTATTATACTATTGCACGATCATATACACTTGCATTGGAAGTTATGTCCTTGATTACACAAACATCAATAAGCATATCATATCACAAATCTTTGAGCCTCGACAAAAGGTATTGTTGTTTAATTCTAGGTTGAAGTTGTTTCCAGGTAAGCTAAAGTCAAAGTGGAGTGGATCGTTCGAGGTGGTACGCATGACCAACCATGGAGATGTAGAATTATGGAATGAAGGTAAACAATCCACGTTTATAGTAAATGGAAAAAGGGTGAAGCACTATTTCAGGCAAGAGGTAGATCATAAGGAAGATGTGCTTGAGTTGAGCAATGAATGATGGGAAAGCTGAGTCGTGCTGCGGCGTTAAGTCAGGCGCTACTCTGGAGGTAACCCATAACTTTGTACACTACCAAGATTTTATTGCATTTGATTTTTGTAGATTGGCTTATTTTTTTCTTATTTTAGTTTCAGGGTGGTTTAGTTTATTTTTGTATTGGTAGGGTGTAATAACAATTTTTTTAGCAAGAAATAGTGGAGTTCGCGACCTGGGCATGTCGCGGACTTGATATTGCCAGGTGAGGTTCCCCAAGGTGGGGGAGAAGAAAGCCACAAGTGTTGTCCCGACATCTCCAATCGTGGACTTGGGCCTGCATGATGAGACAACAGTGCATCGAGTAATAGTTGAGTTCGTGACCTGGGTGCGTCGCAGACTTGGTTTTGCCAAGCGAAGCTCGCCCAAGGCGAAGAAGAAAAAAAATCCCAAGGGTAGTTCCTGATTGCCTCGTGTCGCGGACCTGGTAAGAAATTTTTGGGTTTTTTTAGTAAAAAGTTAGGTTTTACCCGATTTCCCCATTAAAACCCGACCCCCATCCCCTTTTAACTCCCAAAATGCCCCATAACCCTTATTCTTTCAAGAAATTGAAAATATTACTCTCCTTCTTTAACCCTAACTCTTTCTTTCACATTAAATTCGTGTCGAGAAGTTGAAATATCCTCATCAAGTTCTTCAAGTTTCATCGTTCTAAGCACTCAAGGTATGTTTCTTACTTCTCTTATTCCTTCCTTTGGATGAATTATTGAGGTTAGTGCTCATATTAATGTTGTTGATGGGTGAAAATTTTAAAATTGATGGTACCTTATGAAAACAATGATAATGGGGGAAGATCTTAAATTCTTCAACCTATGTTAGGGTACCCATGCCCATAAAATTTTTGAATAATTGTGGGTGGACTAATGAGTGGGGGTAAATTAAGTTATTGGGTTAAAAATGGAGGTTATGTGAAGTCTTGAGTAGCAAACATGTTGTGAGGGGAAAGATGGAGTAAAATCACTGTTGTTGGTTCGAAGTCTTGAGTAGAATCAAATTAAGAATAGGGACTGTGTGCTTAAACTGTGATGGGTTTGCAAATAAAATGCTTATAATGACAATGGGAAGTCTGAGTACCTTGTTGTTTGCAGTATTATGTTTAAAATTAGTGTGGGATAAGTCTTGCATATTGTTCTTATTGAGTGAAATTAGCATTGTCTTAATTTCAGGATGTTATGTCTGGAACTCAAAGACCAGGCAAAGCGGTTGCATCTAGTAGCCGTAAGAGAGTGAGGACGGTGACAACAATTCCTCCGGCACCTGCAGTCCGAAGAGGTCAAACCCAACACTATGGTATCAAGGTAGTCACACCTGAGGGCAAAAAGTGGTACAAAACACACACTGAAGCCAAATATTGTTCGGATGTGGTGATTGATGATGTGCAATTGGAGTGGAATTTCACTCGAATCACGCGCCAGCTGCAAAAATTTAATATGTCATTCATCTTCCAAGATCCTATGGAATGCAATGTGAGTGTGGTTTGGAAATTCTATGGAAATTGGAAATCCGATGCTCAGTCTCATTTCGTGACAATGCGTGGCATTGAGGTTCCACTCATACCCTTGGCCATAAATAAATTATTGGGCACTATATAAGCCCCTTCTGATGTTCAGACTGGGTTAAACATCAACCCTCGCTATCAACAGATTAGACACACTCTATGTGGGGTACAATCCACCGCTAAGTGGATTAGGCATGGGCACCGAGGCTACCATCAAACCTACCCATATGCCCACATGAATCGGGAAGTTATGGTTTGGCTTAAAATCATCATGAACTGCTTGATCCCGGGCTTGCATTTCACTAAGGTGACCCTAGATCGAGTTTGCTTGGTTTATGCTCCAATGAAGGATATGCCCATTAATGTGGGAGCAGTGTTGAAGTCGGCCATGCGGAAGGCTAGAGTGCATATAGGTCGAAGATATGCTTTTGGGGGATTAATCACTAATTTGTGCAGGAGGGCAGGAGTGCCAAAGGAAAGTGTGGATTACATAACTCCCTTGTTCACCACACCACTAGATGTCACAAAAACAAAGGGGTTTGAAAATGCTCATGGGCTTGCTCTTAGAACAACGGAGCGCAACAAAAGGGATGATACAAATACGGCTCACATGTATGGGCTTGAAATGTTGCGCCATAAAAAAGGATGTCGGGCTTCCACTCCAGAGCAGTTGAGCAAAATCAAAAGTAGCTACCTCCTCAATGAGCACGCCTAAGCACTGTTAGGACTAGGTCCGATATTTCTGGAGCATATATAGGATGATGTAACAACTGATAAGGACAAATAAAGAACCATGTCGGACAATGAATCTGATTCTAACGAGGAGGAGGTTG
This sequence comes from Solanum commersonii, assembly GCA_029007595.1. Classification (NCBI taxonomy): domain Eukaryota; kingdom Viridiplantae; phylum Streptophyta; class Magnoliopsida; order Solanales; family Solanaceae; genus Solanum; species Solanum commersonii. Next base: position 595,505 of record JAJTWQ010000194.1, read on the forward strand.
AACCATTGGCTCATGAAGGAACCGAAGGTGATAATGGCATGGACAAGTAATCAGGCAAGTACCCCCCGTACTTTATTTTCATTTTGATATATGTGTCACATTGGGGACAGTGCTACATTTTAAAGTGTGGGATGGGGTGACATATCTGTGTAAATAGAATTGTTTTGCTATTTTGGTTGTTTATTTTGTTTTGGGTTCCTTGGAAGTTGCTTTCGGTTCTTTGGCCAAGGATAGTCCCATTGAATCGTACAAAAAAGGATTTGGTCTTTCTAGGATTGAGTGTCGTAGTTGAGTCGCATTGCCCTATGATAGATGGATGATGACCGTCTTAAGGGCAATTTTCTTCATTGGGTCTGAAGGGTTGGCATCTTGCCAAGGCTGAGACATCTAGGCTCTTTTATGTGACTCAAAATTGACATATGCTTAAAATAATTCATGCTATTGTTTGGGAAAGAGTCCATAGTAATCAGTTTTGAATTGAATATGTGCCATGTGTGTAAGGTTTGTGCATTCCATGCTACTAATTGATGTCTAGAACTTGCCCGGTGTGTCTGTAAAATGAAAGATAGGATAAGGAGTTGAGGAAGTGATATAGGCATTTCTTTGATAGCCTAGTTTTTTTTTCTTGTACCCACTATGATATATATCCATAATTAACCCCTTCGAGCCTTTGACTTGTTCTTTGGTAGCCTAATATGAAGCTTATTCACGTTCATTCTATGGCCTTTAAATTTGATCCAAAGCTCCTAAGCGCTTTCGGCGGACAATAGTGAATGAAAATAAAGAGCAAGTGTGAAGCCCCTGAGAAAGATTCACTAATACGTAAAAGAAAGAGTTATGGCTTGTTGTTAGGGATCGAAAGAAATAAAATAAAAAAAATGAATGAATTTTGAATACCCTACACCAAAGGGCCGAGAAGCTAAAAGGAAAGGGCAAACAAGAAGAAGGTTGTTAAAAGAAGGTTGACAAATGAAGATTGTCTTGTAGTAAAGCGCTTGGGAATGTAGTCACTGTTCATAGCCCAAAATAGTACCTACCCGTCCCCTAGCCTACATTACAACCCTTAAAGACCTAGTTGATCTTGAACATTCGTATTCTTGAAAGTAGTGGCGTAGTTGATGAGTCCATGATTTGGACTCATTTAGGGCTTTATTTTAATAGATTTAGTGTCCTCAAATGCATATTTTGTGCCAATAACTAATGTAAATCCTTGATTTTCAGGTTTTTGGATTGAGGAACAAAGCATGAACACTAATGAGCAAAAAGGAACAAGGCAGTTGAAAGAACGAAGAAAAGAAGGTTTGATGATCGCCTAGCCCATTGGGCGAGTTGCCGAATGGCCATGGTCTTGGCTAAAGTTCCAGTGTGCCAAGCCCTGAATGAGAAAATCAAGTCGGTGATAGAAAGGAGAAGTCGGCGAGTCGCCGAACGATTCCACGATGCAGTGCTAGATCACCCAAAGTTCCAGAACTTGAAGATGCTGAAGGCCAAAGAAAAAAAGGCAGTAGAATTGACCAAAGGGAGGATCGCCGAATAGATTAGCAATCCCGACTTATTGTGCCAAATGGTCTTTGGAAACTCATTTTTGGTGACTATAAATACATTTTTAAATTCTTAGTTTGGTATCTAGTTTTTATTATAGAATCATAATTATCAGTTTTGAAGTAGAGAGCTTACAAATGAGAGTATTGAGACAATATTTCCTTAGCTTTGAAGATTTCCATTTTTGAGAAATTGGAAGTGGGTCTTTGAGATTCTTCAACCTTGACCTTTGTACAGACGAAATTAATCTTACCCAATTGATGGAAACACAATTTGGTAACAATTTCTATTTTTTTATGATGTGATTATGTGATTATGGATTGATTTAGCTGCTGGGTATTGTTAATTGATAGTGTAAATGTTGTTTAAAAGTGATTTCATTCAGTAATTGTGGCTTAATCTAAAGGGCTATAGTTATAAATGCAAATCTACCTTCGTGTTTTTGGCTTGCTCGAGAGAGAGGTTTTAAAACCAAGATAACTGATTTGCTGGTCTATAGGTATTGGGTTGTCATGGGTTCAGCTTGAGAGAGTGAATCCAAAACTCTTTTCCACACATTCAGCTCGAGAGAGTGAATGGACTAAAGCGTAGGTTGTTCTTAATTGTAGCTTATTGGTGTTCGAGAGAAACAAATTTGTTTCGGGGTAAATTGTTCGAGAGAAATTTTATACCCACTAAAGTCTAGCTTATTCACTTATTTACAACTATTCACTATAAATTGCAATCACCCATTTGTCTACCTTAACCCATAATCCAATCATATTCCAAGAACCCGTCTCTATACTTGTTTTATTCGTGTTATTTGTTGTTGTAGTTGATAATTACAATCAAAACTCCCTTGTTATTTGAAACTTGTGTCACCCCAAACTTGAGCCATGCTTTTATTCGTAAATGTTTTTACATATGATAGGTGGCAAGGGTGGTTTGGCAAATCCCTCCTTGGTTAGTTTGGGTCATGGATGGTTATTTTAGGTTAATTAAAGTATTTTAAGAGTTTTAAAAGTTTTTAACTCTATTTTGCAACTCATTATTTCAAAACACCCCAAAGTTAGAAACCTCTCTTCTCAAAAGTTCTCTCTCTAGAAACCTCCATTGGAGGTGAAGACTTCAAGCTTCCAAGGTCAAATCTTCAAGTTTTTCAAGGGATTTTCGTGGGATTCTTCCATCAAAGGTATGGTGGTCTTCATCCTTGACTTATTATCTTTCAAGGAGCCAATTTCAAAAGTGATTTCAAATCTCCAAGTTTACCCAAAAACCCTACTTTTCAATCTATGCATGGGTTCGATTCAAAATGATTTCTAAAGGCTTATTGCATTGAATTGTGAATGAATTGTGGATTTAAAGAAGAATTAAGATGATTTCTTCCTATAACCCATGTTTTCCCCCAAATTCCTAAGTTGTGATTTGAGATTGGGATTTGATTGATTATGAAGTATGTGAATTGTTTATGTGTATATTGACATAGAATGTTGAAATTATGTTATTACTCTTGCCTAATTATATTGACCTAAGGTGTGTGGGTGAATGTGATCCATGGCCTTGAAAGGCAAGGTATGAAGGTTAATGTATGATTATGATGTGAAGAATATGTATGTGAATTCAATGATAGTTTGATGATCTTGTTTAGAATGTAATAGTGTTGTGATTGAAAACATATTCTCAATTAACATTGATGAATGATAATGGTGGAATGTGAAGGATTTTCTTCTATGAATTGTATATCTTGAATTGGTAGACTTATGCATCCCATTCTTGTGTAAAGAATGAAAAGGTGATTATGATATCTTGAATTGGTAGGCTAAGACATACTTTTCTTATATTGATGAATGTGATCATGAATGAAGTCTATTGGATTAGCAGGCTTAAGCATCCTTCTTTTGTGTAATAAATGTATCTTAGCTTAATGATCATGAATTGGTAGACCTAATGTTGGTAGCCCTTTCATAAATGACTAATGAATGTAATGATAACCTTGAATCGGTAGACCTAATATTGGTAGCCTTTTCATGAATGAATGAATAATGAAGCATACTAGGTTATGTCTTGAACCGGTAGACCTAATGGTGGTGGCCCTTCATGATGAGTCTAGATGCTAAGACCTAATGCTGGTGGCTCTTTCTAGGAGAGTCAATAAGCTATCTTTGTAATGTACCATGAAGCGGTAGACCTAGTGTTGGTGGCTCTTTCATATGTAATGTATTTTGGGTTGGTAGGCCTAATGTTGGTGGCCTTCTCTAGTACAATAATGCAATGTAAATGAAACTACTATATGGCAATGTAGGCTAACCACCGAGAGGATATGGTAAGATAGAGGTTCTCCCCAAGTTAGGGAGGATTTCAATGAACATCTTTCATATCCCATAACTATGTGCCCACATAGGTCTAGCTAGTGAATCCACCTAAGCTAATGAATTGGTCTTCCTTAGGCAAGTAAACCACCTCTTTATGGTGTGGGGTTTCATGACACCGGATTCTATGTCTAGCTTACATGGTCTATGTCGATTAAACGCTTATTCCCCTCATGTGAGATGTGCAATATGGTATCTTGATAAGTTCTATGAAATGTGGGTGGTAGTATGGGATGCCATTCATGCATTGCATGAGTAGGCTTTGAGAGGGTCATAGTGAGTTCTCTAAGTCTTAATGGCTAATGGATGAATGTGTCCCAAATGAAGCTAATGAAGAATGTTGACTTTTATATATGTTTAAATGAAATGATATATGCTCTACTTGGATTGTATTATGAGTTACTTCCTTGTCATGAATTATTGTATATGAATGTGCCTTGCTTATGGTGACTTCAAAGGAGTACTTAGTGGGAGTAGTAGTATGGGATGCTACTTGCACATTGCACAAGTATGACTTAGGGGTTGTCTTAGGTGATGGTCCTTATGTGATGATATGACTTATGAAAGGTCTATGTCTCTTATGTATGAGTGTTTTGTAAAGATGGA